>JAKWBJ010000216.1:0-1200000 GCA_023159175.1 Wohlfahrtia magnifica | reverse complement strand
GTGAGTAAAAATTCTTGTTCTTTGCGTATTTGTAGGAGCATGAAAATTTTTCCCATGACAGGGCAAAGTACATAAAAACTTGCTTGAAGCTGTATAAATGGGGCTTAAAAATACAAACTTTCCGAGGTGTATGTGCATATTAAATCACTGAAAGTGAAAATGATGCGTTGCTTGATTGTACTATAGGTTCTTTTTCTTCAATAATAGATTTTTTAACGCTAAAATCTTTTATTTGAACAATTGATAATGTTAGAAATGCCGTTATCTTTTATCATATGTTAGCTTATGTGGATAAGGCCATTTATATCAAGCTTCTTGCCCATTGTTCCATTTTGTGACATTGCAAGCAAATATTATAATGTGTACTGTGCTGTTGGCAACTTCTGCCATTTTCGAAATTTTTTGATGTGTGGCATTAGACTGTAAACTGATTGTAATCTAATGTATACAAATAATGTGGAAACATTGCAGTCGCAAAAACAACGATTATTTTTATATTTTGAACAAGCAAATATTTTGAAAGTATAATGTGATTTTTAAGAGCTGTCAGATTCAATTAAAAAAAAAAAAAAAATTAAATAAATGTATGAAACGTTCTTGCCTTTAACGTCTTTGAAAACGTACGGTCCAATAATACTATAATCCACACCAAACCCCATCAAATACAGCAATTTTCCTTGTTCACATACCCATTCAACCAGAAATGAGCTTCGTCGCTGAGCACAATTTTCCGATAAAAAAGTGGATGAATTTTGATAATAAATTTTAATAATCTGCAAGCGTTGTTCGTTTTTAAGTCGATTCATGGTTAAATTATAGACCAAACTGACTGCCTGATTTTATATATATTTTTTAATATATAATATATATAATTTATTCAAATGAATATACATAGGATATGAACAATTGTCAAGTGCAGAAGCGCGTAAAAATATTCAAGCGCATTGGACGCATGAAATAGTAAACAAATTAATTGAGCTGGTAGAGCTGCGTGAAGCCATGTGGAATTTTCTGTCACTAATTTATAGGGACAGAAATTCAAAGGAAACTGCATGGGCAGAAATTGCTGAGCAAATGAGCACCGCGTTCAGAAATTGCTGCCAAGTGAAACAGCCTTCGAGGCTCAACTCAAAAGTTTTTACAATATCGAGCCACTCTTTGCAAGGCATTGCAAGTCTCAGTCACTTTGCACAACAAAAAACATGCCTGTCTATCAGCCGTTTAACAGTTGGGCAAAATGAATTGATGAATAGTTAAGTTGGTTGGCTAGCCTATCGCTGTTGGTGTTTCTATTTTGCTCTCTATAATTTTGGTCTGTTTTGCTTGAATGACTGGCTGATTGGGTTACCGCCTGGTCTGCTCAAATATTTCTATGTTTACTTTTATAGAAACAACCACACACACAACAATAACTTTTTATACACATACGAGTATCTTGATGGTTTTGTAATTTTTGTTAAAACAAACCGGCTTTTGTGAAACTTTGTTTGTGTGTTTGTTGTACATTTGTGTCTGCTCGTTTTTATTGTTGTTGAGCAAAATCATCAAAAATTTTTTGATTTTATGCCCACCATCGTTGCCTATTTAGCGCCTTTCGGGCTATATTTAGCGCGTTTCAAAAAGTTGAATTTTATCTCTTTAGCGCTTTTTTCAAAAACGCCCTAGGTTAGCGCTTTTCTATTTGTAATTTTTTATAAGAAATTAAAAGCGTTTAAATTCAATAAACTCATTAATTCATATAAACTATGGACTTAAAATGCTTCATGCTGTGCTGTGCTAATATTTGTGCAAAAATTATTAAAATTAGTGTTTCTGAAACGTACATATATCAAAACTAAAGGGCCATTTATAAGACTTTTAAAGACTTATTAAATAATTACAATACTTAAGTTGTAATTTGTTGCTATTAGATCCTTTAAAGATGCAAAGATAATAGAGCCAACGAATTCTTTCCGTTTACACCAATCTAAAGCCAATGATCTAATCTGGCACCGAGTCATTCTATGGAAAGCAGCTGGTCTTTAAATCTATCTTTTCTAGGGATGGGCTGGCCTTCCGATTTTTCTGCTTCCCTGTGAATTTCATTCAATAGTAAATTCCGCAAAGACTTAGTTTTGATTTCTTTGAGTATGCACAATACATTTCCGTTTACTCCTCACAGAATAATTGCCAGATGTATTTTCAAATGCCACGTAGACAACGGTTTATAAATGCTTGAATGAACAAAAATAGATTTCACACACAAGTTAAAGATGTTAATTTTCGTTTTTGGAGAGATATATGGCGAAAGCCATATAGCATTCAGTCGGCCAGAAGATTGGCTGGCTAGGTTCAATCTGTTCTGAATATCGGCACTGGAATAGCCGGACGTCGTAAGCATACTACCGGGATAGCAAAAGACGAAGTATCTCCCAAATTTCTGTTTGCAATTAAAGATGATTGTGCTATTAACGTTGATTCGAATAATTTTAATTTTGTTTATTCGGCCTGTATAAAAATTCAGCTTTCATTGCATCTCGCAGCTTGGAGATAGATTTCGTCTGCTTAATACAGGTCTTCTTACTTTTTGTTAAGTCCCCAGGCTATACTATGTTGCATCCAACCGAAGACAACTTTAAACAGCAGGGGAGAAAGAACTCAATTTCTGATAGATAATATCTTAACGTTACACCTTTACCCAAAAATAAAGAAACGTTTTTTAAGTTGTTGTTGTCTTCTAAATCGTTTTAATTATATTTTTTAAGCAATAGTTCAAATTATTAAAAAAATCTTTGTAAGAATATAAATATATTTACAATTTTAGTATATTTTTCTGTTTTTAAATATGTTTAACGCTTTTTTACAGCGCGTTTTGATAATAAATAGTTACACAAAGTATAATTTAGCGCCTTTTGAGTAGAAAGTCTGCGCGTTTTGATCGTCAAAAGTTGGCAGCACTGATGCCCACAAACATGAGTGAGTGTGAGTGGGTATTTGTTTGGTCTTCTGCCATCATACTCAAAAACAAGGATAGAGACTGAAGTTTTTTTTACCAATGTGTGTTTATTTACAAATACCGTTTATTGTTATTGTTGTTATCGCAGATTTATCACAAACATATTGTGCTCATACAAGTAGAGTTGGTGTTATAATTTTAATTTTGATTCAGCGCAGCTTTCAAACATACATGTGTAACAACAATACAACGAATGCTGTTTTCTGTGGGCTTTTTCACATTGTCTCTATGTGTGTGTGTTTTAATTTTTCTCTTTTTGTGTAAAAACATTTTTGTTGTTGTTTTTCTTTCGAATTTGATGTCACATTTTTCTCTTCTCATCGTCGGGTCGCTAGTTTGTGCTTAAAATTATAAATGTTGGTTGTTGCTGTTCTAAAACTTAAAAATAAGTGCTTGTGTGTGTGACGTGGGTTTTTGCAGTAGAATGTTGCGAAAACTTTTTTGATAGGTTTTTGTCTTCCTTTTTGTTTTAGGCTTTGTTTTTCGTTTGAATATGAATTTGTGTGCAATTTTTTCTCTTTCTCTTCTCCTACGAAAATAAATACATACTTATTAAATACATACTTATTACATGGGCCTTTATTTTTGGTTTTATATAAAGTATTTTTATACCATAATAATTTTGTATTTTAGCCGGTTTGCTGATTTCGACCATTTTTATTTGCATAAACATTTTTAGAAATAATTTCGTGTATGAATTTTTAGCCTATTTTTAAAAGCTGTTGCCATCAAATTTTTGTGAAAAATATTTTTTGAAGTGGCAGGTATGTATTAAAGCGGAAAATAGTCTGTTTTCAGAAAAAGTGTGTTTTTTTTTTTTAAATATGAGTGGTTTTTCAACATTGAAATAAAAGTATTTCGTCATAAAGAGTGGGCCAACCAAAATGCATGATGTTAATTGTAAATAAAAAAGAGTTTTAAAAAAGGTATCGGAATATTTTTTATTATGATAGAAGGATCTATGACAATTATGTGTGAAACAAAATATCGACCAAATTTTCGCAACGTCTTCAGCGACGTACCGCTATCTGTCGGTCCATATTTTCATATTTGATTATTTACGTTTGAAGAACTACTAATTATAACACCTGCCGTTCGGAGCTAGTGTTTGTAGGTCCCTTTCAATGAGTCTAGTTTATCATCATTCCCCATATATAAAAAATTAATATTTATTTTCAGAAAATGAGAAAAAGTTATTGTTGCTCAAGTGTGCATATCTTTTTTGATTTATTTTATATTTGTTTTCACGTTATTTGTGCAACGTTCTAGGTGTCATATGCAGTATACAAATAAGACGTTATATAGTATTAAATTTAGAAAAATACTTAAACGAAGAGCATATTTGCACTGAAAAATATAAAAACATAAAAATTATACATATTTAAATTAACCGGTTATTCGTGTTAAAATAACCGGTTCATTCGATATTCGAAAAATAGACATTTTAGAAAAACCGTATTCGACAAAACCAAAAAAAACGGTTAAAACTGGTCAAATAATAACCGTTCAATCTCCCTAATATATACATAGATAGTTTTTATCGAGTGTGCTTTCTGTAATACCCGCTTTTTGGCTGATGTGGGTAGCTAACTACGCGCTAACTTTTGCCGTTGTCCATATATAAAAAATTCAATATTTACTATGTATGGATTGTGCCACGCCCACTTATGCAATCTCCAAGTTACTGACTGATGATCTGTAGTGTTCACGACATTGTATTACCGTTCGCAAGATAAGCAAAAATTAATATTTACTTTGTATGGGGGTTACCACGCCCACTTTTTGCCTGATATTTTGTATTGACTATGAAGTCATTCGGACCAAATTCAGAAGCTCTTGCTTCAACCGTTCTCAAGACATATTAAAATCAATATTTAGTTTGTATGTAAAGTGCCACGCCCCCTTATCCAATTCCGCCGACTTTATGCTTGAGTATTTGTATTAGCTTTGAAGTCAATCAGATCAAATTCTGAAACTTAAGCTGTAACCGTTCTCAAGATATACGAAAATCGATATTTACTTTGTATGGGGGGTACCGCGTCGACTTGTCAAATTCCACCCCCGTTTTTGACTGATGATTTGCCTTGGCTATGAATCTATTTGGGCCAAATTTAAAAAATCTTTCTGTTACCATTTTGAAATATACACACTAAAGATATACTTTGCATGGGCGCGACACCTCCTAGTTGGAATTTTTGAAATCTATATCGCCTATAGTTCCTATTAGACATACAGGAAGATACTGTAAAAATTTCAATAATCGATTGCAAAATTGATTTTGAGTCGATATAATATTATGAGACGTTGCAAACTTCAGTTCAAAGACGGTACTAGGGGTACACTGTGTGAGGGAAGAATGGTATAATAAATAAAAATTACTTAAATTGTAAATTAATAGATTTTGTTTTAAATAAAGTGATTTGATATCAGTTTAACTATTTTTTAATTTAATTTTTTGTTGTATTTTTTTTTTAATTATCAATTATTTAATTCTTGTTATTTATTTCCTCTATTTGCAGGTACTTTTTATTGATGTCTTTTGATTTGGTTTCAAATACTAATCAATTAAAATTTATTCTGTAGCAGCAAAGTTCAGTAAAATATAATAAAAATAAAAATTTTTAAATTCTTTAACTTAATAAATAATTGAAATAATATTCAAATAATTGTAAATAGTTAACAAATTAAAAAAGAAAAATTAATGCTAACAAATTACATACATATGCATATGAAGACAACAATATATTTTTTAGAATAATAAAGTAAAAGAAAAAATTTGTAATTTTAAGTAAAAAGAAATAAATTCTGTACGAAAATAGAATTTTAATTATTTTGAAAAAAAAGAAAGAAAATGAATAAAAGGCAACAATATAACAAAATAAAAATAAAAGAATTTTTTGTTAATTACGAATGAAGAGTAAAAATAAAACTGAAATTAAAGCTTAATTGGTAACATAAATAAAATTTTTAATTGGAATCAAATACAACAACCACAAATTGTTACAACACCGCTTAGTAGTAATATACAGCTACAATTAAAAACAAACAAAAAACAATTTGTTTTAACTACACGCCCTCCTCACAAATAACACCTACAACTACAACAACTATAATATAATCAAATTTGTAACTGTAATATTTAAAAAGTAGAAGAAGAAAAAGAAGCAAAATTACAAATAAACTGTGCAAGTGGAAACGCAAATGAAAACGTCGTCGAATTTAAACGCAAATAATTTCGACTACTCGAGTCGCCCTGTATATGAGGGTGAACTACAACTACAACATCAACAACAACTTATATCTGATTTAACAATAAATAAACCAACAAAACGTGAAGCAGAAGAATACGTCGGTGATACAACAGAACCTCAGTGTTTGATTAAAAGCGCTCATACGCATACTCCAGAACAACACCAGCAACGTAAAGAGTTGCCAACTACTATTGTTTATAATTCTAAACATCAACAACAACAATCAGCAACAGCGTCGTCATTAATTGTTGAAGCTTATCATTCACAAATTCATCAGAAACAGCAACAGCATTGTAGTGATCAATTCAATTTTAAGTCGAACAAAGCTGTGACCGCAACTGCCGACAGTGAAATTGTTGATAACAATTCTTCATATTATTCACAGCAACAGCAACAACAAAAACAGCATCAGCAGCAGCAGCAAGAAATAACTTCATCTAGTACTGGTAGTAGCAATAGTGTCATTTATATTGACGACAATAATACATCAATAACAACAAGTGTTATTCGTGATACTGAGCACAACAACAACAACTCAACCAATTATAACTACAACCACAACAAAGGTCATAAAGATTTAGAATCATCTCCAACATCAACAACAACTACATTGTCTTTAACGAATAATATTCGTTATACAACAACATCATCATCATCATTATCAAAGAATAAAAATCAGGAGCAACAACAACAACAACAGCCGTTGGCTTTACAAAAATCATACTCGTTTAAACGAAAACGTGAAACAACAGGTAAGAGAACGAACCTTTTTCTTTTCTCTTTTCTTTATTTTTTAAACTTTACATTTACTTTTTTAACACTTAAAGTAGAACTATCGTGCGTTTAAAAATTTACGCGCATTGAAAATCGCAAGTTACGCAACACGCGCTAAAAAATACATTTTCTGTCAGCTGTTTGTCATTTGTTCTCCTATTGTCATCATCATCACCATGTCGACCAGGCACTATTGCAGGACACTGCGACCCACGGGATCTATTGTGCCCCTTCCAGTCTATAGCTTGTTCAGGAGATCTGCTGCCTAACTAATGAACACCAGCAGATCTGAAACCATAATGGTAGATGTGTCACCCAATGAGACCCTATGTCTCCATACACGTTTCCACCTAAACCTATCAAGAACTCGATATTCACACAATATGTGTTCCGGTGTATCTGATACCTATGAGCAATGTCTACAAACATCCACATCTGTGATCGCCATCCTCTTTAGATGCGTTCTGAGTCTACAGTGGCCCGAAAGAAACTTCGTTAAGAGTTTCAAATTCGGCTCGTCATACTTAAGAACCACAGAGCGACGCCAAAATTGCGGTGTGATCGCCATCCTAGAGTGGCAAGTCCCCTTTGAGCATTGCAGGTTCCAAGCATCTGGCAATTTTTCAATCCTTGATTAGATTGAGGATGGTTAGTAAGTGGTGCTGCACAGCAATGTTTCATAGTGTCCAGGTTGCCAAAACAACGTATCGTAGCAATATATAACCAGTCTGGATGTCATAAAATTCGAGGCAAGTGCCTTTAAGGCAGCTTGACTGTCAGAGAATATATTAATGGTCTTATCCTTGAGTCAACTGTCCATTTTGATTTCCGAACATATAGCACTGGCCATGATCTCAGCCTGGAAGACACTCAGTGATCTTCCCAGTGTGATAAACAAGTCTCGGTTGGGTCCATGAACACCAACACTGACACAGTCATTAATTTTGGAGCCATCGGTATACCAGTTTAGATCAAACTCACTCCAAACTAAGGCCCTATTAGACCAAAAATCCCTTGTCTTACCGTTGGAGGAGCTACTTACCTTATTCTGAACGGCAACAATGTCTTAGTTCCAACTAAGCCGCCTCTCCAGAATGACACCTACATACTTAAACTCCTAAAAAAGTTGATGATGGTACCTACAAAATAAGTACAGTAACATCATAACTTTTGTTTACTTGTAAAAGGTACAACAACCGTTTTTGACGGATTCATCAAGGGCCCTTCCTGAGTGCATCAATTTGACACCTCGTTCTCCTATTTATACATTGAAAAATGATTAATATTCGTTAAATTTATTTTTTTATTGTCAGCTGATAACTGGTAAAAATACACAACGCATTAAAAAGTTAAAAGTTAACCAACTCTCTGCCGCCAACACGTTTTTTTCTTTTTTTTATAACTCGTTCTATGCAAATACACTACTTTAACTTTTTTTTGACAAAAGCTAAAGCTCATACGCGCACTAACGCTAGGTATATACTTCTACCTTTAAGGTGAAGGTACATAACACGTGTTAAGGCCCAACCATAATATGCGTAGGCTAGGTTCAACGATTGTGCGAATACAGATAATCAAGTGTGTATAACCATAATGTACCTAACAAACTTTTCGTCAAGTTTCGTTCAGTTTCATATGCTTAAGTTTTGTGCTAACCTGATCGTACTGTACGTACGTAAACAACAATAGCAAAAGAAACGCGTCGTGCAACGGATGCTCTTGCTTTTAGTCGTCACTGAAGGAGCGACTATTGAACATGTGTATCGGGTATATGAGTTTTTTTCAAATTTTATTTAAACTGTATTATTTTCTCTGATAATTCTTAAATTTGTACACAAAATATTAAAATTTTTATATAAAAATAAATTAATCCAGATACTAATAATGCTAATTACCCATTCAACTCAACTCCCAGATAGCAAAATCATGTTCTAATTAACAAAACTATTCAAAAAATATATTATAGCCACCAAAAAGTTGATTAAGTATTTGACAGACTTTTCGTTAAGTTTCTGACAGTAGCTTAAGTAAGCAAAAGTACTATTTATCATGGTTGGGCCTTAATTTGCGTAGGCTTAAACAACTGTGTGAATACATACAATCAAATGTGTATAACTATAATGTATTTAACAAACTGTCAAGTTTTGTCCAGTTTTATTTGTTTACGTTTAGAGCGAATCCAATTGCACTGTACATACGTAAATAGCCGTTTGTGTCTTACAGTGAATCACAGTGAAAATTATCCACATGAGTCTGCTATATTAAAAATGCGATTGTTGATAGTTAATTAATGAATTAAATTTTTTTTCTTTTTTATATTTTAGCATTAACATCTTAACTTAAAATTAATGAAATAAAATTAGCAAAATTCATTTAAATTCAAATAAAAAAGTATCCACCTGGCAACACTTACAATTTTATAACGGTTAACAGTTAATTTTGTTATGAAATTACAAGCACAATATTGCATCGTGGGTTTTTACACTTTACGCGTACTAAGTTTGCCAGTTAAGAGACAAATTTTCGAATGAAGACCATGGGACGCCATACAACGATTGCCGAAAGAAAATTAGTTATTTATTATGCTGAACTGGGAAAATCTTAACGGAAAATAGCAGAAATACTCAATATTACTCGATCTGTTGTCCAAAAAATTATATTGAGGCATAAAACTGAGAATCGGATCTGCAACAAGCCGAAAAAGAGCGAGAAAAAAATTTTCACTGAAAGAGACGATAAGTGGTCGCTTCGACAAGTGGCCGAACACCCGAAGCTTAGTGCACTTAAACTTGCTGAGATCGCAGAGAAATATCTTAAAAAGAAGTGTAACCGAGAGACCATTAGGAGAATATTGCGTAAGCATGGTCTTCATGGTAGAGTTGCATTGAAAAAACCATTCATAAGTCCCAAAAACCACCAAATTCGATTGGAGTTCGTTGAAGAACACGAAAAAAAGGATTTTGAATTTTGGGAGACCGTTATTTTTGCCGATGAAAGCAAATTTAACATTTTTGGGTCGGATGGACCAAATAAGGTATAGCGTAGAGCAAATACGGCCTTGAACCCTAAACACACAATTCCAACCGTAAAGCACGGAGGAGGGTCCGCTATGGTATGTGGTTGTATGAGTGCTGCCGGTGTAGGAAATCTGGTCTTTATCGAAGGAGTCATGGATAAGATGAGTTATTAACATTTTGAAAGATAATTTAAAATGTAGAGCTGAAAAATTGGGATTGGGGACAACATTCCAATTTTACCAAGATAATGACCCCAAATCACACATTGTTCAAGAATGGATGCTTTACAACTGACCAAAAGAGATTCAAACACCTCCCCAATCCCCGGATTTAAATCCAATAGAAAATTTATAGAGTACTTTGGAGACAAATATTAGAAGTCATAACATCTCAAGCATAGGAACTCTGAAAAATTCTTTACAAGAAGAATGGGGAAAAATTCAAAGTTCTCACACGGAGAGCCAAAAAGGCTCAAAGTTGTAAAGGATAACAAAGGATATCATATCAAGTATTCAACACCTAAGAAAATCCTTTTTTTTTATAAAACTTATCGTGG
The DNA here is from genome assembly GCA_023159175.1 of Wohlfahrtia magnifica. NCBI lineage: Eukaryota > Metazoa > Arthropoda > Insecta > Diptera > Sarcophagidae > Wohlfahrtia > Wohlfahrtia magnifica. The sequence goes on along the minus strand of JAKWBJ010000216.1, from coordinate 1,189,407 downwards.
ATACTTTTTACTGTGAGGTAGAAATTGATGTTGTTTAACAATTATTTTTTTTTTATCTGAATTTAATGAATTTTGCTAATTTTATTTCATTAATTTTAAGTTAAGATGTTAATGCTAAAATATAAAAAAGAATAAAATTTAATTCATTAATTAACTATCAACAATCACATTTTTAATATAGGAGACTCATGTGGATACTTTTCATTGTAATTCACTATATACGCAAAACAATAATAAAAGAAACACGTCGTGTAGAGGATGCTGAACCCAACAACAGCTGTATTTGTTACTATTTTTATTTAAAATTTATTTATTTTTTAATTAATAAAATATATAAACAATTGGTTTATGGTAAAATTTTTATAAATAGTAGTGATAAAAAACACCGTATTGAGCAGAGCTTGCATTTAAGTACAAAAAGTACATTATGCCACTAAAAAGCTAATTATTTGACAGACTTTTCGCTGATTTTTGACAGTAGCTTAAGTAAGGTATTAAAGCTGGGCCATTCTCCGGCAAAGAATGAATTTTTTGTTTTGCGGTTCCTGCATCGAAGTAAAAGAAAGGAAGGAAAATAAAATAAAAAACTATTTCAGTAATAATTTTGTATTTTTTCATTACACCTGCTTCGTTTGATTTTTCTTTTTGTTCTCTTTTTTACTTATTGCCTTAAAACCACTTTGTTTTGTTCTTGTTTGCGTGAAACCCATAAACACATAAAATTGTTCTATTTACAACTGCAACAACAATAACTTCATCTTTTTTTATTGTAATATGTATCATTGGTTACGCAAAACTTATTTGTTTCCATTTTTTAAATGCTTCTTTGCTTTAGAGATTTTATAACAACAATAAATTTTATTATTCATCTGGCACCACTGTTTTACATATTTAGTGGCAAAGAAAATGAGTCTGAATTACGCATTTGATGCCAAAAGATTTGATTTTCTTCCTTTTTCCTTTTTCTACAAAGAAGAAAAATTCAATTTAATTAATTTGAGCACTAAAATACTAACAAATAAATATTTAAAATGACAGCCCATTAGAGGTCATTGTAGTCAATTAAGTACAGCTAAGTTTTGAAGTGGTCTTCACAAAGAGCAATAAGAGAAATGAGAGTATACACTAAATTTAATTGCTATCAAGATATGGGTATTTATACGCAACTAGCTAACACCCGGTCTGCTCCGCTACCCCGTCTTAATTATTAACTTAAATGCAATCTTAGTTACAAACTTTACCACTTTCCCCATCTTGTAGGTTCTGATTTTTAGTTTATTGGAGCATTTTTTATTAATCTTTTATATAAAAATCTAATTTTTTGGGGGGCTTGTAAACTTTTGTAAGATTGTGCAGATTTGTAGCAGCTGTACAGTTAGTGTCATTAATATTCGGTTTTATTAAAGAGATATGTTTAACTGATTCGTCTTAAGCTAAATGTATATCTTTTTCAACATTTTTTTCTTTTCATTAATAGTTTATTTAGACACTTGAAAGTTCACATTTCAATTTAGAAAAAAAGAATAACAATATAATAAAAAAAACTATATAAATTCAGGTGGCATAAAATATTGCGCGTCAATAATATTCGGTTTTCTTTGAAAAGTAACAAATAATGCATTAGAAAAATGGTTTTATATAAAATTCAGTATTTTGTTGGATAACCCTTTTGTTTTATAACTTCACTTAGACGGTTTGACATGCTTTTTACTGTTTAGCTGTATAAGCTGCAGGAATACGATCCCATTCTTCTTGAAGCCGCAATTTCAAGTCTTCAATGGATGTTATTTTGTAGTTGCGGATTCGCCGGTCCAGCTCATTCCATAAATTCTTAATTGGATTGAGGTCTGGGGATTGTGCAGGTGGATGGAGAACTTTATGGCAGTTATAGAGCAACCATTCTTGAATTAAACGCGACTTGTGATTTGGGCTGTTATCTTGGTAGAATTTAAAAGAATCTAAAACGCCAAGTTTATTTGCACTTTCTTTAAAATTTTGACGGAGGATATTCAAATATGATTCCTTATGCATAATTCCACTGATAAAAACTAATTTTGCCGTCCCTTTAGCTCCCATACAACCCTACACCATAACATGTCCATTTCCATGTTTTACGGTTGGTTTTAAATTTTGTGGTTGTAGCTCCTTTTTTGGCTTCCGCCACACCATTACACGCCCATTGGATCCAAATACGTTATACTTGCTCTCGTACGCAAATATAACATCATCCCACCAAGTTTCAGGCTTCTTAATGTACTCCCTGGCTAAACTCAAACGAGCTTTTCGGTTGCGTAAATTAACCAATGGCTTATGACGTGCTACTCGGCCATGAAAACCTTTTTTTCTTATGGTTCTTCGTATAGTAGATGCAGATATTTTCTTTTTAAACTCATTGAGCACCTCTGTGACTAATTTGGGAGCACTTAAGCGTGGGTCAGATTTTATTTTTCGCACAATTGAACTTTCTTCCCGCTCGATCAATTTTTTTAGCTGACCTGTCTGCTTTATGAAGTATATTCTTCCTTCATTTTTGTGCCTTCTGACAATGTCGCCAACTGTATTTAGTTTCATATTCAGAATTTCAGCAATCTCTTTGTACTTTTTACCTTTTTCATAATGGAAAATTACAAGTTTTCGCTGTTCCAAACGAGTGTTTTTTTTCCTTTGCGCCACATTTGTATAATTTGCAGTGAAGTAGAATTTTGGACAGACAAGAAAGGAGGTGTTATGCACTTTTATTAAAACGTATCTCTATATTGCTGGAAAAGTAGCTGAATAACATGCTTTTTTTGCAAATAGCATATAAATAGGGGAAAAACCAAAGATTAATGGCGCTTAGTAAACAGGGTTAACAAACATTGATCGATTTGAATACTCATACTGACAACATTTATTTAAGTTTTTGCTATTCTTCTGATTACCTATCCATTTCGCTAATGCCAGCCTGTTATTATCGATAAACTTAAAAACCGAATATTAATGACACTAACTGTATGTCTCTCGTTTTCTAGCAGATAGCATTTTTGATACACCGCTTGTAGATGCTGCATAATGAAACCAATGTAACAATTTCATTGAAAGCAAATATTGATTTGTGTAAAATAATTTTTTGAAAATAACCATATTGATGGAATAAATGTATTAACTTTCCGAACTGCACCGATATACATCTTTCGTTTCACAAGCCTTTTCCCAAGTTCAAAAGATGATAAAATTATCTGCAGTGATATTTTGGCCTATCAAGCTTTCATTGAAATCAGAAACGCTTGACTTGATTTTTTTCAGGTGGTTAATTTTTTGCTTTTCCTAGGTGGGGTTGGAGTTTTCACATACATCCTAATTTGGAATTAACAACCAGCCAACCAAAATATTAGGCCTTACTTCGCATGTTTTGAGAGCATACTATGCCTAAAAAACAACGACCTCAATAAGGTGCCAATAGTTCATCAATAGTTACATCTTCGTGACAGTAGTAAAACATTCGAAGATTAACTTCTCATCGATTCCACATATTTGAAAAAGGAGTGAACTAATTATTGTTTTGTCTCTGCCATGCAAATCTTCATCTTTTCCGTGATAAACACCTGCACATATGAGCGCAAAGTGAAAGTTTCTATATTTATCGACTTTTTGTCGGATTTTTCTGTTCTATTCTTGTTTTTATTTTCAATTATTTTTTTCTAGGGTTGGAGGAAAAATTAGCTAAACAGAACGCAATATATCAAGATATCTGGAAACGACATGTTGTGGCCCTGGATTTGTGAATGTGATATTCTCGCCTTACGACACGGTGTAAAGATGATAAAATCCATTGCATTCCATTTTTTACATCAACATTCGTCTACTTTTTTTTAAGAAATTTGCCGCATTGATTTCATATTCCCAATTATCATCCTTTTCGTCCAAAAACCTACAAAGAACAAGTGATACTGGGTGAATTACAACTAAATTTTATTATAAAAAGTTAAAAACCATTTTAGTTCATCTATTTAAAAAAACAATATTGATCAAAATTGTCCAAACGATTCGAAAGTTTTCTTCTTTTTTTTTTTTGTGTGTGTTAATAACAGGATTAAATAAACAAAAAAGCTGCAATGTTTTCTTATAATTATAGCAATTAGGGATTATCTCCCGAAACCAATTCTCACTTACTTAAAAAAAATGCTCTCAAATGTATAGGAACTTATGTAATAGTAACGGATAAAGAGTTCAATAAGAAAACACTAAATTTTTGTTTGTTTTTTTCATGCAAAAGGGCAAACATAAATTTATAAAGGGTCCGCCAAATAATTTTTTTTTTTTTGAAAATGCTATAAAAAACTACTGAATATTTTCTCAAATTTCTTTTTTTATATGAAAGTACAGTTAATAATGGAAAACAATTTCATTCAAATGGCTGCCTCGGCTGGCCATGCAGTTGCCTACACGATCGGTCCAATTTTTAAGCACATTATCGATTGTGTGCAACTGTATTTCACCAATGGCTTCACGAATATTGTCCTTTAAAGCGTCAATTGTCTCTGGGTTGTTGGCGTAACACTTATCTTTGACGGCACTCTACAAATAATAGTCCAACGGTGTCAAATCGCAACTCCGAGGTGGCCAAACGACATCAGCTCTGCGACTGATAACATAGATTGTAGCTTCGGCTGTGTGGCACGTAGCGCCGTCCTGTTGAAACCAAATGTTGCTAATATCCTCCTCTTCAATTTTTGTGAACAAAAGTTCGTTCAACATGGCTCGATAACGATCGCCATTGACTGTAACGGCCACTCCTTGCTCATTTTCGAAGAAAAATGGCCCAAACAGTGACTCGTCTTCGGTGTATCGGCTTTTCAATGTATGCGTGCGGGTTTTATGTGCCCCAAATGCGACAATATTGCGTGTTTACATACCCGCCAAAATCAAAATGAGCTTCATCTGAAAAGATGATTTTTTTTTTTTTTGGCAAAATCGGCATCTTCTGTAAGTCGATCGCAGGCCCAGATTCCCAGTGTTGTTCAAGCGTATGCACAACAATATTCGTTCAGCGGGAGGATAAAACTAATTATCTGTCAAATCAGACATGAGCTAAGTGTTACCATTCACGAAATAAGCACTAGTTAAAAAAAAACGTTGGATGGCGGACCCTATACAATCGCACAGAAAAGTACACATACCCTCTGAAAAACGATATAATATTAATTTACGCGAAAAAAAAATACTTGTTTGAAAGTCAAAACCTTATAGTTCTGTATAAAATCCAGTTTTCAGGGGGTATGTATACTTTTATGTGAGACTGTGTTTTTTTTAAATTAAATTTTATCATATTTTGTTTATTTTTATTTCGTATATTATTAATTCCCATAACATTCCATGAAGAAACATGGGGACTTCTCTCAGGCAATGAGCTGCACCCGATTCTATTTTTAAACTCATTGAAAGGGACCGGGACCTACAGTTTAACGCCGGATCCGAAAGGCAAATGCATTTAGAGAAGTTTTCAATAGTAGTGATACTCATAACCAGTTACTAGCTAATGTTATGAGGTGGTACCGCTACCGCATTCGAAAAACTTTTTTCTTTTTTTTAAGATGGTCTGGCCTGGTATTGAACCGACGAACTTCTGGTTGGTAGGCGGGTGTCTTGCCTACCATACCACAGCGGTATGTTATTTCGTATTTAATAAAAATGAATTTTATAGCCAAATAATAAATTAATATTCATAATCGTCTGACACAAATATATAATAAGAGTGGCGATTTGAGATTTTGCTACAAGTAAAGCAATTTTTCAACAATTTAACAAATTCTAGACGTCAAAATTTGGTGAAGAAGTCGTCATGTTGGTTGTCTGTCGCTTGCAATTTTTTTTTCTTTTGAATGAGTCATGTGTAACGAAACTGTAAGTCTTAGCGTGAATATTAATTAAAAACTAGTTAGTGAAGATCCGAACATACATTGCAGTGAAAAAACCTTTTGGAGTCAACACCGGAATAATTGAAATAAAATGTCTTGACTTTGCTAACTGATTTTTTCACTTACCACCATATAGTTCATACGTTCTTCTTTGAGTAACCTTATTTTTTGAACAAACCTTGTATGATATTGCGTAAAAAAATCGCTTCTCTTAGCGATTATTTAAAATTTTTTTGCATTTTAAATTTTAAAAAAGTTCTCATCACTTACTATGATGTGATGAGATGTGTTGTGCTGTGTTTTGCTGTGCTGCGTGTGTATGTATGTGTGGCTTTATTAATTTGTAGGCTTAAGCGGGTGAATTTTATAATACTTTACTTTAACCGAACTTTTTAAAAATAAAATACAAGATTTAGAGGAGAACTAACCGTTCTTGGCCTTGGATAACCACCAACTGTTTTATTTAGTTTCTATATTGTTATAATGAGACTTATGCTAGTATATAATTATGCTAATTCAACATTTTACAGTATTGCTTAATTCAACATTTTACAATATTGCTTATTAATTGATTAATTTTAATTCAATTTAATTCAATTCAATTTTAATTTCAATTCCAAGAATTGCGACCGAAAAATAATTTTGATTTTTAATTTTATTCTAATAGACCGGAAATGAATTTATGTTACAATTTTATTTATTTATAATACTATTTATAAAGTCGTCAATTACGTCTGTATTTTTATATGTAACTTCTCCCCCCTTTAGATTAGAATTCTCCTGAATTCTATTGTTTAATTTTATTTTAATATGTTTATGTTTGGTTATGATTATTATAAAAAAGGTAAGTATTACAATTATGATTAAAATGTTACAGCTATATGTGATTCTTTTGTGGAAATTTAATTCTTTGATATTTCTTACATTTACTTGATGTTCTTCTTTAATTTGTTCAAATGTTATCTTATTAGTAAAATTCCATAAACTATCAATATTATTAAATATTTGTTTTTCTTCTATAGTTTCTACAATGTTTGAGAAGAGATAATCCTTTATTTTTACTGAGCAATTATTATAATTAATTAAATAGTTTCCATTTAAGATAATTTTTTCAGAATTACAAGTTTGATTTATACTTATATTAGTTGCACTTTTAACTATAATTGTGTCTATATCTAATTCAAATATTGCAAATTCGTTATGTTTTATTAGTTGACAATTATTTTTGATTATACAATGTGTGCTTATTTTTAAGTCTTTTAGATATTTGTGTTCTTCAAATTTATAAATTTTGTTATCAAATTCAAAAATCTTTTCAATACTATAATCTATTTCATTACTTTCATTATTTGGTATGGGTACAATTGATCTTAATTTTACTATTTCAAAGGTTTTAGGTATTTTTATGCCAAAAACTAAATGAGAATCGCTTAAAAACGTTGTTCCAATTTGTATATATTTTAATTTATCATAGTCTATTTTGTCTTTAATGAAAAAATAATCTCCTAATTCTTCATCAGCTGAATGTACAGTTGCCATGGTTACATCGTCTTCTATGTGATTAATAGGGAAAGAAATTTCGCTATTACTGTTTTCACCCCCCTCGTTTTCTAAAATAGTGTCCTCACTTTTCTCAATTCTGCTTAGAAAGTCTGCTACTTTATTTTCCTTTCCTTTTAAGTATTCGATCTCAAATTGATATTCACCTAATTTTAACAACCATCTCTGGTGTCTGGGAGACATATCTTTCCCCCTGTACTTGGAATGTAAATATTTAATTGGTTGGTGATCAGTAAGAATTTTAAATTTTCTACCGTAAAGATAAGGTCTGAAATAATTGACACTCCACATTATGGCCAGAAACTCTTTATCTGTTGCAGAATAGTTTCTTTCATGGTTATTCAGAGTTCTTGAGGCGTAACATACTGGATGTCCTTCTTGTGACAACACAGCACCGATCGCATAATTGGATGCGTCTGTTGTTAATGTAAACTGTTTTTCAAAGTTAGGGAAGCGTAATATTGGATGTATACTAATTAGGTTTTTTAATTTTTCAAAGGCTTCAATATAAGTAGGATCTTTGATATTTATTCTCACCCCTTTTTTTAAATACTTAGTAATTGGTTGTGCTACTTTGGCATAATCTTTTATAAACTTTCGGTAATATCCTGTAATTCCTAAAAAACTTTTGATCTGCCTTTCTGTTCTAGGTAATTCTAATTTTTCTATTACCTTAATTTTATTTGGATTAGGTTTCATTCCATGTTTCGTTAAAACATGTCCCAAAAATTCTGTCTCTCTCTTTAAGAAATTACATTTATCTATTTGAATTTTTAAATTTTTCTTTTCCAGCACATCAAAGATCTCACGTATTGCATTTAAGTGTTCTTGTAGCGAGGTGCTAAATATTAGAATATCATCTAAATACACGACACAAGTTTTGTTAATATAATCTCTTAAGATTTCGTTCATTAGCCGTTGGAATGTGGCTGGCGCATTTTTTAAGCCAAATGGCATTCTTATAAATTCATATAACCCATGTGGTGTTACAAACGCAGTTTTTTCTCTGTCTTCTTTTTTCACTAAAATCTGATGATAACCTTTTGCTAAATCTAACGTGGTAAAATATTGAGCTCTACCTAACTTATCTAATATTGACTCAATATTTGGTAATGGAAACTTATCGTCTATAGTAACCTCATTTAACTTCCTATAATCTATTACTATGCGGTACTTTTTTTCACCAGAATTGTCCATTTTCTTAGGTACAACTATAAGTGGACTTGAATACTTGGAGTGGCTTTTCTGAATAATACCTTGTTCTTCCATTTCTTTAATTTGTTTTCTAACTTCCATTTCATGTTGTGGTGGATATCTGTACATTTTTGAATTAATTTGTTGTTGTGTTGTTGTCTTTATTTCGTGCTGAATTTCAGTTGTATTTGTTAATAAATCACCTTCTTTAAAAAATAATTTCTTATATTGTTTTAACAACTTTATAATTTCCCTATGCTCTTCCTCGTTTAAATGACCTAATGCAAGTCTTTCAAAGTTTGAATCACTAATTTCAAGTGTGCATATGTGACTAAAATCGTAAGGCTTGTTCAAAAATTTGCATGTTTTTCTGTTAAGTGTTATTTCTCCTTTTTCTATATTTATTTGAGCATTCAGCGAATTTAATGTATCAAAACCTATAATAAAATCATAAAGTCTTCCTCTTAATGGTGTGACTTTCCAACGTACTCTTGCATTGTCTGGTAAGTTAAATTCGTCTGGTCCTTTTGTATGTGCTTCATACTTTATTGTATCTTTATTTGTTATTGTGCTAAATGTTATTGGTCTGTTTAATTTAATTTTCATAAAGTCATCTATTTCACTGTTAATTAAACTTAAACTAGCTCCTGTATCTATTAATGCTACGTATCTTTTATTTTCAATATTCAATTCTATCTTGGGCAAACATTCTGAGGCTGCCTCATAAAAAACATGTTATTGCTTTCTTCTTCATAATTTCCTATTGGTCCCTCTGGGCTTTGCCTATCAACAATTAAGCGATCTTGGCCAACTGTGTGATTAGGGTGTCCTGCCACTCGAGAGTTACCATAATTAATCTCTAATCCTTCCCGGCTTTGCCTATCGAGGTTTAAGCGATCTTGGCCAAACCTACGACTAGGGTGTCCTGCTACTTGAGGATTACAATAATTAACTTCTAATCCTTCCCGGCTTTGCCTATCGAGGTTTAAGCGATCTTGGCCAAACCTACGACTAGGGTGTCCTGCTACTTGAGGATTACAAAAATTCACTTCTATATTATCTATTTCCATAGGTTCTATTCGGTTTTGTCTATGCGGATTCCAACGAACTTGGTTAGAATAAGGCTTGGGATATCCTGCATGTTGGAATTGTCCTACGGTATTATTATTTCCTAATTCATTTTGGATTTTGTATCGTGCCGAATTATAAGAAACGTTATTATTTCTATTATTATTATTTATATTATTATTAGTATATCTATTATTGTTATTATTTATATTATTATTGTGTTTATAGTTGGCGTTGAACTGCTCTCTGTTCTGATAATTTTGGTTTCTATTAAAATTAATATTAATATTCTTATACTTGTTCGCTTGTGAACGATTGAAAGTTCCTCGAAACTTTCTAAATTCTGGCCTAATGCAACTGTCCTCGTACCTTCTTTTCATCATTATATCTATTATAGTCCCTAAATCCCGTTCATCGTATATCTTATCTAATAATATTCCCTGCGTCATTTCCTTTGCTATGTTCGTTAATAAACTGTCCACATTAGTCAAGTCTATGCAATGATCGTCCCGAAAATAAATACTTAATTCATCACTTTTATACTTAATATTCTGTAATTCTACAGCTAGCTCACTTACGTTATTTACTCTTAGTTCATTTATCCTTCTGTAGATTTGGTGTGGCTCCACGTCTGGTCTATACCTTAACTTTAGTGTTTTCTTTATAATAGTCCAATTATCAGGTTGCTGTACATTGATCACGACGTTCTTTGCTTCTCCTTGGATATTGCGGTAGTAGATAGCCTTTATAGCTTCCTTCTTTAGGATTTCCTCTCCTATCGTTGATAGCAAGTACTCCACACTGCTCAAGAATGAATTTATGGTGATATCTCCAACACCCGTAAATACTGGTAAATACGATACATTTTTTAAAATTCGGTCCAACTGGTTATATTGCTGATGTTGTTGTGGCTGTTGTTGTTGTTGTTGTTGTAGTTCTAGGTATGCACTACGCAGCTGTTCTAGTTGCTGCTCCCGCCTTGCTAATTGTTCTAGCACTGACGTGTCTATTGCTTGAGTTGGTTCCATCCTTCTTTGGTCGAACACGGCGTTCCTTTTTATCTTGTAAGTATTTAAAATTTTGCTGGTTAAAGTTTCTTGCTCTTATTAGTGGTGTCCGATTGGCTTAAGTGTTCACTGCACTATTTGTTTCATCTAGTGGTGTCGACTTGCCTTAAATGTTCACTGCACTGATTATTTTAGTGGTGTTTAATAAAAAATTTTTTTTTATTATTCACTGCACTTTTTATTTTAGTGGTGTCTAATTTTTATTTTAATTATTCACTGCACTTTTTATTATTAATAATTTATAATCCTGGAGGGTCCCGTGGGATTCGCAGAATTTACTTTAGTTATTTATTTTTTTATTTTTTTTTTAGGTACGTTTCACTAGATCCCGTTCACTGACATTGGGATCCTACCGACTGCGCCAATTTTATAATACTTTACTTTAACCGAACTTTTTAAAAATAAAATACAAGATTTAGAGGAGAACTAACCGTTCTTGGCCTTGGATAACCACCAACTGTTTTATTTAGTTTCTATATTGTTATAATGAGACTTATGCTAGTATATAATTATGCTAATTCAACATTTTACAGTATTGCTTAATTCAACATTTTACAATATTGCTTATTAATTGATTAATTTTAATTCAATTTAATTCAATTCAATTTTAATTTCAATTCCAAGAATTGCGACCGAAAAATAATTTTGATTTTTAATTTTATTCTAATAGACCGGAAATGAATTTATGTTACAGTTTTATTTATTTATAATACTATTTATAAAGTCGTCAATTACGTCTGTATTTTTATATGTAACTGGTGTGTAGAGCGTCTACGAAAGCAACACGTGCGTTGCTTTTAACTTCTCCCCACCTTGCTCACGACTCCTCTTCTTGAATTCAAATTTTTGACTATTAAAACAAAATAAAATTAAGAATTATTTCGAAGAATAGCATCATAGAAGCCATAACTAAAACGAAATAATGAACTCAATAGCGTGTTTTGTTAATAATTTTATTAATTTTTTGTTTATTTGTTGTTTTTCGTCACTGAAAATTGCCACAGATATGAGAATATTTTTGAAAAGATGAATTATTTTTGTCACCGTCAAAGTACCAGTGGATCTAATACTCGCAAAGACTGGATAACAGTACAGAAAGTGTTTTATAGTTTCAAGGTCATATGTCCATCCACGTTCTATAATCTTAATTTTGCATAAAACCAATAAATTTCAGGTACAAACGTATACTAGGGAACAATTGAAAGTAATAATTCGTAACCAATATAATAATTTTGCTGAGAATAAAAACCCACTTGAGATATTTCTAAAATTCATTAAAAATACAAATAAATAAAATTTCTGGAAAATAAAAAACAATTTTGAAATAAACAACATAGAATAAATATACATTAAAGTACATTTCAGCACAGATCGTGCAGAACCTTCGATGATCATCCTCAACATTTCCTAAAATTCATTGATGATATCTAAGACCACAATTCTTTGTAAATAGATCCCTTTGTACCCTAATCTCGCTCTTATTGAGCAGCTATAGAATTTTGTATCTACCGGTAGAAATTGAAATAAATCTCCACACCTGTTTCATACCGACATAGCCCTCAAGGCTGCCCGACTACCTGATATCTCATCTTCGATTTTCTTCTCAGACATTCCCTATCGCAAGTGTAGATGGCGTAAACCTCAGCTGGGAAAGTCAAAGGATATATGCCCATAGGCAAAAGCCTTTAGAAATTGGGACGGACTATACCGACTCCACACCATACATATAGGGTGTTTTTTTACAGTTAAGTTTAATTCGTTATAAAACGAAGAAATATATTTTTAATATCAATGAAACGGGCTTTGTTGGATAGACAATTTTATGACCTTGTTTATATGTGATTTCGGCCACGTGGTCGCCACGGCTGGCGCATACAAGGCACAATTTGGAACAGCAATTTTCACAAACTTTTCGCAGCATATGCGGCGCTAATTTATTATTATTATTATTATCTTTCTTTATTAGTATCAATAATACTTTGAATTTACATTTACAATAGTTTAAATAACAAGCTTTAGCTTTAAAATACATTGTTTCTAACAAAAAATATAACATTTTTTCGAAATATGTTCGGATTGCGTTCATTTTTAACGTCACTGGGTAATCTGTTGAAGAGCTGTAGTCCTTTGTAAAACAATGAGCGTTGCATTGCGGTTGTTGTAGTCCTTTGAATTCTGAAGTCCTCATTATTCCTCAATTGGTATGGTTGTGTTTCCCCGACATACATTATTTGCTCTATTATATATTGTGGTGCCATTCCAATTTTAATTTTCTGAATAAAGTTTACGGTATTTAATTTCAGTCTTTGCCCTATATCTAGCCATTTCAGAGAGTCAAGCATAAAGTTTATCGGTGTATATCTGTTGTATTTCAATATAATGCGCATTGATTTATTTTGTAATTTCTGCAATCTATCAATTTGTTGACTCGTGCAGCATGAAAAAAGAATTGTTGAACGGAACTCAAAATGAGGTTTAATTATTGTGTTGTAGATTGTAATTGCTGTTAACGTGTTTATTTGTTTTTTTAATCTTCTGAAGAAATTAATTTTTTTTCCAATTTTCTTGCAAATATAGTCAATATGACCTTTTAAATTCAAAGTATTGTCTATTACAAAGCCCAAGTATTTAATTTGATTTACTTTTTCTATTTTTTCGTTATTGATTCTGAAGGTAATGTTGGTCTTAGTTTTAATTTCCATTATTTTAGTTTTATTCTCGTTTAATTTAAGTTTATTCATCCGCAGCCATTTGTTTAAGTTTTCAATATCTTTACCGAGTCCTTCATAACATTGTTCATCTGTACCACCCTCAATATATATAAGTGTATCGTCCGCATATAAATTTATCTCACAATGACTTATTATATTTGGCATATCGTTTATATATATAATAAAAAGCAATGCTCCCAAAATTGATCCCTGTGGTACTCCATATTCGTTATTAACTGTCCTGGATTTAATATTATTTACCTTTTTATTTGTCTCCTATTCGTCAAATATGATTCAAACCATTTTAATTCAGTTCCTTGAATGCCGTACTTGCAAATTTTCTGCAGTAGTATACCTCTATCAATTGTTTCAAACGCTCGTTTAAAGTCTAGAAAAATTGCAACAATCCTTTTGTCTCTGTCCGATTTTTTCCACCTGTTTATAAGAAAATTAACCGCTGTTTCGCAAGAGAAATGTTTTCGGAAACCAGATTGATACTTAGATAATAAAGCATTCGATTCCATATATTGCTCCAATTGTTCCTTTACTACTTTTTCCATTACCTTTTCACACGTCTTCAAGGTATTAATTGGGCGAAATTCTTCACAAAGTTTTGTCTTAGCAATCTTCTCAATGGGCGTTATCATTGACTCTTTCCAATTATCAGGAAATATTCCTGTTCTCAGAGATTCATTTATTATATCCAACATCGTTCTTCCTATCACATTCCAACTATTAAGTATAATTTTAATTGATATTTTGTTGTAGTCCGCCTTATTCTTTAAATTATTACATATAATTTTTAGTTTATCCAGAGTTATAGCACTGAATTTAAATTTAGAGTTTAACACAGGAATTCGGTTTGAGTATTGCACGTAAGGTATTATATCTCTTATAGATCTTATACTATCAACAAAAAATTCGTTAAATTTATCAGCCATCTGCAAATTTTCCTTTATTCTATTTGGTTAAATATCACAGATTGAATTGTATTCTGGTTTTTCTTAAGTATTAGATTCTTTATCTCTCTCCACATATCCTTTTGATTTCTAGCATTAATTATTTTGTTATTTATAAAATTTCTCTTTTCGTTTTCAATTTTCACCTTATATAAATTTCGAACGACTTTGTAGTTATTCCATGCTTCGTGACTATTATCTATTTTCGCTATTTGGTATTTATTAATTTTTTCCCTTTTTAATTGCCTTAATTCATTGTTAAACCATTTATTTGAGTTGTTTCCGTTGATAGTTCTTTTAATAGTCATATTTTCAACTGCATTCTTCAAATATCCGTCAAAGACGTAAACTTTGCCATCAAGGTCCTCATCTTCACTTATTTGTCTTATACCTTCAATTTCTCTATTATATTGGGTGCTGTTGTATTTAAATATTTTAACTTCCCTATTCCTTTTACCCACATCCAGGTACTTATCGCAGTCATTAATTATTATATCAATTGATTCATGATCAGTTTTTGAACTTCCCGTTATCCGTGTAAATTCTGTCATTATTTGCCTAAGGCCATTATCATTTATTATGCATTCTATTTTGTCCCTGTAAAAACCATTCTTGCTCCAATCTATATTAAAATCGCCTGCTATTATTATATCACAGTTTGCGTCGTTTATATTCTCTAAAATTTCTTCAAATGCTGCAATAAACTCTGCCTCTGCGCTACTTGGTGATCTGTATACAGCCGTAATTATACACATGTAGTTTTCATATTTAGCGATGTATGCAGTTATCCAAATTTTGGAGTTAATAACTTTTTCGGCCACTATTCTCACATCCCATCTTTTCTTGAAATAAACTATTACGCCTCCAGTTCTTGTTGAGTTTGATAGAGTTGTATATTGATTGTAATTTTCTATTTCTATTCCTTGTTCCTCTATATCTTCTGTTAAATGAGTTTCCGACAAAATAATAAATTCTGGTTTTTCCATTTCTGTAATTATCTCTAGCTGATTAAACTTGTTAAGTAATCCTTGTATATTGGTATAAATGCCGTATATTTGCCTTGATTGTTAGGCTGTTAATCCTATTCCTCTTTTTTTAGCGTTTAACTTGTTCTGATATACCGGACATTCTCTGCTTGATGTTACATGATTTTCATCTAAGCCCAAATTTAACCTTTTATTAATTATAACACAATTAATGCATTTATTCATTACTTCCCTGTTGCATTCCTTTGTTTTGTGCTCTCCATGGCATTTATAACATATTTCTTGATTTTTACATTCTGACGACTTATGATTATATCCTCTACATTTAAAGCATTGTATAATATCAGTGCCATCATATATTTTACATTTTTCCCATCCAATGTTAACTTTTTGTACGGTCATTATTTGCATATACGATCCGTTATCAATTATTTTTGCATTGTAAAAGATTCGACCATTTCTTTTATATTCAAACAATTTTAGCACTTTTAATTCACTATTTTTCAAAATATCATTCTGTTTTCTTTATTTATCAATTATTTCATTTTCTGAAAATTTAAATGACATTCCTGTTACTGCTATTTTCATTTCCGGTTGATTTGGTACTTTTATTTCGTATTTTCCACTCATTTCGTTTTGTACTGCTTCTTTTATTTTTTCTCTCTCTTCATTGCTTTCACTTTGGATAACAACAGCTCCATTTTTTCTCTCTTCAACATTTACAATTTTCAAATTGGTTGGACTTAACTTTCTATTGAGAGCCTCTTTTGTTTTGTCTATACCTTGTTTTTCCTTTGGCTTAATTATCAGCGGGTTTTGTTTATTCTTATCTGGCATCACCGTTTTATTTTTTAATGCATTTGCAAATGATAGCCTACTGGTTGCCCTGACATTTTTCTCCGTTATAGCTTTTTTTATTTCATAACACATCATTTTGTTATTTACTTCAATTGTATCACACATCTCTTTGTTTTTGTTTTCATGTTCATTTATTGTTATATACAGCTTTTTAACTTCTTTTATATTTTTATCACAGCATTTTTGTGCTTCATCTATCTTTTTAAGCCTCTCTTCATATCTTCTCTCAATCGCTTGTAACAGTTGTTTTATTTCACATTCGTTTTGTTTTAGTGCTGTTTCAAATTCGCCTTTATATGTTAGTAAGTTCTCTTTATTTTTTATTACACTGCTCTGAATTTCTGCAAGCGCCAAATCCACGTTATGGATATAGTCAGTCATCACACATAAAGCGTACGTAGCCACCGGAATCCAATATGCCAATAGAGTATTGATCCACTCCCGATCATCTCTTAGCACAGTGAAACACTTTTTTGCATACACCTGCACACATTATGCCTGACTCTCCGCGTATTGCAATTTTACAATGATGGCATTCGGCCATCTTTGCAATCTTTATTTTCAAATATTTTCTATTTAGTATAGGGTTATTCTTATTTTCTTTTTTATATTAACTTGTATTAATTATTATTATACGATTTTTAAATAATCCTGTCTATTTTTAAATCCAATATTCTATTATTTTTCAATAATTTAGAGCTTAGAGCTTTATTTTGCACACCCGTTTCTGACAACTGTCAACTTTTCGAATGTTGATTTCCAGTGTTCAGTTGTCTCTGGTTTATCGAAGTAAACAAGTGACTTTACATAACCCTAAAGAAAATAATCCAATGGGGTTAATTCAGACGATCTCGATGGCCAATTAATTGGTCCATTACGTGGAATTAATCTTTCATCAAAACAATCTTTGAATAAATCAGTTGTATGTGGCTCCGTCCGGTTGGAACCACACGTCAGCAAGATTGATGCCAGCTAATTGGGGTACGAAAAAAATTTCTAATTAAGTCCCTATATCATTCACCATTGAAGGTAAGATTCTAGCAATGAGTATGAGTACAGATTTCCAGAAATTATATTGTTCTGGTGAATTTTTGTATTTTTTATGTTTTTTACTGCACTGTATATAAAATATAAAAAAATAAATTCTCCTTGATTTTTACCTTTACCGACGAATGGGACCAATATGTCCAACCATATTTTCAGCATTCTCGAGAAAAGTGTAAAACCAATTCAACATACGTTGATTCACTGATTTATGTAAGGAATTGCTACATATAATACTAAAAGTTTAATGAACTGTATCAACCAGAACGCGAGAATATAAAACTGAACAGTTTTTCGGTTACTTTTCTATATTTTCGCAATAGGCCGCTAAACTCAACTAATTTATAAAAAAAAAACTATGAAAAAAATTTTATTTTAGGTTCTTCAGAAAAATATCAACAAAAACTCTATTTTTGAAGAAATTTTTAAAAGTTTGGTTTTTTAATCACTTTACAATATTATAGATATAAACAAAGTAGGAAACAAAAAATTTTAAATTTTGTTATTCGTTATATTTTTTTATATTTTTTTGAATAACGAACTTATTTTCACAAAAATTATAAATTTACCAAACTTTAAGGAGTATTAAAAAAATACATATATATTATTTCTATTTTTGAAACTATGTGATATGTTCTGTAAAATAAAAAAAATTAGAACCAACTTTGTCCTACAACTTCAAAAATGTTCAAATTTTTGGAATGTATAATTTAGTGAGTTTTTCATAAATTTTACCGATTTTAAGTAGCTTAAGGTAAGTAAAAAATTAAAGATAATTTGGATTATCAATTTATGTATGATATATCAACCCAGAAATAATTAAAATTATTATTCAAATTCAAAATTTGCAGTACAACAATAACATCGAATTTTCGCCAGATTACGATACATAATTTTTTTGTTTGTTGCAAAATCCACTAAATTAAAAACTTTTTGTTTTTGAAATTTATTAATTTATATTAGTAACTAACTGACCTTTATGCTAAAAAGGTAAAATTTTTATTGAAAAGATTAACGGCCATATGCAAAAAAAAAAATCTAAAAGTAATTTGAGCTTAACAAACATTTGTTAAAAAAACATATGCAAAAACCCTACATTAGTTAATGATTGCTTTAGTAAATTTTAAGTTTTCATGCTGGCAATATCATGATTTTTTTTTGTGTCAGCGATACAAAAAAACGAATGCCACACATACGAGTAGTCGAACCAAAAAAGATTTATTTTTAATTATTTAATATGAAATCATATTTTTTTAATAAATCTGTTTCATTTTCACTACTTTTTTATATTTTGTGTAATGCTATACAAACTTATTCCAAAAATTCTTCGAGTCCTAAAAAAATGAGACAATTAATTTTATTAGTGGAATAATAAATACCCGAATAACGAGCTTTGTGTATTTGGTTTGATTTTATTAGAAAATAATTAGTTTTTAAAATAAATAATTAGTTTTTTTTGTTTATTTATTTATTTATTTTTTTTTTGCTGTAAAAATATATATTCGTACAGTGGGTTGCAAAACCAAATGCATGTTTTGAAGTTGAACATAAAAGTTCCTGTAAAAACTTAAATACTCAATCAAATAAAACAAATCTTCACACATTTATTCATTGTTAATCCCTTTGAAAAAACATTAACAAAAGATATGATATTCAAACACTGGAATGGGAGAAAGGCAATAATATAAAAGAATCTGCATACACTTAGTTTTGCACTTTTCGCTTAAATAGAAATAAACTTGTTTTTTACCCTATTCGTAGAAATCCTTTTTTTTGTGACGTTTTTAAAGAATTTAGATGTACTCTCGACAATATTACCTAAAAACGTAAGAGAAATATATGTCCCATTCATATTATATTCGTTGCCATAGCTGCAACATGTTCCACGAAGTTCAATTATATTTTTCCAGGCGTCTTTTTTACTATTGTCCAAAAATTCTCCATTGGATTGGAATTATGGCTTTACGGTGACTACTAATTTACCTATAATTTCTGTTGCAACAGCTATTCTTTGACAATTTTAGTGGTCTGGCTTGGATCACCATGCCTCCAAAAAATGTTCCTTGACGCTAAAACATTTTATTTTTGTTTTTATATTAAATATTCATAATGTAATTATGACTTTAAAGTACTCTTCAAGTAAATAACTTCTTACTTTAAATATTTTAAAGTTAAAGTAGGTTTAACGAAAGCATTTTAAGCTAATAATCTTAAGATAGGCTTTGTTTGATTTAAATATATGTGAACAGTGGGCGTGTCCGTTGTCATATTATGTTAAAATTTTACGTATATCTATTTTGCCCTAATAATTGACTGTACTAAATCCCAAAGTTATTGAAAACTGAATGTAATTTTTGAATAAGGCAAATGCAACTTAACGTTTTTAGTTCTTTAAGAACAAAATGTACGCACTATTTTGACATTTTTTAGAAATTAGAATAATGGTGCTATTATTTTGACAGGTCGAAATTGGGTATTTTATTTATTTCAGCACCTATTATTCAACAACAAATTATTAATATTCTTCAAAAGTATATTTCTAAAAACAGGTCTGTAAAATTATAGAGAAAAATATACATGAACAGCAACAAAATTGAAGGAAGAAAATCGATCCTTGTAGTGGTGCTATTATTTTGACAATAATTGTATAGTATGCATTTAAGATACATATTAATACTCTCTACATTTGTTAGTTAAAACTTATTTTTTTTTTTAATTTATCATATTCTTTTTTCAACACTACGTACACATCATCGTCATCATCATTTTTATCATGTTACTGAAGTGGTGTACCCTCTAGAAAAGTTCCAGACATGTAACCCTTTTTTCTTTATTTTATTTTATTTTATTTTATTTTATTTGTTTCCCTTTCTTCTTCATTCGTTACCCGTTTCTACAGTTTTGTTTAGTTTTATTATTATTTTTTTATGTTTGTAAGGAAAGTTGTTTATACCCTCTATTTTGTTGTTGTTGTGACATGTTTTTAATAATTATGCTATACCTCTCACTGTGTTGTTACTCTTGTAAATGCACAAGTATAAACGTACTTTCTCTTTGGAATAAAAAAACTTAAGAACTAAAAATAAAATGTTAAGAGCCAGAAAGGACAAGGGAGATAAAAAATATGTAAGTAGAGTGTAAAAAAACCAAAAAAAAGTAAAGAGTATAAGAATATTACTCGAGTAATACCCGTGTATGTGTACAATAATATAAGGCCACTAGTAAACAAAAGAAAATGTTAAGCTTCTTGTTCTTCTTAAAGATTTTTTTGCTTCTATTGTGTGATGCTTTAACGGAATGTTGTTGGTGTTGTTGCAGCTGAATGTTGTCGGTTGTTACTCCGTGAGAGATACAACTTTCCACTTGACAAATATTACTTTTTTATACAACACACACACACACACACACACACACACACACACACACACACATACACACTGAAACAATGACAAGAAAAAGATAATGTTTGTACCGTCAAGTTTATACCCTACGTACGCCATCACCATTTCTCTAGCATTTTTCCGGCGGAGGTTTTTGTGATTATGCAGGTTTGTAGGATGCTGGGAGACCGGGAGTCTGTGAAAAGAATCAGAATTTTCTTTAATAATCAGCTCGCTATCACGATCTAATAGCAATTTGGCTTTAGTTCTCCAATGTAAAGAGGAGATACATGTACTCGGTGGTACATGTACTATTTCTTTGATTTGGGTTTGTGGACACAAGGACATCATTGATAATGAGAAGGCTGATGCTGTGGCCTCGATGGATATGGAATCTATCACTTCCTACTCTGACATCTGCTGCCCTATGACTGTAGTCAAAGGTCAAATCTATAGTTTTTTTCGTGAGAGCGCACAGAACTACTGGAGTTTCCTCTCCTCTTATGCTATAGCGAGGAAAACCCCTTGTCACTCTGTTTCCAAACCTATTGCGGTGTACACGGGTCATTGGCTAATCGGAAAGCATGCGGAGAATGTAAACTTACCTTTCACTGCAGAAGCTGCAAAAGCACCTCTGAGAGGAAGATAAGCGTTCACTTTCACTACGATACTTTAACGTACATTTCTTCAATAGTTTGGGGCAATGCGCAGATCTGGATCTCCTTGATCTTCTCCTCTTCATAGGCAGCTCAAGGTGGCTATAATCCCCTTTCCCTTTCATTATACTTTTAGGTGGTTCTTTACCTGTAGGCTGTATTTGTTTCAAAACGGCACTTTGTTGCTAATTGTAGTTGATCTCCTCTTGGTTAACTAGCCACTTACCTACCCACCTACCTACGCCATCACCACCAAAAGTGTGTTATGGACTAACGTTTATCAATAACGGATTGAAGCTTTGTGTAAAGTCTGGAGCGGGTACATCCTTTTACTTCATAAATTCATTAATTCCAAGATACACCCAGTTTATATGATGAAAGTTTTCCTGCAGCATTTGAGTTCGCACAAAGAAATCTTTATTGAAGAATAAGAACATCAAAACGAACGCAAGGAAAAAGAAAAAAGATTTCAAGGTCATGGATTTCTGTAAACTCCTTTCTAATCCTCTTTCCCCTCTCTACTAGAAAGCAATAAGTTCTGCAATAAATGTTTTGTCGTCTAAACGGGTAATTAGCATGAATTTTCTGTAGGAATTTACAACCGGAATGCCGTTTTCAAATTGAAATTGAATGACTAGAAGGAGAATACCTGAAGTGAGCATCGTTTCCTAAGAAGTGTGAAGATGTGATTGTGCTTAAAGAGAAACACTTTTAATAAAAAATAATATGGTTCTCAGTTTCTTGACCCAATGTCTCGAAAAATTACCAAACTATTTTCTGTCTTAGACACTAGAAAAAGTTCCGTGACACGCTATATTGGTCCGGAACCTTGCTGTGCACCACCACTCACTACCGTTCTCAATCTACTAAAGCATTAATAAATTGCCAGATGCTTGGAACTCTCAAAGGGGACGTTGCCACTCTACGGCGGCGATCACTTCACAATTTGGGCGTTGCTCTGAGGTTTTTAAGTATGACAGGCCGGACTTAAAACTCCTAACGAGATTTCTTACGGGTCATTGTGGGCTGAAAACGCATCTGAAGAGGAGGATGGGGGTCACAGATGTGCGTAACATATATTGTGTGCAATGTGGGGTTCTTAATAGGTTTAGATTGAAATGTTTAGGGAGACCTTGTCATTGGGAATGGCGTGGTGTAGTGTTTAGAGCGCGCGCATAAGAACACAAGCGGCCCAGGTTCAAGCCCCAGCAGAGGACATGACGAGAAAAAAATTTTATTGTGGTTTCGAGTGTTTAATAAAGAGGCTTTAACTTCCCACCAGACAACTCCACCTAAAAAATAAAAAAGAAGCTCCCCTGTCCATTCAGCTTACCTCTGTTGATTACGACACTTACTGGGAAAAAATTACAACGCTAAGTAAAGATCACCCTCACCAGTTAGTAATGATCTGTAAGTTTGTATGTAAGTTTTCTTCGAATATGTCGAGATTTCGATCAGAAACCTTATTACAGTTTTCCCATGTTCGCTTTGCCATATTAGGATTATGATGGAACACGAAAACGACATGTTCATCATGCTATGTTAGCGAAAACAAATTGGAGATCACTTCTGGCAACATTAGTAGAATTTGAAAAGTTTTTTTTCAATGTTTTAAAGACTTCAAAGTTTTAGCGAAATTGCCACATGTTCGATATTGATTTAAGGTTCATAAATAGAATACTTGGAATAATATGATTTCTTGTATTATTTGGTCCAAATATGGACCTAGCCCTCATTAACAGGGTGTCTTTAGATCAGTCATGAACTTTTCATGGGGCTTTTGTCGCCGGTCAACTCACACGTATTCTTACGCTCTTACTTTCGTCAATAAGACAGCGACGAATGCACATGCGCGAGAATGTACACAAATTTTTCAGGCGCAGAAAAATAATTAAAAAAGTTTCTTATGTTTTTGCTTTAAGTTGTCACTAAAACGGCGACGAGAGCACATGTGTGGCGGATGCATATTGAGTTTTTTTTAAATTTTTTTAAGACATCAACTTTACTCCTTTGAGAGAGTAATTTCCACTTTCTCACTAACATAACTAATTTTTACTTTTGCACATCACTGTTTAGATTGTTGCAAAGATTGTTGTGAAGATCGATCTCCTAAAGATAAATTAATTAATTCAAAGTTTATGATAAGTACGATTATATTGTTCGCAGGTTGTGGTGTAGTATAACAAAAAGTCGTCCTGCTTTTGACCGTCTGTGTCTATAATTTTCTTACACGAGTAAAATGTAAAAAATATACTATAGTACTTCGTGGACAGTTCGTTAGTTTGCTTTACTGTGCATTGTTGTTAAGATAGTTTGCAATTCTTATTTTTCCTTTTTTACTTTTTTTTCGTTTAGAAAAATAGTTGTGTTCTTCTTATAAATTGCTTTGGACATTGTTTCTTCGATAATTCTGAGTGTGTGCATGTGTGTTCAGCTGGTGATATCAGCAACAAACAGCCTCATAACCTGCATTCATTTCTCAAGCGACTAAGCTGGATGGTTGGCTGATTGCCTGCCGCTTTTTTTTCTTCTTTTTTTTATTGCATTATTGTCTTTATCAATTAAAGGCACATTTACCAGAAGACGTCTGTCCTATATTGATAAGTCGAATAACAACACAAATTGATTGATCGGTGATAACACTTGTAAAATCAGGGCAATTCTATTTTGCTAGAAGATCAAAAAGACACATGGCTATGTAATTTTTTTTTTTCGCCGGGTTTCGCTTCTCCCATCTTAATTATTATCTTTAACGCTATCTTAGTTACATTTTTTACCCTTTTCCCCATTTTGTATCCTTCCGGTCAAAGTACAATCATATGTTTCTTCCAGAAAGACACTGTAGATTCTTTTCTTCAGCTGTATACTAGGGAGATCGGACGGTTATTATTCAATCGGTCTTCATTTTTCGAATATCGAATAAACCGGTTGATTTAACACGAATAACCGGTTAATTTAAATAAGTATAATTTTTATACGTTTGTATATTTTTTTATTGAAAATATGCTCATCGTTTAACTACTTGTATAAATTTAATTATTTTTGTATATATGACAACCTTGAACGTCTCACAAAGAACGTGAAAACCAAGGTAGATCGAAAAAGATATTCACACTTGAGCAACAATAACTTTCTCTCATCTTCTGTAAATATATATTGATTTTTTAATATGGAGAATAATCAACTAGACTCATTGAAAGCGACCCACAAACACCGTTCCGAACGGCAGATATATTAGTAAGTTAAGTTGTTTAGGGCGTAAATCCATATAACCAGTCGCTAATGTTATGCGGTAATATCGCTGTTGAAAATTTTGTAGATGGTGTGGCCTGGAATTGAGCTAACATACCACACTATTAAATACGTAGT
Organism: Wohlfahrtia magnifica; assembly: GCA_023159175.1. NCBI lineage: Eukaryota > Metazoa > Arthropoda > Insecta > Diptera > Sarcophagidae > Wohlfahrtia > Wohlfahrtia magnifica. The sequence goes on along the minus strand of JAKWBJ010000216.1, from coordinate 1,164,658 downwards.
GCATGAATTTACATACAGTGTTGTTCGAAACCTAAGCAACTTTTCTTGTCGAGGCAATTAAGGACTCATATTACTAATAGATTTATTCAAAGTAAAACATTTAATATTTGTTATCTTAGGCACCTAAATTATAACTATAATAACAAACTTTTAATTAAATTCTCTACCAAGTAATACAAAAACAAAAACTAAAATAGCTCTTTCAGTAGCTGTTCGAAAAGTAAGCAGTTTTCAGTACTTTGTGTAATAAACTTCGTTTTTTATGGCCTTCGCACACCGTTTTACCATAGTTTTTATGAGATTTGTTAGAATTATGGTTAGTGTTGATTGCCACTTTAATTTTAAACTCTCCGTCAGCATCTGTTTATTTTTAAAACGACGTGGTCCAGTTCTGTCCTTCAAGAATTAAGAACAATTTTAAGTAAATAAAAGAACCGGTTATTTGAGTAATTATTAACCGAAACCGATTTTTTAAAAATTGAAACTTTTCAATTTAATCTAAAACCGGTTTTTTAAAAAAGTCGAATAATCGATTTCCCTACTATATACAGTCTTCGAACATAAACTCATTTTTATATAGTATACGTACATATGTATATATTGGTTCATTTTTTAAAAGCTTTCGGATTTGATTTGAAAAAATACATACAATTTATAGAAATGTATAAAATCTTTATGTGATTTCATAACATGTACATGATTTCATGTACATAAATGTTGACCGCAGCTGCACCTCAATCATTTATACGCTGGTTCCAATTTTGGCATATTGGCCGGTATCTCACTAATAAATTCTTCAATATGGGCTTCCAGTGCGTCAACCGTTGCGGGCTTGTCCCTATTGACATGAGCCTTAACATACTCCAACAAAAGTATATTTTAAAGGCGTTAAATCGCACGATCTAGTCGGCCAATCAATCGGCCCCAAACGTAAAGAAACCTGCTCAGCGAATTCGTCTCTTAATTAGGCCATTGTTTTGCGTGCTGTGTGGCATGTGGCACCTTCCTGGTGAAACAAAATGTCAGCCAAGTCCAACACTTCCATTTTGGGCAAACAGTCAATTTTTCGCAATGCATTGGCAGTGCGTGCAATGCTTCACACCAAATATGGTAATTTTGCTTGTTCACGTATCAATTCAATCAGAAATGTGCTGACCATAAAATAAAAAAAGCTTACGATGCACTTTCTTATTCGAGTATGAATTTTGATAATAAAATTCAGTAATCTGCAAGCGTTGTTCGTTTGTAGGTCTATTCATGGTTAAATTATAGACCAAACTGAACATATTTGACAGTAACATGTTACACGAAAACAGTTGAGTTGTCAAAAACAGTGTTGCCAAAAAGAGAGTTGCTAAAAATCTCCCGATAGATAGCTTTCACCCAGTGTACTTTGTGCAATTCCCGCTTTTTGGCTGATGTGGGCAGAAAACGAAGCTTTAATAATTGTCGTTCTCCACATATAAAAAATTAAATATTTAGTATGAATGGAAGATGCCACGCCCATTTATCCAATCTCGCTCAGTTACTTACTGATGATGTGTATTGTTCTGAATGTTGTTTAAACTTAATTTAGAAATTTCTACTATTGCCGTTCTCAAGATATACAAAAATGTATATTTACTATGTATGGGAGGTACCACGACCACTTCTCTAATTCCGCCCACTCATTGACTGATGATTTGCATTAACCATGAATTTATTTTGGCCAAATTTAGAAAACCTCTGTTACTGTTTTGAAGATATAGACAAACAAATATATACTTCATGGGCGTGGCACTGACCTGTTGGAATTTTTGAATTTTATACAGCCTATAAGCTGCTTCCGGATATACCGGGAGATAGAGTAAAAATCTCAAGAATATCGGTTCAGCCGTCTGTCTATAAGGCGCAAACAAAAAATCAAACCAACTAACAAACTACACATATTCATGTTTATATATGTATAAGATGAAGTTTAGGATGCCAGTTGTTTTAACTGTTGAATTAAATAGAAAAATCACATTTCCTATGACGAAGACTACTCTGCGGTGAATATAACAAGAAGCAAAATATTCGTTTTTAAAGCGAGAACAAGTGCCCGACAAGCATTACTGCGCCAAAGTTTGCTACATAGGTTACCGGAAACCGACTCCTTGACTGATGAATGTCAGGAAATACAAACGGCGACTGTGTGGTGTGTTAGTAAATCGTTTAGAAAAATATAGAGTTGCACTTAAGGTGTCTGTGGCATTGGATTGTAATGCTTCTTCTTCTTAAGTCCTTCGACTATCACTGGAGCATTGCCTACCAAAAAAATTTCGAACTTGGTTATGTTTTTCATCGCGTTGAAAGAATATTTTTCCATGTGTGTTTCGGTCCACTTCATGCTCTGGTGCCTTGTGGGTTCCATTGGATGGCTTGTCTGCAAACCTCGGTTGGTTGTTTTTGTAAAGTGTGCCCAAAACAACTTTCCAACTTTCCTTTATGATATCCAGATGTATGGGAATTTGTTTACATTTTGTACTCAATTCCGCATTTGATATTGATTGTATTTGGCCACCAGATCAGACTCCTGTTGATAAAACCTTAGAGTTTTGTACTTTGTGTCTTTGTCATCAGCCACGTTTCGCACCCGTACAGTAGACCCAGTCTTATATTTGATTTCATACCGGTTGATATGGAGGCTGATGTCCAAATTTTGCACAGCTGTGAAAAGGCACCTTGTTACTTCGATATTCTGCTCATGAAATAACACTGGAAGAACCGCCATCTGGCAAAATTACACTACCAAGGTGGTTGAAGGAGTCAACTTTCTCTATTATGTCGTCACCGACTTTAAAATTACCGTCAGGGTCGAGCGAGTTTATCTACAGACCTTTCGTCTTCATGTAGTTCATCGTTAAACCAACTGTACGCTTATTTGGTAATCATGTTGTCTATTATTCTTTGCATATCGCTTTGTCTTGATGATAATAAACATATGTCATCGGCATATGCAAGGTCTTCCAGTTGATGTTGGAAATTCCATCGTATTCCATGGTTTCACCATAATCGGTTGCCCGCGTTAGGACATCATCCTGAATTGTCAGGAACAATAAGGGCGACATAAGACAACCTTGACATTAAATTTGTCTGATAGTTTACCATTGTAGAGAACCCTGCAGCTAAAATCGTCCTATTGTATCTTTATAAGCCTTATCAGCTTAGGCGCTATTACAATTCGCCGTAATGCATCCCAGATATAGCCTCTGTCTATGCCAGTGTCCGGCAAACTAATATTAATGCATTTTACAATTGTTATAGTATTTTGAGAGCTCTCACTCAGGCCATTTTGCACTGTATTTTTCCATTTGTTTTCTCTTTAGTTCTCTTTGTTTATTTTTGCTTATTTTTTGTCTATGCGTCTGAGTACGTACGTGTAAAAACAGAAGAAAAGAGCTGCTGTTTGCGTGAATCTGGTCTATGCTATCAAAGACTGTACTGTACTTCGTATGGTCCACTCTAGTTTATCATGTATACGGTTAAGCAGAATTCTAGTGAGTGAGTATCTTTAATGGAATTGACAACAACATGGTAACTCTGTAATATGGGCATGGGATTAGATCGCCTTTTTTCGGAATTGTGACTGAAATTCCCTCCAACCATTCTCTGGGCAATTCCTTGGTCTCCCATATTTTCGAGAATTTTTGTAATACGCACTGCTTTAATACAATATGCTCATAATCCTACATAAGCAGTTGATTGGTGAATGCCATTGCGGCGGTATCAACGGACATTATTTCTTTCAAGCTATGTCTCCTCAGTTACCGTCAGTGCTTATCGGTATAGACAGAGTATTTTCTGTGGCCCGAAATCAACAACGTGCCATACCGTTCAAGTAAAATAATGACAGGAAGCGATAATCTTGTGGCCGCCGCGATTATTTTTTGTTTGGCTGTAGTCCATAGTCCTTTGATTACGCCAACAAGCTAGCCACTTTGGTATATGAACTAATAAATCCTCAAATCAATTTTCAAATTGACACTGGTTTCAGTAAACACTCACATCCTCTTTGAAAGCGCTGCTTTAATTTCTCCTACATTTCTTCTTTAGGTGGTAAATAGCGCAGATAATAACAACAACGACAACAACAACAAAATTGTTGTATAAAATATTAGAAATATTCGGACTGTCTACATAAAAGTATTTTTGGATGCGTGCATACGTTTTTAACAACGATAACGATAAACAAATTAAACGAATAAAAAATAAAAATTATTTTTTTTTAGGGATTAAAACCAAATGAAAAAGAAAAAAGATAATAATAATCGAATGCCATAAAGAACACTAATTAAAAAGAAAACAGATAAAATCAATATGTACATACGTATACTATGTGGTATCAGTTCCACAATTGAGTACATACACTGCTTTTCGTCAAGATAGAACCACATCATCTTATATACAGTCAGAGTCAAAAAATAGTATACATCCTCATGAAGTGCTTTTTCAAATAGGGGCATTCACTCCGTGAATTTCCAATCGATTTTTAAAAATTAAGTATCATTTTATTCATAACTTAACACACTATTAAAAAAAATAGAACGGTTCCTATATAAAATAGCGTGTAATAACGTCTCCAAACTTAGAAACTTTGTTGTACAAAAATATGTTTGTTTAGTAAATACACCAAGATTCATTAAGTTTACTTAAGTAAAGTATACACCACTTAATAGAAGAAATACAATTATTTTTATTTTAATTTCAAAATGCTTTATTTAAAAACAAAAATAAGGAATAATAATGTTTATAAATTTATTTAAATTGGGAATATTTATGTGTTTCGTTTGACCGTTTAAGTCAGACTGCCGCTATCATGCACTTTCATTGACAGCGTTGCCAGACAGTCTGATCTTTCTATATTGCCAACCATTTGCTTAATTACATGTAACTAACGTATTTAAGAGGTCTGTTTCTCTTCTTTCCAAATCCACCAATAATAATATTTAATATTGTTAACCTACAAGAGCTTGAAGGTACAAAAACCGGGTTTTTTCTACCTGTAACTCCATATTTGAGATGATATGAAAATTTCAATAGATTCATTTTGTACCATATAGCCCCTACCAGAAAAGTGGTATCAGTTCCAGGTATTTCTACTTCATTCTTTCTTGTCGCATAGGTTTTGTCTTGTAAACCCTTTTTGACGCGTAAAAAATAAAGTATCTTTTTCGTTTTTGTTGTATAACTTTAGTGGTTATAAGAATTTTGTTGTTGTTTTTAATGTTTTTTAATACTGTTTTAAATAAACATAAAATGTTTAAATTTGTGTTTATGAAATAAAAGCTTAGCTGTAGGCGAGGACGCTGTATACTATTTTTTGACTCTGACTATAAAAATTAATGTGTGTTTGTACACATATGGCCAAAAACAAAAAAAAATAAATAAAAAAATAGGTGTGTAAACTTTTTTTTAACTCGTTGGAAAATGTAATGAATTACAATCACGCGAGATTTTCCAAAATAAATAACCTGGCATTATTGTGTAAAAACGAATTTTATAACTAACGCTTTGAAAAAAAAAAACGTTTAAGCACACGGGGTAGACATAAAAAGACTTTACTTACTACAGACTAACTTTGATATACAAATTTTAGCAGGATAACGATCCAAAACACTCATCAAAGTTGGTTTCGTCAACAAACGATAAACGTTATTGAATGGGCATGTCAGTCTCCAAACTTGAACCCAATAGAGAACCTCTAAGGAGAATTAAAGAAACGAATTTCCAAGCATCCATGCAGTAATAAGGACCAATTATGGAAAAATATTCAAAATATGTAAAATAATATTCCGATAAAGATTTGCCACAATTTAATTTATAGAAGCTGTCCTTAAAAACACTGGAAATTATACGTGATATTAATTATATCATTTACTTTTTATTTACAAAATATAATTTTTGAGTTAAAATTTTTAATAAAATTTTAAGTTGTTTTGTATACACTTTTTTATTTTTTAAATTTATTATTTTTTTGTCCACATCGTAAGCTGTACTTTTCTTAAATTCAATTTATTTTATGTTCATTTTACTGTTATTTTTTCTTTTCTTTAACTTTTAAAATTACAAAATAAAAAAATCGATTTAAAAGTAATGGACAAAAAAATGTATAAAAAAACTCATATTTATATATAAAAATTGTTTGTTATTTAGTTCAGACCAATTTTTTGGCCATATGTGTATATATGATTGTTTGTGCCTTATAGGCAGCTAAAATGCTGAATCGGTTTTCTTGAAATTTTCACAGTATCTCTCGTTGTGTCTGTAAGAACCTATAAGCTATATAAATTCCAAAGATTCCAACTAGGTGGTGCCACGCCCATACAATGTAAACATTATTTATTATTAGTCAATGCAAATCATCAATTAAGAAGTGTGCGGATTTGGCCCATACAAATTAAATATTGATTTTTGTAAATATTGAGTACAGTTGAAGCTAAGGCTTCTGAAGTTAGTCTGAATGACTTCATATTCAATCAGATCATCTGATAAAAAGTGGCCGGGTTATGCGTGGCATTACCCATACTTGGCAAATAAATTTTTTTTATATCTTGCTAAGGGTTATAGTAGAAGTAGTTTCTAAATTACTAGACGAGATTGATAAGTGGGCGTAGTACGTACCATTCATACTAAATATGGAATTTTTATATGTGTGGGGAACAGCAAGCAATTGGAGTTCGTTGTCTATCCACCTAAGCCAAAAAGCGGATATTACACAAAGCACATCGGATAAAAGCTATCTATTTACATATACTATATAAAAATTAATGTGTTCGGTCGAAGACTATATATTGCTAAAAAGCAGAACCTACAGTGCCTTTTGAACGACACATCTGATCGGATTTTGAATAATTAAGATGGGAGTAGCGAAGCACGTCGGGTTTTAGATTGTATAATAATAATCATATTAATTTTTCGTATTTTTCATCAAAAATAGATAACAAAATCGGTAACTAGTCTAAAAATCGCCAAGTGACCAAACCGAAAATTAGGTCGCCAAATAAGATTTAAAATCGCCACGTTTGACGACAAATCACCAGGTCTGACAACCCCACATACAGGTGTTGAAAATTAAAGATAAATTTAATTTCTCTCACTCTCTCTTTCTCTTTGTTAGTAGTGATTTTACTGAGTGAGTGGCAAACTCTGTTTTGGATTTTTAAAATGTACGTAAAAATGTCCGCAATCACATTTCTTTTTTCAACATTTTCTTTCGTATTTTTATTCTTATTTTATACATATTGTTCTTTTTTATCATTTAAATATAATGATAAATTACGTCCTTGTTCTTCTACAGTTGTGGCATTCATTTAGTGTTTTTTTCTTTTCTTTTTTTTTAATTGAATTGTTTATATTGCCTTTTGTTGAAAAATGTAAAGTGTAGTGATGAGGCCTATTCACTTCGCTCACTAACTTATAAACTAGTAGTTGTTGTTACTGTAAATAATATTAAACGTCTTTAAAACCATTATTTAGATAAGTTTTTTTTTCCACTTATAACACATATTTAGTATATTAAGGGTATTCAGGTCCAATGATTTTTTTTTTTTTTTTTTTGTATTTTTCTTGTTAATTTTTGTGTATGTGTACACGTATATAGTATTCACGTACCGTAATAGATAGGTTAGGTATAGCTTCCACTTTTATAAACCTTCCACTTTAGTTAATTGTCTACGGTGTAGCGTATCAAATAGTTGGGCTTGTCAGACTTTTCATTTATTTCTTCATTTAATTTTTTTATATTATTAATGTTATTGTTTTTCGTACTTAGTGTATAATACTACGACTACGAATTATTTATAAACGCACGTATGTGTGTAAGGTTTTTCTATACTTATGCCCATTAACTTAAAAAGTATATACTTTTGTGTGCCTATGATGCGTTATACACACATACATACAAACATATTAGAGTAAACATACCTAAGCACACTGTATCGGTTCAAGTATGTACAATACCTTTGAACGTACACACTACTATACGTACATTCATGTGTACATACATATGTACATAATATAGTGTGAATGAACTAACAATGTTTTTGCTTTTTTCTCTCTTCTTTTTTATTGTTTTATTATTACTGCTGCTGCTGCTGTTGTTGTTGTTGTTGTTTTGTTGTTGTTTTGATTTGAAATCATAAAACACTAAAGTGTTCGCCGATGTTCATCTTTTTATTTCGCCATTCAAATGCCATTTTAGGATTTTAACCAAAAATGAAAGCCTTTTTTTACTCAATTATTTTCGTAATATTTGTTAACGACAAATGATTTTTTCTCTATTTTAGAAAAATTTCTAAATTTCAGTTTTCGAAATTATTTCTTTATTTAATTAATCAAAGCAAAACCAAAAACATAAAATAAAAACTTTACTGCCAGTGCCATGACTTCTAAGATTTAAATTATTTTTTTATTTTCTGTTTAATTTTTAGGAACGAAAATTGTAATTAATCTTTATTTCGATATTTTGTGATCACCATTGCTATTAAAGGGTATTTCATTAAACTTAAATATAATATGTGTGGGATATTATAAAAATTTTGTAACATGTTTGGAAAATATGATTCCATTATGATACCAATGTTAAATCATGTACAGTGGCCGACAAAAGTCTACCTACGGCCACTATTTTTATTTCAAATCTCTTTTTATTGACACAAACCAAGAAAAAACTTTGTTCCAATAATAATTAAAAAATTATTCAAGAAAAACATAAAACACACCTGGTAAAGTCTACAAACGGCAAACATGCAGTAGGGTTTGTCGTTGAATAATAACTGGATGGTGCCGTGATTTATTATTTGTAGTGCTAAAGGAATGATTTAAGTAATTTTAAGTTGTGATTTAGGCTGTTTAAGTAAATATTGAAATAAAACAATGTTTTCTCGCCAGGAAATTCCCATTGATATTAGAAATTTAGTGGTAAAGTACAGAAATCAATAGAAATCTTTTTGTCAAATATCAAAACTGATAAATGTAAGCAAATCTACAGTTCAGACATTATTTAACAAATATAAAAACACTGCAACTGCTGTAAGTAAGCTTCCTAGTGGTCGTCCATAAAAAACTCAATCGATCGGACTGAAACCCGAAAGTTAATGTCGCAAAATTGGCCAAAGAGCTGCAACAAGATCAGAAGTTGGTGTACATCAACAGACTATTCAAAAAATATTGAAAGAGAACGGTTATCATAGCAGAAATATATGAAAAATGCCGCTAATAAATGAAAGAATCATGAACTTAGTGTGTAATTTTCTTGAATATTGGAAAGAGTATTGATTACTGGAAGTGAGTTTTGTTGAATCACAAATCTAAATATAAAATGATTGGAAGTGTTGGGGCAGAGAGATAAATTGATGCGAAAAGAAAAGACAGCTTTGTTTCCACAAAACTTAGTTTCTACTGTTAAGCATGGGAGAGGTAATGCTTATTAAATGAAGGTAATATGCATCAGTATTAGTACAAATCCGTTATAGAACAAAATCTAGAACAAATATTGGTTGCTTTACCATGCACTTCGGCTGCTGCAAAGCCCAGGCCTAAATATTATTGAGCACGTGTGAGAGATTTAGCAACGAAAAATGTGTCAAAAAGTTTTCGGGATAACTCCCGTGCGAGAGCAAAGCTACGTAGCCAAGAGTACATCTATCTCTATATGTGTTGGCGATTTTTTACAATTCGCGGCGAGCTATGACACTAAGATTTAACGGGAATATCAACAACAGATGTCAAACTTAACAATAAAAAAAAAACTCAAATCGAAACGATCGGACCGTCACACGTGGGTTATTCCCTGAAATTTTTGATGAAGGTAGTATTACAAAAGCCTAAATGCTAAAAAGAAAGGCAAAATAGAACATTCGTTGAATTCGAAAATTTGGTTAATTTTAATGCCCAAGCTGTTACAGGCAGATGTCCGTGGTGGACCAGACAAATATGAATTTTGTTAATTAGTAACAATTTGTTATATACTCGTATATGCAAAGTTTTTATGTTTTTGTCAAAGATTTTAAATTGTTTTTTTTTATTATTATTAAATTTAGTAAAGTTTATATAAAAAAATAAAAAATAATTTAAAACAAAACTTTATCACAATTTTTTTATTTAATGACTAAACTATTTTTCTTTCTCCGTCATTCCTCCAGGGTGCATACTGGCTTCCCACAACGCATCCATTCGTAATTTTTTAAGATGGACTTTTCTGGAGGGAAGTTAAAGCCTCTTTGTTAAACACTCGAAACCACAATCAAATTTGTTTTATGTCCCTCTGCTGGGGCTCTAACCTGGGCCGCTTGTATTGTTATGCGTGCGCTCGAACCACTAAACCACGCCATCCCAAATTTGAACTCATAAAATGACAAAAATTGTGAATACGTAGATATATATCGGCCACTGTACATATGCTGCCAATTTCATTATGGTTTAGCAATGCATGTCGGCGGCTGGGGTTGGAATTTTAATTTTTATAGAAACAACTATGGATCGTTTGACATTTTTGAACCTACTTTAAGATAATTCTAGGCAATCTGTGAAAGAAAACAACAAATTTTTGGTTGTCATTTGGCAACGCAACTGAAGTTCGATTACCATGCATAATTGACACATTAGTTACTAAAAACTACAGTGTGTAAAAAGCAATGCTACTTCAATTACAATACAATATTTCACGGCAATATTGTTTAAGTGTGTGAAGTTAGCTCTCAAAGTTATATTCCAATTTTTCTGTTAACGCGGCTTCTCAGTAAATTAACATTGCACTGTTAAGTTAACAGAGTTACATTTTTTGAAAGAATACAATATTTTTAAGGAAAAATTAGTAAATTTATTGTTCAAAGTAAGAAATTTTTATGTAAATTTTTTAAAAATTTTAAAAATTAAATAAATAGTTTCAGATGCAGGCGTAAAACAGCAAAATTGTACACTTAAAAAAATACGCACTCGAGTATTTTTTAAATTTGAAAAAAGTGTCCTAGGAGTGCGAGGGTGGGGCAATGGCGATTATTAGGATTTATTGATAAGGCATCAGGGATTCCTGTCCACTTTACCGCATGTCCATAACCGTTACCGATTTTTAGATATAACGCCTCAAAGTTAGCCAATATTCGAAAATTCAAATATGGCCATTTTTTAAATTTGAAAAAAGTGTCCTAGGAGTGCGAGGGTGGGGTAATGGCGACTATTAGGATTTATTGATAAGGCATCAGGGATTCCTGTCCAATTTACCGCATGTCCATAACCGTTACCGATTTTTAGATATAACGCCTCAAAGTTAGCCAATATTCGGAAATTCGAATATGGCCATTTTTTAAATTTGAAAAAAGTGTCCTAGGAGTGCCAGGGTGGGGCAATGGCAACTATTGGGATTTATTAACAAGGCATCAAGGATTCCTGTCCACTTTACCGCATGTCCATAACCGTTACCGATTTTTAGATATAACGCCTCAAAGTTAGGCAATATTCGGATATTCGAATATGGCCATTTTTTAAATTTGAAAAAAGTGTCCTAGGAGTGCCAGGGTGGGGCAATGGCGACTATTAGGATTTATTGATAAGGCATCAGGGATTCTTGTCAACTTTACCGCATGTCCATAACCTTTACCGATTTTTAGATATAACGCCTCAAAGTTAGCCAATATTCGGAAATTCGAATATGGCCATTTTTTAAATTTGAAAAAAGTGTCCTAGGAGTGCGAAGGTGGGGTAATGGCGACTATTAGGATTTATTGATAAGGCATCAGAGATTCCTGTCCACTTTACCGCATGTCCATAACCGTTACCGATTTTTAGATATAACGCCTCAAAGTTAGCCAATATTCGGAAATTCGAATATGGCCATTTTTTAAATTTGAAAAAAGTGTCCTAGGAGTGCCAGGGTGGGGCAATGGCAACTATTGGGATTTATTAACAAGGCATCAAGGATTCCTGTCCACTTTACCGCATGTCCATAACCGTTACCGATTTTTAGATATAACGCCTCAAAGTTAGCCAATATTCGGATATTCGAATATGGCCATTTTTTAAATTTGAAAAAAGTGTCCTAGGAGTGCGAGGGTGGGGCAATGGCGACTATTAGGATTTATTGATAAGGCATCAGGGATTCTTGTCAACTTTACCGCATGTCCATAACCTTTACCGATTTTTAGATATAACGCCTCAAAGTTAGCCAATATTCGGAAATTCGAATATGGCCATTTTTTAAATTTGAAAAAAGTGTCCTAGGAGTGCGAGGGTGGGGCAATGGCGACTATTAGGATTTATTAATAAGGCATCAAGGATTCCTGTCCACTTTACCGCATATCCATAACCGTTAACGATTTTTAGATATAGCGCCTTTAAGTTAGCCAATATTCGGAAATTCGAATATGGCCATTTTTTAAATTTGAGAAAAGTGTCCTAGGAGTGCCAGGGTGGGGTAATGGGAACTATTAGGATTTATTAACAAGGCATCAAGGATTTCTGTCCACTTTACCGAATGTCCATAACCGTTACCGATTTTTAGATATAGCGCCTTTAAGTTAGCCAATATTCGGAAATTCGAATATGGCCATTTTTTGAATTTGAAAAAAGTGTTCTAGGAGTGCGAGGGTGGGGCAATGGCGACTATTAGGATTTATTAATAAGGCATCAAGGATTCCTGTCCACTTTACCGTATGTCCATAGCCGTTACCGATTTTTAGATATAGCGCCATTAATTTAGCCAATATTAGGAAATTCGAATATGGCCATTTTTTAAATTTGAAAAAAGTGTCCTAGGAGTGCGAGGGTGGGGTAATGGCGACTATTAGCATTTATTAACAAGGCATCAAGGATTCCTGTCCACTTTACCGCATGTCCATAACCGTTACCGATTTTTAGATATAGCGCCCTTAATTTAGCCAATATTCGGATATTCGACTATGGCCATTTTTTAAATTTGAAAAAAGGGTCCTAGGAGTGTGAGGGTGGGGTAATGGCGACTATTAGGATTAATTAACATGGCATCTAGGATTCCTGTCCACTATACCGCATGTCCATAACCGTTACCGATTTTTAGATATAGCGCCCTTAATTTAGCCAATATTCGGATATTCGACTATGGCCATTTTTTAAATTTGAAAAAAGTGTCCTAGGAGTGCGAGGGTGTGGCAATGGCGACTATTAGGATTTATTAATAAGGCATCAAGGATTCCTGTCCACTTTACCGCATGTCCATAACCTTTACCGATTTTTAGATATAACGCCTCAAAGTTAGCCAATATTCGGAAATTCGAATATGGCCATTTTTTAAATTTAAGAAAAGTGTCCTAGGAGTGCCAGGGTGGGGTAATGGGAACTATTAGGATTTATTGATAAGGCATCAGGGATTCCTGTCCACTTTACCGCATGTCCATAACCGTTACCGATTTTTAGATATAACGCCTCAAAGTTAGCCAATATTCGGAAATTCGAATATGGCCATTTTTTAAATTTGAAAAAAGTGTCCTAGGAGTGCGAGGGTGGGGTAATGGCGACTATTAGGATTTATTGATAAGGCATCAGGGATTCCTGTCCACTTTACCGCATGTCCATAACCGTTACCGATTTTTAGATATAACGCCTCAAAGTTAGCCAATATTCGGAAATTCGAATATGGCCATTTTTTAAATTTAAGAAAAGTGTCCTAGGAGTGCCACGGTGGGGCAATGGCAACTATTAGGATATATTAACAAGGCATCAGGGGTTCCTGCCCACTTTACCGCATGTCCATAACCGTTACCGATTTTTAGATATAGCGCCTTAAAGTTAGCCAATATTCGGAAATTCGAATATGGCCATTTTTTAAATTTGAAAAAAAAGTTCTAGGAGTGCGAGGGTGGGGCAATGGTGACTATTAGGATTTATTAACAAGGCATCCAGGATTCCTGTCCACTTTACCGCATGTCCATAGCCGTTACCGATTTTTAGATATAACGCCTCAAAGTTAGCCAATATTCGAAAATTCTAATATGGCCATTTTTTAAATTTGAAAAAAGTGTCCTAGGAGTTCCAGGGTGGGGCAACGGCGACTATTAGGATTTATTGATAAGACATCAGGGATTCCTGTTCACTTTACCGCATGTCCATAACCGTTACCGATTTTTAGATATAGCGCCTTTAAGTTAGCCAATATTCGGAAATTCGAATATGGCCATTTTTTAAATTTGAAAAAAGTGTCCTAGGAGTGCCAGGCTGGGGCAATGGCAACTATTGGGATTTATTAATAAGGCATCAAGGATTCCAGTCCGCTTTACCGCATATCCATAACCATCACCGATTTTGAGATACAAAGTCCTGAAATTGACGTTATCTCAAAAATATTATCTACTTGATTACTTTTTATATACTAGATAATTTTAGTCCGTTCAAGATTTGAACCCAGGATGTTTTAATTTTCAATGTGCAATATAAAAAATATTCATATCATTAATTTTGGGATGTTTTATGTTCCGAGTTCAATCCCCGCCAGAGATTAAGTTTATAATTTAAATATCTTTTTATTTTTTTTTATATTCTCTATTGATGGCTGCTGCTTAATTTTGTTACATATGCGGGCTATTGTAACATTTTTGTTACAGTAGATATGTTGGCTTTTAAATGCGACTGTTTAGCTTTTGACAAAATGCATAAAAAGCACTGCAATAGCATGTGTTGTCATAGCGCATATGGTAAAGTATTCTGACTTTTATTTGTATTCGCAGTACAAGGTTTCGAGTTCAATCCTGCGCTCAGTTGGATTTTTTATTATTAATTATTATTTATTTTATTTTTATTTAGTGGCTATTTTCACTCAAATAAATAGGTAAATATTTTTTTTGTTTCTGTACGAAAATTCGGCAATTTGCTGGATAATGATAGATTAGGTTTTTTGAAGCTGTAATTAATATATTATTTAAGCTCTAATTGATGTCAATGTTGGTCATACAAAATAAAGATTATCTTGCAACTCAATATTTATTTATTTATTTATTATTTTTTCTAGTATGCATTTACTTGACAACAAAATTCTACTTTCTTTTTTATCTTATTTTTGAATTAAAATTTATTGTTTATTATTTTTTACTGTTATTTGTTAGCCAATATCTAGTAGATGAAATTAAATCAACAAAACAAATTCTAAAAGTAATAGAAAAATCCTATTCTTTTTAAAGCAAAAAGTCAAACCCAATTTTTTTTTTCATTGTGTAAAAAGATTTTCTTGACAAACGGCTTATGTATGGATTCTTGCGGGGTTCACCGTTTTTTAATTTGAAGCAGTTATAATTTTCTATTACCGCTCTGTCACGGGGCTGAACATGTCCAAACTAAAGTAGGTAATAGCAACAATGATAGTGCTTGCAACTTGCATTTGTTCGTAATAGAATGGTCCGAGTTCGATTCCCAGGCTGGCGAGAAAAGTAAAGTAGGCAATTTCTTTTTTAATTCGATGGCGTTAAACCTAATTAAAAAAAATACAACAAATATTTTTGCTCCAGGCAGGGTTTGAATCCGGCATTTTAATTCCAAATACATTCATATATTACACTCATATCTATTAAGCGTAGACAATTTACATTAAAATGATGGATTACTCACATATCTTATTTAAGTGAAAAAAGCCACTAAATAAAAATGTAAAAAACTTCGACTGGGCGCGGAGTTGAACTCGAAACCTTGTACTGCGAACACAGATAAAATTTAAAACACTTTACTATACGCGATATGACAACACATGCTATTACGGTGCTTTTTATGCATTTTGTCAAATGCTAAAACAGTCGCCTTTAACAGCCAACATATCTACTGTAACAAAAATGTTACAATAGCCCGCATATGTAACAAAATTAAGTAGCAGCCATCAATAGAGGATATAAAAAATAATAAAAAGATATTAAAATTATAAACTTAATATCTGGCGGGGATTGAACTCGGAACATAAAACATCCCAAAATTAATGATATGAATATTTTTTATATTGCACATTGAAAATTAAAACATCCTGGGTTCAAATCTTGAACGGACTAAAATTATCTAGTATATAAAAAGTAATCAAGTAGATAATATTTTTGAGATAACGTCAATTTCAGGACTTTGTATCTTAAAATCGGTGATGGTTATGGATATGCGGTAAAGCGGACAGGAATCCTTGATGCCTTATTAATAAATCCCAATAGTTGCCATTGCCCCACCCTGGCACTCCTAAGACACTTTTTTAAAATTTAAAAAATGGCCATATTCGAATTTCCGAATATTGGCTAACTTTGAGGCGTTATATCTAAAAATCGGTAACGGTTGTGGACATGCGGTAAAGTGGACAGGAATCCCTGATGCCTTATCAATAAATCCTAATAGTTCCCATTACCCCACCCTGGCACTCCTAGGACACTTTTCTCAAATTTAAAAAATGGCCATATTCGAATTTCCGAATATTGGCTAACTTAAAGGCGCTATATCTAAAAATCGGTAACGGTTATGGACATGCGGTAAAGTGGGCAGGAATCCTTGATGCCTTATTAATAAATCCTAATAGTCGCCATTGCCCCACCCTCTCACTCCTAGAACACTTTTCAAATTCAAAAAATGGCCATTTTTTGAATTTCCGAATATTGGCTAACTTTAAGACGCTATATCTAAAAATCGGTAACGGTTATGGACATGCGGTAAAGTGGACAGGAATCCCTGATGTCTTATTAATAAATCCTGATAGTCGCCATTGCCCCACCCTCGCACTCCTAGGACACGTTTTTCAAATTTAAAAAATGGCCATAGTCGAATATCCGAATATTGGCTAAATTAAGGGCGCTATATCTAAAAATCGGTAACGGTTATGGACATGCGGTAAAGTGGACAGGAATCCTTGATGCCTTGTTAATAAATCCCAATAGTTGCCATTGCCCCACCCTGGCACTCCTAGGACACTTTTTTCAAATTTAAAAAATGGCCATATTCGAATTTCCGAATATTGGCTAACTTTGAGGCGTTATATCTTAAAATCGGTAACGGTTATGGACATGCGGTAAAGTGGACACGAATCCCTGGTGCCTTATCAATAAATCCTAATAGTTCCCATTACCCCACCCTGGCACTCCTAGGACACTTTTCTTAAATTTAAAAAATGGCCATATTCGAATTTCCGAATATTGGCTAACTTTGAGGCGTTATATCTAAAAATCGGTAAAGGTTATGGACATGCGGTAAAGTGGACAGGAATCCTTGATGCCTTATTAATAAATCCTAATAGTCGCCATTGCCCCACCCTCGCACTCCTAGGACACTTTTTTCAAATTTAAAAAATGGCCATAGTCGAATATCCGAATATTGGCTAAATTAAGGGCGCTATATCTAAAAATCGGTAACGGTTATGGACATGCGGTAAAGTGGACAGGAATCCTAGATGCCATGTTAATTAATCCTAATAGTCGCCATTGCCCCACCCTCGCACTCCTAGGACACGTTTTTCAAATTTAAAAAATGGCCATAGTCGAATATCCGAATATTGGCTAAATTAAGGGCGCTATATCTAAAAATCGGTAACGGTTATGGACATTTGGTAAAGTGGACAGGAATCCTGGATGCCTTGTTAATAAATGCTAATAGTCGCCATTACCCCACCCTCGCACTGCTAGGACACTTTTTTCAAATTTAAAAAATGGCCATATTCGAATTTCCTAATATTGGCTAAATTAAAGGCGCTATATCTAAAAATCGGTAACGGTTATGGACATTCGGTAAAGTGGACAGAAATCCTTGATGCCTTGTTAATAAATCCTAATAGTCGCCATTACCCCACCCTGGCACTCCTAGGACACTTTTCTCAAATTTAAAAAATGGCCATATTCGAATTTCCGAATATTGGCTAACTTAAAGGCGCTATATCTAAAAATCGGTAACGGTTATAGACATGCGGTAAAGTGGACAGGAATCCTTGATGCCTTATTAATAAATCCTAATAGTCGCCATTGCCCCACCCTCGCACTCCTAGGACACTTTTTTCAAATTTAAAAAATGGCCATATTCGAATATCCGAATATTGGCTAACTTTGAGGCGTTATATCTAAAAATCGGTAACGGTTATGGACATGCGGTAAAGTGGACAGGAATCCTTGATGCCTTGTTAATAAATTCCAATAGTTGCCATTGCCCCACCCTGGCACTCCTAGGACACTTTTTTCAAATTTAAAAAATGGCCATATTCGAATTTCCGAATATTGGCTAACTTTGAGGCGTTATATCTAAAAATCGGTAACGGTTATGGACATGCGGTAAAGTGGACAGGAATCCCTGATGCCTTATCAATAAATCCTAATAGTCGCCATTACCCCACCCTCGCACTCCCAGGACACTTTTTTCAAATTTAAAAAATGGCCATATTCGAATTTCCGAATATTGGCTAACTTTGAGGCGTTATATTTTAAAATCGGTAACGGTTATGGACATGCGGTAAAGTGGACAGGAATCCCTGATGCCTTATCAATAAATCCTAATAATCGCCATTGCCCCACCCTCGAACTCCTAGGACACTTTTTTCAAATTTAAAAAATACCCGAGTGCGTATTTTTTTAAGTGTACAATTTTGCTGTTTTACGCCTCCATCTGAAACTATTTATTTAATTTTTAAAATTTTTAAAAAATTTACATAAAAATTTCTTACTTTGAACAATAAATTTACTAATTTTTCCTTAAAAATATTGTATTCTTTCAAAAAATGTAACTCTGTTAACTTAACAGTGCAGTGTTAATTTACAGAAAAGCCGCGTTAACAGAAAAATTGGAATATAACTTTGAGAGCTAACTTCACACACTTATATTGTTTTGTCAAAAAGTGTGATGACATTTTGAAATGTTTGTGAACGCTAATACTGTTTTTCATCTGGCTGAAGGGAAATGCGCCATTAACCTCCCTACATACATACATAACACCTGCGACATCTTAAGTGGAACAAAGGGGACTTCTCTCAATTAATGAGCCACATCCGATTCTATTTTTAAACTACTCTTCAACGCTGGCTCCGAACGGCAGAGGCATTTGTTAGAAATGTTTTAGCGTAAATGCTCATAACCAGTCGGTAGGAATCTTATCAGGTGATACCGCTGCTGAAAATTGTTAGATGGTCTGGTTTGGGATTGAAACGTGGATTTCTTGAATGGTTGGTGGGGGTGACTTACCTACCATACCATAGCGGCACTCATTAACCTCATTAATCCTCTTTTTTGCGCTGAGGTCTGGCAAAAAGCTTATTGAAGTTTCTTCCTTTATATACAAAAATCATCGGTCGTATTTATAATGATAATTTAGCAAGTGTTTAGCATAAGTATGATTTTTACTACACTTGCTGCTAGTTCGTTTAGCTCAGATCAACAATCTTTAACAACTAACTAAGTTGATTTGTGCCAAATTTTTGTGAGTGCTTGAAGTTCTTAATTCTGGCATTCGTGATCAACATGAAATTCAAATCGCAAAATATTTCGATGTCGTAAAATTTTCTAGTGATGTTATTTGATACGAAACAAATATAATTATAGCTTAAGTGTTGTAAAAGGATTAGGAAAAAGCAGCTCAGGTTCGAACCTTATGAAGGTGAAAATAATTGTTTTTTTTTTCTTTTTTGGACTTATCTGACTCCATTCTTCCTGAAATGCGACTTTTAATTGTTCTTTATTGGTACACAAACTGTTTTGCGTTCGACGTCCACGCCTATCCTACAAATACTCAATAATATTTAAATCGAGACTTTGGGGAGGCGTTTTCAAGACCTTTGGGAAGTTGTACAACAGCTAATTTTTCGCTATCAGTGATTTATGCTTTGGGCCATGGGCCTAATCAATATGAGTGCACTTTCCTTTACATGATTCTTCAAAATTTGAAGACAAATTGAACTTAATCTTAGCGGAAAACTCTATATTTTGTGTGTTATTGTACTATAATTTAAATATTTTGGAGTTTAAAGTTAATTGAATTTTTAAGGCTGGGGTGGACGGCGATGTGTATGGCGTAACCGTAATTAGCTATTTTGACCTAAAAACACTAAACAAACGGTTAAGCATGGAGGCTTATTTAGTGATGGAATGGTCTTGTATGTCCGCTTTAGGTGTTGGAAATCTTACCTTTATAGAAGGTAAAAGGGATAAAATTATTTATCTTCTAATTTTGAGAAAAAATGTAAGGAATAGTGCACGCATATTGGGTATTGTTGAATCCATCCCAAGGAGACCTCGGGCTTCGAAAAATCGAAAAGGATATGCAAGAAAATAATATTTTGCTCGACTTTCAATGTGAGTTCAAATGTGGAGTTTCACACTTTTGTTTGTTTTATAACATTAAAGTTACAGTAGAAAAATTTCTTTTTGTTTGTTTTTCTTGCTTAATTAGTGCTGTAATTAAAAAAAAAAAATTTTTAAGTTCACTTTTGTTACTTTAACGTGCATTTAAAGTTTTGTAATGAGTTGCCCGACTTTCAATGTGAGCGACTGTAAATAAAAAATATGTTTTGCAAAAGTTGATACATTTTTGTTTCAGTTTTTACGTAGAGATTCACACTATATTGCTTTTGAAAGTAAAAATTTTGTAATTCTGTGCAGAATGAATTTTTCAGTGGGGAATGTATACTTTTCTGTGTCATTTTTTCTGTATTTAATTTTTATTCTTATGTTTTGCTAAATCCGTAATGTATATTTTTTTTTTAATATTACAACTCAAAAATTTTTCAAATAAGCGAGTTTTATTTAATTTTTTTCATGGTTAATAACTTTTTAAATATGTATCTGAAAATAAAAAAATATTAATTCGTTTAAGTTTATTTTTGTAGCTTTTAACTTCAATTGTATAGCTTTGCTGCTGTTATAGTGGGTTTTTACTTTTTTGCGTTGTTTTTCTCTCCTTTCTGTTTATTTAGACCTGTTTTTTGAGTATTAATATATCGCCGCTGTCACACTTTGAGTGACATTTATTGTTGTTGTTTTATTTTACATATTTTACGGCCTTTTAGTAGCTTGTTTTATTTTAAAACAAAAGCAATAACAAATATTTAAAATTCTCTCGAACACATTCAAAGCAGCAGCTTGTTATTGTTTGTCTATAAACTTGTGTAGTCTTCTTGGCATGTGTGTGTGTTTGTGTGTGAAGCCATCACACACAACGTACAACAATAATTAGTGGTGAATTATTTCAAGTAGGAAATAAAATTCGTACATATTCTTGTTGTTATTGTTTTAAAAGGTAAATAGCTTTTTTATAATTTAATGACACACCTACATATATGTATAAAAGGGTGACCATTTCTTTTTATTACAACTGTCTCTCTTTTTATTACTCTTTGTTTTTATAATTTTTCACAATAAAATATTTTAATTCTATTCTAAGAGCAAAAAAAAGTTTAAATAATAATGAGCAAAACTTTAGAGATGGCAGTTAACGCAATTGAATATGCAATTTCGAAAAGGGCATATCTCGCACATTTTGGCAAATGCGTTTTTTCGTATCAATGAGTCCTAAATGCTTCCCTGCACCTACTACGCTTGAGAAACTGACTTCGCTAGCATTCTTTTTACTTTAGACGTTATGGCAGGAAAGTCACGGCTCTAAGAGATGTGCCCATTTCGAAATTATTGTTTAAACAAAGAGTACAAAAAATGCAATGCAGCACCGCTTTTTTTTTATCGTAATTTTTTGTTTGCCGTTATTTTTTCTTCCTTCTTATCGAGCTTATAGAGACAAAGTACCTATTAATTATTTGAAAATTGCAGATATTGTAAAACTCAAGCAATATATACCGGCAGAATTTACAGAATTTTATGATGAAATACTGCAATGGCCAAATGAAAAAGAGCTTCCTGAAGAAGATTTTCTATAAAAGTATATGTGTGTGAAGTTAAATATGAAAGTTAAATACGTTTTTCTTAACATAACAAAAACTTGTGTAAGTTAACAGAATATGTGTGAAGATAAATACGAATATGAAATTTTTCTGTTAAGATCACAAAGACTGTTATGTTAACATTAGTTCCACAATTGTGGATTATAAAACATAATTTGGTATAAAAACATAATTTGGTATAAAAATAACCGAAACAAGGTAAAGGATTGTAAAAATTAAAAAAATATAATTAGAGAGATACGGTAGCAATAACAAATGAATTTTATTTCTTGTAGCTGGTAATTACATTTAAAACAATCGTCCACCAAAAAATATGAAAAATCGGACCTAAGATGCAATTGTGGGGGAATCGGACCTGGTGAGCTTTATAGCCAAGGTATCAAGGCTTCAGGGCCAGTTTTCCTTTTTGGGCTGCAAAGTACCAGATCGGAGATATATAAACCGTAGCTAACTTTTATTTTTCATTTTTACCGTATATATATGTCGTTCATGAAAAATCGGACCTAAGATGCAATTGTGGGGGAATCGGACCTGGTGGGCTTTATAGCCAAGGTATCAAGGCTTCAGGGCCAGTTTTCCTTTTTGGGCTGCAAAGTACCAGATCGGAGATATATAGACCGTAGCTAATTTTTATTTTTCATTTTTACCGTATATATATGTCGTTCATGAAAAATCGGACCTAAGATGCAATTGTGGGGGAATCGGACCTGGTAGGCTTTATAGCCAAGGTATCAAGGCTTCAGGGCCAGTTTTCCTTTTTGGACTGCAAAGTACCAGATCGGAGATATATAGACCGTAGCTAACTTTTATTTTTCATTTTTACCGTATATATATGTGTTTCATGAAAAATCGGACCTAAGATGCAATTGTGGGGGAATCGGACCTGGTGGGCTTTATAGCCAAGGTATCAAGGCTTCAGGGCCAGTTTTCCTTTTTGGGCTGCAAAGTACCAGATCGGAGATATATAGACCGTAGCTAACTATTATTTTTCATTTTTACCGTATATATATGTCGTTCATGAAAAATCGGACCTAAGATGCATTTGTGGGGGAATAGGACCTGGTGGGCTTTATAGCCAAGGTATCAAGGCTTCAGGGCCAGTTTTCCTTTTTGGGCTGCAAAGTACCAGATCGGAGATATATAGACCGTAGCTAACTTTAATTTTTCATTTTTACCGTATATATATGTCGTTCATGAAAAATCGAACCTAAGATGCAATGTGGGGGAATCGGACCTGGTGGGCTTTATAGCCAAGGTATCAAGGCTTCAGGGCCAGTTTTCCTTTTTGGGCTGCAAAGTACCAGTTCGGAGACATATAGACCGTAGCTAACTTTAATAGAGTTAATATCCAAATATTTCTGTGATTTTCGGTTACAAATTAGCCCCAAAATATAATCCGTATAAAATTTTTTGAACTATTATACATTAAAAAATAAATAGTTTTTTTCATTTCTTGTAAACTTTAAATATTCGGACATGTGCCCTTTTCGAAATTGCACATTCTATTACACACAGAGAATTTTATTCTATATGTAGGTAATTTGAGTATTTTTTTATGTTATTATTTTGAAACAATTTGCGTCACTTCAAATGTTTTTTATGCGATTTTTATTTATTTATTTTTTAACCTGAGTATTTTTTTGTTTAATTCTCATGAATTTTTGTTCTATAATTCTTACGGTTCTTATTGCTGTTGTTGTTGTATGTCTAAATAAATAAAAATAATTAAATTTAAATTTAATAATTTTGTTATGTCTACAGTTACTACAAACATTGTAAAGATTCTTATCAGTTTTATAAGTAAAAATAGCAAAAAAAAGTTACAATCAGTTAAACTCTACTGTATAGTGTGAACCTTGCAAAGGATTAAATACGCATACATACAACCCTTACACTATAAAAGATATCTTGCCAAATATACATTGGGGTACAGAACTAAGTGCATGTTTTGAAGTTAAACTGAACTTAGTTTTCTCCCCACTGTACGTATTCTCTCCGATCGCAATGCTTTAACGGGTAAACATTGTAAATCCCATCATTATCTATACTTATGTAGGGTGTAAAATTAAAAAAAAAAAACACTGAAAAGGTTTTAAAAGTTATACTGCCTGATATTGTATTTATTATTGTTGGTTTTGTAATGTTTTATAATATTTTTATAGTTCAGGGCTTTGTGGCTATAAAAAATAAAAATAGAAACAAAGACCAAATCAATTTTAGTTTCTCAAAATAAAAACTTATTGAATTTATTTAGCAATCGAACTTAACAGGTATCTTACGCCAAAATTTACTCAACCAAATAAAATATTAAAGAATTTAATTCTTTATACAATTGGATTTTCAGTCAATGGAACAAACAGCTTTCACAAAATTGTAAAAATCTCTCTAAGACTATCCATTCATATCTTTGTGAGAAATAAACCAATTTTCTGAAAATTTTTTCTGCATTTTCTGCAACAATTTACCTGCTGCTTTAAAATAAACAGGATGTTTAATAATTGTTTCAATGTTTCTAACATGTTTGCTGCGACATGAGACCAATCAATAATGCGGTGCTGCAGACCTTTCTCCTGTTTTTTTCCGTATTTTGAACTTCTAAGGCAATATTCTAAGAAATCGATTACATGCAGTCCATACTAACACCCTTAGCAAAATAATTCCTTTGGTCTTACCGGGTTCAATTTTTGAACTGCAGATTTTTACTTCTATTGTTGATCAAAAACTAAAAGTTATCAACAAATTTTAATATCGACTTTCCAAGCATATTGCAGAAACATTAAAGTGAAAAAGCTTGCTGTGTTAATCCCAATACTGCAATAAATTTCTTATGATGATGATGATGATGATGATTGTCCATTCCAATTATTATTTCCAAATGCCAAATTATTAAGATGCTTAATATATTACCGCCATAACACCAATTCATTAAATTTCTAAATACCGAAGTCGGCTTCAACAATTTTACATACTATCCTATCCTATTAAGATACGTATTGTCTCAACCTTGTCAAACCCAGGCCAATGCGTCTCCTGCCTATCATATACGAGTATATTATAAATTAAAAAGGTGTGCCGAATACTGATAACCGCAATAATATGTTTTTATTTAATTGTTTTATTTTTTATCTGACGATAAAAACTAACACAATTTAGTTTAAATTAAAATATAAAAACCAAGTTTTTTAATCAAGTCTATCGTCCTAACGTCCTCATTGTAGTTTCATTTCGATGTAACGGATCAATTTGAAAGATTTATTGGCGAATTCATATAAAAATGTTTTTAAATATTTGTTACACCACTACATACATACGTACATATTTAAATAGGTTATCTTTTCAATGTTCTTTTTTTACTGTTACTACGCGAATGTAAAAGAATCGTATAAGAAATGTAATTGAGTGCCCTTTTATATAAGAAAAATAAAAACACACACACACACATTTTTATATCCTTAATAATTTATATTCTCTCTTCATTGACGTCAATGTTTATAAAAGGACGGTTATAACAAAAAACCTAACATACTAAAGAAGAAGCCATATTGCTTACGTGAACACAAAAACAAACAAAATAATCAAAATAATCATATTAATTCTAATGTTGTTATTGTTATAATTTGTTATAATACATAAAATCTATAGAGGAAGAGAAAAAAAGGTCAGAGATTTTATGTCACAATCTGTCAACATATGTTTTGTTATACGAAATACATTCGTGTTAGTAGTGAATGTTGTTCTCCTTTCGTTTTATACTTTTTATTTGATATTTCTTTGCTTTGTTTTTCTTTTTTAAGGAGAACGTCATGTTAATTAATAAAATCTAAAAAAAGGTAGCTTCTTACCATACATATGTATATACCTATCTATCTATGTATGATAAATAATAAGTAAAATATCAAAACAAAGAAAATGGGTTAACAAGTGTTACAGCTTTTTAGTTTGAGTGTGGAGACGAGAGAGAGAGAGAGAGAGAGAGAGAGAGGAAATAGAGAAATCAAAATGCAGGAGTAAAAACGAATTAAGTAGGTATTAAGATAAAATAGAAACAAAAACTGGATCTATTCAAACTGTAAACCCACTGCAAGAAATTATAGACTGTTAATAATTAAATAAATTACATTTGATTTATTTTTAAACTTTAACATACATAAGTATTTAAATAAAATTATGACAAGCGCATAAGACTAAAAGATAAAAGTGCTAATATAATAATATGTTATATATGTACACATCTAATGAAAGTGATAATATTGTTTCGGGCAGTTTTATATTTACATATATAGCAAAGATGTGTTTGCGTGTGTAGTACCGTTAAAAAATTTGAAAAAAAAACCTTAATCTAAGAGAAGAAGAAGGGACAAAAGAAAGTTCCTGGATTGACTGGCAACAGTAGCAGAAGAAGCATCTGCCCAGAATAACATAAAAAAATTACACCAGACGATTGACCATCTCACTAATCAAAAGTGCAGTAGGAACAAAGCAGTTGCTGCTCGTAATGGTGCAATAATAACGCAAAATGATGCACGGACACAGAGATGGAGAGAACATTTCAATGAAATTAGTAACGTCGCAAACACAACTGATGCCGTTTCGCTGACATCAGAACAGCGACAAAAAAAACAGTCCAAGAATACACGCTACCCTCCCAATCCCAATTATGGCCAATCAAAAGTTTGGCGAAAATCGAAGGCGGCTTTACAACCAAAGAATATTAACCTAAGCGTGAAACATGATGGCGGGTCGATCATGATCTGAGGATGTATTACCGCAAATGGAGTTGGCAAGCATTGACGGCACTATGGATAAGGCTATGTATGTATAGATTTTAAAGGATAGTTATCTGCCAAGTTGTGAAATTTTAGGCCTAATTGAAAATTCTTTATTGGTTCAAGATAATGATTCAAAGCATATTTCGAAGCTGGTAAGAGAATGGGTGTAAACAATGTTAAAAACAAACTGAAACACCTCCACACAATCTGAAGTGTGGCCTTAGAAAATGTCCTATCACGTAAGTCTCAGCTCTGAAGAAGACTGAAGGCTTTAATGGAGGAGTGGGAAAAAATTACCCCCAAAACAAACGATTAGCAGATGTTATAAGAACTAAATGAGGTCACACAAAATATTATTATTTTTTAAATATCCATTATTTAGATTTAGAAAAATTAAGTTTTTTTTTGTTATTTTTTACTTATTTATAAAGTGTAAATATTTTTAAGTTCTTATTAAAAGTAATATGAACAAATAAGGAATATTGGAGCATTTTTACTAATTTTTTATATAAAAAAAAAATCAAATTTTTTTGCGGGAATGTAAATGTAAACTTTTGTAAGACTGTGTGTGTAGTGAAGAGAAATTGTCGTTT
This sequence comes from Wohlfahrtia magnifica, assembly GCA_023159175.1. NCBI lineage: Eukaryota > Metazoa > Arthropoda > Insecta > Diptera > Sarcophagidae > Wohlfahrtia > Wohlfahrtia magnifica. The sequence continues at coordinate 1,137,430 of JAKWBJ010000216.1, read as the reverse complement.
CGAACTTATCTAAAATAATTATATTATTTATTAATGTAATTTTAATTAAATTTATATAAAAAGAATTAAATAAACTCTTCCACCAACATTTACAAAGTGATTCATTAAGTCGACAAGTGGATTGGCAACATAAAGTTTCATGTTGAAACAACGAAAGAGTAGTCAAAAAAACAACAAAATTTCAAAATATAATATTTTTTTCATTTATTTTTTTTAGCAATTGTACGAACGAGTATCTGAACTAAACTTTTCAGTTTTAGCAGCTCAAAACACTTGCAGTTGTTTGTTAATACTTGTCGTATTTGTATGCCTAAACACTTAAACAGGCCCAAATAGTATGTTCTTGGATATTCAGTTTTTTTTTTTATATGGTATTATAAAATAGTGTCGCAACTAAAATGTTTGTGTGCTCCACCAGATATAAAATGATTTTATTTTTTTTTTATTCATACAAAAAAACGCTAAATGTTACTTTTGACTTTGATAAACCAGGCTGAAATTCTCTTCGGATTTAGTCATTAAGAAATAAGGCTAAAAATTCAAGAAATTAAGAGAAGAAACAGATTTCTTGGTCCGTTCTTTTTAATTATTTATGTTATGTGTTACACTTACTCAAGGAGTTTTAGGATAGCAATGTAAATGTTATTTTTTCTTTCTTATTTTAAGGAAAAAAAAACACGTTACACTTTATTTTTTAGATTTTCATTTCAAAAGGTTAAGGGAATTTTAAATCATTTTCATAAGTAAAAGTGTGCCATTAAAAAATTACATATCGTCAGCTAAAATCCAAAATAAAAAAATAGTTTTTTAATTTTTTGATTGATTGTGATGTAATTAGTCAAAAACCGTCATAATCAATCAAAAAGTAGATTTTTAATTTCTTTTTTCGCTTACGGCCTTTAGGGTTTTAAATGACGATATGTATTTGTAACCACTTACATTTCGATATTTATTGCAGAATTGGTTGTTCTTTAGCTAGTTTACATAAATTCGCATTGCTGATGGTTCGTGGCCAAAAATAATTGGGAATATTTCGCAGTCATTTATTAAGAAAGACCTGTAGCTTTCGAGTATATATGTTCGTTATTAAACAGGTCTCAGTGTTCCGTAGCCGTCCAAAAGCTAACTTTGCATTACTGAGTCTGTTAGATATATCATCGTCTATGCCAAAGTTCTATGCGTTGATTTTCAAATGGAATAAAACCATGGTTGTTGCTGTTAATGCGCATTGCCTCTAATGCACATTGATTGTTGATTTGACTTCTAGTCCCACATTTCTAACCAACTTGATAAGATGATTGATCTTATCTTGCATGTCGCTCAGCCTATGCGACATGAGTCAAATGTCGTCCGCATAATTCAGTTCTTCTAGGGGACGGTCGATGCCACACTAAAGAATTATTCATGTTCGATCCTCTACAAATGATCCATTCAAGAAGCCCCCTGACTCCCTTAAGAAAAAAAGGACAATATCAACCTATAAAACATCTTAGAAAGATCAGGCAACACCACCTTTTGTCGAAAAAAGGTATGAATCTATGATAAGAAGCAAAATTCCTCACTCCTACACCAAATAGACAAAGTAGGCCGATCACTTGTTAGCTGAAGGCAACGTGTGCCGAACATTGTTATAGCGAAGAATAGCCAGTGTACAATATCTTTTATTCATTATCTCGATAAGTAGATTGTAATGTAGAGTATCAGTCATATAGTCGAGTTTAACTGAAAAAAAGTTCTTTCTTTGTTGTAAATGTATCCCCCGCATTAAAAAGTATAATACTAGAAGTCAATATTATATGTGTTTATACATTTATTTATTCACACATATATTTTTTCTCTTATTCCATTAATATATGCAAATTTTATCTATTAAAAATGTATTTTTTTAACCTTCGACATTTTGTTTTAATTTTTAAATATCGTTTTCTTTAGTTGTTGTTACTATCACTAGTATTGATCATTACTGTTTTTTTTTTTTTTTTCATAAACATTTTTTACGCCGTCACATGTTTCCGCATTTTTTTAATTCGTTTGCAGATTATGAAAATGTTTGAATGCATCTAACAGTTGAGATGGCAGTATAACTAGCAAGAACAACAACGACAACAAAATAGCAGAAGGTTAATATAGGGTGTTTTTTATAGAGGTATAGAACTTTAAGTTGCAATAAAACAACGATGGATTATTCGATTGACATGAATTTTATTTATCCGAAAGATAATCTTGTGGCATAACATTTTAAATATGATTTCTGACATATGACCGCCACAGCTGGCACGGATGTAGTCCAATCTGGACGTCCAATTTTCGATGACTTTTTCCAACATATGTGGCCGTATATCGGCAATAACACGGTGAATGTTGTCTTCCAAATGGTCAAGCGTTTGTGGCTTTACCGCATAGACCAATGACTTTACACAGCCCCACAGAAAGTAGTCTAGCGGTGTTAAATCACAAGATCTTAGAGGCCAATTCACAGGTTCAAAACGTGAAATTAGGCGGTCACCAAACGTGTCTTTCAATAAATTTATTGTGGCACGAGCTGTGTGACATGTTGCGCCGTCTTGTTGAAACCACATCTCCTGGACATCATGGTTATTCAATTCAGGAATGAAAAAGTTAGTAATCATGGCTCTATACCGATCACCATTGACTGTAACGTTCTGGCCACCATCGTTTTTGAAAAAGTACGGACCAATGATTCCACCAGCCCATAAAGCGCACCAAACAGTCAGTCTTTTGGATGTAACGGTGTTTCCACATACACTCTAGGATTACCGTCACTCCAGCGGCAGTTTTGTTTGTTGACGTAGCCATTCAACCAGAAGAAAATGTATTTTGCACTATTTGCAAGCGTTGTCTATTCATGATGAATTGCCAAACCAAACTGAGAATAAATCACTTGACTGCTGTTAAATCGGTCGCCATCTTGAAAAGTAATGCCAACTTAAAGTTCAATACCTCTATAAAAAACACCTAATAATTTGGCGTGATACTGGTATTTAAAAAAAATATAATTTTTTTGGTTTACAGATAAAAAACCATTTTTAGGAATATACAGTGACGAACTTAATTATTGTCATAGTAAACTGTTTCAACTTCATGGGTGATTTAATGGTCAAATTAAAGAGGTTTTTGATAAACTAATATATTTACTCGATAGATTTATAAATTTCATATAAAAAAGAAAAAAAATACAAAATTTCGCTGAACATAATTATAGGCACACTTCATTAGAAACTATAAGTTATTGGTTATAGCATGAAAATTAATATTAAATTGTTTATCTTTCTTGTTTTATAACTGCATTCAGTCATTTTGTGATAGAACTCAAAAATTTGTTGGTGACCGCTGACTCAATATTTTGCAGCTTTTAGACGAATACCTGCTTTATCTCATAATTTTGGTTATTGCCCGATTTTTTACTCGCCTATCCAAATCTTCCCACAAATTCTGTAAAGGAATGACATAGAGAACCGAAGATGGTTCTCCGATCATCATGTGGAGAAGGACAGACTTCCCGACAAACAAACATTTCGCCAAACATGCCGCCATCCTCGTCACATATGTAGATGGTGAAGCGGTGTCAAACCGCTGTTGGACATGCTCTCATTGCCTTAGTTATACAGAGACAGACGAGTCTCTGTACCCTGTCTTTCTTCAATACATAATGGCATCGAATAATAAAAAAAAAACCATAATAACTCATGAACTATTTTATTTAAATTTAGAAATACGAAGTGTTAATTGAAAGACGTTTAGTGAGTGATCTCTTCCGAATTTGATATATATTAAGTTTATTGTGACAAATTTTATAACGATCACAAGAAAATATCACTATACAATCAAAATAAGTTTTACTCACTTGGTTATATGGGACATTACCTACACACAGAAAAAATCATTATAAAATCAATTAAAATAAGGTTGATGCAACATTTTTTAGTAATGATTTTGCTTCATTATCGTTTCATGTAAAAACAACTAGAAATCATGTTAAATTAATATTGTAGTTCTAGTAAAATCAAAATGATAATCATGTCGAAATTATATGAAATCATTTTAAATGAAAATCGTGAAAAGTTAATATTATATGAGTTTCATGTTGAATCAATACAAAATTAATGTTTAATTAACCCTTTATTGCCCAACCCCCTTATCATGGAAAAACGTATTACTTTTTTTTATAGAATCTTTGCTTTTTACATAATTTAAGCTCAAAAAAAGTTTCATTTTTTGCCAAGCCGGGGAAGACTATAAAATTTTCCTGGTATTCAGAGTTACCGAATTTAACTTTTTTAGAAACACAATGTGTTTTATTACCGTTTGTTTATATAGCGGTTTTATATGTAACTCCAAATACAAAATCACCTCTAAACAGTAGAACTGTTAAAGGGTAACTGATCTTATGAGCAAGAGGAGTAAAAAAAGCAAAAAAAGTATTGTTATTGGAAGAAAATACAGTTCTTTATTGAACTGATGAGTATACCTCGCAAAATTATACTGTATAATAAGTATCGTCGGGCAATAAAGGGTTAACTATGAAATCACTTAAAACTAATATGATGTCGATATTAAAATAACATGCAAACATGTTAAAATAACATGAAATTTCATATTAATTTGAAAAGATTTCTACATTCCTACCATTCCATTTTTAGCTGATGTGTGTGTGTGTGTGTTTTTGTTTTGTTTAGCAAATTGTATTTTATTTTTTATATATTTATTTATACCAATGAAACATGAAACATGTAAAACTAGAAAATTTTGAAAATAAAAACAAATATACATACATACATAAGTGTGTGTATACAATAAATGTACGGCATACTTTGATTAAATAATTTTATTCGTAAAATAAAATTTTGTTTAGAAATTCATAATGACTTAAAATTGATAATTTTTCATGTTGATTTTAAATTGGTTTAGTTTCTGTGTATAAGAATCAGTCCATAAATTAGACATCTACCGAAATAAATTTTAACCCCAGATATTGTCAAAGTCAATTCGAAATTTATTTAATAAATAATGGATGAATGATTCAATAAGTTATTTTTAATGAATCGGCAAACCTTAACCTTATCTTTAATTAATAATTGTATGCTTTAGACACAGCAGAACACCCACAAAATAAAGGGTCCGTCAAATAATTTTTTTTTAATGCTATAAAAAAACTACAGATTTTTTTTCAAATTTCTTTTTTTATTTGAAAGTACAATCCTTCCGGTTAATAATGGAAAATAATTTCAAACAAATGGCTGCCTCGGCTGTCCATGCAGTAGCCTTACACGATCGGTCCAATTTTTGAGCACATTATCGATTGTGTGCAGCTGTATTTTGCCAGGGGCTTCACAAATATTGTCCTTTAAAGCGTCAATTGTCTCTGTTTTGTTGGCGTAACACTTATCTTTGACGGCACCCCACAAATAATAGTCCAACGGTGTCAAATCGCAGCTCCGAGGTGGCCAAACGACATCAGCTCTGCGGCTGATAATGCGATCTTCAAAAACAGGGCTCAAAACATCGAGTGTAGCTTCGGCTGTGTGGCACGTAGCGCCGTCCTGTTGAAACCAAATGTTGCTAATATCCTCCTTTTCAATTTTTGTGAACAAAAATTCGTTCAACATGGCCCGATAACGATCGCCATTGACTACAACGGCCACTCTTTGCTCATTTTCGAAGAAAAATGGCCCAATTATGCCTCTGGACAAAAATCCGCACCAAACAGTGACTCGTGTTGGGTGTATCGGCTTTTCAATGTGTGCGTGCGGGTTTTCTGTGCCCCAAATGCGACAAGTTTGCTGGGTTACATACAAAATGAGCTTCATCTGAAAAGATGGTTTTTTTTTTTTTGAAAAAATCGGCATCTTCCGTAAGTCGATCGCAGGCCCAGATTCCCAGCGTTGTTGAAGCTCATACACAACCATATTTGTTCAGCGAGAGGATAAAACTAATTATCTGTCAAATCAGACATGAGCTAAGTGTTACCATTCACGAAATAAGCACTAGTTGAAAAAAAAAGTTAGATGGCGGACCCTTTACTTCAACTACTACGGTCTCCGGTGTAAGATATGTTCAATAAAATTGGGGTGAACAGCAACAACAATAATAAAAGAGATTGCAAGAGCAATAAGTAGAATTAAAAATCAAAGCAGCCACAACAATAACAACTAATTAGAAAAATTATTATTATTTTTTCTTTTTACTAATTACGAGTATATTGAAATATAATTATAGTTTGGCTAACCTAACTATGTATGTACACAAAAAAAAAATAAATAAATAAATAAATAAAATAAAAATAGACACTAGAAAAACAAATAAATGAATCAGTCATTTTCTAAAAAATAACGAGAAATATTTGTATTTTGAGAATTTTAGTTTTGCGTGTAATTTTTTATTTTTATTTTTATTGTTGTTATTGAAACTGCAATAGTTTCTATCTTTAGAATGCTGTCTTTAGAACGACGTATTGTTATAAGTGGGCAAAATTGGCGACATCAACTCCCTCTGTTTCTCCTTTATTCACTATTCCCCCCCCCTCTCTCTCTCTCTCTATCCCTCTGTTTTGTATTTAAATAAGTTGACAGACCATAAATAAGTTTTATATATAATTTCACACGATCTATAAAGATAAATTTAAAGTAATAAATAATTACGTAAAATAACACAAGCTTAAAAATTCGGATCAACTTTTGGATCGGAGCCGATGAGAACAAATCTTATTTGAAACGCTAAATTCGAAAACGGGTTTTTTTTTAGATTATAGTTTTCGAGTGCTTGCAGGTTGGCAACACTGCACTATCATAACGATAATCAGCTGTTAGCATTGCTAAAAATATATATTATCGTAATTTTATTCTTAAGCTTCTTTTTTATTAATAAATCTGTGAAAATGAAAAAACAACAGTCTAGAGTCGATTCCAAATGCTTCTGTTATGTTTGCAGATATTATATGAAAAGAAAATATAGTTAAAATATTACAAATGTGATATGAGATGTATATTTTTGCTATTTTGCTTTCATTTAAGCAAACATTAACAAGCTGTGGGTACCGAAATTATTTTGTGACGCGTGTAGCACAAAACTGTACAAGTGTTCACTTGGTCAAGAAGTATACTTTCCATTTTGAATGCTAATGTTAAGGAAAGAGCAGAAAATTTATTTAGACGATTGTTATTTTTGCTTAAAAAACTAGCAAAATAAAATTTCCTGACAAGTCATCAGTTTCCAAGCCAGTAGTTTGCAGTACCAGCAATGACTATCTACAAATTTATTCCGGCACGAGTGCAAATTCTATGCGAACATTCAGTTCATCACCGAAAATTTCAACATGAAAGCCAAATTCAAAGAAGAAATATTTATCGGATCTGCAACTCGAAAACTAATTGCAGACGAAAAATTTACAAAATTTTTAACGTCTTATGAAGAAGCAGCATGCGCATCATTGCATTATATTGCTCACAACTTTGTCGGTAAATGAAAATTCTCGGATTTCAAGCATATAATCAAGCAAAAATTGTAGAAAATATTTTATTCAATATAATTGAAAACTAGAACCAATGTTAAAAAACGGAATCCATATTTGAATCCATGGCCCCAAATAGCGTTAGAAATAACTTTTAGTTGATTTACCGGACCGGGTTTGTTGGTCTAAGTTCGGCTGAGTTCGATCTGAACTGGTGTACCGTTGGCTCCAAAGTTAATGACTGTATCGGTACTTGTGTTCATGGACCAAGCTTATATTTCTTCATCCCTGAGTGTCTTACAGGCTGACATGGCCATAATCGTACGTCCGAAAATCAACCTGGGCAGGCTCAATGGTAAGACCATTAATATATTCTCTGATAGCTAACCTGACTTAGTGGCACTTGGCTCGAATCGTATGACATCTAGACTGATCAAATATTGCTACATTACGTTGCAGAGGCTTTCGCTTAGAAATAAGGTCCTGTTGTTTTGTGTACCTGAACACTATGAAAAATAGATGGTAACAAAACAGCGGGAGCACTGGCTAGGAGAGTTTCCGTGAGATCTTATATTGGCCCAGAACCTTGCTGTGCGGCACCACTTGCTTTCAATATAATCAAGAATGGGGAAATTACCAGATCCTTGGAACACTGGAATGATCCAAGGGGACTTTGCCACTCTAGGTCGGCGATCAATCCGTAATTTTGACTAAGAGCTCATCTGAAAAGGATGGCGGCGGTAACAAATGTGGATGTTTGTAGACTGTGTTCACAGGCACACTTATCAAAAAAAGGGGGTAATCATCAACTTCCAGAAAATATGGAACCTTAACGCCGCCAGCTCATAACTCACATCAAATAGTGACTATTTTTGGAATGCAATAATTGAATTGATAAAAAAATTCTTCAACGCTTTATCCGTCCATGGTGATTTGGCAAAACAAACTGAATAAATGCCAGATTAGCTTCAACAATATGGCTGCTATGAACTTTCAAAGTTCACAAGTCCCTATTAGAAGGCAATTATTTAATAAAATTTAGTAACTACTATACTTTAAAGATACTGGTTATGGGAGATTTGTTGCATTAAAGCAAAAATTTTACTTCAAAATGCAATAAAAGAAAACGTAAAATCAAAGTTGTAAGCTTTATTATTTAAAACAAATAAGCTGTGGTGTAGAGTATTCAAATAGTCATTCATGACTGTCTATAATTTCTAATTTGCTTTGTTTTTTCTGTTTAATTAATAGAGTTAAACAATAATAAAGTTTATTGCAATAATTTTTTTCGTATTTTGCTTAAAAACACCAATAAATCTTTTAACGAGAGAATGGGCGGACTGAAAATAGTAGACAGCAGACTTACCCACCATGACTCAGATTCATTTTTATTTTAAATACAAGGAATAGAAAACCACCAGCAGACATCCAAAGAAACATGTTTAAATGATTTTGTAATTGAATTTAAAAAAAAACGTATTTTTCTCGGTGTGTAGGTCGTTGTCGTAATTTTATAAGTGTTGGTTAACGTTTTAAATTTGCTTATTTTTACTTAATTTTTTTTTATTTCTTGCTTTCGTTAAATTTAAAAATTAATCATACAACTCATTTGTAAAAAAAAGGAAGTGAATTTAAGTGAAATTATGAATTGTTTGTAAGAAAAAGAATATATTGCTTAGGCTATCTTTGTCTTTAAATATCTTTAAAAATCCCATCAGTTCTTTGTAGTGCATCATACATTCCAATAACATGTTTCGCTTACAGTGTTATCGCGATATTGCGGGTGGATTGTATTAGGATATTAGAAAGATTCATTCATTGGTAAAAATTCCATCAATTAATTTCACAATTTAGATTTTTTATAAACAATTTTTATGAACGTATTCGAATGTATGATTTTCATAGATTTTGTTTCTTTATTTTCGCAAAACTATGTTATATTGAAATATTTAAGCTTTTTAAGACCTTGGGCTATAAAGGATTAAATAGGCTTTCAAATTAAATTCCTTTATTTGAAAATAATTCTTTTACTTGCACATTTATAACATTTTAAAAAAATTTTAATTTTAATTTTTTAAAACTTAATTTTCATTTCCGAAAACAAATTCTTAACATATTTATTATTTTTATTATTACTTTTTTATTTTCTTTGCACACATTCTGTTGCTGTACCTCTTAAGAACTTTTAAATTTGATCCACACATAACAACAGCAACAAAAAAGATCATTACCTGATTTTTATGCTGTCAAATAAATGTTTTCAAAAATAAGAATCTATTAAAATAATTGGGAATTAGGTTTTTGTTAAAAAACTAAATTGGATTTTTTTATAAATGTTAGCGTTTGTAAAATGTCAGACGTGCAACAAATGACTGTATAGTAAAATAAAAACGTTCCGGGGAAACAAATCTCAAAAAATTGAGGTAATAAAGTTTTCAGGGATGTGTTCAAGATCATATCCGAGATGAAAGAGTAGAAAAAATTTAAGAAATAAAGGCCGCATAGAAGCACAATTCCCTAAATTAAGTCGAAAACCAGCCCGACAGCCGATAGCTCCGATAAGCCATCGATAAAGGGAGATCCCAGTGTGAGAGTTTTTGCCAAAGCGGCAGATACTAGCAGATGATGTGGACCACACTCTCCTCCTCTTCAAATGACCGACGACCAACAGAGGTTATTAGTGGGTAAGCACGTACCTACCCATAACACAATCTCCTGTGGTAATAGATAAGGCAGATGTGATGCTTTGACCAGTCCAGCTTAAACATTTGATTGGTACGCTTCCTATCCAACCTTGGCCAAGTGAGTCGAGCAGTGAAACAAATAATCCCCTCTTTCCAGGCTCTATTAGCGTACAACAAATATATCTGCCGAACGGTACACCCACCCTCGAGTGCGGTTGGATGTCCGGAAGAAATGTGCCCGCCCTGGCTAAGTAATCAGCCGCAGTACAGCTGCCCGAGATGGCCCTGTGACCAGCAACCTAAATGAGGTGGCCACAAAATAGCCGTGCTAGTATCCCAAGGGAGGTAGTCACGACAGTCCTTAACCAGCCTAGAGCTGAAAATCACACCCGAAAGAGATCTGATCCCCGCCTGGCTATCAGAAATTATAAATATGTCATTGGTGAGAACCCCATTACTCCGCATGAATCACAGCATGGTCATTACTTCGATCGAAAACACACTACAGTAGTCACGGAGGCGCAGAGATACCCTAAGGCTGAGCTTTTTTTTTTAAAAAAAAAAAAAAAAGATTACACTACCCATTCTGTTCTCAAGCTTAGAACCGTGCGTATAGATGTATAGACTTCCACTGAATCAGCCAGATGATGATAGAGCCAGAGCTCCAATCATCCCTACTAGGAATCACGACATTAAATCCCCTATACAGTTCTGGTCCAGATGAGACAAAGACGACATCACCCAGTACCCGTGGTTCTAGAGAAGTGCCACGAAAAAATAATATGCCAGCATGAAAAGGTGCTAAAAGTTTAGCCTTTTGTGATCTGGACTGCAGCAGATCTCCTGACCTTATCAAGAAGTCTAACATTGGAATCTTTATCGAGGGCGATCCACCAGGAGACCACTTCGTAAAGAAGATTAGGTTAAATAACGGTTTAATTGGTCCAGCGAATAACGCTTCGGTTGAGATCCCATTTTGCATCCACTGCTTTTCTGCAGATGGCACAAGCTGCGTTACGAGCTCTCTCAGTCAGATTGGCATTCCTACTTAACTTGTGGTCGCGAATAAGGTTCAGATATTTGGCCGTGGAGTTCAAAACTAATCCTAGCCCTATTTATGGTTTACTAGGCAACGTACAGTGTGGTATCTTGTATCTCCTGGTGAAGAGGATTGTACTGATTTTACAAGGGTTTACACAAAGTCCAAATCACCTGCACCATTCAGATACAATCCGACTGTGTCTGTGGACACTTTTTTGATTCGGAAAATATGTACGTTTTCTGTCAAATTCTTTTTTGAACTTCGCAAAGAGAACTTTAATACACCATAGGCATATATTTTTTCATTAATTTCTACAGTAGGAGTTGTTTCCATTCAGACCGTTTAGGTTAAGCTTTTTGTCGCATACAAAACTTTTGAGAAACATTTCGAAAATTAACTGAAATGATTTTTTTTTAATTATAAACCCGGCTATTTGCGCCGATCAGGTTACCAAGTCAGATTTTTCAGTTTTCGATTTATAGTTTATTGGGATACATTTATACCAAAAGTGACATTTGAGGGCCGAAGTATAATTGGCTCCCAATATGTATACACCGAACGAAAGCAAAAATATTCAACAGAGAATAAGAAATATAACAGTTTGATTCAGTTGTGTGATAGCTTTTGATGAAAGCACATGTTTATATGTTGCTTTGCGTATTAAAATTGTTTGTTTTATTGTTTGTTTATTTTTTTTCTTCAACGCACACTGCAAAAATGTACTCCTATTACAAATCGGGGTTGGCAACCCACTGGGCAACCAAATTAAACCCACCTGTGTTTGATTGGGTTTATATTAAAAAACCCGGGTGGGTTTTTTATTTAAAGATTTCCATAGTTTATTTACAACAAAAAAAAAGAAAAGAAATAAAATAAAATTTACGTATTGGGAGTACAATTAATTCGGTCCGTTTTTTTTTTTAGCTCATCAAAAAAGATGATGAATTAATTAATTAAATTAATCAATGTTTTGCGAGTGCGGCATTTGATCGTTTCTAACAATTGTTTGGCAACATTGGCGACGTGAGACCGAGTGTTGTCATGCAAAAAACAACTTTAACTGTCTTTATAAATTGCATTATCAGTACTAAAACAACGCAATTGTACTAACAAGCAAAAAATGTTTTCGTATTGAAGGAAATTTGGAAACAGTTATAAAACCCGGTGTTTTTATTTATTTATTTTTTTTTTTTTAAATCCGAGTTTTTGCCAACCCTGCCACAAATGAAGTTCTCTCTTTGGCCAGCTCTGATTTACACTACATCCTTCGCTATTTCTTAACCGGTTTTCGTAGAATTACTTACGCATAAGACAATTTTAAGTTTACTGTGATAGAAAAGTTCTGAATATGGATTTGCTATTCGTCTGTTGTTTGATTTTTTTTTCTGTTCTTAAATTTAAATATATAAAAATCTTTAAAAATATAAAAATCTAATTTATGTGTGAATCATTTATTTTTATCTCTTATCGCATATATGTAACTCTGTTTCTCTTTTTTCTTCATAAAACGCTTGGGAAAAATGCGTGCCAAATCCATTAATTGATTGTCGGCTCTTATGACGTCTTTTGGCTGTTGCAATCGCAACCGTCATGGCTCTACAACGACAATTTTCATGTTCATTTGCAATTCTGTTGAATAGTTTTGGTTGGTTTTTTTTCTCATTTTATCATATGCAAAGTAAAATGCAGAAAAAAAACCATGAAAAATAACGAATCAAAAGAATATTTAAATGAAGTCACGGGTTCGATTCGTTGCTACGACACGTATTGGAGTAGTTTTTCGAAATCAAAAGATTTCAATAAAAAATAAATTCATTAAAAGTATTGATTGCTTTTCACAATATTTTTTTTTTTCATAAAAACAGGGTGTAACAATAAGAGGTGTTTTTGCTGTAGTTTTTGATTCACAATTAAGTGTAACTATCCTGTTGGTAACTAGTATAACAGGTAGAGATTTGAATCCTGCATAGGAATGTCCAGAGACAATCTGAGTATATTGACCAGGCTTTTACAGATAATAGCAGGCTAAATGGACATTTGAGTAAAATGGGAATAATCTCACGTGCGATATGCAGATTCTGCGACAGGGAGATCGAATTGCCAGAGCACATACTAGGTACATGTGAGGCATTGATGCGGTCTAGGAGGAAGTATTTAGGTACTTATCAGATACTAGGTAGCAACTAATATCCTAAATTTCGTAATTTATACGATGTTTGGGGAAATATAACGAAACCCTATATAAATGGAGGACTGTACAATAGGTCAAGAGGTCGCAGTACTTTTATACCTCAGTGATAATAATAATATATGTATGAATAATCATGTTTGTTGTTTAAATAACTTCATATTGTAGGCCATGGAAATGTTTTACAAGTAAGGCAGGACGAAACTTGTTTGATGGAAAAGAAAGGTCATACATATGCCAATAAAGTTCTTTTAATAAAATGATAGAACTGAAAAGTAGCGACAAGGGCCTTTTGGGCAAGTTGTTCCTCCTACGGAAAGACATGGGGTCTTATGCCGAGAATGATACTATGAATATATACCGCTATTACTCGGCCCATTATCACAAATGCGGCGATAGCTTTGTGGAGAAAGGTTGAATAAGTTACCACCATGAATAAATTAGGCAGGGTATAGAGTCTGAGTTCGGAGTGAGTTTGATCTGAACTTGTATGCCGGTGCTGGTGTTCATGGAACCAACCGAGACTTGTCGATCTTAATGGGAAGATTGCTAAGTGTCTTCCAGACTGAGGTCAAGGCCATTGCTATATGTGCGGAGATAAATCTGGACAGTGGCTAAAAGATAAGACCATTAATATATTATCTGATAGTCAAGCTGCCTTAACACGTTGGCTGCCAAAGCCTTTTTAGGATTTTGATCGTTCAGTAGCAATGTCATTTAACAATTTTGGTCACTTGAGGCCAACAACTTATTTTTTTTATTTTTTGTTTCTTGAAATAAGTTGTGACTACTCGCGACTTTATTTTGGTAGAATGTTTTCCTAAATATTCCCACCAGAAGAATTAATTTTGATAGATTTATATTTTAACTGCGTTATTTTTGCACTGATTGATTGCATTTTTAATTTGAATTTACATTGTATATATTTTTTTTTGCTCATAAATGAATTGATTTTTAAAAGATTTAATAAAAAGGCAAATTTAAATTTCCAAATTTTTTATTATCCAAAAAAAAAAAAAATACCATTAAAAATACACAGCGGCCATGGAAAAAACACCAAAATGTTCACCACATGCCAGAGAATCCAAATTCCATGTAAAATTCCATATTAAAATGTAGGAAAATGTGCGTTGTGGCCTCTGGGTAACATTTAGGTGTCGCATGAAAACGTGCGACGTGGCAACCAACGTATTAAGGGCACTTGTGTCGAATTGTATGACATGCAGACTGGTCAAATAGTGCTACGATACGTTGTAAAGGCTTTCTCTTGAAAATAAGGTCCAGTTATTTTGGGTACCTGGACCCAGTGGAATAGATAGTAATGAAATAGCTGATGCATTGACCAGAAAACGTTCCATGACACTCTATATAGGTCCGGAAGCCTGCTATGCAGCACCACTTATTACCATCCTCAATCTAATCAAAGATTGAGACATTGCCAGAAGGGGACTGATCGCCGATCTAGAGTTGAGTTTGGGTGTCGTTAAGTATGGCAGGCCCGACTTGAAACTCCTAATGAAGTTTCTTACGGGCCGCTGTAGACTAAGAGCGCATCTGAAGAGGATGGCGGGTCATAGATGTGGAGACAGCGGAACACGTATTGTGTGAATGTGTGGTTTCGGATAGGTTTAGATGGAAATTATAATAGTGAATCGATTTTTTTGGTTTTAGAAAACCGCCTAAGATATATTTCCCCCATTTTTTCTTTTACCCTTCTGTTTCTATTTATTCCCATTCTTTTTTCGTTGTTGCCATCAATCGACTTCTGAGTACATTTTGTTTACGAAATCTTTATTAAGAACATATTCTTCTTCTAGTCACTGAAAAAAATAAATAAATAAAATAACAAATCTAATGGTAAACATTTTAATTCGTGATATGCTGTGTTGCCGCATTATTTGTTTTCGTTTACAACCATTTTCTATTCGTGCGGAATTTTGTTTTGTAGTCTTGGAATCTTTGCAACATGTGTATGGGATTATTTCGATTTCTTTTTTAATGTATTCTTAACACATTTGTGTTTACCTTTTTACTTTAAGAATTTCTTGTCGGTCCAATAGAAGGATAGATTTAAACAAATGGACATTTAAAATGAATTTTCAATACGACACATATACAGTGATATATATTTGTATAAACGCACCCTTAATTTTAATTTTGCCTCCGTCCCTCTCTTTTTTTATTTCATAAGAAAGTCTTCAAAATAATTCATTACAAACTTTATAAGATAATACATATTCAAATTATAGCTAACATTTCAAAATAATATATATTTAAATATGACAAACGTGGGTGGCGTGGTGTAGTGGTTAGAGCGTACGCATAACATACAAACGACTCAGGTTCGAGCCCCAGCAGGAGGGCATGAAGAAGAAAAATTGAATTGTGGCTTCGAATGTTTAATAAAGAGGCTACAACTTCCCTCCCGACAACTCCATCTAAAAAATAAAGTAGAAGCCCCTCCTGACCTTCTCGCATACCTCTGACGATGATTACAAACATCAGACGAATGATAAAGAAAAACACTCCACTTACTGGGAAAAAATTGCAATGCTAAAGTAAAGTTCGCCACCAATTAGCAATGACCTTCACCACTACTCAAAATTATATGGAGGAGACTACAGTGGATTAACCACCTACTTAGCTTGAAAGATCAAATTGATTAAAGAAACGGAGAAAACGAAACAAAAGAAGAAAAAACAAACAAACAATAAATTAACAATTAAGAAAAATTATGATATTTTGCTTAATGATATTTAAACTAAAAGGAAAGTCAAATGAAATGGTAAAGATCAAGACCTTGCCGTGTCTTGTGGCCCATTCTGGTCGTTTTTCGATCAATGCATGGTTCAAATTGATCATTTGTTGTCTGTAGCGATCTTTATTAGCGGTTTCACCAGGTTTTAGGAGCTCTGGTTATCCCGAATTAACCCGGTTAAGATTCTAAAAATAATTCCATTTTTCTTTGCCAGTAACAATTCGATGCGACTCTACAGCACTTTTCTTCAAATGAAAACAAAAAATTAATACTTTCCGCAAATCATCATTTTCTGGTACAAAATTCGCCATTTTGGACAAGATGAAAAAATATGATGTTGTTTGTGCACTGACTTTTTGATGTGTACTGAATATGTTTGACGGATGTCATTGCCAACACAAAAAAAAAAAAATTAATGCTTATTCACAGTAAATGTTCCCTTTGAAGACATTTGTATCTTGACGCTCACTTCATACCGGTACACCTGGTAACGTGGACAGTCTTTTATGTCAATAAAAGCAAACTTTTATTAGACATCAATAGATATTAAAAATAAAATTATCTATTGCTTCTATTTTTAAAAATTCTTTTGTGTTGAGCAATATTTTCCAATACCAATAGAATTAATTCCTCTAAAGAAATTGTGCTAATATTTAAACGCCTTATATTCCCTTAATGTTCTTGCAAAAAAAAAAAAAAAAGTTGCAGTGCTGCGAGTATGTATAGATGAATGGGTAGTTGAAATGATCCGGAGAGTATTAAACAGAAAACGAGGGAAACAAACGAACAAATGTGCGGTGATGGATAACATTGTTCGTTCTATCATCTTCTTTAGTCATGTCACTCAGTCAATACTTTATTTATCTATTTCCTTGGCAACAACAATGAAATTGTTCGTTGATTGTTGCAGTCAATCGTTGTTGCAACTTTTTATTTGACAACAATTGTCAATAATATCAACTATACGTATAAGTACAATAACAACTATTACTTTTGGTTTTTATACAAAGAAAGGTCCCTTTTCCCCTTGTTGTACTACTAAATAATTTATAAGCTTTTGCCCGTCCTCCGTTTAATATCTCTTCAGATTCTTGATTTTTAATTTTCTCTTTAGTACAGTTTTTCTTTTCTTTTTTGTTTTTTCTTTTGGTTTCTATTTCGTTTACATTTCTTTTGTAGATTTTATTTCTTTCTTTCCTTTTATTATTTTGCAACCCAAAGGCATTTTGCAAATGGTGCTCGTACTTTGTACTCTCTAACACAAACACACAAATTCAAACTTCCATAGAGTAAAGAAAAGCCAAATTATACCCGTCGGATGTCGGATCTCTTTCAAATATTCTATTGTATTCTAAATTGGTCCAATATAGTTTTTTATTACTTTAATTTAGACAATCACCGAGTGAAATGAATTCGTTTGTTATACTCGTAAATGTTTGACTTGATTTTTTCTCTTTATTTGTTTGCCATTTAAACTAAAATTGTTTCAAAAAAGTAAGAAAAAATTGTATAAAAGAATTGCTTAATTTGCAATTTATAGTTTATTTTTTAAATTTGAAAACAATCCGGTTTATAGCTTGTTCAGTAGATCTGCTGCCTTCCTAATGAACACCAGCAGATCCGAAACCATAATGGTGGATATGTCTCCCAGTAAGACTCTATGGCTCTCTAAACACCTATCAAGAAGTCTACATTCACACAATATGTGTTACGCCGTCTGTGATGCCTATGAACACAGTCTAAAAACATCCTCATCTGTGACTGCCTTCCTTCAAATACGCTCTTAGTCTACAGTGGCCCATAAGAAAATCTATCAGGAGTTGCGAGTCCGGCCTGCCATACTTGAGAACCTCAGAGTGACGCAAATTGCGGATTAAACGCCTTTCTAGAGTGGTGAAGTCTCCTTTGAGCATTCCAGTGTTCCAAGCATCTGGCAATTTTCCCTTTCTGGCAAATGCAGCCGCTGTTTCATTACCATCTATTCCACAGTGTCCAGGTACCCAAAAGAACTGAACCTTATTTCCAAGCAAAGGCTTTTGACCAGTCTAGATGTCATACGATTTGAGCCAAGTGCCCTTAAGGCTGCTTGGTTGTGAGAAAATATGTAAATGGTCTTACCCGTGAGCTCACTGTCCAGCTTAATCTACGCACATATAGCAATGGGCATGACTCAGCCTCCTCAGATAGCAAGGGTTAGTAATCAAACTCCGAACTAAGGTCTCATTATACCTACAATC
The DNA here is from genome assembly GCA_023159175.1 of Wohlfahrtia magnifica. Lineage (NCBI taxonomy): Eukaryota > Metazoa > Arthropoda > Insecta > Diptera > Sarcophagidae > Wohlfahrtia > Wohlfahrtia magnifica. The sequence goes on along the minus strand of JAKWBJ010000216.1, from coordinate 1,119,053 downwards.
CAGGTCTGGGAATTCAACACCGAATTTCCTGCCAAAGCACAGATCCAAAGGTATAACATCCAGGATCGAATATGGCGCTCAGACCACTTCTTCCCGACTTCCCGACGCATTTCGGGAAATCCCGACACATTTTGGACATGTTCTCATTGCTTCAGTTATACTGAGGCATATACCTGTACCCTGGCTAATTTATTAATGGTGGTAGCTTCTGAGAAAAAGAATCGTACTTTGTGGAAGTTTCGATGTTTTAACATTTGAATACTCCAAGGAGAACTGTCTACTATAGCAAGTATTAGTAATACTTTATACCGTAAATGACCAGGTAAGCATTCAAGTAATACCGATTTAATAGTTTAGACTCGAATTATCACGAGTGTGCACATTTGAGCCTATTTAGCGCTCCCGAATTAAATCGATCGCACATGAAATGATTATGAGTAATTATATTATATTAAATGTTATTTTAGTGAAATTTTTTAACTTTTTTCGACCTTTTGTCCCCTTCCGGCCCAAATTCAAACATTTCAGCCTATAGTTCCTTCCAGAAAGACACTATATACAAAATTCAATATTTAGTATGAAAGAAAGGCGCCACACCCACTTATCTGAATTCACCCAGTTACTGGTTGTCCCAGACTAACCAGTTAGTTGTTTTATTTGAATGAGTATTTAATTTTTTATAGGAACTTTTCCGTTCGACTTCAAAACATCTAAACTGATTAGCCAGCAGCTAAGAAATTTGATATTATTCATCTCAATTGATGCCATTCATCATGTGTATCGATTATTGTCTAAATATTTTTATTTCCTAAACTAAAAATATTTCTTATTTATGTATTTGCCTTTTTGAATTACATAACAAAGTATTAAGTCACCACTCATCAAAAAAATTATTAATGCTTTCTTGAGTTTAAAAAGAAATCCCTTCAAGTCGATTTCAAGTCATCACCTACAAAAAAGATAGATAAAGTATTTGATATGAATAAACTGAAAAAAAAAAACAAACTCAAAATCTTTTCCCTTTAAAAATGTCCTTCAGCTGTTAAAGGCATCGGATTAATGACCTGCTATAACCTCCAGCCTACAAATGACGTTAGAGAGAGAGAGAGAGAGAGAGAGAGAGAGAGAAACAACTCAAAGAGTGCAGGATAGTGTATACCGATGATGCTTATGAAAATTAAACAGAGTGTTAAAGGAATTGTTTGTTGTTGAAAGCATTTCGAGATTTTTCTATAAAAATTTAATGTGACTTTAAATTTAAATTTAATGTGACTTTAAATTTTTACCGGAAATTTATGTTTTAGTGCAAGGCTTCTCTAAAGTATATACTAAAAGACTTGTGCTAAGACTAAGCCATAAAGCACACCTGAAAGCACTCTTATGCTAGAAACCTTCAGCTCTATGGTGGAACTCTTACCTAGCCACAATTCAAAATTTTTTATATGCATATCATATATATGCGTATATGAAATACGACCTTGCGATAAAGTGTTCATAATCATGTACCTAGAATTTACCACCAGTTAAGACTATTTTGAGCAAATCGAGATCATAGTTCACAGCATTCTTCTTATTCAGCATTTTTTTTTTTATTCAGTTGCTGAAATTTTGGCGTTCCTAAAATTTTTAGTGCTTTAGAATACTTTATTATATTTTGACACGTCACCATATACTGTATTGGTTACAATCCAATTATGTGGCTGGAGAAACGTAAGGTGAAGAGGTAGGATTTCTACGAGTTCTGGATACAAAGTGGCATCTGGTGTGAGGGCTGATATTTTTTCCGAGTCTGTTGACTTTGCGTAACCCTTTAGACTACCGGAGGTCTCTAGTATTTTTCACGCGGAGATTTTTGGCTGTAAGGTGTTGATCGGAGCGCACGCGGGGAAAATGAACTTGCCATTCACAGCAGAAGCTTCACTGCGATACTTTGACGTACATTTCCCATTGATCTTCTCCACTTCATAAGCACCTCACGGTGGCTATAATCCACTTTTTCCCTTTCATTATCCTTTTAGGTGGTTCTTAACGTGTGATCTGGCTTAATTTCAAAACGGCACTTTGTTGCTAATTGTAGTTGATCTCGCTTTGGTTAACTAGCCAACTTACCTACCTAATCCATATCCGTTAAAAGCAGCACCCATCTCCACTGTAAGCTTAAATAAAAGGAGTGATAAGTCATTTAAAGTTAATATAGAAATTAAGTATAAAAAAGCAATTAAATCGACTGTAGGTATTTAACAATATTTAAATAGTCGCTCTCTATAATCATCCCTATTCTGCGTTTCGATTACAGAAAATAACAAAATTTTAATAAAAACTTAAAAAGTAATGCATTCACTAAGGGGGTTTTCATGCAAGTGGACGAGCGTCATTTATATTTTTATTAAATCCTATAACATTTTGTATATTTTCATTTCGTATTTAATATTAATAAATAATATAATAATAAGTTTTAGCCAATTAATAAATTTTGGACTAAAAGAACAAAAATCGAAAGAATATCCGACACAACTTCAGCAACTTAGAAAAACGAAGCTACCATCGTAATGCAGAATACATACAATCGAAAGAATCTGAAAGGAATCGAAACTAAGAATACAAAATTTGCCATACGGTAAAAATTTCAGAATAGGGTTGATTGTTGTACATCTTTGTGTCTAAAAATGATAGCGTTCTTTTCATACTCTAAAATCTATAATTTTCTAAATGCAAATTCTACGTGTTTCTCTCAACCGCAACAACGTGCTGGCAACAACGTCACAGCGAAACTATAAACTGACAGTGGCACTTATAAGGCAGACAGAGAATTTTATTTATTCGATATCTATTATGTATACAATAAGACCTTAGGGTCTCATGAGTATGATATAGAACAACTTGATATTTGTTAAAGATTTAATTCTACTTACGTTCACTTTGTGGCACAGTTTTAATTTTTTGGAAAATTTAAAAAGTTTACAACGATCAAAATAATGGATATTAAAAAAAATGATAATATATTGTGTGTGTATAACATCTGCTAATCGTGACGGCATGGATTAAGCTATTTTTTTTTTAGTTTCCTTTAAAGCCTTTTTCAGAGCTCAAACTGACATGGTATGAAGTTTTTAAGGTTAACCGTCAGAAAATCCCATAAATGCTCTATGATATTTAGATCGGGAGATTGCGTTGGTGTTACAGTTAGTTTTTGATATTGTTTAGCAGCCAGTCTCTTACCAGCTTCGAAGTATGCTTTGGATCATTATCTTGAAGCGAAACAGAATTTTTACTGAGTGTAAAATATTTTAACTTGGCAGATAGCTATCCTTTAAAATCTCCACATACATAGCCTTTTCCATAGTGCCGTCAATGAACCTCAGCTTGCCAGCGCTTTTTTATGTTTATATTATAAAGAAAATGAAATTAACCAAACGTATGTAAACTTTTGTAAGCCTGTGTATATGTACGTGAATTCATTGTTAAACATTATATACATATACTCGTAGATCGTTCTATCAACCATTTCTCTCAATTTTGTGTTGTTTTTTTTTTATCGAAACCGAAAGCTCCTAAGAAATCACCGGCTTGTATGCCGGAAGGCTTTGGAAGGTTAGACTACTTTGATACACTGCACAATGCTTCGAATGGTAATCCGACTTCTACCCATTATTTATACAATCGGCAGATTTAAATCCGTTCAAGAATTTGTTAGAAGATTTGGTCACCTAAGAAATTTTTACATTCTATCCAAAAATGACTGTGTGCAGTTATAGAATAAAAATGATTAACAATTTAATATTAATTTTCTATCTGTAACCAATATCTTATAGTTTCTAATTAAAATTGCCAAAAATTATGTTTCCGAAATGTTTTTTATAATAAATAATATATAAAAATTTTGGAATGAAACACATCGAATTTTGTAGGAAATTTATCATTCTATCTAGTAAATATATTAGTTTATCAAAAATCTCTTTATAAGAACAAGAACATACAGTGACGAACTTAATCACCCTTGAAGTTGTGCTAATAATTAAGTTCGTCACTGTATGTACTACAATAAGAAAACAACAATAATGTGGAATTTTTTATTGTATACATTTTTATTTAATTTTAATTTTTTTTTTTTTTGTCGTCCATAAATTTTGTGACAAAGTGTATAAATTAGTAATTATTGAACTAATAATGATGCATATGTTGAGAAAATATATAAATTTATATAAATTAGTGGTAACAAATGTAAAAAAATATTACAACAAAAAACAACTAAAGATGGAACAAATGTTGTAAGATGTAAAATGGATGCTATTTTTGACTTATGTACGTACGTCGCCGTATCAAAAAATAATAAAATTATTTTGTTTTTTATAAATATAAGTTTTCCTATATTCGTCATTTAATAACTCGAAACCCGCTCAAGCGAGGTCTCTAAATTTGGTCCAAATAAGTTCGTGGTCAATACAAATCATCAGCTAAAAAATGGGAGGAATGGGGACAAGTGGGTATATCAGCCAAAATGCGAGAGGGATTAGATGAATGGGTATTACTTTTTATATAGATATAGCGAAGCACACTGTGTTTTTCAATGTGTGTATGTATGTTCTTTTAAAGCCTATATACAGCTAAGAGGCCGAACGTTTTAACCTTGGGAACGGAAGGAGATGAAATGTAGAAAAAGAGTAAGAATTTATAATTAAGATAGGGGTAGCCAAGCGCGGCGGGATTTCGATAGTTTATCATAAGCACTTAGAAATAAGATTTATTGGTGCTGCGAGTTCTGTCTAAATCGAAAAAAATTAAGAACAGTAGCATTCTGTGCTTGTCCAAGCCGGAAGCTCGCCCACATCCAAGACTTCATAGGAAGTCAAGCAAATGTCCGGACCGAGATCAATTTGTTGACTTGTCTATTGATAATTTCTTATTGGTTTATCTTGCAATACTATTTGGTTTGTATGTCAATTCGATTTAAATTTTTAAGTAGAAAAGGAAAAAATGTGGCATCCACAGAGAGAGTTTCAATTCTGATACGAGGGATGCAATATTGCACCACTCTGCAATCAAATGTATGTATTTGTCAACTTATTTCTAACCAAATTGACTGACTGAAAAGCAATTAAGAAAACGTACTTATTCGCTTCCCTGTGTTTTGTTCTCTGTATTATGCGGTAGTAGAACTTATTGAAATTGCTCAGAGGGGACTGACTATAGGTTTTTAATTTTTTTATTATCACTGATGGAAATTGAAGATTTTTTAAATTTATTACCCATTTAAACTTTTTTGAGATTAAATAAACTTTTGCTTCTTTTCTTTACAGGTAATTTACACGTGAATTTTATGATTTGGTGCTAGTGGTGGTGGTAAAGTATAAAATTCTATTTCATTACCTTGTTTTAATAGAAATCAATAGGTGTATCGAAGAACTTGTCCAGATTTGTATAATATATTTTAGATACTTGTAAGAAAGGTACTTCCACATACATATACTCTTACTTATTAAGAATTCTGGGTCCGCCATCTAACGTTTTTTTTCAACTAGTGCTTATTTCGCGAATGGTAACACTTAACCATGTCTGATTTGACAGAAAATTAGTTTTATCCTTCTGCTGAACGAATATTGTGTATACGCTTGAACAATGCTGGGAATCTGGGCCTACGATCGACTTACAGAAGATGCCGATTTTGCCAAAAAAATCATCTTTTCAGATGAAGCTCATACAGCTGCACACAATCGATAATGTGCTTAAAAATTGGACCGATCGGGTAGGCTACTGCATGGCCAGCCGAGGTAGCCATTTGAATGAAATTATTTTCCATTACTAACCGGAAGGATTGTACTTTGGCGGACCCTTTATATTTAGCAAAATACTTAAGCGTGTCGTGATCTTTGACCTCTTTTTTGTCTTCCAACAGTTGTAAATAAATGGAAATAAGCCTGTACAGTTTAAGCTTGGCAGCGAATGTTTTAATCTTGCAAAAAACAGGAAGAGAAAAAAAGAGAGAAAGAAAGCCAAAGGAAGAAAGTAAGAATGACGATTTAATGAAATTTCTTACTTTTACAAAAATAATAAAAATAAATTAAACAATCATGTGCTTATTTAATATACTACGATCGTAACACACCCTACTATATAATTAGTTTCTATGTACGCATTTGAGCAGCCATGTAATGCGGATTAATTGTATGTGAGCTCGTATTTGTAGCACAAGAAAGATCTATCTGTACTCTTAATAATTATACGGTACTGCTTTGAATAACTTTCTTGGTCTTACGAAGCATGTGTATTTATGTTTCCGTAAATTATAAGTCACATTACTACCTTGGTCTTATAAGCCAATAAAGCTTAATTCTCACTTATTACTCTTGCTCTTACCTATCCAAGGCCGAGTTGCATTCTGTCTTTAGCAAGACTCAGGCTAGAGAGCAAAAATATATCCGCATCGTTAAAAGCAAAAACACCAATGCTTGAAAAGTGTAAGAGTCTTGCAAATCTCTCTCCGGTATATTTCCAACATGCTGGAAGTTTGCTAATGTAACGTCAATCTCTAAAATGGGCGAGAGTAATAACCGTGTGAACTACTACCCAATAGCAGTCTGTTTCGCACTCTTTAAATTTATACAGAGTATGTTTGATCACCACCTTATAAGGTATTTGGAGTCCAACCATTTGCTAAGCGATCTTCAGTACGTTTTCCGCAGCAGCCGTTCTACTGGTGACCTGATGGCGTTGCTCTCGGAATTGTGGAGCTGATCCATTCATGGTTTTGGCGAGATTAAGGTTGTGGCTCTGGATATTTCCAAGGCGTTTGATAGAGTTTGACATGAGGCTCTCATTTTGAATATTATTGCTTTTGGTATCGGTAGTCACTTCTCTCGATTTATATCGAGCTTCCTTTCCGACGAGTTCAGGATAAACTCATGGGTACCGCACGGCTCTATTCTTTCTCCTACTCTTTTTTTAATATTTCTTATTGACTTCCTTCTCATTTCCAATCCTATCTATTCTTTCGCAGATAACAGCAATATTTTTCATTCATAATCTTTTGATGTTAAGCCGAGCCTCTTGGAGATTGGTGCGAAAAGGATGAATAAGAACGACACACTCACAAGTGACCTGGTGAAAATCTTCGAGTGGGATCGTACGAACAGGGTCGATTTTAATGCACGCAAGACCCAGAAGTGGTGGTGTGGTGCCATCTGTGTCTATGGGTAATGTAGATATTGAAAAATTATATGCTCTTGATATTCTGAGCATGAGAATTCATTGTGTCGCTCGTTGGAGCGATCACATATTTCGATTGTCTAAAGAAGCATTCAAGTGCCTCGTTTTTTAAGATGGTACAAGAAATACTTCACCTCATCTGATCTCTTTAATATCCACAAGACCTACATATATCCGACCCAAATTGGAATACCACTCTCATGTACGGGCCGGTGCTTCAAAGCCTATTTTGGAGCATTCCGACCGCCTACAGGAGAGGGCAAAGCTACTCTTTAATGATGGTAGGTATAGATTCATTAGAGCATTATCGCAATGTGGTGTGTGTTTCATTGTTCTATTGGTACTATTCTTCATATATTCTTACGTAGTACTCGTATTTCTTTTAGAGCGCTTCCATTTGTAGTTGACTGTCCAGTGAATCGCACAACGCATTATAGGGAGAATTCGTTCTTTGGTCGTACTATTCGTTTGTGGAACAATCTTCCTGCAAAAGTCTTTCCTGCCACTGACGACATGAGTAAATTTATATCGAATGTCCATAAACACTACTATCACTATCCTCCTTCCCACAATTATCAGCACAATGCACAGCATGAATTGGGGTTATCCCCTGGATGCTGGTCTCAAGAGAGAAAAAAAGCTAGGTCCAAAGTATGCCTTTTTAAGAGCTATTAATGTAGTAAATTGAATCAGTACATAATTGCCATTTACATTTTTGTTAAAATTTTTACAATATATTTAATTATAATTTTAAAGTTACAAAGAAAAAATATCTACTGAGCCATACCACCAACTAGCACTGTATGGTTTAGGGTATTATGTAGGTCGATCTCGACCTAATGTAACTTTCTTATTTATTTTATTTTTTTATAAATTGCTTTTCTCCTTATGTTTTTCTTTTTTTTAATACTCAGTACTCAGCAGTTTAGTTGAGTGAATTGTGAAAACAAAAACTTCAATTGAGGTCATCACATGCATACAACGCCAATGCAATGGCAATGTAAGGCAATTGCACTTATGTTTTACATTTGCATGGGAATGTATGCATCTGTATGTGTCTGTCTGTGTGTATAAGTTTTTGTTATTATTTTTGCTGTCACTGCACTCTACAGCGATAATGACGATAAAAATAATCTTGTTTTTGTTTTTATTATTGTTGATAATGATGATGATGGTCCCACATACACGCACTCACATTCGTACACAAACATGCGTGTGCACATTATCAAGCAAGCCTATAATAGACGACAATTATTATTGTTGTTTTTGTTTTTCATTTGTTGTCGTTGTTTTTGTTCTTGTATGATAATAGTATTGAGCGTAAATAAAACCAACTGGCAACAATAAGACAACAACAACCAACTAATAAACGGCGAAAGCACCAGCCAATTTATTTTAAAAAATAATAAAATTGAGGAAAACTGTAAAGTAAAACGAAAAACAAATGTACGAAAAAAGGGCTGATAGACGAGCAAACACGCTTGACGAAAATCTTGTTTGTGTGCGTCAAAAGATAAAAAAAAATTTAATACACAACCTGTACGTGTAAGCATATTTTTATCTTTTAACACACAAACACAATGCTGGTCAAGCATGTTTGTCCGTCTATCAGATCTTTAAGAGAAGTAAGAAATAAAATTAAAAAACAAATGAAAATAGAAAAAAAAGCAAACAAATAATCGAAATAATATTTTTAGTTTTTGTTGGACATTTTTTTTTACTAACTGCCACTATAAATAAAGGGCGTTTGAAATTGCGGTCTTTTTTAATTTTAATAAAAAGACTTTTTTCATATATTAAAAATATTTTTATTACAAAGAGGTTCTGACAACCCCCCCTACAGGCACGGCAGGCTCCGATCGTTTACCAAAATTATCAATCACGTTTTTCAATAAACTGTTGTTGTCAATGGTTGATATAAGCGATAATGTTAGTTTTAAGCACTTGAATTGTTGTAGGATTATTCCTGTACACTTTCGATTTCAAAAAATTTGCACTATCTTGGTGGCCAATTTACTCCTCTTCTATGAGAAATAATGCGATTTTCGAACTTTCCTAATTACATCTTGAATTTTTTTGCCATTTTCAAAAAGTGTTTTAATAATAAAGACAAGTTAAGTTGTTTCTTTGTGAACATTCCATATTAACTAACCCCAAGTTATTTAGAATATGGAAGTAAAAAATTTAGAATAAAATTACAAGTAAAAAAAAAAAAAAATCAACATGATACCTCAATTTTGGACACTCTTTACTTTTTTCATTTGCTTTTAAGCATATGGGTATGTATCACTTTTGGCGCCCATCAGCCAGACATTCGCCTTTTTTGTTTGCATTTGCATTCGTTTTTTGTTAATTTTATTTAATGCAAGCTTAAGTAAAATACTTATGAAACAAATTTTATGAAAGAAACGATGATGATGAAGAGGAAGGTTAAGGGAGGGAGATACATATCGTCAACTGAAAGACAAAACAACGTATTATCATCATCTTTCAAAAGTTTCGAGAAGTGGAAAAAAAATTATAAACAGTTTTACGCCGGCTCCCAACGGCAAATACATTAGAGAAGTTCTCAATAGTAGGAATACTCATAACCAGTTACTAGCTAATGTTATGAGCTGATACCGCTGTTGACAAACTCTTTTTTTCAGATGGGCTGCCCTGGTATTGAACCGGGGATCTTCTGGTTGGCAGACAGGTGTCTTACCTACCATACCACAGCGGCACACACATACATATGTACAGTTTGAAAAAAAAATCTTTTCAAAGTAGATAAAACGTTAAAATCTAATTTTAATTTGAGAATTCCAACAAAAAATTCTTAACATGATTATTTTTTTGTACACATCCAGTTACTGTACCTCTTAAGGGCTTCGCTAACAACAAAAAGATCTTTATCTGATTTCTTTGCTGTAAAATAAATGTTTTCAAAAATAAGAAATTATTGGAATTTCTTGGAATGGAAAAATTTTGGGTTTTTTAAGAATGTTATCGTGTGAAAAAGAAGACATATAGTGTTCAGCTATAAAATAAATCGACAAACGCGCAACAAGTGACACTATACTCAAATGTAAACAATCCAGGAATACGGGTCTCAAAAGATTTGGGTATACCCATTGTTTTAAAGGCAAATCATCTAGAAAATTGCCTGGTTTGTTTTTAGGGCGATGTACAAGATCATATCCCGTGCATAATTATGGCAATATTGTATTTAGATCATTCGTATTTTCAGGATCAATAAACCCAGCTTTTTGAACGCTGACGATCAATTTGTTTTTTTAAACATTTAGATACAGTTTCTTTTATAGTTTTGGTAAATGGTAAAATTAAGAACCTGAAGTTTTATTTATAGTATAGAATGCATTTGCCGCCTTAACATTTTCAATGAATATACTCCTTTTTTTCTTTTCCCATGTCCTCTATTTTTATTCTCTCTGTGGCTATCATCATAACATGCTTACGATATATTTTTTGTCAAATACATACAAACACTGGTTCATCAGGATAGAACCACACAGTTTTATGGTTAAAAAAGGCTGTAAATTTTGAATACTGAAACAATAAATGAGAATTATTTTTTAGACAAATAACAGATCCTTTAATTGATAATTTAAACTGAAAAATGTATTGAATCAGTACTTTTCCTCTCATTGTTGTATGTTTGTTCAACATAAAATCGGTAAAATTGTTTTCTTCTGACCACTTCTCACAGTACTCGTTATTAAATTGGATTTTGATTCGCCACCAAACATAACAGTTTTTTACTTCTGTGTAGACCAATTTTTTGTTTTGTTAATTTTGTTTTTAAAACAAATTTTCGCGAAAACACACCAGAATTGGTCCGTACAAAAATGGAAAACTGCTCTGTTTAATGACGAATCAAAATCTAATTTAATAACGAGTATAGTTAGAAGTAGTAGAAAGGTGTACCTAGTAGAGGGCGCGATTCACGCAATTATAAAAATAGTTTTAAGCATGGGGGTGGTAAGGTAATGGTGCGTACTTGTTTTTCCGCAAATGAAGTAGGTCCCTTTCACATAATGGATGGCATAATAAATCGATTTCTTGTATAAACATATTACAAACGAAAATGCATATGAAATGATGAGTAGAAATGCCACTTCGATGAGGCTTTTGACACGACAATTGCCCGAAACACACTTCGACGTTAGTTGGAGAGTTAATTGAAGAGAATAGAATCCAAGTCCCTGATTGGCCGGCACAATCGCCGGACTTAAACCTCTTTGGAGTAATGAATAGGAACATTTTAGGAACACGAATCATTTTGCTTTTGTTTTGCACACTTTTATTTGAAGGCCTCGATGATTTTTGTTGATTTTTGAAAAAACGTTGATATAAAGAAATGTATTTCTTTGTGCATATAAATGTATATAAATGAAATACTTTCAGAAATAAACGGCGTTATTAGTTTTTATAGGATTTGTTGGCTTTGTTTTGCACAATACTGTATATTTAATACTTAATATTAATATTTTATTGGGCTCTCTTTTGTTGAAATAACAGCTTACAGACATCTAGGTATCGATTCCAATAAATTGGTGCACGAAGAACTATCTGCGTTCCACTTTGACTGTGGAGCATCGAGAAGGTGTTTTTGTGACTTCATGGTATTTTTTTTGTATTTTGGTCAGGATGATCAAATCAATTTTCAATAATATTTAAGTCAGGGTGACAAAAAACCGGGTTTTTTTTTAAACCAACCCACTGGGTTTTTTGATGCTTCTAAATTTCGTCCAAGTCGACAATATATTTTTTTTTTTTTTTTTTTTGTTAGTACAATTCATTTGTAACGAGACTATAATAATTTGTTATAGGGGTGGAGAGCCTACCTTTATAACTTCCGTTAAAAAGAAGGTCTTGAACCTGACTCCATTGCTTAATAGGGGTAATATTACTGTTTCTGATTGGTGGGTATTGTCTGAACACTCTTTCTCTGATCATAGATATCTGCGATAGGAACATCGTGAATCCGAGCTGAAGGAACTGGTCAATAAATTCACTTGAGAAATCCCGCAGGAGTACGTGCTTTACGGCTGGAAAGGGCAAATGGTGGAATGGGGAACTTCAGGATGTAAGATCCGCCACTAGGAGGCTTTCTAATATGGCCAAAGCCAAATGATCAAAGAGATTGGGCAATCTTTAATACTGGTCTTAACCTGTATAAAGGCGAGGTTAGAAGAGCAAAGCGGAGGTCGTGAAGAACTTCTGTGGGACCATAGAGGGTGTTAGTTAGACGGCGCGCTTTAGGAATCTGCTATTTAAAGACTCGCCTTGTACGGGATATTTGATGAAGGAAGAAATGTTGGCCTTTTCATCAGAAGAGTCTCTTAGCATTCTATTTGATACTCACTTTCCTGGGAACGAATTTGATACTTTTCGATTGGGGGAGTCAGTTAGCGATCCACCTGACTTGGGTATTTCTCGCTCGGTGGTGAGCAGAAGAAATCTGGTATGGGCTATCAGATGCTTTGAACCTTTTAAGGCGGCTGAACGGGATGGTACTATCCCAGCTTAACTACAGGAGGCCTTACACTTGACCTATAATTGGCTGGAGGTTATTTAAAAAGGATGTCTTGTGCTGGGGGTCATTCCTGATATCTGGAGTAGGACCAGAATAGTTTTTATCCCGAAGGCGGTTAATATTCCAAGGGAATTGCTATCGGAATCTCAGCATGCCTATACCAAGGGGAGGTCGGTTGAGACAGCTCTTTATTCTATAGTGAGTACAATTAAAAACTCTCTCGGGAGAGGAGTATACACTCTTGGGGTTTTCCTGGACATCGAGGGAGATTTCAATAGAGTACTACGCAGGCGATCGTGAGATCGTTATGTGATTTGTGGGTTGATGATTACGTGACAGGCCTGGATGGAGGAGCTGCTGACTGGGAGAACAGTTGGGGTAGAATGGGCAGGGGACACGATAGAGAGGAATGTTTATAGAGGGACACCTAAGGGTCCCCACTAATTTGGTTGACGTCGTTAAATGGACTGCTTCTGGAATTGGAGCAGGCTGGATGTAAACTCTGCCTACGTGGATGACATTGCTGTCATCATTACAAGAAAGAATCTTAATCTAATAAGCGCGCATACTGGGGTTGATATCGAGCTGGGCCGCCACTTGCTAACCCACTTAAGTCCGAGCTTATACTGTTTTCTCGCAAGTATAAAATACCGGTATTTAAACTCCCCTCTGTTAACGGGGTGCGGCTAAGGTTGACGGAACAGGTCAGATATTTGGGTTGCTTTATACTGCTGCAAAGTGGTTATTGGCAGACTTTGGGGACACTCTCCGAAAGTGACAATGTGGATTTATACGACTATAGTCAGGCCTATATTTTTCTCTGGTATGGCGGTTTTGTTGGGATTCTTGCATAGGAAGTACATATTTAACTCTTTGATGAGGGTGCAAATGTCGGCGCTAATTGGTGTTGTTGGAGCACAGCGTACGGCGTCAGGTCTGGCTCCCAGTGCCATTATCAATATCTGGACACTTGATATCATGGCCGAATCGACTACTTCCATGGTTCTGCTGAGAATCAGGGGATTATTGGAGAACTCCGCTGAGCTCCTGCTCCGTATGGGTTTGTCTACCGTTAGGACGGTTTACTGTATCCCGTGCCTATTACCAACGACTAATCTAAGGACATCTATTCCGGATTGGAATACCTGCAAAAAGTCGTTGGAGTGAGACACAGGAAGTATCCGATTTTTCGCGGACGGGTCAAAGCTGGATGGTGGAGTAGATTATGGCGTCCATTCTCCTGATCTCAATGTAAATAGATCATACAGGCTGCCGGACCATTGCAGTGTTTTTCAGGCAGATGCTGCCGCTATCTGTGGGATTGCTGACCTACTGCAAGATAGTATCACAACGATTCGGAAGGTCTGTATTTATACGGACAGTCGGTCTGCTGTTAGATCCCTAGGGGCTATGTACACTAAATCTCTGACGGTGAGAAAATGTCACTCATTCTTTGGAGTGATATCTGCGTGCTTTGATATCAATCTCATCTGGGCACCGGGTCATAGTTAAATTTCGAGCAACTGTATAGCGGATGAGCTGGCTAGACAGGGCACTATGGCTGAGATTCTTTCGGCGGCGGGGGATTTGGTATAGCGTTCTCTACCTGCCGTCTACGTATAGAACAATGGGCCGATGGTGTATTTAATAAGTGGTGGAGGCGAGCTCTAACTTGTAGACAGGTTAGAACACTGGCCGAGGGTGAACAAGAAGAGGTCTAGGCAACTGCTGAACTTGCCGAGCGGCAGGATATTTGCGGTAATAGGGGCACTTACGGGTACCTGTTTAGTGAGGAGACATGCCATTAGGCTGGGCCACAGGGACTCTGTTCTATTAGGTGCTGTTTAGAGGAGAATGTGGAGACCACGGAACATCTTCTCTTGGAATGTCCGGCGTTGGCGGGACTTAGGCAGAGGATATTCGTGTGGCATTTTGTTGGCATTGGGGTTCTGCTGGATACTCCTGTAGGGCTGATTAGCAAATTTATTGAGGTGGCGAAGATCTGATTGTCAGAGAGAAGTTTATGGATATCACAATGGGCTCTATCGGGCCCAAGTGTGCTGGACGTTTGTCCGGCGGCCCCTTTTAACCTAATCTAGTACAATTACGTTATTTTTGTATTTATAATGCAATTTTGCACTCTTGGTCGGATCAAGGCGACATTGTGCCATATGAGCTGCTAAAACTCGGTGATCGGAGTAGAATGCAATTACTTCGTTTGAACCATGAATTATGAGAACAACGGCCGGAATATAAAGACAGACATGATTAAGTTATTCTTTTGCATGAAAACACTTAGCATTACGTCGCAAAAGCTTAGAAACATTTGTTAGGAAAGATCAAATGCTGCACCCGCAGTAGTTTGCAAATATTGCTCCTTCTAATTATTAGCTGTGTTGACAGCTACAGTCTTTTAGCATGTCACCATATAACTCTCTTTAAAGAAATATAAATCGGCTTCAAAGTTGGAGCGCTTCAAAAGAGACGAAGTTTTTCTGAGGCGGGATGTTGGAATTGGCTCAGAAGTGGGTTAAACAAAAAAAAAAAAGACCGAATTAAATTACAATTATTTTTGTTGTAAGTACGAAAACCTTTAAATAAAAACCCCCCCTGATTTTTTTAATTATAATACCCAACAAAACCCTGGTGGGTTTAGGGTGCCGCCAGTGGACAGGAATCCTTGAAGCCTTATTAATAAATCCTAGTAGTTGCCATTGCCCCACCCTCGCACTCCTAGGACACTTTTTTCAAATTAAAAAAAGACCAAATTCGAATTTCCTATAAATTGACCAACTTTAAGGCCACATATCTAAAAATCGGTAACGGTTATGGACATGCGGTAAAGTGGACAAGAATCCTAATAGTCACCATTGCACCACCATCGCACACATACGCACTCGGGTATTTTTTAAATTTGAAAAATACCCGAGTGCGTATTTTTTTAAATGTAAAATTTTGCTGTTTAACGCCTCTATCTGAAATCATTTATTTAATTTTTTATAATTTTAAAAAATTTGCATAAAAATTTCTTACTTGAAAAATAAATTTACTAACTTTTCCTTCAAAATATTGCATTCTTTCAAAAAATTTAACTCTGTTAACTTAATAACAGAAAAATTGGATTATAACTTTGAGAGCTAACTTCACACACTTGCCGCAACTTGGAATTTTTTGTAATCAAATTTCAATAAAAAAGTAACCAAAAATAACTAAAATTTTAATACAATAAAACATTATTGCGACATCAAATTATAACCGGTGACGAAATATCGATACATCACGACAATCTGAGGTGCAAGCTTTAGCAAAAAATGTTCGAAATATTCGACCAACTTGAAGCCGTTACATACCATCATGACAGATGTTGTAAGACCAGTTAAAAAAGCTATCAATTAGTGGTTCAAAAGTGTTGTCTCATCCTTCTTATATTTCATACCTTATCCGTCTGACTAACATTTATTTCGATCGGAACACACTTTACTTTAAAACTGAGTATACGAAATTGGCTCAATTCGTTCTTGGCCTCAAAGAATAAGTAGTTTTTTAGCGTGAAAAGAGTCATAGCCAACGCTAATAGAATATTTTAAATAAATTTATTTTGTACCAATGCTTCGTAACTAAAGCATAAATAAAACTCCCCTTTGTTAAAATTATACACCCAATTAGAACCTGCTTAATAAACATTAAAAGCAGTCATTATTTTTTTTTTCTTCTAAATATCGAAGAAAAAAAACCAAGTTTGGTTAGAAATAACCAAAACGGCAACACTGCTTACAACCAACAATTTTGTATAAAATGTATTGCACTGTTTTTTGTTTTTACTTCCCTAAAAATTTTGCAAAGCAATTACAAATAAAATAAAAATATAGATCCAAAATGAACACAAGTTTTTGGAACAAAAAAAAAAATGTCATTTGTAACAAAGAACGAAAATAAAAAGGAAAATTTGTTAAAATAAAACTGCAACACGCTTTAGTCCGACCACATTTCTATGTTTTCAACTTAGATGTTGGGAAATGAACAACGATTTTTTTAAATGGCAGTTACTGAAAAGAATAGAACCATTTTAAACAAATGATTGAGGAATTAATGAATTATGAAATTTTTATTTTATTTTTATTTTTAATTAATTACAACATGTTTTCATCAAGCGATCTGCTATTGTTAAATATAATGAAATATCTTACTATGTTTCATTCATATTAATTGTAAAAAAAGTAAGAACAAATTATTTATATTTTTCGAAGCAAAATCAATGATTTTTCTAATACAGTAGAATCTCGAAAAAGGTAACTAATGTTGCACAACAATTTACTTTGATATTCTAACTTGACTATTCTTATTGGATTTCGATTTCGATTGAATAAATTATTTTCTGCAGAAAATTGGTGAACCTGCAAAAATTTCCATGTAATAACCTGAACAAATTTTTATGAAACTAAAAATATAAGTTTACCTGTTTTATAAATAAATTATGGAACCAGTTGAAGAATATCACAGATTTCATCCACGACTTCTTCGAATTTACATAGTCTAATGGTTTTTTAAATTCTTTAAAACAACATGGGTTTGCAGATTTACCAACGACCAACGGTTTTAACTTTTGTGAACCATCTGCTTTAGCACACAACAAAAATGATATTCTTTCCTTTAAAATTTTTCGACCCGTGCGGGTTTTGTCGTGTAAAACCGATAAAATAGTCCAGATTCATCAGCGTTATAAAGTTGAGAGTCGGAGATATACGTTTCTTAAATTTTTGCTCGTAAATTATGAATGAAGGGTATAGCACCTGACGTTTCGCTTGAAAGCATTTCTCCACAAATTTGACAATGGCGAATACCGTGTGTCCTGCACTGGCATTAAATTTCTTTCCAGGGTGCATTATGGCTAATTTGTGCTTAGCTGTGGATTTTAAATTTGGACCAGTTACTGCACAATTACGCTGTCGTTAGTTAAAGAACTATTTGTACAAGCTTATTTCATGATCAGCATATTACGGCTTGTGAAGTGTTTTTTTGTGTGCTTTTTCATATGTATTCGACACAAACTCTAAGATTTCATGACGTTTTTTCTTTATATTTGAGATGGCTACTTCAGATACACCAGTAAGAATATTAAAAAGTATTTACGACTGGAAAAATTGTTGTTTTAAAAAATAGTCATACGCTCGTAAAAGTTAACTGAAAGATTTTTTTTTTTTAAAGTCGCACGTTCATGCTGAAATACTGTTAACTTATCCGAGAGTTTACCTTTTACGCGAGTTAACTTTTTCGAGATTCTACTGTAACATATTTTATTAAGAATATTCTACAGAGAGAGAGAGAGAGAGAGAGAGAGAGAAGATGGATTGGATTGGATGGATTGCTGAATGGCTGGATGTCTGGTGTTAATTGACCATATCTTGTTTATTTCCCGTCTACTGATTTTATATCTTGAAATATTTTTTCATTTTTCTATTCGGCTTAGTTTAGTTCTATTATCAATAAATTTATTTTCTTATAATCAATTGCATTTGCACATATACAAATTGATTACATACATACATATGTATAGAGTGTCGATCAAAAAAATGACAAATGACAAATTAGAGCAGTAAACAAAAAATTATCCGTCTTTTATTTGCACATCACTGCGCAATAACATTATGCTAACTGCGTTCTCTCTGAGAATGTTGAAAAAAAACGGTTCTTTTCCCATGATAGATACTTTAAAAAAATTTTTAAGTCTTGTTTCAAATAACAAAATTTAATATAATTATTAAAAAAAAAACGTCCTCAAAATCATAAGGTAAGTTTATTTAAGTTTAAATACGTAAACTTGACACAAATGTTATAATACATTTCAATAGAAGTGGGACGTAAAAAGCATTGTACGTTATAGTTTGCTAAAACTTATTTGAATTGACCTGTTGAAAAGTGGAGAAATGTCCTATGGACAGATGAGTCCAAAATTATTTATTTTGAAGCAAAAGTTCACGTTCCACAAAAACCATAAAACATGGTGGTTTTAGCATAGTGGTATTCGAATGTTTTTCTTATTACGTTGTTGGACCACCTATACATTGGATAAAAGCAACCATAAACAAGAATATATATGTTAATATCCTTCGAGGTATTATGCTCCCTTATGCTGTGGACAGATATAAAGAAGGGTGTATCTCGTTCTTTGGGTGGCTGTATAGTGAATCTGGAACTCAATTTCAATTGAAAGATGTCAAAATCTAATAAATTCGATGCCACGACGCTGTACAACGGTTATTGCTAGTAAAGGGTAAACGACGAAATATTAATTTTGATTTTGATTTGTACATCGATGATAGTAAAAGTGAATTCAAAAATTTAAATTTATTTTAATCCGTTCATAATAGTTCAAGAACTTTTTTTAGAGAAAAAGAATTTAGTGCTATTTTTTGGGTGAATGCTTTTAAAATTTTTGTTTTTAAGAATTTGAAATGTATAATAAAAACTAAGCAGAATAAACTTATTTTATTAATTAATAATATACAGCCTTATATGCATTTGTGCCTGGGTTCTAATGAAATTAATCGAATCTTAATGAAAATATAAAGCGAAGTATTATATTTCTTATAGTGGTGCTATTTTTTTGACAGCAGCTGTACGTATGTACATACATACATGAATACATACATATGCATGATAATTCAATGGAAACTTTTTGAAAGAATTATTTTTCTTATTCGTAGAAATCGAAAATCAATGATAATACCTAAAGAAACTTTACAATCATTTTGCAATTTTTGTCAAGCTATCAATGCTGGGCCTTCTGTCTAATATTAGTTTGGTCTAATTCCATTTAAAGTAGTATCTTCAGACTTTCTTTGATAAGTTGAAAATAAATGCTGTAATCTAGCATGGGGGCTAAATTAATGTGAATTAAACCCGTAATGCTAGCAGTAATAACTGAACATTGGATGCTAGATAAGTTTCTTCTACGACTAGTGTCGCAAATCCGATGAAAGGGAAAAGAAGTAAACGGTCTTCCAAATACATACCATCTAACCTCGGTTAGTTATCTTGGTCTAGACTTAATGGCCTACTGGCTGGCTCTAAACCACATTGGTGTACATTACCATATATGTACAAAAATGTCTATACATCTGACGAATGGTGTGGCCATATGAAAACAGAGTCCTTTTAACTCATTACATATTACCCTTTAGTATTTATACCATTCGCTTAAACTAGCATTAGATAAATCATTCTTTTGTGTTTAATTATGAGTTTTTATATGAAACTAGAGCCTTTGTCTTGTATACCTATAAAATGTATTTCTCATAAGGAAAATTAAAAAATGCACACATTGTATATAGGAAAACCGTAAGTATGTACACAATGCGACAGTGTAACATATTCACGAGCTTGTACTTACTATCATACTAGTATATCTTTATAACATAGAAAAGCTCATCGGAATTTTAACTTGTTTTATTAATTTATAACGATAATATACTGCTTTTACTAAGAAATGACAAAAACAAAGAAAAACAAATTTGTAACAGTAAAAATGTATGTTAAAGTAACAAAACCGCTATTTTGGATGCGTCAAAACAATAGCACAAAATAGTTAGATAGTTGAAATTCCAACGACAAAAATCGTTCAATAACAATAACGATCATTTCAACATTAGAGAAATAATTATAGAAAATTTGAACGTCTATATAATCGCAGCGAATCTATCAAACTCTGCCTCTAGCCAACAGTATTTTGCATTATTGTCCAAAAATGGCTAACAGTAATTAGCAATTAGAAGAAAAAATAATTAAGGATTATAATAAAGATGGTGTGCCGCTGTGGTATGGTATCAACCAGAAGGTCGTCGGTTCAATATCAGGCCAGGCCAACTTGAAAAAAAAGAAAAAAGTTTTCCGACAGCGGTATCACCTCATAACATTAGCTAGTAACTGGTTATGAGTATCACTACTTGTGAAAACTTCTCTAAATGCATTTGCCGATCGGAGCCGGCGTTCAACTGAGTTTAAAAATAAAATCGGGTGCAGCTCATTGGACTGAGAGAAGTCCCCATGTTCCTTCATGGAATGTTATCATAATTAATAATATAATTAAGATGAATCAGTGACATTAATCGCAAACAGATTCGGAATTAACCACAGTATTGTTTACCGCATTATAAGCCGTTTCCGTTCATCAGGCTCATTGACAAACATACACAGAGATGTTTTACACCTGAAAATTAGCTAACGAAACTACCAGGCGATACACAGTTTAAGCCTTTTATGTGTTTGTTGTTTGTATACATCATCACTATTTGTGAGAACCTTTCTCACGTCTACGGATTTTCAATTTTTTAACCAAGTAGTTTAAAATGAAATTTTATGCCTTTAGATTAGTGTTTTTACTAATTTCACTAAAGCGATAAAATTTTTGTATTTCTTACTATAATTTTCGTTCGATCAAGTCTTTTGGTTTTTTGATATTTATTTTGTGTGCCTAACATTAAAAAAAAAAACTTAAGATAATTCAGTGAAAATTCTTTTCCAGTTACAAAAGTTTATAAACAAGTGAAATATAGTATAACAAAAAAATTGTGAACATTTTAATCAGACAATCGATATTTTGGGACTATAATTTATCTGTTGTATATATACAACATGGCGCATAAACGGGGTATTTCCTTTAATATTTTTTGTAGCAATTTTCTTTACTTTTGCGATCTTTTCCAGCCCGTTATATACATTTTTGTACTTTTAGTCAATTATGAAACGCTAAAAGTGTTTAACAGCAAGTGGAATGTAACAAATTCTTAAGATTGATTAGGATGACTCTGATGCTGTGGCGGAATCTGAAATGTTATTGATAAAAATTCATACTGACGAAGCGAAAATTTCTGGCAATGTTTGTAAAGGGGTTGAGCTGCCCGATGAATTAAAAAATCAGGCCTTAGAGCTGAAAAACTAGACTATACAATTTCTGAGGAGGAGGAGTTTCAAAAAGTGTACAAAAAAAAAATATATATATATATATATATATATATATATATATATATATATATAAAATGTTGAAAAATATAAAATAATCCCATGAAACATGATATACTTACTCGTAGAAGTATAAATCACTTGAAATACTTCAAAATACATTAAATATAATCAAAGAATATGTAATAAAAAAGATAAAAAATTGGCTTTTTTACTCCGTTTATGCTCCATGTCGTATGTCTACAGTATTTTCTAAAAACCTACGCTTCGAAGGTAAATTGAACTTTTGTTTGTTTTTTATCTTATTTGACCCCAAATCGTGTTGAAACAAAGTTTAAAAAAATATAGCTGCTCTAAGTATGTCTTTATATCAGGAAGTTCTATTACAAATCAATTAAAATTAAATGTTTCGATTAGATGCATCTAAACACGATCTGTAGACGGTGGATTAATATGATGTCGAAGTGCAAAAAGACCATTTAATACATACTGCCAAAAACAGATTGGTCAAGATTGAATTTACAAAGGAGCAGCTAAACTAAGGTATACTTTTAATTAAAGACCCTACTACACTTCTCTGATGAATCGAAGCTTAATGTGAGATGGATCTAAGTTTAATCTGGAATCTTGAATAAAAAACAACGTCTTAATCTTCGGTATATCAAAGACACGGTAAAACATAAAAAAGGAAGTGTTTTAGTCTGAGAATGCATTCCTGGCCATGGAATCCAGTCAACACACAAAATAACGGGTGTAATGAATCGATTCGTTTACAAGGATATCTAGGAATACATACTGATACCGCACGCAGAGGAGAAAATGCCACTTGATTGGAGATATGCAGAGATAAATGAGCGATAGAGTGTTTTGTAAGCAAACAAATCACAAATTTTGAAGTGTCTAGCTCAATCACGAGATCTCAGTCCACCAGAAAATCTATGTGCTATTGTAGATCTCAAAATAAACTCCATAATTGCAGAAATAAAGACACTCTTTATTGACAAGTCGAAATTGCAATAAATTAAAATTATGGTGAAACAAAATCGAATCTAATCTAATCGAATTATAACATGAATATAAAGGGTCAGCGAAATAATTTTTTTTTTTGAAAATGCTATAAAAAAAAACTACTGAATATTTTCGCAAATTTATTTTTTTATTTGAAAGTACAATCCTTCCAGTTAATAATGGAAAACAATTTCATTCAAATGGCTGCCTCGGCTGGCCATGCAGTTGCCTACACGATTGGTCTAATTTTTGAGACCACATTATCGATTGTGTGCAGCTGTATTTCACCCATGAATTCACGAATATTGTCCTTTAAAGCGTCAATTGTCTCTGGCTTGTTGGCGTAACACTTATCTTTGACGGCACCCCACAAATAATAGTCCAACGGTGTCAAATCGCAGCTTCGAGGTGCCCAAACGACATGAGCTCTGCGGCTGATAATGCGATCTTCAAAAACAGGGCGCAAAACATCGAGTGTAGCTTCGGCTGTGTGGCACGTACCGCCGTCCTGTTGAAACCAAATGTTGCTAATATCCTCCTCTTCAATTTTTGTGAACAAAAATTCGTTCAACATGGCCCGATAACGATCGCCATTGACTGTAACGGCCACTCCTTGCTCATTTTCGGTGAAAATTGGCCCAATTATGCCTCTGGACCAAAATCCGCACCAAACAGTGACTCGCCTTGGGTGTATCGGCTTTTCAATGTATGCGTGCGGGTTTTCTGTGCCCCAAATGTGACAATTTTGCTTGTTTACATACCCGCCAAGATCAAAATGAGCTTCATCTGGAAAGATGATTTTTTTTTTTTTTTTTGGCAAAATCGGCATCTTCTGTAAATCGATCGCAGGCCCAGATTCCCAGCGTTGTTCAAGCGTATACACAACCATATTCGTTCAGCGGAAAGATAAAACTAATTATCTGTCAGATCAGACATGGTTAAGCGTTACCATTCACGAAATAAGCACTAGTTGAAAAAAATACGTTAGATGGCGGACCATTTATAATAATATTATTTAAATTTGTATTTTAAGTGAATTTATTGAAGACGTCGCTTTCAAAAAACTGTGTTCAACTTAAATAAGATTTTTATTTTTTTTAGTAAATTTAGATGATTATCTTTTTAAATAAACAAAATAGTTTAAAATTCAAAAGTGTTTGCTTTTATTATTAAAACATTTTATATTAACCAGAAGTTTGTGCATATGTTTTGTCGCTTACTGTATATATAGATAAGAATACATATATAGATAAGAATATATAGATAAGAATACATATATCCCACTTATCCAATCTTTCACACTTTTTGGCTGAAATGGATAGATAACGATGCTTCAACTGTTACCATTCTCCACTCATGCAATATTGCATATTTGGTATGAATGGAAGCCCACTTATTTAATCTCGCCAACTAATTGACTGATGATGTGTCACGTCCAAGAAGTTTGTTAAACCAAATTTAGAAATTAATTATTACCGTCCCCATGATATACAATAATTAATGGTTACTATGTATGGAAAATGCAACGCTCACTTATCTAATTCCGCCCACTTTAAAACTAATTGTTTGTATTGACTGCCTACAAGACTAAATACAGAAGCTTCCGCTTTAACCGTTCTCAAGATATACAAAAATCAAAAAAAGTTGTCTGTAGCGAAAAAAAAACATTGTGGAAAATTAGAGACATTAGGCTGCATCAATGGAAGGCATGCTGCAGCCGCCCACAATAAGGTGCCCTATATGTATAGGCTAATTTTTGTTTGTAAAGTTTGGGTCGTAACTCCCCCCAGAAATGTACTCTGTAGCATAAATACATTGTGGAAAATTTTATGCAGATTGCATCAGGTAAAGCAGCGCCGCATCCGCCCACAACTTTTAAAATATGTATGTTAAATTTATATGCAATAAAGTTTGGCAGCTTATGGACGAATGCGGTGCGCCTTCCCCTAATGATAACTGCCTAAAATTTTTCACAATGTGTATTTATATATATGTGTATTTATATATTTATATATAAATATATATATATAAGATATATATATATATTTTTTTTTTGTTAGTCACATAAGGGTCAAGTAATAACATTTCTTAAAAAACACTTCCTAACACTTCTTAAAAAATTTAAATATAAAAATATCATATTTTAATATTTATTCTATCAAAAATTTATGATTTACAAAAATGCCATTTCAAAATTTGTATGATAATGGATTTTGCATATTGTGTGCACATAGCTTTTTTCTCACTCAACATACTTCATACAGGGTTGCCGCCTAAATTGAGCTCAATTAAGGCTTTAATTGCATAAAATCCCTTAATTGGGCTTATGTGTGAACATGATATAAATCGGTATGCCCTTAGTTCCGTTACATTTTGTAATATGATGTAGGTTAGTGCATTAAATACATAGACCGCAGCCATAGACCAGTGGTGTCCAGAAGTAAAAGTGTAGTGAGAACATGAAAATTGCTCTCTGAGAATTAAGTTAAACAGATAAATAGCATTATAAGTATCGGATGAATGTATGCGCATGTTTACTGTTTCATTGACGACACAAGAGCGTAAGAATACTTGTAAATTGAGCGTCAACAAAAGATTCATGAAATCTACTTGGCTGCCATAGACTGTGTAATATGTCAAAATTAGAATACACACGTTTATATGAAAATAATTTTTTAAAGTTGTCACAGCTACAAACTACACGACCACCGTTGTATCTATCGCCATACTTAGACTAATTATTTTTTTAAGCGACAATAAGCAGATTAGTGCTTAGATAAGCCATTTTATTTTTGTGAATGTACAAAACTTGAAAGAGGCACCACTGAAATGTAAAGTTTTCCAACAAACAGCTCTTAATAATTTTCGATTGTTCGAGTTTCAAATTCAGAATCAGCTGTTTATATCGTTGCTGACGTTTTCAAAATAAATATATAGCCGATTAGAAGGCGGCAATTACAGCCAACTGCATTCGTAATTGTATATCCAGGGGTGGTCTATGTGTTTAAGGTGGAAAAAATTATTTTAATTTGAACTGGTCTATTACAAATACATCCGAGTTACTCGTATTAATTCTATAAAAAACCATACCTTTAAGGATCTGTCTTGAATTCATTGTACCAAAAACAAAAAAAAACATTATTTTCGCTCTTTTGATAATTTTTGCTGTCAGCAACTGTTGCATACTTTTGTTTTTGTTATTGTTGATTACAATTCTTGTTTGCTTGTTGGTTGATTGCCGATGTTGTCGTTTTTGTAGTTGTTTATCCATATGACGATGTAAAAATAATAATTTTGTTTTGTTGTTGTTATTGGATTTAACAATTGCAGCGTAAAATGTTAATGCACCCATTTTAACAGAAAAAAAAAAAAAAACAACAACAACAACACTACCACATTTCGTAGTTTGTTGTCTTTTAGTAAAATTTATTTTGTGCGTTTTAAATATATATATATATATATATATATATATATATATATATATATATATATATATTTTTTTTTTTTTTAATACAACACTGTTGTAAATGATTTTTTTTAATTTAATTTTTTTTACACAATTTATTTCCATTTGTTGTATTTCAAATTAAAAAAAGGAAAGAAAAAGCCAACCCACCAATATCGGCAATAATACCGACAGCGACAGCAAGAGCAACAACATCCTCATTCAATACCAACAACCTTTGCTGTATGAAATTTATTGTTGCAACTTACTACTGGTATTGTTGCTGGTTACTCTTTTTTTAATGTATTTTGCGGATCTACGCCATAATGATTTTAACAAATAAAACGAACACTTCAAAATACAAATTTTTTGTTCAACATTAAATTTAAAAAAATAATAATTAAAAAAAACAATTACTGAACCATGAACATTTTTTGAAAATAATTAAAATTTTTCGGACTAATACAGGGTGTCCCAGAAACTTTCCTAGCCGGGTGTTACGTTACCATGTGTCCGACAGTGTTCAGCTGCCCAAAACAACTGTACTTTATTCCTAAGTGAAAGCATTTGCAACGTATCGCGGCAATATTTGACCAGTCTAGATGTCATACAATTCGAGCCAAGTTTCCTTAAGGCAGCTTGGATGTTAGGGTATAAATTAATGGTTTTAACCTTTGGCCCACTATTTAGGTTGTTCTCCGCACATATGATAATGGCCATGATTTCAGCCTGGAAACCCTCAGCGTTCCCGCCAGTCTGATCGAGAGGCTTCGGTTGGGTCCATGAACAGCAGCACCGACAAAGTCATTAATTGTGGTGCCATCGGTATACTAGTTTCGATTAAACTCACTCCGAACTAAGGCTAGACTAACAATCCCTGTCCGAGAATTCAACCCTGACTCTTCTGCCAAACCATGCCGTAGCATCATTCTCGGCGAAAGACCTCATGTCTTACCGTAGGAGGAGAGAGCTTATTGCCCTTATTGCCTTGTTTTGGACGGAATCAATGTGCGAGTTCCAACTAAGCCTTCTATCCAGAGTAACACCTAAATACTTAACCTCCCTAGAAAAGTTTATACTGGTACCCATAAAAGAAATACTGTCACATGATAACCTGCAAAGGTATAACAATCGTTATCGAAAGATTCACACAGAGCCCTTCCTGAGTGCACCAATTTGTGAGCTGATAATTCGGCTCCTAAGTGTGGAACTGATCCAAGCTTATCCACCCCTTTTCGTTCCAGCGACCTCTCAATGGAGTCAAAGGCGTTCTATCAATCTTCAATACTGTCCAAAAGAGACAAAATGGCACCCTCAGTGGACCACCTTCACGTACGCGAACTGACTCGGGTGAAGAGGTCGTTTCATAAGATACCTCTTCCTCATATGTATAGATATCACTGAGTCTTACCAACGTCTTCAAAAGAAATGATGAGAAACTAATAGGTCTATATGACGTGCGAAGATCACTAGGCCTAACTGCCTTCGGTATAAAAATAAACGTGTCCACGCTTTTTGGTTATAACTCACCCCAAAGCTGGCCTTAAAAATCACTAACAGTTTCAATAAGTTTATGTTAGAGCTCTTGCAAAAGCGCCGGAAACATATGTGGTTGTTTGAAGGTGCCGATCGCCTATAAAACCCTGTCCGAAGTGAATATTTATTCGCAAAACTGGTGACAAGAGCCGAGGCGGGAATACCCGGATATTTGTGTACAGATACAAGCGCTCGGGAGTAAAGAAAATGCGTCATCAATAAAAGATCCAAAATCTCCTTTCTAGATCTAGTGTAGACTTCGGTTTTAGTACATAGGAACCCAATTCCGTTAGAATGATCGATAATAACATTGCAAGAAATGACGGAAGTCCAATAATACTTAAGTGCTTCACTTCCAAGTTACTTTTTATAGTTTTATACTTCAACATAAAAAAATAATGAGTTTTAGTCATTTCGCAAAATATATGTAAACAGTAGCCTTCGTATATAAGTTTTTTTTAATTGTATTTAGTAATACATACCTATTTTATATGTTGATTTGTTCCAAGTTGGAAAATTGTTGGCTTTTAATTAAAACCCACATTTGATTTAAACATTTGAAAAAAACACACATTTGCAGTCATGAGTCATAAATATTGAATAATTATTTTAATATTAAAAATAAATAAATATTTAATTACAAATGTATCTTAATATGATTTGAAAGAAACAAAAATACATTATCTTCTCAATTAACTTAATATGATTTTGAAAAAAAAAAATTAAAAACTGTGTGGTGACAGCATTTTGTTTTTAATTGTAAATCAAAATTAGATTTTCAGTGAATCATTATTTCATTAAGAGTTACATTTAGAATGTTTAGAATTGATTTTATAATTTTTTTTCTGCGCCATTCCAAATGATCAACCAAAAACACTATCTAAATCAGAGAATGATTTCTATACTACTTAGGGAGATCGAACTGCAATTATTTCACCGGATTTAACCGTTTTTTTTTTCTTTTTTTTAATTTGCCGAATATGGTTTTTTTTAAATTTCCATTTTTTTGAATATCGAATAAACCGATTATTTGAACACGAACGTTTTAATTTTTTTTTTATTGCAAATATACTCATAATGTAAGTATTTTTCAAAGTTTAATATAAAACGTCTTATGACGGTATATATAACGTTTTATATCACAACCTTAAACGTCTCACAGAGAACGTCAAAACCATGGTAGAACGAATAAGATATGCACGCTTCAGCAACGATAACCTTTTTTTATCAATGAATATTAATTTTTTATGTATGGAAAATGATCAACTTTGAAAGGCCACAAACTCACAAGCGCCGGTTCCGATCGGCAGATATATTAGTTAGTGAAGTTTTCCACAGCGTAAATACACATTACCAATCGCTAGTAATGTTGTGAGGTGCGATCGCTGTTGAAAATTGTCAGATGGTGTGGCCTGGGATTGAACCGACGACTTCTTAGTTGGAAGGTTTGTTCTTACCTAACATAACACAGTGACACGCACACTATGAAATACGTGGTGCATAAATTTACATACAGTGCTGTTCGAAATCTAAGCAAATTAAGAACTCGTATATTACTAATAGATTTATTCAAAGTAAAACATTGAAGTTTTGTTATCTTAAGCACCTAAATTATAATTATAATAAAAAATCTTTGATTCCATTCTCTACCAAGTAATACAACAAAAACGAAATTAGCTCCTTGAGTAGCTATTCGAAACTTAAGCAGTTTTCAGGACTTTTGTGTAATAAACTTTGTTTTTAATGGCCTCCGCATACCGTTTTGGCATTGTTTTTATGAGATTTGTTAGAATTATTGTTAGTATTGATTACCACTTTAATTTTAAGCTCTCCATCAGCTTCTGCGTATTTTTAACCCGACGTGGTCGTCCCACTCTACGCTTCAAGAATTAGGAACTATTTCATTTCAATAAAAGAAGCGGTTAACTGGTTATATGAATTATTATTAACTTAAAACCGGTTTTTTAAAAGTGCTACTTTGCGAATTATTCAAAAACCGGTTTTTGAAAAAAGGCGAATAATCGATCTCCCTTCTTACCCTCCACTTCGTGGTTCATCACCACGTATAAGCTCAGCAACCCAATTTTTATTGTTGCATATGAAGGAGCACTTTCACCTAACACATTCGCCATATCATTATGATTTTCTTATCCCGATAACTTTTTTAACTGTCACTGAAGCGCCTTTTTTGATCACCTGCTACTATACGAATAAGTTGACAGATTTAAATTAAAAATTTAACGTGTGTTCTGTTCATATTACGAATGAAAGTTTTCATTATACAAAGCTTTTTGCTGTTTAGATCGCCATTATTATGTCAGGATAAAAACATATGTATTGTACTGCCCTCGCATATAATAAATATAAAGTATAAAAAATTAAATAATTCTTATTTCTATACTTATTATTAAATCAATTATTCACACGGTCAAACATCGTAAATGACATTTATTTTGTTTGTGAAGAAATAAAAAAAAAAATACGATATTTAATTAAATTTAAATAACAAAATCAAAATATTATCAAGTTTGAAATTTAAATGGTATTTACAAATACTTCTGCAATTTTTTCAGACAATCAGTCATTACTTCATGCAATTATCAATCCTATTCTATTAGCTTATCAGATAAACCAATAATTCAATTGATTGTGAGAGGAGACTAAATAAATAAAACGTGTTTATTATTATTACTATTATTATTATTATTATTATTATTATTATTATTATTATTATTATTATTATTATTATTATTATTATTATTATTATTATTATTATTATTATTATTATTATTATTATTATTATTATTATTATTATTATTATTATTATTATTATTATTATTATTATTATTATTATTATTATTATTATTATTATTATTATTATTATTATTATTATTATTATTATTATTATTATTATTATTATTATTATTATTATTATTATTATTATTATTATTATTATTATTATTATTATTATTATTATTATTATTATTATTATTATTATTATTATTATTATTATTATTATTATTATTATTATTATTATTATTATTATTATTATTATTATTATTATTATTATTATTATTATTATTATTATTATTATTATTATTATTATTATTATTATTATTATTATTATTATTATTATTATTATTATTATTATTATTATTATTATTATTATTATTATTATTATTATTATTATTATTATTATTATTATTATTATTATTATTATTATTATTATTATTATTATTATTATTATTATTATTATTATTATTATTATTATTATTATTATTATTATTATTATTATTATTATTATTATTATTATTATTATTATTATTATTATTATTATTATTATTATTATTATTATTATTATTATTATTATTATTATTATTATTATTATTATTATTATTATTATTATTATTATTATTATTATTATTATTATTATTATTATTATTATTATTATTATTATTATTATTATTATTATTATTATTATTATTATTATTATTATTATTATTATTATTATTATTATTATTATTATTATTATTATTATTATTATTATTATTATTATTATTATTATTATTATTATTATTATTATTATTATTATTATTATTATTATTATTATTATTATTATTATTATTATTATTATTATTATTATTATTATTATTATTATTATTATTATTATTATTATTATTATTATTATTATTATTATTATTATTATTATTATTATTATTATTATTATTATTATTATTATTATTATTATTATTATTATTATTATTATTATTATTATTATTATTATTATTATTATTATTATTATTATTATTATTATTATTATTATTATTATTATTATTATTATTATTATTATTATTATTATTATTATTATTATTATTATTATTATTATTATTATTATTATTATTATTATTATTATTATTATTATTATTATTATTATTATTATTATTATTATTATTATTATTATTATTATTATTATTATTATTATTATTATTATTATTATTATTATTATTATTATTATTATTATTATTATTATTATTATTATTATTATTATTATTATTATTATTATTATTATTATTATTATTATTATTATTATTATTATTATTATTATTATTATTATTATTATTATTATTATTATTATTATTATTATTATTATTATTATTATTATTATTATTATTATTATTATTATTATTATTATTATTATTATTATTATTATTATTATTATTATTATTATTATTATTATTATTATTATTATTATTATTATTATTATTATTATTATTATTATTATTATTATTATTATTATTATTATTATTATTATTATTATTATTATTATTATTATTATTATTATTATTATTATTATTATTATTATTATTATTATTATTATTATTATTATTATTATTATTATTATTATTATTATTATTATTATTATTATTATTATTATTATTATTATTATTATTATTATTATTATTATTATTATTATTATTATTATTATTATTATTATTATTATTATTATTATTATTATTATTATTATTATTATTATTATTATTATTATTATTATTATTATTATTATTATTATTATTATTATTATTATTATTATTATTATTATTATTATTATTATTATTATTATTATTATTATTATTATTATTATTATTATTATTATTATTATTATTATTATTATTATTATTATTATTATTATTATTATTATTATTATTATTATTATTATTATTATTATTATTATTATTATTATTATTATTATTATTATTATTATTATTATTATTATTATTATTATTATTATTATTATTATTATTATTATTATTATTATTATTATTATTATTATTATTATTATTATTATTATTATTATTATTATTATTATTATTATTATTATTATTATTATTATTATTATTATTATTATTATTATTATTATTATTATTATTATTATTATTATTATTATTATTATTATTATTATTATTATTATTATTATTATTATTATTATTATTATTATTATTATTATTATTATTATTATTATTATTATTATTATTATTATTATTATTATTATTATTATTATTATTATTATTATTATTATTATTATTATTATTATTATTATTATTATTATTATTATTATTATTATTATTATTATTATTATTATTATTATTATTATTATTATTATTATTATTATTATTATTATTATTATTATTATTATTATTATTATTATTATTATTATTATTATTATTATTATTATTATTATTATTATTATTATTATTATTATTATTATTATTATTATTATTATTATTATTATTATTATTATTATTATTATTATTATTATTATTATTATTATTATTATTATTATTATTATTATTATTATTATTATTATTATTATTATTATTATTATTATTATTATTATTATTATTATTATTATTATTATTATTATTATTATTATTATTATTATTATTATTATTATTATTATTATTATTATTATTATTATTATTATTATTATTATTATTATTATTATTATTATTATTATTATTATTATTATTATTATTATTATTATTATTATTATTATTATTATTATTATTATTATTATTATTATTATTATTATTATTATTATTATTATTATTATTATTATTATTATTATTATTATTATTATTATTATTATTATTATTATTATTATTATTATTATTATTATTATTATTATTATTATTATTATTATTATTATTATTATTATTATTATTATTATTATTATTATTATTATTATTATTATTATTATTATTATTATTATTATTATTATTATTATTATTATTATTATTATTATTATTATTATTATTATTATTATTATTATTATTATTATTATTATTATTATTATTATTATTATTATTATTATTATTATTATTATTATTATTATTATTATTATTATTATTATTATTATTATTATTATTATTATTATTATTATTATTATTATTATTATTATTATTATTATTATTATTATTATTATTATTATTATTATTATTATTATTATTATTATTATTATTATTATTATTATTATTATTATTATTATTATTATTATTATTATTATTATTATTATTATTATTATTATTATTATTATTATTATTATTATTATTATTATTATTATTATTATTATTATTATTATTATTATTATTATTATTATTATTATTATTATTATTATTATTATTATTATTATTATTATTATTATTATTATTATTATTATTATTATTATTATTATTATTATTATTATTATTATTATTATTATTATTATTATTATTATTATTATTATTATTATTATTATTATTATTGTTATCATTATTATTATTATTATTATTATTATTATTATTATTATTATTATTATTATTATTGTTATCATTATTATTATTGTTGTTGTTGTTGTTGTTGTTGTTGTTGTTGTTGTTGATGATGATGATGATATTATTATTATTATTATTATTATCATTATTATTATTATTATTATTATTATTACTACTATTATTATTAAATGGAATTGAATTAAATATTTTATTGAAAAATGTATACATTGTATGAAGAACAAAATTTAAATTTGTTTGTCATAATGAGGGAAACCAGAAGTATGCAATTGCATGTTTTTGTGTGTGAAGTTAAAAACGAAAGTTAAATACGGTTTTCTTAATAAAACAAAAACTTGTGTAAGTTAACAGAATATGTGTGAAGATATGCCAAACTTTAACAGTCAATAAGGTTTCAAGAAAATAAGCACAAAAATAACGTACAAAAAACGTGGCTTTTATAGTAAAACAAGTACTTCTTTAAAAGAAATGGTTTTTATCATAACCATTGTCATATGTATTATCTCTAAATAGGTATGCCAAATTTTGGAAAAATGGTACATTCAAAGACGCAAACCACGTTTTTTATCTCAGCCAGTTTTTACGTTAACAGAGCACTGTTAACACTTTAACAGTAACTATAAATTAATACAAGAGAAGTTATTGCTAAAATATATATGCCTGGAATATGGAGGAATAGCACATCCTAATTGGAATGCTGTTTTAGACTTTCTTTCGTAGATCAGCTTTGGAGCCAAAGCTTTAAAAATTATGGAATAGCAGAAAATATATTTAAGAAAATTATTTTTTTTTATTATTCTTTTCTATAGTTCATTGGTTATCTCCATTCCATGGGAAACTCAGAGGGTCGGAATATCACACTAGTGGGAGAGTAGTCCACGGGGTCCTTAATGAAACTGTGTTGGTAGTATTCCTGAAATAATTTTGGAACTGGAGAAATTTAAATTTGGAAAATTGCATTTTTGACTGGAGAGGATGAGTGGTTATTGTGGGAAAACTAGAGATGGCCGGTATATCACACTATATGTGGAAATTAGTCCAAGGGGTCTCTAATGAAACTGAGCTAGTGGTATTTCTGAAATAATTTTGGAACTGGAGAAATTTAAATTTAAAATATTTGTATTTAACGTATTTTGACTAGAGAAGATGAGTGGTTATTGTGGGAAAACTAGAGATAGCCGGAATATCATATAACTTCACAATTAGATAAATCTTCGATTGTGGACATCTGAATAAAAAAGAGTATGTGTACTATTTAAAAGAGCGCGTATGGCATACCTATTTTTAAAAAGCGTATTTTGTATGTTGCAATAACCATCCTCACTAATGCATGTTGTAAGCTATGCAATTTGCCAAGTTTGATAATACAGTCTGAATAGTGTCAAGTGATGACAAATTTTAACAGTTTAATAAGTTTCAGGAAAATAAATTCATAAATAACATATACGTGTCATTTAAACTAAAACAAGTAATTGTTTTTGAACTTCATTTTTATCACAACTTTCCTCATCGTTATATATATAATTTCTCAAATATGTTTTTCGTCGGTTATAAATACCTTCCTCACTGTCGCATATTTTCGGCAATGTAGTGTTTGTTTTATCAGTGCGTTAATAAAGGGTTGTGTAATACGTAGTGTCAGGTGGTGTTAAGCTTTATCAGTTAAATTACTTGCAAGGAATAAGTGCACAAATAACGTAAAAACAACGTGTTATTCAGATTAAAACAAATAATTCCTTTTAAATATCTTTTTGGCATCAGGTAGATCATTTTTTAAAGGTGTTTTTGGTGGTTGCAAACACCTTTTTTACTACTTCATTTTGTCGGCAATGCAGTGTTTGTTTTATTAGGTGTTGTAATACTGAGCCGTTTCATAGAAAGGGTCAGATGACGCTAAACTTTATACCAGTTGCATGGACCATCATTTCTCCTACCAGGGTCCCGAACACCACGTTCTGTTTTTAAAATACATAAAATACTACCTGTCTTGGACACATCGGTCTCATAGTTTCGCTCTCACACAAAGGATACATAACTGCTTCTTAAAACAGACCTTACCATTTGGGATGACATTTTAATGGTACCCAAACGTGCACTAAGCGTTGTCGACCGCCCTTTAAATGACATTGTGAAAAATAATATTTCTTATTTAAAAAAAAAAATCTGTATCATGGATAATTTTGCCAGTTGTGAGAAACGACAACAGAACAACTATTGTTGAAAATACGGTAAAAAGATTCCCTTATGGTGTTACTTCAAAACTCATAAGTTGAATGATCTTTCTTTTAAGGAATGATTGCATAAATCAGGTAATTAGGTTATTTAGAAGAAACTCCTACGCATTACAATAACGACGCATTTAAATT
This sequence comes from Wohlfahrtia magnifica, assembly GCA_023159175.1. Classification (NCBI taxonomy): domain Eukaryota; kingdom Metazoa; phylum Arthropoda; class Insecta; order Diptera; family Sarcophagidae; genus Wohlfahrtia; species Wohlfahrtia magnifica. The sequence continues at coordinate 1,082,669 of JAKWBJ010000216.1, read as the reverse complement.
TCTGAAGCATCGTTATTGTAGTTATAACACGATTATGACCACCATTTTTAACGCCAGATAAATCAACGAACAAAAAGTTTCTCAATTTTATTGAACTTCAATTCTGTTTCAAAAATCGATGATTATACAAAAAATAATGAGCATATTATTTTCATTTGTTACTTGTAGAGTAAAAGATTTATTTTAGCTTTGATCATATTCAACAGCAGAAATCAGACAATACTCAGTTGTACCGAACAGAATTTTTAAATACATTTAATCCATCCGGCTAACCACCTCATTATAAAGAATAATAATATTGATAATAAAGAATAATAATTCTAATGTTAATTCGAAATCATAATGCCAAACAATAATTAATAAATGGTACAATGTTAATGACTTAACACACTGGGTGAGTACATCAACACTGCAAAAATTGTTCATCCTATTAATTCAGTCATTCACTTTCTGATCCAACTACGTCTTTTCTCTTTAAAAGGCAGGCTTGTATTTACCCGAACTCGTTTTTTCTCATGGACAGTTATACCAAGATTTTCACGTGCGTTTAAAGTTTTTTTTGTTTGTCTTAATGATAAGTAGGAGCAAAAAGTAAACAAAAACCACTTCATAACCTCGAAGATTGATTTTAGTGAAATATAAAAATATTTAAAATGAAATATGAATTAATATCATTTAAAAACGTTTGTGAAAAATGTATTGAAGTCACCAATATTCAAATTTAATGTTTTCACTTTATTATGTTGCAAAAATTACCACTAGGGGTGTGAAATATTCGCAAGGGTCATATAGTATTATGCCTAATACAGCAGTTAACATAAAAGAAAAATAAGCAAACTTTTTGAAGAATTCGATGTTACAAATGTGGTGTTCGTAACAGACTGCGCTAAGTGATTTCACAGGATTAAACTGTTCGGCACATTTTTTTTCTAATGTCCTAACTGATGCTTTCGAATCTAAAAATGAATTAAAATGAATAAAATGTTTGCAAAAAAAAAAAAATAGTAAAATACTTAAAAAGGGCAAATAACAGCACATGCTGGAAACAATTGCATACAAGGTGGAATTCGAATTTTGCAATATTTGGGTCAATTTTTGAAAATTACACAAAGATCAATGAAATCCTTGCGGATAATGTTTTTAATTATTCTGTCCTCCAAGTTTAGTAGAGATTTGACAGGACTTCGATATAATTTTCAAAAAACTTCAAGCGAGTGTGTCTCCTACATTATGTTTCGTTATTACATCCTTTAATGAAATAAAAATGATTTGCCATTTTCAAAATAATGTAGAAGCTGAAAAAGCGGCTCTAAAGATTAAAATAATATCGCACTTGGTAAAATAGAGTTCAAATTTAATTATTTGCAGTAGCATTGTTTTTATATCCTCTTGCAATATCTTTGCAGTCAAATGAAATAAACAATATAAAAAAAAAATTGCTTAAACATACAAATATTTATCAGAGAATTTTTTTATCATACGAATTTTTAATGATGTCAATTTCATCAAACCTTTTTATCAGTTTTGATTTATTTATACAAAACAAAAAATTTATTTTTTAAATAAAACCCGTTGAAAATGTTTTGTAAATAGTCCACATATGTATATAGTCATATTAGCATTACTAAAATGCCAAATACAAAACACTTTTGTTAACTGTATCACAGCAGATTTCAAAAAGTTTTATTTTGTAGAAATATTCTCTAAGTATACTCTGTGTATACTCGAGTAGTAATATACAGATACCCAAGTATAAATATATTCATGCTCATAAACACTTTACACTTATAAGTGCGGGTATGACAGACACTTCACTCAACTCCTACTTGTAGTTATTTAAGTTGCGCTGGCTTTGAATATGTTGTGGATTGGTTATCACTTTATTTTTAGCTTTTTTCACACATACATGTTTGCCCACCAAATCTCTAAAAGTTCACAAAACCATACTTTTGTCATTCTCTGATAAACGCTGCTGGACGAAAGGAGTGAAAGTCAAACAGATGTCATATGAAATAAAAGTTTTAAAAATAAGTAAAAGTATTAATCAAACCTTTGTAACTTTACTATTTAATTTAAAAAATAAAAAAATCAAGTTCTACAATTCATTGTTGTCCTGTGGATAGCATATGCTTAATTCAATTTGTGCATTGCTGCGTTGGACGAAGTAAAATGAGTTTTTTGAGAACCTTGTTTATTCAAATATTTTATAAAGAAATTATAGGTACACTGGCGCAATTTAATACCCGGACACCTATGCATTTATAATGTATTCGTTTTTAAAATACAAATCACGTGGAAACCATGGTGGATCGAAAAAGATATGCACGCTTGAGCAACAATCCCTCTTTCTAATTTTTTGTAAATAAATATTAATTTTTAATATGTACACATAGCCCATAATGGCTGCGTTCACCTAAAACTTTTTAGAAATTATATAAATACTCATCATAAGTGTTGAGTTTTAATAAAAATTCTTTCATATATGTTTTATTAAAAGTATGAACTTAAAATAGCTAAAATAAAATAACCAAAAATGTTTCTCCGTTTTTACGTACCGGATTTAAAATGCCACGACAAGTAAATAGAAGTAATTAAAACAATTAAAATAAATTATAGAAGTTCTAAGAGATATAAAAAATGCTAAATTTAATACTTTGTTGGATAGCCAAACCTCTCTAAGTCTATTGGCATTGAATTTACTAGCTTCTCTGTTTAATCTGCAGTTATCTTCTCCCATTCTTCCAGCATAACACTTCTCAAAATCTCTTTGCTGGTAATTACATGTTGCCAAATTCTTTTCTCTAATAGACCCCAAAGATTAAGGTCAGTAATTTGGGGGGTACTCTAAGCTGTTTTCGGACACTATACAAAAGCCAAAGTGACGATCTCCGCTGTATGCTTTGGATCGTTATCTTGTTAGAATCAAAACAAAGTTGGCAAATTAAGTTATGTGGCACTTTGTTTCAATAAATATCCAGGTTTCCATATTTATCCATTGTAGATTCGATAAATTCTAGCTGACCCACCTCAGAAGCCGCCATGCATCCTCACACCATAACTCCACCACCACCAACAAGATTTCGTTTCTCTATCGTTGTCACTTTTGATTACACAATTTAACGACCTTTTGTACCAAATGTGCGGAACTTATTCTCATCTGAAAATAAGACCTGTTTTCAAAATTCATGGGGCTTATTTATATAATTACTAGAGTAAAAAATATCTGCTTTTTGGCTGATTGTGGATAGATAAAGAAAGCTTTAAATGTTACCGTTCTCTACAAATGCAAAACTCCATATTTGTTTTAAATGATGGTGTGTGTTGACTGCCAGGTTATTTAAACCATATTTAGAGACTTTAACTCGAACCATTCTCAAGATATACAAAAAACATTATTTAATTTATATGGTAGGTACATGCCCACTTATCTAATTCCGCCTCCTTTTTAACTGATCTTTTGTACTATCTAAGAAGTCATTTAGAGCATTTTCAGAACCTTCCATTTTAATCGTACTCTAAATGTACAAAAATCAATATTTAATTTGTATGGGAGATGCTACACCCATTTATTCAATTTCGCCCATTTTCGGCTGGTGATATGTATTAACTACTAAATTATTTAGACCAAATTCAGAACCTTCCACTATTGCCGTTCCAAATATATACAAAAATCAATATCTACATTGTATGGGAGGTGCTACTTCCACTTATCCAATTCGGCCCAATTTTTTGCTGATGATTTGTATTGTCCAAAAAGTTATTTGGACCAAATTTAGAGACCCTTACTATTACCGTTTCAAAGATATAAACATATAAATAAAAATTTTATATGGGCGTGGCACCGCCCAGTTGAACAATAGTGAAGCCACACACCAAATGAAAGCTTTCTACATATGCTTTTGATATACAACATTTTGACAAATTTTTCTGAAGCTTTTTCCTTCTTTCCACAATTTTATGATAATTTTTCTTTCCGCAACAGTAATTTCTTTACCATTGTTTTCCATATTTAACAATTTTTAATGCTCTACTAGAGTAGCCCTTTCGCGTTGCTGGGAGCCTTTGTGTTGTATACCTATAAAATGTATTTCTCATAAGCAAAATGCAAAAAAGTGCACACATTTTATATTGGAAAAACACACCATCACAAAAGTAAGTAGGTGAAATATTAGGACGTTGGAGGAACAAATGTCCGTTAAGGCTCTAAAAAGTCGAACGTTGTTCTAGCATACTTACTTGCTAGAAACTACAACATGGGACAAAAATGTATCAGCTTTATTTGCTAATGCAACAAGAATTGAGAGGAATTTTTTTATATTAAAAGAACCGGTCAACCGAAAACCGGTTTTTTGAATTTTTCATTTCGAATTATAAGAAAATTATTCGATCTCTCTAATCTTATTTAGATAACCTTACATTGGACAAACAAAATACGCACAACTTTTTTCGTAAATCACAAATTAATAACACTGCGACAAAAACATATCTGGCAAATGATACTATTATTCTGATAGGTGCTGCCGAGCAGAACAAGGATTTGTTTTTAACATTTTCGAAACACCAACAATATCTCGAATTACGGGTAAAAAAAAATTACGGGTTTTTAAGACCTTCATGCACATAAAAGCTAATAATTTAGTTGAATATTACCCGATTTTATGTTTCTTTTTGGATTTGGAGAGAAATGATATATCTATCGTTTAAGTAGAGTTGAGGAATCTGGGTGTATTTCTCAAGCAAACAGATTTTTCATCCAATTTTTTTAACCTTTTTCAAATTTAGATGCGTTTTTCCGCACTATTTTATATAGGAACCATACCATTGATTAATTAAATAAGGAATAAAATAAGTTATGAATAAAGTGAGACACGGTCTAGAAATCCGTTTGAAATTGATGATGTTATTACATAAATATTTAAGCTCTCCATATATATATATATATATATATATATATATATATATATATATATATATATATATATATATATATATATATATATATATATATTTAAATAAAATTGTTCCCAATTCTTGAAGCGCAGAGCTGGACCACGTCGTTTTAAAAATAAGCAGATGCTGAAGGAGAGCTTAAAATTAAAGTGACAATCAATACTCACAATAATTCTAACAAATCTCATTAAAACTATGCCAAAACGGTGTGTGGAGGCCATAAAAAACAGAGTTTATACACAAACTACTGACAAATGCTTAAGTTTCGAACAGCTACTCAAGAAGCTAATTTCGTTTTTGTTGTATTACTTGGTAGAGAATGGAATTAAAGGTTTGTTATTTTATAGTTATAATTTAGGTGCCTAAGATAACAAAAATTAAATGTTTCACTTTGAATAAATCTATTAGTAATATACGAGTCCTTAATTTTCTGGATAAGAAAATTTGCTTAGATTTCGAGCAGCACTAATAAATAAATTTATGCACCACGTATTTAATAGTGTATGCAGGGCTGCCAGATAAAATTTGCAGAAAATCATAATTTTTCCGATAATTATAAAAATATCGTTATTTCAGTTTCGAAATATCGTCAAAAAAATCGTCACGGAAATCCTAACAAAAAATAATCAAGTTTTGAGTGTTTTAAATTTTTATTTACAGTACCTGTACAGTACATATAATAAATTACAAATTTTTAATGCATGTCAAATCGTTTAAGTAAACTTTTAGAAATTTCTTAGATAATAATGTGAAATATGTAGTTTAATATGCATTTCCTACACAATTTGATGCTTATTTTGTTGAAAAATCCACATATTATTCTTGGTTAATTCTATAAGTTTTTGTTGAGATTATTTGGCAACCAAAAAGCTTCGATATTCTGTTCGCTTTTTTTCTTGCTACACTACTAATTAGGTCGTCAGCTTCAGCTACTACTACAACTATTTTATTGTTCCAGGCCTTACTCTTTATTAACGTTGAGCTCAAGCAAAAATCAGAAGAAGTAAACTAGTTGTCTCACCTTATTAATACTTTTAGAGCTGCCAATTTTCTATATATCAAAAATCGTAATTTTAGAGGCAAAAAACGTCAAACGTCATTTTGCCAAAATTTTGTTAAAAATCGTCAAAATAACGATTAATCGACTGGTTATGTGTATTTACGCTACGAAAAACTTCACTAATTAATACATCTGCCGTTCGGAACCGGCGTTTGTGGGCTTTCAATGAGTCTAGTTGATCATTCTCCATATATAAAAATCAATATATATTTACAGATGATGAGAAAACGTTACTTTTGCTCAAGAATGCATATCTTTTTCGATCTACCTTGGTTTTCACGTTCTTTGTGAGACGTTCAAGGTTGTCATATATAAAGGGTCCGGCAAATAATTTTTTTTTTTTTTTTTTTTTTTTTTTTTTGAAAATGCTGTAAAAAAACTACTGAATATTTTCTCAAATTCCGTTTTTATTTGAAAGTACAATCCTTCCGGTTAATAATGGAAAATAATTTCATTCAAATGGCTGCCTCGGCTGGCCATGCAGTAAGCTACACGATCGGTCTAATTTTTAAGCACATCGATTGTGTGCAGCTGTATTTCACCAATGACTACGAATATTGTCCTTTAAAGCGTCAATTGTCTCTGGCTTGTTGGCGTAACAATTATCTTTGACGGCACCCCACAAATAATAGTCCAACGGTGTCAAATCGCAGCTCCAAAGTGGGCAAACGACATCAGCTCTGCGGCTGATAATGCGATCTTCAAAAACAGGACGCAGAACATCGAGTGTAGCTTCGGCTGTTTGACACGTAGCGCCGTCCTGTTGAAACCAAATGTTGCTAATATCCTCCTCTTCAATTTTTGTAAACAAAAATTCGTTCAACATGGCCCGATAACGATCGCCATTGACTGTAACGGCCACTCCTTGCTTATTTTCGAAGATTAATGGCCTAATTATGCCTCTGGAACAAAATCCGCAACAAACAGTGAATCGTCTTGGGTGTATCGGCTTTTCAATGTATGCGTGCAGAGTTTCTGTGCCCTAAATGCGACAATTATGCTTGTTTACATACCCGCCAAGATCAAAATGGGCTTCATCTGAAAAGATGAAATCGGTATCTTCTGTAAGTCGATCGCAGGCCCACTTAGCGAAGCGAAAACGCATTGGACACAACCATATTCGTTCAGCGGAAGGATAAAACTAATTATCTGTCAAATCAGACATAAGCTAAGTGTTACCATTCACGAAATAAGCACTAGTTGAAAAAAAAATGTTAGATGGCGGACCCTTTACAAAAATAATTAAATTTGTACAAAAAGTTAAACGATGAGCTAATTTTCAATAAAAAAAATATACAAACGTAAAAAATTATATTTATTTGAATTAATCGGCTATTCTTGTTGAATTAACCGGTTTATTCGGTGTTCGAAAAATGAAGATTTTGTAAAATAACCGTCTGATCTCCCTAGTATATATATAAATATATATAAATTTTTTTTTTTTGTATTGGTATGTTATTTTAATTTGGATTAGCATATTTGTTACAAATTTTGACAGCCTGGTAATAAAAAAAGGTGGCATAGAACTATTTTTTTTAGAAAACAATAAAGAAATACTGCTATGACCGGCTTAAAGACTCGACCTGAACTCAATAGAACACCTGGAAAGTACTAGATGCCAAATTCCATTCAAACTTTTTTAGGAAAAAATGCAAGCCAAAAAGAGAGAGAGAGGGAGAGATTCCTGTTCCGAAAAGACCTTTGGGTGTCATAGTTAATTAAAGAGTTTCTGCTAAGTACTAATTAATATAATCGGGTATGTTCTGTAAACCGAAGTCGAGTGATTTTGAAATCAGACTAAATTTCAAATCGCTATAATTTTCAAATCTGACAAAATTTTGATACTTTTTTCCATTAATTCGCTTACTTACCTTTAAAATCACTTCTTTAATTATCAAAACTATAAAACAATTGTTACATTTAAGTTATATTTGTCTTTGAAAATTTAATCGATTTCAATTTTACTCGTTTTCGGTTTACAGAACGTATCCGAATATTCCTTTAAATCTCTGCGGTTATTATTAATTGGTATTTTGCATTTGTACTTTATTTTGTCTAATTTACAAAAGTAATAATAAATTCACTTAATCTTTTAACCATAAAATTGGGTTTGACTCTTTTCTCTGATGAAATATAAGAAAATTGTGTTGTTGTGTGTTGCTCTTATTTTGTTCAACAGTGTATATTATAACTTGACTAGAATATTGCCATATAACTATTTTGAAATAATGATGCGATACGTGCATCTATTTCATTTTTCACTAGACTGAACAACTTAAAAATAACCCGGCTATCTAACAGCTACATTTGTAGAAAAATACTATGTATGAAATAGACTAACTCGAGTGACTGACATTAAATTGACAACAAAGAACAAAACAATGAAATACAAACTTTTATTCCATTATATGAAAAGTGAGTGTATGAATATGAAGAATAAGAGCAAGCCATTACATGCTGCTACAGCCCATTCCAATGTGAAGTAAATCGAAGTGAGGAAAGAACAACAACAACAACTTTTAATGCTAGTCAACAAACTGGGCTAACAAAAGTCAGCTAAACTTTCCGACAGGCAAACAAACATACAGTCATTGTGTCAGTCAGTTAATCTTTTAATCGTACATGGTACAGTGTCCTTTAGTAGGAATGGAAACAATCGATAGAAAATAAAAAGTTTTTTTTTACAGAAAATACTATTTTATCTTGAAAACTCTTTCTATATTATTACCACTAACAATTCTCGAGATTATTTAATATATAGTTCCTTATAGCTGTGGCCTTTACTGTAAATTTTCTTTTCTGACCATTACGGAAAAACAACAGCGTGTAGTCGACGTACACGATACGATGGCTGTTGTTGACTTAATTTTCTTTGTTGTTTTTGTTAAAAAATGTTTTTCTCTTTTCTGAAATTGTGGAAATATTTTTTTTTTAACGCCATCATATTGTAATACGCAATCTTTTAAAATGCTTAATGATATACCACTGATGTATGTATTTAAAGAACAAAAATTGAAAATTTTCTGCTTCTTACGACTCGCTCTGTCTGACCTGGCGGCGGCGAATTGTTAATATATTTTGAAGAGACAAGAGACACTTTTACGAGTATTCTGCACCTTTATGTACGAATAACAGCAACAACAATGATTTGTAGGTAAGATGTACCATGCCATTCGATTCAGTTCCTTGTTAAACATATAAAAGCCTGCCGCCAACGACAGTCTTTTTAAAAAGAAAATTTTTAATAAAAATAAATTTTTATTACATCTGAGTGAGCATTTGATTCGAAAAGTTTTCATCTAAAAAGAAAGAACATAACGTTTAGTTTCGAAACAAATTGTTTAAGTGCAAACTTACCCGTAAGATTTAAAATATTTGTGAAATTGTGGAACAAATTTTGGAAATTTGTTTAAAAATGCTTTTTCAAAATATATTGAAAAATGTTTATAAAATAGCCAAAAATTACGACAAAGGTGAAGGAAACCATTTTTAGTTTCGCATTTAAATTTTTAAATTCCGTAAAACATAAATTAATTTGCGTTTTTTTGTTTTGTTTTGTTTTGTTTTGTTTTGTTTTAATTTTTCAGAGTGTGATTGTGGTTGCTTGGATTCCTATAATTCATCATCATCGTCATCAGCATTACTCGCTGCAGGCCATTTTAATAGCAATAAGAACGGCAACGGTCATAAAAATAACAACGAGTTTTCGACAATTGGTGTCGTTGCGAACGGTGTTGAAAGTGGCAACGACGATATTGGTGTTGGTGTTATAAGCAACAACAGCACAAACGTGGCGTCCTCAACGGCCATTGTTGCAAGTAACAGCATCAAAACGGCTCACACGAAAGTTGCCACATCTGGGGGGCACGCTAATACGCAGCCCCCCAGCAAACGTTCCAGCAGCGGTGCCGATGGCGATTATCAATTAGTTCAACATGAAGTTCTTTACTCTCTATCAGCTGAATACGAGGTAAGTTTTAATTAAAAGTTATTGCCTGTTTAATATGATTTGAAATTAATTTAAAACATTTTTGTCTGCATCTCTTTTCTAAAGGTTTTAGAATTCTTGGGTCGTGGTACGTTTGGTCAAGTTGTAAAATGTTGGAAACGTGGCACGTCTGAAATTGTTGCTATAAAAATTTTAAAAAATCATCCCTCATATGCACGTCAGGGTCAAATTGAAGTGTCGATATTATCGCGTTTAAGCCAAGAAAATGCCGACGAATTCAATTTTGTACGAGCCTTTGAGTGTTTTCAACACAAAAATCACACTTGCTTGGTATTTGAAATGCTCGAACAGAATTTGTATGATTTTTTGAAACAGAACAAGTTTTCGCCATTACCGCTAAAGTATATAAGACCAATATTAGAGCAGGTGAGTAAGTTCCTAATGTTGTAATTAAGAATCTAAATCATAATGATAGGGAAATCAAATATGATTGATTTGATTGTGGGCTTTCAGAAAAGTTTAAATATTAATGTTTTCAATCTCAACCAATTATCAATATCAATAATAAAAATGTTATTTTTTATTTCAGGTTTTAACAGCCTTATTAAAACTAAAACAATTGGGTTTAATACACGCTGACTTAAAACCAGAAAACATCATGTTGGTCGATCCAGTAAGACAACCATACAGGTAGGTAAAGCACCGAAAAATAAAAAATAAAATAATAAAAGGAATGATTTTTTTTTATTTCTTTTCTTTTAGAGTTAAAGTGATTGATTTTGGTAGTGCATCGCATGTTAGCAAGACTGTATGCAATACATATTTACAATCACGTTACTATCGTGCACCCGAAATTATTTTGGGCTTACCATTTTGTGAAGCGATTGATATGTGGTCATTAGGCTGTGTAGTGGCAGAACTGTTTTTAGGTTGGCCACTGTATCCTGGTTCATCAGAATTTGATCAAATTAGGTATTTATATCTGCATATTTTTTAAAAGCTAGCAAAAAATTGTATTTTACTAATTTGTTTATTTTCCCTTGATTATAGATACATATCACAAACTCAAGGTTTACCAACGGAACATGTGTTAAATAGCGCTTCAAAGACATCGAAATTCTTTTATCGTGATACGGATTCAACGTATCCATTTTGGCGTCTAAAAACTATTGAAGAACATGAGGCTGAAACAAATACCAAAAGTAAAGAGGCGCGTAAATATATATTCAATTGCTTGGATGATATAGGCCAAGTAAATGTGCCCACTGATCTTGAAGGTGGACAATTGTTGGCGGAAAAAACGGATCGTCGTGAATTTATTGATTTGCTTAAACGCATGTTAACCATAGATCAGGAAAGACGGTTAACCCCAGCTGAAGCTCTAAATCATTCATTTACACGTCTTACCCATTTGGTGGACTATGTTTACTGTAATAATGTTAAGGCTTCTGTACAAATGATGGAAGTTTGTCGCCGGGGAGACTATCATCCGTAAGTTGAATTTAAAAATAATTAGAATAATTACTTAATCATATTCTTTTTTTGTGCCACTTAGAGTACAACCCACATCTACTTTAGTTACGAATTTCGTACCCAGCACTACAGAGAATATGACATTTACGATTAATAATCAATTGACAAGTCAGGTACAACGTTTAGTACGCGAAAGACCAATAACTTATGAGAATCTTTATCAAATCTATGGTGGACGCAATGTAGGTCGTCAGTACGCTCAAGGTCGTACAGATACGTTCCAGCATCAATTGGTTTCAAATATTTTATGTCCACCATCGTATCAAGCCATGCCAAGTCCCACCAAACATGTTGTTGTTGGCAGTACAATGCAACCACCATTGCAAGTAAGTTTTCTATTACAATCATTGCTTTAAATATTATTAAAAAATGTAAATATTTATCTATTCTATCTAAATCAATTACTATACGTAGAAAAAATATCTATAGTTTATAGCAAAACTTTGTTATAATAAAAACATATATTCATGTGGAAAGTAGTGAAACGGGCGTCACAACAACACGAACATAAAAGTTATATTTATCTAATAGATGGTAGTCCAACTAAAACGCACGATGTTAATTGTAAATAAAACAAAAAGTTTTCAGAGAATTATTTTAATATTTTCTTATTATGATAGAAGGATCTATGACAATAATGTGTGAATCAAAATATCGACTAAATGCTCACCATGGCTTCGGTGGCATACCTCTATCCGTCGGTCCATATTTTCAATGACTGAGACATAATTGGGGTTTAATGTCGTTAATGTGTCAAATTATCTCATTTTTTAGCTCTTGAATTGTTCTTGGCTTATTGACGTACACTTTTTCTTTTAAATATCCCCAAAGAAAGAAGTCCAACGGTGTCAAATCTAATGATCGTGGTGGCCAATTAACATTGCCACGACATAAGATAACACGGCCATTGAGAATCTTGCACAAAATAGCCATTGTTTCGTTGGCTGTATGGCAAGTGTCAGCATCCTGTTTGAACCACATATCGTCCAGGTGCATATCCTCAGTTTCAGGCTACAAGAATGGCTACACCATTCACGGTAACTGTTTGGCCGACATTTCGGAGAAGTATGGCCTGATGACTCCGCCAGCCCATAAACCGCACCAAACAGTCACTCTTTGTGGATGAATTGGTTTTTCAACAATCATTCGTCGAAATTTGAGCACAATTCTCCTGATTTGGTCGAATATCCTGACCAAAAAAGCCCATTATCGTAAAAGGCTTTAACAACCTTAACGCGTTGCGCTGCTCAATTGTGTATCTCTGCATGGTTAAATTTGTCAAACACTGAAACAAAGAAATGTAAAATTAATTTGGGCAAAAAAACTTGACGTCAAGGTGTGACTAACAACTAACTTTGTGCATTATGGTTGGACCACTCTTTATAATATAATAAATTTTGAGAAATATAATTACTTAAGTTTATGCTACAATAATTTTTATATATTCATATTTTGTTTCTTTCTTTAATTTTATAAAAAAAAAAAATGTGTTAAAACGATAATAAAAAACATTGCACATTTAGTTTCAAGTGTTTTTAATGCAAAAAAAGTATAGATCCAATAAATTAAAAAAATTGAAAAAAATTTTTTTTTCAAATTTTTTTTTTTTTTTTTCAAAAAACATCAAAGCTCCAGGTTTGGATGGAATTAATAGCACTACATATTCTCAAAAACATGCCTGATTACTTTTTGAGTAAACTGTTCAATTTAGTAGAAGAATATATTCTTATAATTTTTAAGAAGGCTAAAGTAATTCCAAATCCTAAGCTCGAAAAGTATCAAAAATTACCTTTCGGTAATGGGCCCATCATCATTCTAAGGACAAAGTGTTTGAGAAGATAATGAATAAGAGAATATTAGACGTTTTTAATTAAAATATTCTAAGCCCTTAACTATTTGGATTCCGCAAAGAGCATTCTACTGTACATCAACTAAGAGTTAATTGTCTCTACTGCAGGAATCTCAATCTCGCAATCTCGACAATAAAAAATCTTACGATTCCATTTGTCTTTAATTTTCCACATTTATTTTTTTTTTTTTTTTTTTGTAGATCAACGCACTTTTATTGTATCTATCGATACAATCACCTACTCAGCACTCAATTTACACATTAGCTATTACTCTAGGAATCACGAAGTGGCTTTTTACGTTTTTTTTTCCACACCATTACTCCTCTTGCGAGCATATGGCTTCCACAAAGCATATTCATCCTTCACTGTTCACCGCTGTTGTTTTTTGGTTCTTCCCATGTTAGATTATTCTGTGTTAGTTCCTGGATAATTGTGCGTCACCAGGTGTTTCTTGGTCAACTACGATTTATTAAGCTTAAAAATTCCACTCGAGTGACATTCAGGACTTTCGAATGGCATAACCAATCCACTCCCATTTTATTTCCTTATCTTCATCAATATGGGTTCCTCATACTCTTGTACCGCAGTTCTGTGTTACTTATGGTGTCCTGCGGTAAGGAATCGAAAAGAATGGCGATAGCCAAAAGAATGAAGAAGAGTAAAATAAAAGTTAATGATAGTAAAACTCAAGCTATTTTATTTCCATATAAAAGGTCACTAAGACATATTCCTACAAAACGTTAATATTCTAGGTCAGTTTTGATTCCACTAAGGAATAAAAACAAATATCTAGGAGTTATTTTAGATAGAAAATTATCATTTAAACAACACTGGAAATATATTCACCCCTATTCTGACTTTCGATTCGAATCGAAATTTTCTCCGTTTGGCAAATTTGGTATTCTGAGTTTCGATTCCGTTCAGAAAAATTTAATAAAAATATTAATTTACGCTTGTCCACTTGCATGAAAAAGATAAAGAAAAAACACAAATTTTGTGGTTTCTTATTGAACCCCTTAGTGCATGCACTACTTTTTATTAAAATTTGCTTATTTTTCTGTTTCTATTTCATACGTTCCTCTCCTTTTGAGAACACTATGTTCTTCTTTTTTTAATTTCGATTCGATTTTCTTTTGGAATACCAATTTTCGATCGAAACATTACTGAATGCGGCGACGTAATCGAAAGTCGGAATAGGGGTGATTGCGTCAGCCCTCGAATGTTTAAAAAGAGATAATCAATGTTCGTAATAAAGTGGCTGGTGTAAAATGTATTACTCTGCTGTTAAAATGCAATTCATTCTATAGAATTATTGTAAATATAGCTTTTTCAAGTCTCGTCGTTGTTGTTGTTGTTGTAACAGCGTTTCTGTTACCTGATGCTTCTTCCTGTGGGAGAGATGAAAATTTCACATTAGATTAATTTGTGCCATTTGATAAAGTCAGTAATCCTAGATGTTGCGCAACAAGGATCGGTCGCAGCCATAGATCTAAGGGGCTGAAGTCTGTAGGCCTGCAGTTGTTATTGTCGGCTGTCTGGGCATCTATTTGGAGCGCCGGGCACAATTCGCTCGCGGTAGCAGTTAAGAATTCTGCTCCATTCTGCCCATAGTTGCCCTGGGGTCGTTCTCGTTTATCCCAGCAAGAGCCGTTCATTATCCACACTCTCCGGTAGACGTTGGCTAAGGACACTGTTGTTCTCGTAGTTGCCAATCGCATCTAAAACCGACTGTTGATGCACGAGTTACTGAGCGTCTCCAATAACGACTCATTCCACAGTAGGTGGGATGATATCACGTACGTCATTGCAGTATCGCCGAATGTCTTGTCGAATGCGTCGATGAGGAGGATCCTGTGCTATAATCCCCTAATTGGACAGGTGACAAGCAATCAGGAACTGTTTAACCAGGAGCTCGTTATGAATCTGACCGGCAACAGCCTGGTCTCCCCATGTAGATGGTCTATGTTAGTCGTCCTGACGCATCTAGTGGCGATTCTCAAGGCGTTGTTCTGTTTGTAAAATTCGCCATTTGATTATATAAATGAATCCATGTCGGGGCAACGTAACTAAGGAGAAAGCATGCGATTACCTCATATGTGGTGACAATGATCTCCTCTCTCTCTCTCTCTCCGGATCTTTTACAATTTATTCCGCACTTATACCTTCTGACCGATGTATGTAGTATGTGAGGCAAAGTAAATGAGGCTATCTAATACTACATCCAAAAGTTTAGGGTTTGAAACGGTGGGTATCCGTCGGCCCTAAACTGAAATATCGAGTTCTAGCCTTACTTCTTTTGTCCTTGAGGTAAATAGCGTAATCAAGGACTGGATAGTGAGAGTCTCCGTTTACGTTCCCGTAAAAAGTCAGAGTTTGTTAGCCAAGTAGATGAGATCCTGGCACTTATATCGCCTATATCAACCCCTGATGCGTAGACTGTGCAGCCATCCGCATAAGACATCATCTTAACTTCCTGTGGTGAAGTTGGAAGTTTGGCTAGGTATATGCCGAATGTAATTCTGAATAGAAGACCCCCTTAGGAACGCCCATTTTTAGTGTCCGGAATTTTGATCTGTGGTCCATAAATTCCACAATCGTCTGCCTACCACTTAGGTAATTTGCCACCCATCGTACTATCCTACAATTTCCTTACTAATGACATTAAAAAAAATTAAAATTGTTTGTTAAAAATAAGGTATTTTGCATATAGTAAATCTGATGACATTTTTCTAAACCACTAATGACGGTAATGGCTCATATAAATATGTTTGTATTGTGTTATTTAGGTACCACCTCAACAATATGTAAATGTACCCGTACCAGTTTCCATGGTAGAACCAACTTCTGGACAGCGTATGCTCTTAACTAATCGTGTACAGGCTAGCGGTGTAGCTTGGCCTCAAACTGGCCGTCAAATGGCTTTGGTTCCATCGTGGCCACAACAAGCACCAGCCCATTCATTGATTGTTGATCCAGCACCATTCTTGAATGTTGAAGAAATCTATCCAAAGCATTTACATATACCACGTAATGATATCAAAAAGGAATCGCCAGTTCACCATTTGGTGTAAGTATTAAAGAATTCATTATTTATTTAAATGCATTTTATAAAATCAACAATTTTTTCTTTTTATTTCTGATAACTGTAGTAGCAAGGGAAATTCTTATCGTGTGCCGCGTCATGATAAAAAGGAAAACCAACAACTGTCACCGGTTAAAAAACGTGTCAAGGAGAGTTCACCACCTCATCAACATCGTTATAATCGCACCTCACACGTTTCACCAAAGTGCTACTGCGCTCAGCACAACGGTTATAATGGACAAAATGGCGGTGCCATTGTTACTTCAGCTTCATCAAGCACCAAATGCTATTGTGGTCAGCACAGTAGTTATAACGGCCAGAGTGGTGTCAATGGCGGTACTATTGTCACCTCATCTTCGTCTAGTAGTAAGTGTAGTAAACATGACATCAGAGCTTTATTTATATTGAAATATAATACGTTTCTTTTTCTGTAGATATTGTCAATGCCAGTGGAAGTCACCATCATCACCACAGCGGCACTGGTTCTTCTTCAAATCAACAGCATGTTATCAGCAGTAATAGTGTATATGGCAGTAACGGTAGCCACCATATTGTTAACAATTGTGGAGCTGTTAGTGGCTCAGCGGGTGGCGGTAGCAGCTACCATCACACTTCTTCGTCGTCAACGGGTGGACAACATCATATTTCATCACATCATAGCCAACAATCTCAACATGCCCATCAAACACCACAACATCATGGCGCTATTGTTAAGCAACAAACTATTACAATACACGATACACCATCACCCTCGGCTGTTATTACAATATCGGATAGCGAGGATGAGGGTAATGATGCCCCAGCCATTGTAAGCAGTGTAGCACCGGTAAAGCAAAGAGCTCATGCTCAATCACAGACAACATCATCAATGTTGCAACATTCGGCTTCGTCTTCATCATTGAGCTGTCGCAATAACGGACATCAACATGGCCACTCGCATCAACAGAGCCAAATTCAACAGCAGCCATCGCAGACCCAACAGCCACAACATCATCAACAACAACAATCCCAACAAATGCATCATCAGCAACAACAAACCTATGGTAAATTATTAATATGTATATCTATTGAATAATTATGTATTCTAGCGAACACCCTTGGTGGAAAAAAGAGTGGATTATTCGGTCGGAGTTTATATTTAAGATAAGATTTATCTCACCAGATTTAATTATTTGATTTCACTGCTCATTTATTTAACAATAAACGAGATGTGGGAAATGTTCTACCAAAGTATTGTATAAACCTTATTAATTTACTGGAATGATGGTGAGGTTATTGACTATATTTTAAACATATAATCAATATATTTGCTGCTGTCTGTTAATTTGCAAATTTTTTACAAGTAATTTAAAAATCTTGTAGCTCAGCACTGGTTAATTTGAAGCCAACTATATAAAATATTCATATGGCTTCTACAACAAGTCACTCTATGAGCAATAGAAATCTTGCTTTATACTTTCAAGGGACTAATTTTAATTTGCTGTTGAATAAAATTTCATTTAAAAATTTGCAAATGCCTATCTAGATTTTTCTAAATTCCATGGAAAATCTTGGAACACTTTATTTGCTGCTGTCTGTTAATTAGTGACATAATTAAGCCAATGATTTTTAATGGTTTATGCTAATTTTTAAAGGAACATATTCCAAATTTTATGAACTCTTATATGATGACAAATACAAACACCCCTCCTTCAATAAATATATTTTCATTTTAACATTTATAAGCATTCCTTCAAGTCTAAATATTTTTTCTAATAAATACTTAATTGGCGTTAAATACTTCACAAAATTTTTCATTATTTTTTATACTTCTTAAAACTCGTCAAACAGCAACAACTGCAACTGCTGCAACGTCCAGTTCAAATAAATATCAACAATATCACCATCAGCAGCAACAACAGCCACAACCACAACTGCAACCCCCTCAACAGCAGCAACAGCAGTTGCAAACAATGAATACCAATCATACAACATCACAGCATCAAATTCAATCTCATTCCCAACAACAGCAGCAGCATCAACAACTGCAACAACCTCAACATCAGTTGCAACAACATCCACAACAGCAGCCAAATCAATTACAACACAGTGTGGCTGCCATGAAAAATAGTTCAAGTAATACTAATACCAAATCCTCCTTCATTTCTTCCATTTCATCATCATCACCATTCTCTACCTTCAATAAAAATATCAGTAGCCATAGCCACATTCATAGCAACAGTCATAATTGTCCGACTTTAAATAGCCATACGAGTATTAATAACTCGGACCCCATTTATCATCATCATACAAATAAAAGTTTGACTAACATTAAAGGTAGCCATAGCATAGATAAAACATTAAATAATATCACAACTACAACTACCGCCACCACCACCACCACCACAACCACAATAACACCATTTAAAATTAATAGTAATATGAGTACAAATACAAATCATTTTTCTTCTGCCTCTATAGCGTCCATAAAAACATCATCATCGACAGCAACAGCATCATCATCTAGTAATAGTACGAATAACAATGAATTCATGGTTGGAAGTTGTGGAACTGGATTTGGCAATTTTATTGACATGCCGAATTCAAATTGTTCTAATCAACAGCAACAACATCATCATCTTCAGCAACAGCAGCAACAACAACAGCAATTAACTAGTGGTGGCTCATTACACTCTTCCTCTTCCAATACCAAATCTATTTCCGCTTCTTCCATCCAAACACACCATCAAACACAAAATCACAATCAAAATGCACAAAATCATCATCATCATCACAAACATTCAACTTCAAATCTATTGTATGGTAGTGTTGGTGGTGGTGGTGGTGGTGGTGGTGGTGGTAGTGGTAGTGGTAGTGGTAGTAGCAATCATAATATTGTTGTTTCATCCACTTCCTGTTCTTCTGCTTCAGCATCAGCTAATGTTGGCCCCACTGCCTCTCATACTTCTTCATCTAATACAAATTTTTCTATATCATCAAATTTATTTGCCACATCCTCACATAATCATCACATGCAACAAAATAATTCCTCCACAACTATCAATAATCCATCTACCAACACAACATTATCATCATCTACTTCTTCTTCATTATCAACAACAAATAACACATCCAATTCTATAACCCACCATCGCTCGAAACATGTACAACTAGTAATACCATGCGTTACCGTAGGTGATAACGATCATGACGAGATGCGACGACGTAATCCGAATGGCAGCAGCAGTATCTCTCATGCCGCTAGTAACAGTCCAAAGCAACATCATCATCAACAACAACAACCGACTCCGGCATATTCCCAGGCAAGTGTTAAATATGAACCAGGTCAATCACAGAAGAAGCGCATTTTGGCTATGGCGCAAAATGAATGTTACATGCCATCGTCGCACTCTAGCAGCACTAACAACAGTTCACAAACAACCTCCAGTTTACCACATTTACCCACCAAGCAGGAACCAACCGAGTTTTATGATTATCCCTCACAACAGCAACAGCAGCAGCAGCAGCAACAACAATCAACAAACTTTGAGGGTAAACGTTCATCATGGGCTGCATCGTCTGGTTCTGGCTCTCAACAACAGCAGCCACCGCCTTTGGTTTTACACAAGCGTGAAGCTCCTTCGGTAGCCCCGTCATATGTCCAACAACCGAGTTCATCTAGTACTTCGGCTAATGTTCATCCTCCAGTGGCCCATTCGAAGAGTTCATCGTCATCTTCTGCAGCCGTAGCAGCTGCTGCATCTGTGGGTCCACCATCTTGGGGTGCTCCTCAAGTATATCGTCAACCATCACATACCTCTCAGTTGCCGCAACAGCAGCAGTCCTCTGGTACATCACAATCTCAACATCAGACCAATACGACTACACCAATGGGTAATTCGCCTTCATCAGCTGTTGCTGCCGCAGCTATGTTGCAACAGGATATTTATGCCGCTGCTGTACAAAATGACATATACCGTCGTCCTACGGTATTTGTCTCCCAAGCTGCGCCATCCTACACTTACAATAGTGCAGTCGTAGCACCACCACCGGCTCACAATAGTTCAAGCCGTCAGGTAAGTTTCTGTTTATCCAATATGCTTAAAAACCATTAGAGCAGTAGAGCAAAAAAAAAAAACCTAAAGAAGACTATTATAGTATATTTGGAAAAGTTCTGAACTAAACGATAAACTCACCATATTGGTGATGAAAAATAAATCATATACATATGTACATTAAAAAGCGTATCAAGTTTCCGTACGATATAGAGCAAACAATTTTTTAAATATTTCGATATTCCGAGATATAATATATTACCTTTTGCTGTGAAAGATAAAAATCCAAATTTATTATTTTTACGATTATTTTGTTAAGAAGATAAAGAAAAGAAAGTTTTTATTCATGTTTAATGCTCATAATAATTCTTTTTCTTGTCTGGTTTGGAATTACACACATATATATGCATTGCTCGCCACTTGAATAGTACATCCTCTATAATTTTTGAAAATCGTCTTATATCTGTGGTTTTTCAGGTTTCGGTTATCTCTTCTTTGGAGAAACAATTTTTATAAAAATATTATGTTATATAATTTTTTGGTATTTTGTTTATTGCTTACAAATTGTTGTGAAAAATATAAGTCACTTGAATAGACCATATGGTTAAAACTTAGTTATCAGTTGGTGTTTTGTCATTATGGTTAATAAGTTCGTTAAATAAGATCGTGTTCATAAAAAGTAATTGAAAATGATTCATGTCAAAGCACTGCCGTAAGCGAAGGAGAAACAACAAAGCTTACTAGTATATAGGCTATTTAATCGCGTTCAATTGAGTCTCAGGCAAGTTTTATGGCTTGAATAAACTCTGCAACACTCGAGCATTGTTTCCTACTCTCTATCAGATTTATAAGCAGAACAAAATAAAAAAAAAACCTTTAATAATTATCAAGCTAATTGACTATTAAAAGAAAGAAATAAAATTGTTAATCGTATCTACAGGTTATACCATCCCATCCATTGCCCGCTCATATACAATTTCCCACGCAGTACAGCCAATTTGGTCCCCTAAGTCCAGCACAGGTAGCCGCCAGCAAACATGCACATTACGCACCGACAAATATATGGTATGGGGGCGAATAAACACTGATTTAAACATAACGAGTGAGTCAATGCTATAAGAAAGCGAATGAAAATCAATATAACTTTCTCTTAAATATCGTTTAAAGAGAATTTAAATAAGTTTTGAAGAAAATCCGATTGTTAACCAAAAGTTTTAATCAATTTCAGATCGTTTATGCATGATTGCAGCAATCAGCTAAAAATACAACAAGACAACTCAACAAATCTTAATAAAAATACACATAATAATCCTAATCAGCAGCAACATCACTTGAATTTTTATAGTAAAACTAAAAATGATAACAATGAGAACAATAATGTTAACCCGTATAACTTGGAAAACTTGAATGAAGATGATATTGGTTTTTTGGAAATAAGTGGTTCAGATGCCATGGATGGTGTTGGGGAACAACCAACAACAATGGCATGTGCAATAGCTACTACTACAGCGGCAAGCGTACAAAAAATCCAAAATCTGCAATTAACACAATGGTGGTTTCTAATGATGCAACAAACCATTTTTAATTTTAATACAACAATTCAGCAACAACAACAACAGCAGCAGGAGCAACAACAATTCGCGAATGATATTTTTCATAACAAAGAAATTGTTGCAACATCGTTGGCAAAGGAATCTGGACATAATTTTAAGGTTTTCGATTTTATTACCGAAAATAAAAATAATAATAATTTAAATGAAATAGGAGCTCCTACTACACAGTCATCAGTTTTAGCGGCAGAACACCGGCAACAGCAACACCAAAAACTTGATAATTTTGATTATTTAAACAATTTGTGTAATTTATATAAACTATCTAAAGATCACAATGGTGGAAGTCAACATCAACCAAGAGATAAACGAACACGCATGTAATTGGTTTTATTTCTTTTTTTCTCTTTTAATTGTATTTAAAATTTTTTAAATTGTAAATTAATTTTATTTGTATATCTCTTCATTTTTTATTTTAATTAGGATATAAGTACTGATTATATTGTTTATAAATAATTTTAATTACCATTATACTAAATGCTATTTGTCTGCGCATACATACAAACTATATACATAATCAGATATAAATGATATGCCTACACCTCAATTATATTTCAATATATATATACACATACACTTTTATACATACAATTATATTTATATATATACATACATATACATATAACTAAGCAAGACTTGGGTTATTTTATTTCCCCCTCCCCTACTCTACTTTTCCTTACTTATTTTTTAAGTTTTCAAATTGAGAATTGAAAAGGCGTTGGTTTTTTATCATTTATATTTTATATTCCTTTATTTATATGTAAATATTGATTATTCACTATAATATATATTTTATATATAGAGTATATATAAACCAACATATATGCAATTCGTTGGAATACAAGTTGAAAAGCGTAAAATAAACCTATAATTTAATATACGAATACATTATAAATATATACGTACATATTATTAAGCGTAGATGCTTAAAATCGATTAAGAAATAATTTGTCAAATTATTTACTCACTGTCGTGTATAGCACACACTAGTGAAGACTCAAAGACACATACACTTAAACATTATCATTCAAAACGTTTTTAAATAATTTATTTTGTTTTTTTCCTTATAAATCAAACTAAAAGAAAATGTTATCAACGAATAACGAATATTATTTTGTTTCCTTTTTTTCTAATTTAATTGTTGAAGGGTATCTATAAATTCAAAATATTTATATTTAGGCAATAATAGACGAATCACACTTAGAAGGCTTAGAGACGTAAAATTCCCAATTTTATAAAGTAGGAAATATTTTATAGTTAAAAGAACGAGTTTAAAATTTGATTTAGTTGAAATGAAGAGTTTGGGATATATTTACTGATCTCATCATTCTTAAAAGCTAGTTGTTTCAAATAACTTTTTCGCTTTCTTAGATATCTTTCTTATCAGAATCATTCAACATTATTTTGTAAGTTATTTTCATCTTTATTCCGTATTTCGAAAACAGCTAGGACTTATTCTCTAATATCACCTATGCAGACTGATATGTGATATACCTTATGCTCAAGCAAGTTTTGCTCATAAGACTATAACATGCATACTCCGGTTACCTCTGTAATCTTTCAAAACCCTCTTATAGTTTAAACATTCTTCGCTTTAATACTGAATTTTTTCAACTGGTATTTTGTTATTCTCTATGGCATGCTTACGTAAACACATGGCACCTACATGTTGTTTATTTCCAATATTAAAAAAAAGATAGCTGTGTGGTTAAAATAGCTAGTGTGGTTAATTTTAGACCTTCTGCAACCTGCCTTTAGATATTTCTTCTTGGAAATATCTCAGAGAAGAAAAGTATGTCATTCCTTTTTTCAAAAGTTAACAAATAACTGCATCTTTTGTTCTAAATGTTGTTAATCCAAATTCCATAAAATATTTTACAACGATTTCTAGTTTTTTTTTTTAATATTTGATAAATGCAGGAAAGTTTAAAATTGGTTTATAACTCAAAATGTATTCTAGATATAATTTAAATTATCTCTTAAGTATAGATCAAACAAATGTCAAATAGTTCCTTTAATGTCTGTTTAAAATTTTCAGAAAAATTAAAATAAATGTAGGGCTTTTGTAATGAATTAGGATTTAAAATATAAATTAATTTAAATACAAATAGTAAAGAATAAGTCACATTAGCTCTTTAAAGAAATAGATAATCAATTATAACTCTTGAAGTTACAATAAACAGTATTTTTCGAATAAATTATGATTAGAATTCGAACGTATGAATTCGTATTAACATTAAGCGTTCAAAAGGATTTTTGTATAAACATTTTAATAACACATAGCTGTTATAAATTAAAAAATCATGTTTATGAATAAAACTAGTATATGAAAACAGTACATGTACACATTTTATTCAAATAAAACCCTGTTATTTCTTAAAGTTGTTCTGAATTTATAGATCCCTTTCAATGATTAGCTTTTATTAAGATTTTTTTTAATGTTTCAAATTTTTTTAACAACCAACAAATTTTTCAAAATGTTGCTGAGCAAGAAGACTATTTTTAAAAATTTAATAACAAACTGCTGTCAGGCAGGTAAGAAAGAAATTGAAAAAAGAATTTAAAACAAAACTTAGCTATTTCTCTATTAAAGAAAGTTTGTATATTTAAAAAGATATTTGTATAAACATCTATTTTAGAATTTAGAGTACCTTTAAAATGAAAACTATTAAAAAGAAAAACAGAAACAGAAACAAAAACAAAATGTTGGACAAAACTATGTTACAAATAAAAAAGAATAGAAGCAAATAATAGCACATACAAAATTAAAAATAAGAGAAAAAAGAACAAATCGTCTAGATGTTTTATTACAATAAACAACAATTTTTATATGTATATCTACAACAAACAAAAATAACGTACTAAGTATAAAATATATATATGATTTCCTCTATATGTCTTGTTTTTTTTCATCCTCGAACTTCTAATAAACTAGTAATTTAAAAGAGAAAAAGAAAAAGCATAACAATTAAAAGTTTATATTGTTTTTTTTTTTTTTAATTGCAATTATGTGAAAAGTAAAGGAAAAAAATACAAATTAAATATAAATACATGAAAGAAGAATTCAAATAATAAAATAAATCAAATATTCCTTTAATTTTAAATATTATTATATTGTATACATTACTGCATAATATATGCATACATACATATATACATGTGTATATATACACTAAATGTAGTTTGTACCTTATTAATGCAAATACAACAAAATGATTCATATTATTATTAATTTAAAAATATAAAAAAATATGAAAAAGTAGTTTTAACAAAATCATATTTTTCATACAAATGCGAACGTATAAAATAAAATAAAAAACTTTTTTTAAACCAACTTTACAAAAGTATATAAATATGTATAAAACACAATTTTAAAATATTAAAATATTTGAAATTTACTTTCATTTTAACAGTCTTTGATTTAAAGAAATCTTCGTTAGTAAGAAATATAATTTCATTTGTTTTTTTTTTTTTTTTTTTTTTTTTGATGAAAGACAATACATTATACATATTTTTATATATATTCTAATAAACTATTACACTATTAATTATTATTATTAAATAATCACCCTTATCGTGGTTGGCGAGTCGTAGTCGTTTTTCGACATTTTTATAATAGATTAAAGAAAAATTTTGTTTGTTTTGTTTAATCTAGTACAAAAATGTCGAAATGCGATAACAAATACGCCAACCGCGATATGGGCCAATAATTTTTTTATTGTACAATTAATTTCATATTTTTAAGCTCTAAACAAAAATCAACCTCATAAATACAAAACTAAAAATACTATTAATCATACTTACGTTTATGTTTTTTTTTTTTTTTTTTTTTTGTTATATAAATATATATTTATAGTCCTTTTTAAGAATATTTCTTAGCTTTCCATGTAGGATTAAAACAATTTCAAATTATTTTATTAGTTTTTTATCTATATTATTAATACATATAATATATCCTCTTCTTGGTTATTTGTATACCATCAATTATTTTATTACATAAGATATATAACGATATATAAAAAAAACTACTATATATTTAATTTTAGGCGTTTTCTTTAGAGGAACAGCATAAATGACCTTAAAGTTGAATTACTATACTTATCCTTATTATGATTATTTTATATATTTAAATAACCACATTGTTAAACAACATTTAATTGTTATATTAATAGTACATGAATACATGTTACTAAATATATTTCTTATTTCATATATGTACATACATTCAACCTTATAAAGAGAGCATTTTTTTTAATCTATTACAAAAAAATTGAGAATATGACAATGACTAAACTAAACATCATAAGGATAATTAAATAGTTCATTTATTATTTACCGTTTAATATCGAAAGTAGCTTTTCAAGAACTATAAACTCTTGCAAAACTTTTAAATTTAAATGAAATTTGTATTAAACTTTAATCATAATCATAAAGAACAATAAAAAATTTAATAAATGTGTTTATTCAGGTATGTTATAGAATCTGATTGTTGTCAGAATCAGAATTGAAATCGACAAAAAAATGATATTGGTGTCACTATCGATTTCATGTTCGAATCAGTGTTGTTATCAGAAAATTGTGTCATAGAATCTATTTTTATCATTAACCCGAAATAACCAACACAACCATAAATATATGGTTACGCAAAATATGCCGTTACTTTTACACAATTAAATCCAAAAAATGACAAAATTAGAAAAGAAAAATGTTATTTGATGCAAAACATTTGTGGCTTCCCATAGATATAAAGCTTTTGCTATTCTGCATTCAATTAACGAAGTTATCGCATGCCAAATTGAAGTAACGAATAAAAAACATTAAAAATTCAAATTTTTCGGCATAGCGCCTTAGTAACTATATAACTATTACACTCAATTCTAATAATAATTACACTAATTGGTAGCTAATAAAGTTAATTTTATAATGCTAATACATAAGTTACCATAAGGGATAACTAGTTTTTCGTGTTTTCTGCAAAAGTATAACAATGTATTGAAAAATGGACTTCGTTCTCGTGCTCAGGAAGTCGAAATATATAAGTATACATCTTTGCAACAAAATATAAGACAAAAAAGCTCTGGACATACCGCGTTAACTAGCAGCTATCAAATTAGCATTATTTTGATTTTTCCTTTAACCGGTTTATTATTTTTAAAGTGAAAGTAATTATAAGTAACACATTTATGTAAAAGTAAAATGAATAACTTTGGATTGCTGTAATCTGTTAAATCCACAACATCCCCTTAATAAAAACTTACCACTAAATTATTTTAATGTAACTTGAAAATGTTAACAAGACTAAAGTTTATACGCCAACAAATTATAAATTAATTCAACAAAATGTAAACGAAACCTGAAATATCCAATATTCGAAACAAGGCAAAACCAAGACGATTTCATGACACCGATTCATATCAGAATCGATTTTTTAATTTTGATAAATAACAATTCTGACTTGGTATCTGTAACATGCATGATTATATAGACTTTTTAAATGCAAATATTTTTAGAGCCTACGACGATCGAAAAAACTATATTTTCAATAACAGTCTTTAACTGAAAAAAGAAAATGTTTAAAAAAATGTACACTCTTCTGAACTTATTTAATTGAAATTTGTTTTAAGAAAAAAGAAATTAATTTTTAATTTTATCATCAATTCTATTAAAATATGCACATGCCAGTAAATAAAACACAATTTTGTTTTGATATAAAGTGGCATTAATTTTACAGCGGGGAGTTACCGTTTTTCAAATTCCTTTAACTATGTACTTATTTGCATATTAAAACATATGTATGTCTAAAAGTCAGCATGATGAAACTATTACTACTACTAATACTAATAATACATATGTATACAAAAATCCCTATAAATTTCAAAATTTTTTTAAACATTCGCTTCCTCCACTTTGCGGTGTTAATTTTACATGAATTTACATTTTTGTTTTTCTGTTTGAGCGAACTTGTTTTGACAGTCAATTCAGATAAACACGCGATAAAAAAATAGAAGACCCTAATTTCACCATGTTTTGCAAGGGGATTCAATTTGAAATATTGTAAAGTGTTTCGCCCTCAAAATTTTATATGACCAAACACGTCGTTGCTATCGTGTTTGGTGTATGAAATATATGTTGCACTTGATCAACAAGAGGGTATTAACTTAAAATTTTAACATTTTAAGAGAATTTAAAAATTCGAATACATCATAAAAAAAAAAATTATGAAAATATACGATACATTTCTATTTCCACTTTTGTATTAACTTAAAATAATAATTTTTTTTGGTGATATAAAGGTAGTCACTACATTATGACGGAAATGGTCTCAAATGTGGTTTTCTAGATGAAAGAGTAATTGGAATACGTTGAAATTTTTACAGTAGATATACATTGATGTTGTTAGTTGATTTTGAGTTAATACCCTCTTGTTGATGAAGTGCAATGTCAATTTTTATTCGTAAAAACATGCTGTATTACCTTATAATTACCTTTAATATTATTTTAAAAAAATGTTTATTTTTATAAGTAAATTTTTAACTTTGCACTGAGAATTGGACACAATGCAATAAATAATAAAATTATTATCTAAGCCAATCTTTTTATGTTCGGCGTGGTCGTTGTCATATTTCATACATATTTATCTTAGATTAAAGACAACAGACAAAATATTTGTTCTTATCATGTTTTGCGTAATCGTTTCCATATTATCATATATTTGCCCTGGAAAAAAATTAAGTTTCTTTTTTCCTTAATTTATTATAAAAATGTTAAAGACACGACAACAACTACGTTCCAAACACACGATAAGTTCGAATAATTTTTCTATAACTTGTATTATTTAGTACACTACCTGCGCTATTGGCAATATGAAATAAGAAATATATTTGCAAATACATAATGTAAAACTAATCCTAGTAAGTTATTAATTAAATTATATATTATTTATTAAGGGATATTTTAAATATAGTTTCTGTTTGCTCAATCACTCTTTATCACATGTTTGGCTTGGTCGTTGTTGTATTAACGATTTTTTTTGTAATAAATTAAAGAAACATTTTGCTTCCTGTCTTTAATCTCTAGGACTAATATGTCAAAATAAGAAAAAGACTATGTCAAACATAGTAATTTCTAATATATTTTTTTAACCTCCCCAAATTGCTTTATCTATATACGTAAAGGTTACTCGGATATTTAAACAGAAAATTAATAAATTAACGCTCATCAAAATAGAAAACAAAGAATTTTTGTAATAAAAAAAATGAAGTTTATCAACTAAATTTAAATGTTAGATGTTTTTTAAATTTTTATTTCTATATGTTTTACTTGGTGACAGCTAGGTTTATAATTGATATTAGTTTAAAAATTTTACACAAATAAAGTCGTATGCTTTTTTTACTTGAAACCACATTAACTAACTTAGGTTTCTTTAATAAATTTAATATTTACTTTTATGTTAATTTAATAGTTTTTTGATTTATGTTTTATTACAAAATAAATATTGTAACAAAATGAATAATGAAAATTTGCAAAAATAATATATTAAATAAAACAAAAATAGCTTGTAATTATTGTGATGTAGTTTTTAAATTAAAAACAAAAACAAATTAACAATAATAAATATTAATACTATAGTTAAATATAATACCAATAAAAAGAAACTATATATATGTATGTATATAAACATATAAACTAAAAATATCTTAAACAATTAAACAAACAAACGATGTTAATACTTTTTATAACAATTATTTTACAAAATACTATTACAACTAACCAAACAATTTGTATTAATTATATTTTTAAATTTTCTTTCATTTTTTTGTTTTACCACAATATAAATATATACTAAAACAAAATTATATAAAAAAACAATTTTTTATATAACTATAATATTTAAAAAATATAAATATATATATTAAACAAATTGATATAAAAATTTAAAAGAAGCAACAATAAATATTTAATTAAATTCTAGTTTAGTAAGCTTACAAAAAATATAACAATAAAAAGAAATTAAATAAATAAAATGGAAAATTATTATTAAAGCAAACACAAATTACATTTTTATTACAGTTAACTAAATATAAATGAATTTTAGTAGAAAACTACAAAACAAAAAACTAGAAAAATGAAACTTTTTTCTAAAATGAAAAGAAATTTAAAACAAAAGCAAAGTGTTTAATAAAATATTATAAAAAGTTGTATGTTTTTTAACCTCAAACAAATATGATTAAAGAAGATACAAAACTATATTATGAATACAATGTGTTAAATTGAATTTTTAATTATTAATTTAAAGCATACCTTTGATAGAAAACACACACAATAATAAAAATCAACAAACATATATATATATATATATATATATATATATATATATATATATATATATATATATATATATATATATATATACATATAACACATATTATTATGACGCCAAAAAATTAAAAATTCAAAACACAGCATTTTGTAATTATATGTATAGGTAAAAATAAAGAAAAACAATTAAAATTTAGATTAAAAAAACATAAAATAACTCGATAAATTTATTAAAACTAAATGAATTATAAATAAAATTTAAGAGTGTTGTGAAAAATTTTGTTTTTTTTTGTCCTTTGTGTCAATTTAAATTTTACAAAATGCTAAGAAATTACAATTACAGTTGGCAACATATTTTGTCCGTTTAAATGCTACGTGGCGCAAAAGCGCTGCGATCGTTTGTATCGAAAATTGCGAGTCTCAGTAAATTTATTTTCTTATAAATTTTAATTTTCAACAAAAAAGCAATAATATTAATGTTTATTTTTTTATTCTCATTCAGAGTTAACATTTTTTTCTTTATAATACAAAAAGAATTATTAAAATTGATTGATATTTGTCTAATTGAGAGTGTTTCATTTGACAACGTTATTTTTCCCTTTAAAGTAATCAAAATATGTACAGCAATTTTCATACATTTTTGCAAAAATTGCTTTGCACTATATGGGTTATTACTATTCTATATTATGTATTTATATATTGTAACTGAATGCATATCTGTTTTTGTTCTTTTCAAATCAAAAACTTAAAATCGCTTAAAATTCAGCTAAGTTATTAATTTATAAGTGCATAAAGGTATGAAAACCCGTTTTACCGAAACTCAAGATATTGGAGGTGTTTCGAAAATTTCAAAAACATATTCTAGTTGTACTTGTACCCCAGGTATTTCAACTTTGTTCTTTTTTGTCACACTGTGAAATAAGTAAACTTCAAAAAAATGCGTGTACTTTATAGGCACTATTCATTTCTTAAAAGATTCGTTCTATTATCGTTTTAATATTATTTAGATTTTTAGAACATAAAAGATTGTTGTTATTTGTTCATTTGTTAACAACATTGGTAAACAGAAATATTTCAATTTAAATCTTGTTCGAATAACATTTCTAAATTTGAATGAATTGAAGAAAACCCTGAAAGTGCGATTGCACATCCTTTTTTTTAATTAAGAGATCAACTGCGGTTAAAGGCAAATAATTGAGTATATAGACAACTCTTGCTTTAAGCGTTTTTTTTTTTATATTAACAAGTTGTTTTTGTAACAATAAAACATATATTATTTTATATATATATATACCTGCATAAGACTGCTTAATTTGTGCAGCATTAAGTTGTAATTAAAAACAAAAAATTTGTGTTTGAAAACTAAAAAAACATTAATAATTATAATAATAATAATAATTAATTTTTTAAAACAAAAAATGTATTGTATTTAGATGAATTAAAACGATTTAAAGTGTTTTATAGAAATTTATGGACCATACTTCTTAATACAAAAAAAAGAAAGATTAAAAACAAAAATTATATATTAGAACATTTAATTTTTAATAGAACAAAAAAAAACAACGTAAGCTTATTATAAATAGAAAAGCAAAATAAAAAATTTTAATTACAACAAAACAAAAAATGAAATCAAAATCTTTAAGGATTAAATGTGACAGCAACTATTATGCTTTAGTTGTTTATACGAGTATAATTAGAATTAGTGGTAAATAAATAAACACAAAATATTATATATAAATAAAAATAAAGTATGGATTTTTTCTTTGTTCTGTTTTTTTTTCATCTTCTAAATGTTTAAATTAATAATTACACATTTAATTGTCTATCTTTATTGTTTAGCATCAATATGCTTGAGACTATATATAATCACACTAATAAATAAAAAAAATAAATATATATATTATATATAGATATTGTAAACAAATATTAATACTAATGAGTTTTTTTAATAGTTTTTATATAGTATCTTTTTTTTATTGTTTCTTTACATTAGATATACAGAATTATTCTTTTACTAATTATTCGTTTATAATTATTATTACTATTTCAACAACAACAAATATATTTTATTAATCGATTTGATTTTTGAAAACATTGCATACAAATTGTTTGTTTTATTTATAATTTTAAATTACATTTATTAAAAACAAAAAATAATTTTTTTGAATCATTTTAGAGGCAAAACTGGTCAAAAATATGCATATATATACAGAAAAAAACAATAAATTTAAATTAACATATAAGATAAAAACACAATAAACTAGAATTCTGCTGTCAAGATTATGTTTTTACATACTAGCATAATATTAAATATATTAATATTGAGTTGTAAGATAAGTAAGAATTTTTCTATGGCCACCATTGCCATTAATTATGCCTTTTCATGGAAGCAATAAATTTTTGCATTACTCAGCTGGAATTTCGTCCCATTTTTCCACAGTTATAGCCCCTAATTCATCTTGGTTTTTGGAACGCCTCTTGGCAGTATTTTTTTAAGATAAATATACAAATTTTCAATTGGGCTTAAATCTTGTATTGTATTTACATACATGGGACTGATTATAAAAATGTTTACGAAGAATGAAAAAAATCTCTGTACAAAAAGCAACAACAAAAAGTTAATAATTAGAGAAAAAAGATCAAATTAATAATCGGACACTTCAAAATTTCTAAGTTTAACTCAGCGCTGTTTTTAATTTGGTAATTTTTGGCCAGTCCTTTATTCTTGAGAATAGCTTTTGAACAGATTCAACTAACTTTTTGCAAAACGGAGAATCAATTCGTTTCCATTCCTCCTAAAGAACGATTTTTAACTCAGTGATGTTGGATATCAACAGAGATTTTAATTTATTTTCGATATATGCCCACAAATTCTCTATAACGTTGATATCAGTGGACTATGGTGGCGTTTCCATAACATGGGCACAGTTGTACAATAACCACATTAGCATATTATGTGCTTTGTGCTTCAAGTGTTATCTTGTTAAAATTATCCGAAATGCCCAACTTATGTACACTGGCTGCGAAATTTTCTTTTAAAATTGTTATTTACTTATACTGATCTGTTACTCCATCAATAAAAACCAGCTGACCATGGTCCGCTGCTGACATACAGCCCCAAACCATTACACTTTCAGCACAATGTTTTTCATTCGGATTTCTCCAAACATATGACGGCCCATTTGAGCGGAAAACATTGCATAATGTATGTCTGTAACATTCCATAATTTTTTCCGCTCATATGGACAATCATATGTCTGGAGAAAGCCGAATAAAAAATTAAGATCGTGCAATCTTCACCATGCAATAAAACACGGTGCTGGAAGTGTAATGGTTTTGGCATGTATGTCAGCAGCGGGTTCTGGTCAGCTGGTTTTTATTGATGAAATAATGGACCAGTATATACACATTTTAAAAGAAAATTTGGCAGCCAGTGTACAAAGGTTGGACAATTCGGGCAATTTTAATTTTTATTAATATAACGACCCGAAACACCAAGCGCATAATATGTTAATATGGTTATTGTACAACTGACACCATGTTATGGAAACGCCGCTACAGTCACCTGACGTCAATATTATAGGGAACTTGGGGGCATATTTCGAAAATAAATTAAAATCTCAATCGATCTTTCTATTTGCAAAAGGTTAGTAGAATCTGTTTCAATAAGGCTAGACGCTATTCTCAAGAATGAAAGACTGGCCACAAAGTACCAAACTAAAAACAACGCTGGCTTAAACTTAGAAATTTTGAAGTGTCCGATTAATAATTTGATCTTTTTTTCTCTCTAATTATGCATTTTTTGTTGTTGTTTTTTATATAGAGTTTTTTCCATTCTTTGTCAACGTTTTTTAATCATCCAAAGTAAGTAAATAGAATACATATTTTTTTATTTATTTATTTATTTTTTTTATTTATTTATTTTTTATTTATTTATTTATTTATTTATTTTTTTGTAAAAAATACATATTTAACTGCCCGGTTATTAAATTGACCCATGGTATAAAGAAGCCACGTTCTTGCAAAAAACGATTTGTGTTATTCTAGATCAGTATCCTAATTGAATTTGAATTTCAGTTTTCTATTAACGCTATTAATAAGATGCCGCTTTAATATGTCCAGGTGTTGATCGGCATTGATTTTGTTCTCAATAGAAAAAGTTTCTCCAACTTTCTTACTAGATATACACCCCAAACCATTATCAAAATTTTTTTCAAATTTTACAGTTTGAATTGTGTTTTGTTACGACTTTCCAATGCATTTAAGTGTTTTATTTCATTCCATTAGGGTCATCATTATAAAAAAAGCATCTTTATTGTTTCGCCACAAATCATAACTTGATCATAGTAGTCGTAAGGTTCGTAAATATGCGATACAGCAAAATACACTCTCCTTTCTTTGTATTTAACTGTAAGCAGTAGTTTTTAGCGCTACTTTCGATAAATAGTCTTTCTTTTTCAATACTTACCATGCCGTTTCATAGGAAACTGTCACGCATCATTCTTCTCTGATCTCATTAGAAAGTGTTCTTGTGGATACCAATGGGTTTTTGTCCACTTTTCTTCGTAAAACACGTTCTGTTTTCTTCTAATGCTTATGAAGGCGCAATGTGAATGTATCAATATCAGCCCATTTTCGTTTTTAGCTCGCCTTAAAATTTGGGCATAGCTTGGATTCTTATTGAAAACATTTCAGATAATGCTTGAACCATTTTCCCAATCGGGTGATTATATCAAACCAACTGATTCACATCCGTCGATGTTCTTTTGTCAGGCATTTTAAAGTCTCCTCTATTCAGCATTTGATTTAAACCATGATATAATAACACTTCAAAAAAGTACAAGAAAACAAACTTCATCCTTCAATCAATTAAGGGTAAATTTACACTTTTACATTTTTCACACCAAAAAAATCTGATATGAATACCCTCAATATTATTTGTAGAAAAAATACATACATATGTATATATATTTTACTATTTTCTTCTAAACACATAGTTTTTGTTAGTTTTAAAAGTTGTTCAAACATGTTGCTTTTGTGCTTCATAACATCTATGTGATAGGTCTTGTATTGTTAAATATTATTGTGCTAACTTTTCAAAAATGCGAAACAAATTTTATAAATTTACATTTTATTTCATTTTTTTTCTTTTCCGAAATTTTTAATGAAATTTAGATTTAAACAAATTGCTAAAAAATACAATTACGTTTTTCTATTTTTACTTTACACTACCACCGTTATTTGACAGGTAAGAGTTCAAAACAACAATAAAAATGCCCTGTCGTTTTTCTTATTGTAGATGGGAGGGTACCTTATAGTTATTCTGCCATGATTTAAACGTTTCAATAGTTACATTGACTATTGAATAAAAAATCTACCATATTAAAAAACAAACAGAAATTGTAAAAATATCTTCTTGACAACAAAATTTTTGACTTTCTTCTGTTTTTTATTTTATTTCTTAACAACAATTTTTAATTTTAGTTTTCTTTTGCTGTTATTTGTCAGATCATATTGAATTAATAAAAAAAAAAAACAAAAGTAAAGCAGAAAATCCTTTTCTTTATTGATGAAAGTTAAAAAGAAAACTTTTACTATGTCAAATCATTTTCTGGACAAATTGTATGTAGATTTAACTACATATTGAAACATTAAAATTAAGAGTAAACCAGTGAAGAAATTTAAATTTGATTAAATTTGTTGGTCTCCATTATGAAAAGAAATAATTATTTAAAATTGTTTGTATCTTTAAACACACACTAGGTGTGTTTCATGATAACAAATATTTTTCATCATTCGCAATATCTAATTATACGGATTTTTTTTTTTTTTTCATCATCACCCCTGTTATCCATTTCGATTCGAATTGAAATTTTCTCCATTTGGCGTTTTACGTTTCGTTTCGTTGCAATTTTTTTCGACTGCATGTTTTCTGCGTTACGAAGGTAGCTACGTTTTAGTAAGTTTTTCACTGTGTAACGGAGCTCCTTTCAATTTTCGTTTACTTATATTTTTTTCATTGCACTTCTTTTGAACATTTACTCGGCCTGCCACTGTTGTTTTCTTCACAGGTAAGATTGAAGCATTCTGAGTCTTGAAGTATTGCGCGCCTTAAGATGTTTTTTGGACGACCGCACCCTATAGAGCACTGAAGATTTATTTTTGTGCCATTTTGTAATAATGTCAGACTTTCCAATGGTACGGATGATTATTCTCCATTTATATGGGCTCCTCGTTTGTCAACTTTCAAAGATCTATGTTGAACATGTCGTTAGGCCAGAATATCCTCAGAATCATACGGTTATGTTCTGTCAACCGAAGTCGAGTGATTGTAAAGTCGAATGAAATAACAAATTACTATAATTTTCAAATCTGAGATGATTTGATACTTTTTTCTATCAATTTGCTTAATTGCTCCTAAAATAACCTCTTTGATTAGATACTTTAGAATAATTGTTACATTTAAGTTTTATTTGGCTTTAAAAATTTACTCGGATACAATTTCACTCGTTTTCAGTTTACAGATCATATTCCGTATTCTTTGCGTAATGGTGTTTGACACTATCCAGGTTACACTACTCTACCACAGCGTTGATTTAACACATGTTAAGTTAGGTTAAAGGGGGCTGCCGGACATATGGCCTAGTCTGTCTACAAGTTAGAGCTCGTCTCCACCTCTCATTAAAATGAATTAACACATACATATAAACAAAATATAACTATAATAAAAACAAAGTAAATTACTGCGAATATTGCTTGCTATGGAAACGTTATTGGATATGTTTTAGTCTCTCCCTCTTTACGAAAACTTTCAAAATGCTTTTCATGTGTCCAAATCTTCTGCACTCTAGTGTATATTAATGTTGTGAAGGTCACAACCCACAATTTACAATTAATCTGACTTTAGCACTCAATAAACATCGAAATTGGTTTTCAAACATCCGACAGTGGGGTGAACGGTACGCAAAGTGGAGATTGTTTCAGGGAAGTCGAAATTTGAAAATATGAGTATTTAAAAAGCAGCATTAAAAAACGTGGAAAAAACTTGTTTTTTTATTTTGAAAAAGATGGTCTTATTTCACAATTTTCGCTGTAACTAATGAAAAACGATAAACTTATGTATTTTGTTTCAAACCAGTTTAACCCATCCGGCTTTGCCCGGGAATCTACATATACATATATGTACAGTATTGGCCAGCTATTTATGGAAAACAATTGTTTGTATATGGTCTCAGAGAGATTATTTATTGGTTTAAGCATCACTAAACACGACTTCTTATTATGTATCAGATATGCCACGCCCGCTTCTCCAATTCCGCCCACTTTGAAACTGATGGTTTGTATTTACTGTCATTTAGACCAAATTTTAGGAACTTCTACTTTTACCGTTTACGAGACACAGCAAATTAATATTTATTTGTATGAAAGGTATCATGCCTAATGCTATTCCGCCCGCTTATTGGCTGATGATTTGTATTAACTACGGAGTCATTTATCCCAAATTCAGAAACTTCAACTTTAACCGTTCTCAAGATAAAAAAATTAATATTTACTTTGTATTGGAAGTACCATTCCTACTTGCCCAATCGCGTTTATATTTGCTGCAGAATTTAGAATATGCGCACAAAATCGACGTGCCAATTCTTATTCAAATACCTTTAACAGGAGCATAGATAAAAGAATGAGCACCTACACCGCTACCTGTTGAAATTTTTTCAACTTTTCTTTTTTCCTAAGCCTTTGCGTAGCAATATCCAGCAAAACCGCCGAAGGAAGTATACAATTTGGTCCAGTCGTTTTCAAGTTTTAAGCATCAGAGCAAACAACAATCCATTTTTATACATGTACATACATACAATTTTTTTTTTTACTTTTTTTTATGAATATAAGACTTAATTTGTATTTATATAAAATATTTTTGGCATTAAGTCTATGTGGATGATATATGTAGTTTATCCATACAAACATGAAACAGTAGTGAAAGCCTTAATATGGGGTTAAAACTGCACTTACTGCAATATATATACACTATTGGACGAAATAAAGTGCAAAATACCTTCATTATCTTCAATAGAGAAGGAAAGAGTCAAAAGGAAAGAGTATTGTTAAAAGATTAATAGAATTTATTAATTTCGTTTACATTTCAATCTAAAAAACTTAAAAACTATTATATAACAAACAAAACAACATAAATTAAAATGTTCCTTGCCTACGGTTGGACAAAGTAAAGTGCAAATGCAATATATTGAAGTAATTTTACAATAATCAGTACTTAGTAGCTCTACCCTTATT
This sequence comes from Wohlfahrtia magnifica, assembly GCA_023159175.1. Classification (NCBI taxonomy): domain Eukaryota; kingdom Metazoa; phylum Arthropoda; class Insecta; order Diptera; family Sarcophagidae; genus Wohlfahrtia; species Wohlfahrtia magnifica. Next base: position 1,043,990 of record JAKWBJ010000216.1, on the reverse strand, counting down.
AACTATGGCCTCTGAAAGTCTTTTAGTTTTTGACGAAATTGCCAAAAATGAACATGTCCTCAGAAATCTTCACTGGACATCAAAATTAAGTCGTTGTCGAAAACTATTAGGAATTTGTCAGTAAAAAACTGGAAAAAGAAAAAAATATTCAGATCAGGTGCAAAAACAGTCTTCGAGCTCTTTAGGATTCGAAAATGAAATGAAGTTTAAAAAATGTCTAGGAGAAAGCTCAAGACAACAAACAAAGCGTAAAGATGATCGTATAATAATTCTAGCAAAAAAAAAAAATACTTTCATCTTCTAGGTAGATCAAGTAAGCATTAAATTTAAGTATTTCATCACATACTATAGTAAAAAGTTTTTCCAAAAAAAGAAAAAAAAACATTACTAAGGCAACGTTCAGTCCAGAAAATTATTTGTTCCTATATTTGCTTCAAAGTATGTCAAACAAAAAACTCTTTTGTTTTACGTTCAAACTATGTTCAAATATTTGATCATATTTGCTTGTTTAAACAACTGGCCAATGGAGTGAAAAATATAACTGAAAACGTGTTTGCCATGCGTTCAAACTGAGATAAATATTTGAATGACATAATATTAGATTAAAGTGTCCAAATATATAAATCTTAGAGAAGTATCGTGGTTCATTTCGTGGTTCAAATCTCTTCAGTAACAATTGAAACCGTTTGAACTATTAAGACTGAATTTTTTATCATCTGAAAAAATCATCTAAATGAGAACAAATGAATAATTAATGCCCAATAGGTTCCAAAGTCATACTACTTGCACTTTTTCAGTTTGTTTGTAAATTTTTCGAGGGAGTAGGTTGGGAATTGTCGTCAGCTTTTGCCTAGTTATGATTTTGACTTAGAAAACATAGCAGCAAGTATATTAAAAATCATTCTTATGCTGGACATTTGCTAGATTTTCATTATGAAAATGTTAAAATACAAAAGTACCGTTACATTATTATTATAATAGATTACACTCGGTTGCATACAAATAGAAATTTAACTTTAAGTAATAGAAAAATTCAATGCGTCCATAGTTATGATACGAAGTGTATTAATTTATTTTAAAAATTGCAAAGTATGAGTTGAAAGCTGCACTTAATTTTGGAAGAATTCCAACATGGAAAACTCTTCACATTTTTTTTTACCATAAATTCTTTTAATTTAATTATTAATTTAATTTTATTTTCAAATTACGCTTAAACAATATTTGAGTATATTATAGACTTGAATAGAATAATATAAATAAAACAAAAATTATATTACACGATTGTTAATATCAAATAATATTACAATAAAAAAACTAAATAATAATAATTGTGGATGTATGTATGTTATAGTGGTTTCATTACATTTCTTAAAACATCGATTAGTGATATAAGATAATTTTAATAAAAAAAATTAAACCTTAAAAGTTTAAAAAGAATGAAAAAAGATATGAAGAATAACTGAAACTGTATTACTGGTCATAAATTAGATATAGACAAATACATTACCACACTATTTATGTTGAATAACCATTATGTGATATTTCATAAAATTTAATATTTTTAAAACTTTAAATCTTAGCTAAATAAAAAAAAAAATAAAAAAATCAAAAGCTCCCAAGGAAGCTTGTGCTTAGATAAATAATGCAAAAGTTGATTAAATTATGCAAAACTAATTGGTGTTCACAAAAAATATTTGGTGATAGTTTTAATATATCTAAATAATAATATACATATGTACATATATGTATACATACATAAAGATAAAGAATACATGACGCTACTTCTTCAGAAAGTTTAATCCCCCAAAAATATTTCAAATAAAGGAATACTATTGTATTAATGGATAAACTTACAACCTTTCAATCATAAACGCTTTTCCAAAAAGCTAAAACGATATATCATAGTCTTAATATAAATTGTGTGTAAGGGTGTGTTTTTAATAACTGAAATATTAGAGGATTTTTTTATTTTTCGACGGCAGTTAATTGAAAAAATTTACTCTTAACAAATTCATGTCAGTAGAAAATGAACGACAAGAAACAGTGACTCACTCAGCTGTCACTGTGTCTGCCTATACCTGATAAGTACGAGTAGAACAACAAAACTATTGACTCAATTTCATATTTACTCTGTTCACTTATTAAGCTCGTACCAACAGCAACAATACCATACATTTGTTGTAATAAGCAACGTTTACAAGATTGATCATAAAATGTGTTAATGACTAATTGGGGCAATTTAGTGAGTTTATTCAGATTAATAAATTTTATAATTTTTTTAACCCTAATCAAGTCAGGAAAACCTTATAACATATTTAGTCTCAGATTTTTATAACTTAAACTGATTTTTATTTTTATTTTAAAGCTAATGAAATCAAATATTATTTATTTTCACATTTAATGCTATGTCCGCATGACCAGTTATTTCGTCATTCACTCTCTCATTCATAATACAGCCACCTATTATGAGCTTAATTACATAAATTTCCATACCTTTTAGCTCTTAATCACAGATTTAAAATTGCAAATTTATTAAATTGACCTCTCTAAAATATGATGTAAAAAAAAGAAAAACGGAACAGAAATTAATTTCTGTGTAGATAAATAGATCTAGATGATACGAAGTTAAGGCCCAATTAGTCTAGAAGTAACGTAGAATACATACAAATGGTTAGTTGTTCTGTAACGAACGTAACGTAGACGTGGTGTTACTGTTTTCAGCAGAATTTTTCTACGTTTTTACTTCACACTCAACATCAGCTGACATAAAATTGTAAACAAAGATTTTGTTTTGACATAAAAGTGTAAACAAAGCATTCGCGCTTTAATGAAATAAACAAAAATTTAAAAGTGTGTGTTTTAATAATAATAAACTTAAATAAAATGGATGATGAAAAATAAATATTGTTGGTGCAAGATCATGAATTAATTTATGTGTTTTTTGTTTACTTTTTATTTTTTGATTTACACACATACAGTTGAAAACAGCTGACATGTTTTTACTTCACCAACTAACCACACTTGATGTTTTGATCACGTTAGTTTTACTTCCCGTCTACGTTACTTCTAGACTAATTGAGCCTTTAACCGGGTCATTTAGATTTGAATATATATATATTTATTTTGATTTTGCAATACAAGAGTGTAAAGGTAGCATTTGATAGCAAATAAACTATCGTATGGAATAGTTTACACAAAAATCCATGGACAAGGAAACATTTTATAAAGAATATATTTGGAGATGTATTTGTAAGCGCACTTTTAAAAAGCGTTAATGACACGATTCGAATCAAACTTTTTTATTTCCGCTTAGCAACTTTGGTATTCTGCGTTTCGATTCCGTTTAGTTTTTTTCGATTGTGTGTATTCTGCATACAACTTAGAAAAACGAAGCTACGATCGTAACTACGTGTTGATAAAGTTGTGACGGAGATTCTTACGATTTTTGTTTTTCTATTCCAAAACTTGTTATTTGGCTAAAATTTATTTTTAAATTATTTATTTTTTGTTAAATATGAAATGAAAATATATAAAATGTGATAAAATTTTGTAAAAATATAAATTTCATTTATCCATTTGCATGAAAACAACAGTCAAATATGAAGTATTTTTCAACCCCTTAGTGTATGCACTACTTTTTTTAAATTAAAATTTGCTTATTTTTCGGTTTCTATTTCATATATTCCTATGCTTTTGAGAACGTTATTGGTTTTTTTCTTTCCTTCGATATCGTTTTTTTTTTTTTTTTTTAATACCAAATTTCGATCGAAACGTAACTGAATGCGGAGACATAGTCGAAACGCATTATATTATTAAATATTATATTATAAAATAAAATAAAATTCAATTCAGTTTTCATCAAAACTCTCTTTAAAAGTTTTTTATTATACACTATGGTATAGTATTTTTAATTCATAGTGTATAAATCATTATAAATCATTTCATGTGTATCTTAACAAACACCATATACTTATATATTATAATACTCGTGAAAATAATTAGATATTCGTACATATTTATCCCACCAATTACAGAAAATATTCTAATATAGAAAAACAAAATAAAGTACTTGTATTAAAAATAAATAAATAAATAAATAAAAGAAACGCACTAAACACTTGTATGATTTTTGAAAATATAAACAAACTAACTAAATTAATTTAAAAAATTATTTATAATTAAAATTAAAAACAAAATAATGACCAATTACTTATCAACTTATAAAATACAATTTTAAATAATGAGCTTTTAATTTTAAAAATTAACAGAAATTTAACAAAAACCAATAATAATAAAAAGTATTTTAAACCAAATAATTTAACGCTTCATTGTGTGTGTTTCAATGCATTTATTATGAAAAGAAATATTAAACAAAAAATAAACAAAAACATAAATTTGTGTTTAAAGTTAAAATGTTTTTAAGCTAAAATATCTCCTTCTATTTAAATAAAAGTACAATTTAATTATAAATTATAATAATCTTTAAACTGAAAATAACAATATGTATAAGCGTTCTACACTCAAATTAATGCTCTTTTCAACAACAACAACAACAAATCATAGTAAATAACACCAATTAAAGCAAATTAATTTAGAAAAAGAAAAACAATATACAACTAAAATATTAACGGCTATTGTAAATTTACTTTTTTATTTAAAACTGATCAAAAAACAACAATTTGTAGCATACCTTAGGGAGCAGTTAGAAAATGCCATTTGCACTTGAAGAAAAGCATTCGCTAAAATAATAATTTCGCATTTCTAAATAAAACAGTGAATTTACTTGAAATTCTTCGTATATCTCGTCATATTTTTATTAGTAATGAAAAAACCAAATTAATATCTTAACCCTCCCATAACTGGTATGTAAAAATAGTGAGAGTAGGTATATATCCATATACATATGTACATGTAATACGCAAATTTGTAATGAGATAATACGAATATAAAATTTAAATTAATAAAAGAAATACAAATTAAATTACACAAGATTGAAAAAGAAAAACCCGTCCAAATAAAATTTGATTTTATTGAACCAAAAAATACAAATTAAGAAAAAATTTTAATAGTGTATTGCACTCTTAAAATATAAACTTCATAGATACATTTATAATACATGAAAGAATAAAAAAATGATAATTTTAAACTTTAAAGAAATAAATCAATAAGTATTCAGTAAAGAATTAAACGTTTAGGGATTCAAGGATTATAAATTCAATAACAATACAAAACTTACATACTACATACATACATATATGTTTTATTTACGTACATACATACATATTTATGTAGTCAAGACAAAAACAACTCAAACATCCAATTATTTAGAGAATTGTAAAAGGCAAGAGTCAAGGTCTTGATCGTTTAATGAAAAGAAAATTAATAAAAAAAATAATTATAATTATTATTGGAAAGTAACCGCGATGAGAAACTTTCAAATCTAGATAAAATGGATTTTAAAACGCTTTCAATGGAGACTCCTTCCTATATTATTATAAATATGTACGTGCTATTGAATAAGTTACACGATAAGTTGTCACCCTGTCTCAGACCTCTTGTAGTAGTAAATGGCTCGAAGAAGTCACTTCCTATTTTAACTGTGTATTTCGTGTCCCTCAGTGTCATTCTACAAAGGTGTAAAAGTTTTGCTGGTAACCCATACGCAGACTTGGTCTTACAAAGTGTCGATAAAAAAGTGGTATGTATCGATCTGTGGATTTATTCGTCCGATTGTGAATTTATTAGGGTAGTAGTAAATTTTTGCAGTATGCGTTGAAGAAAACAATTAAAAAGGTAAAGAGTCGCTCAAATAAATAATTTTAATACGCAAAGAGACATACATGTGCTTTGTTCAAAAGTTGTCAAACAACTGAATGAAATTGTTGTTTATTTGTTATTCTCTGTTGAATATTTTAGTTTTCGTCCGGTTCTATACATATACGGAGCAGATTATTTTCATGCACATGAGTGCTTATCTGGTTATGTATGGTTTACATTGATGTGCTTTTTATATGACTGAGTAAGCAATGGTTAGAAAGCACTCAACCCTCGTATATTCAAACATATTCCAGCTATTGCTTCAGTGCTGCCACCAACAGGCTTGTTTGTATACAACCGGAATTAAAATTACACATATGAAGAAAAATTACACACAAAATTCAAATCTTTGTATACTTTTTTCAGCATTTCGGCTGGTATTAATTTCAGCTGTAATGTTGTTTTAGGCCTGTCTCTTTAAACGAGAGGCTTCGCCACAAAAAACACTTCTTTCGAAAGACTTGTGGTATTGCGTGCCGTGTGGCACTTGGCAACATTTTGTTGAAACCACATGTCAACCAAGTCCAATTCTTCAATATTGGATAAAAAAAGTTATTAAGGTATAATTCATTAACTCTAACGTTGCAATTTTCGTCGTTTTTGAAGAAGTACAAACCGAACTAAGCAATACATCTTCCATGGTACCTGTGGCACCTGTTGAACTGCTTGCTGATTTTCGCATCAAATTCGGAAATTTTGTTCGTTGACTTACCCAAAATGAGCTTCGTCACTAAAGGTAATTTGTATAATTTGCTCATTTTTCACATAGCACGAATTTTGATAACAAAACTAAATAATTAGTAAGTGTTGTTCGTTTGTTTGTCTATTCACGGTGAAATGGCAAACCTTACTGAACTTCCTTAGAATTATCACATGTCATGAATCTTTTTTGGCACTGAAAAAATTTACACTGAAAAACTAAATACTAAACATCTACCCTTTATCAGTGCCACGCAGTTACCAAGTATATGCTCTGGCAATTATAAACCTAGGAAGGATACGAATTTTCTTAACCGAATATAAATATTATCGAACACCGAATTGTAAACACGAGCTAACTAAGTCTTGATCGATAGCAAAATCCTGGGGAGGAAATGGAAAGAAAGTCCATAAGATAATATCACACGTCATTCATTGGAAGCTACTAATAAGTAAAAGAAGAGAAACAACGGTTTATACATTAAGAAAACAGCTTGAAGCAGTAGTTTCAAGAAACGTAATAAGCGGGAATGAAATCAAAAATAGTGAATTAAGAAGTAACGATTAAAAATGTTCAAAGCCGACCACAACTTCCACACATATCGATCAAAATATAGGGATTAAAGAAAGCAGTAAAGAAAGTAAAATTACACATAAATTACACATGAAGTTAATTACACATAGGCTACACACGACAGGTGGCAACACTGTATTGCTTACAATTCCTTACTTTTTGGTTTTGTAACAGCAGTTCGATTGTTTTGTCAACAACTTGAGTACTTCATTTCTTCTTGCTTTGTTGTTCTATCGGCGGTTCGATATTTGGGATGAGAAATAAGATTTTCAAATTGTACTAATGCTATGTTAGCACGACATCGTTTCTTCGTTATTCGTTAATAATATAACCCCCGATTATGAAATTAATTACATAAATTTCCATACAAAATCTTGAGAGAGAATCACTCAAATTGTAATTTAAAAAGTTTTAATTATAGATTTTAACATTGCAAATTTATTAAATTGATCTTCCTAAAGTATGCTGTAAAGTACAAAAAAATAAAAAAAATAAATAAACGAAATAAACACAACAAACAAAACAATGGCCGCTTCTGCATTGAATTCATATACTAGCTATTAAAAGATGCCGTGCGAACGGTAGAATCCAATTAAGTAAATCAAACAGAGAACGAAGTAATCAGAAGTCTCCTGCGTACATTGCATAACTTTCAAGAAAAAATGTAGTCTATTTGTAAAAAATTTTTTAAATTTATTTTTTTAATTTTATTTTATACATATATACATACATACATGCATTTGTGTGTAAAAAACTTAACCAAAAGGCACTGCAAGCTTATTTGTTCTAAGTAATGCATAATTTATTTATAAAAGTTATACAAAAGACTATTAGTTAACGAGATCTAAATCTAAGAGCATCATTAATGTTACTCTTTTCGCTTGTTTACTCTTTTTTTAATTGTATAGCACGAATTAGATGATTTCAGTAAATCCTTCTTTTAGATTAGATTGGAGACAGTCGACAGTCTTTGGCTTTTATTATATTTTGATACAAATCAGGAATTTTGAAATAGTGCTAAATTAGTCATTGGGGTGCTATCGTACTTTTGACTTACAAGTAATGCTAAAAAATACGTACTATTGTACCAGATTTCCTCTCCCTAGTTGTAATTGTTTGAAAATAAGCAGGCAAATTCAAATCTTAAATCACAAAGAAATGATAGTAAAGATGAATTGTCACTGTAAATCAATTAAACAATAAACTAGTGAATTTCCATTAAATGAGTAAATAGTGTACATTTGTACTTTTGAGTCCGAAATTGTATCAAAAAAGTACTATTGTACCCACTTTTGCAACGCTGGTAGATAGCTTTGTTTATCTAATTTCTTCTTGTTTTGTTTTTGTAGCATTTATTTATTTCATTTTTGTAACAGTATTAAACAAAGAATTTACTAATATGTAATTGCCTTTATTAATAAAGCAAATGTATGTACAGTCACTCACAACTTATTTAATGCAGTCATAGAATTTAAGAAAAAAATCAAATATCCCGAATGTTGTTACTTATTTATAGAAGAGAGAAAACACACTTCAACAATATTGCTAAATACTTAATAGATTTTATTCAACATATCAAATTAACTGAAAATAATTCAATATAAAAAAAATATAACAAAATAAAAAAATACCTTCAGTTTTTCGGCTTACAGCTTAAATGATGCATTATATTATACTTAAGTCTTGGTAAATCATAAGTGGTATTTCTTCTAACTACTAATAATTACATCTAGTATTTTGTGGGATATCCTTTTTGATCGAGGACAGTTATTAGGCAGATTCTCTTTGATTCTATCAACACCTTCGTGTAATTGGAATTAATTTTACCCCATTTATCTTGTAAAACACGTTTTAGGTCGGAAGCGTTAGAAATATTGTGATTAGGAATTTTATTTTCAAGCAGTGACCACTAGCATTCTATGACGTTGAGGTCTGGGCTCTGAGCAGATGTCTAAACAACATATGGGCAGTTCCAGATCAGCCAATTCTTTACAATAGCTTATGTGTGCTTGGGTCATTGTCTTGATAAAATGCTCAGCATCTCTGCACTTTGTAATAGATTTTCCTTCAATAGATGACGATACATGTTTTTGTCCATGTTTCCTTTGATAAAAGTCAAATTTCTGACGCTTGAATATATATGACACGCATGTCCAAAACTTTACACTGCTTCCATCATATTTAACTGTACTACGCAAATTTTGTTGATTTAAGGCAGTGTTTGGTTTTCTCCAAACATAGGATTTGTCATCGGATCTAAACAAGTTAAACTTGCTTTCATCAGCATAAATAACTGACTTTGAAAATTAAATATCTTTGCCTAAATGTTCCCTTGCAAATTCTATTCTGCGTTTTCTGTTCGTGACATTAATCAGTGGCTTGATATATCTGTAAGAGTATTCTTTGTTGTTGTTTTTTTGGATAATTGAAGGTTTCAATGTTTAATGTGTATTTTTCCCCTTAAATGTAATTAATTTTGACATATGTACTGATATTTTTTGCAAACATTTCTGTATATATGTATGTATGTTTTTTTTTTAACCAATTTAATAGATTTTTTAAATACACTTCATTCGAATAATTGGAAAATCATTTTTTTTAAATTTATCTTTTTTGGCTAAACTAATACCGACGATACCGACTGGCAAACATGCTTGACCAACATTGTGTTTGTGTGCGTTAAAAGATAAAAATATGGTTTTATGGTTACACGCATAGGTTGTGTGTGACAATTTGCGGTTTAACATTTTCGTATCATATGGCTCATTTTGAATTTGATTTTATTTTTTTTCCTGTATGTGAATTATCCCCTGTTATTTAAAAACAACTTTTGTCATTAAAAAAACGACGTAAATCGTATCAAAAAGATGCTAATTGGAGCCTCAGTATAATAATGAATTTACATCTTCCTGCTTACAATTTTAAGAATGAGATGTTAAGAGTTGTTTTTGTTTATATCTGCAAAATAGGAAAAAATGATTTTAAATCAATAAAGGGTGTTACTTCAAATAAAATGCCATAATTAACTTATATATCGCAATTAAAATATATAAACTTGATAGAAGCATGTATTAAACCCATGATGAAACTTCTTTATAAAATATTAAAAACAGTTTATCTTAATTTAGTGCTTAATTTATTTTGTTAGATTATGATAAGGCATTAATATAAATTATATAAGAGAGTATGTATTAAAAATAAATATAAAAATTAAATACGATATTTAAATTGAATTGTTGATGTGTGAAATTTATAAGACTAGTACATTTTTCCTACCTAATGTTAAATTTAAATATAAAAATATAAACATATAAAATTTTAGTAATATTATAAAAAATTACAAACTATATAATTTATAAAAAAAAGTACATATATGGGAAAAACTGCGAATATAAAATGCAATTGAATGAAATTTATTATATAACGTACCTTCTCTTGACAAAAAAAATATAATAAATGATATATATATATATATATATATATATATATATATCAAATATATAATATATATATATATATATATATATATATATATATATATATATCAAATATATATCAATAAATGATATATATATATATCAAATATATATATATATATATATATATATATATATATATATATATATATATATATATATATATATCTAAATTAAAATTACAAACTAATATATCAAATATATATATATATATATATATATATATATATATCAAATATATATCAATAAATGATATAATATATATATATATATATATATATATATATATATTTGATATATATATATATATATATATATATATATATATATATCTAAATTAAAATTACAAACTAATAATAAACACTTTTAGTATGGACTTAAGACAACCACGATTTAAGTCATTTTTCATGAGGGATTAAAAATAACACAAAAATACAAAAAAAAAAATAAAGTAAAATAAATAAATAAAACTTACAGTTTTAATTCACATAATAATAATTGAATTAATCTATAGTGGTTAAAATATCGAATAAAAATTTATTTTATTTTACTTCAAATTTTAAGAGAATTTTATTTTTAACCAACACATTAAAAGATTTTTTAGTTTTATAATGAATAAAATTGAATTCGATTACGCTTTGACCACGATGGTTTTCGCACAATAAAGTCGTATGTGACCCATTTATATTCCCCATACATCATATTTTTTGGTGTAATTTGTTGTGGCACGCAAACATCAAGCTTCTTTTGAATCAAGCTTTGTGAAAATGGTTTTAAGCAGTTTTATGATCAATCTTTAGCTCCTGAATAATTCGGCGACTACTAACATGCCGATCAACTTCGATCATAACTGCGATTTTATCAACATTTTTGACAACGTGCGAGCAAAGATACCCGAACGGATTCAACGAAACCAAAATTGTACGTTATTTGCTATTACAGTATTGGGACCGTAACTAATTTCAGCCGACTGTCTTTACCAAAGAAAAACTGTAAAATGTATCGAAGTTTTTCTTTGTTGACTTCCATTTTTAACACACTGTATTAAGAGTCAAATGACCACTTTTTCTGTGCAAAATTAATAACTACTACAGAATTATATTATTCAAACCAAAATCTGTAAGGATCTCATAAGTAAGAAAAAATTCTATTCAAAAAATTATACATATATAACCCATTAACTTAACAAGGTAGTGTATTATGGTCAACTCTGTACACACTATTTACGTCTGACAAATCTCGTACTAATGAAGTTGAACTAATGAAATTGTACAGTTGCCATTTACGTTGATGAAAGCGACTTAATTTCATTTACCGTCCCAAATCATGAGTATCATTTATTTCTTACGAAATTTTAAGCAACAGCAGGGACATAAATATTGTTACATCATAGAACATACCATTGTATTATATGGTTTATGAGAGCTTAAACCTATAGCGTTAGTCTGCAACGGGAATTCCAAATTGTATCAGCTTGCACCATGTAGTGATCAGAAAATGTGAACGGTATCGTTGTTATAGAGCTTTTTTATCACAGAAGAAACTGGTTTATAGATAAAAAAAAAATGGTTAGTGCTTAGGGTGTATGTAAGGTCATTTCAAGAAATACACCATGTTTTGTCAGTGTCTCTTAAGGTGTATCGAGTGGGCCATCTATCGGTTATTTTAAATGTGCCAATACTTATGTCATTCTATACTGTCACAAAATGTAGTATATTGTCTTTACTAAACGAAATGAATCGATTTACGCTTGAGCAAAGTTGGGATTTATTGGAAAATTATTTCCAAAACAAAAACAATTAGTCGGATATTGCAAAAAACATCTTTTCGGATGAAGCTCGTTTTCATCTTGGTGGGCACATTAATAAGCAACATTGTCGTATTTGGGGCTCAGAAAACCCAAACGTGGTCTTACAGAAGCCAATGCACCCATTACGAGTGATTGTTTGATGCGGCTTGTGGAGCGGAGGCATCATAGGGTCATATTTCTTTAAAAATGACGACGGCGCAATCATTATGGTCAATGGAGACGCCTATCGCACCACTCTTTATGGTATTGATGTGGACGATGTGTGGTTTCATCAGGATGGTGCAACACACATCTCATGCCACAATCGATTTATTGCGTCAAACGTTTGATGGCCGTTTAATTAGCCGAAATGGTGATGTCAGTTTGACTATTTTCTGTGTGGCGCCGTTAAAGACAAGTGTTATGCTGACAAAGCAGAGACAATTGAGCATTTGAAGGCCAACATTCGTGATGCCATTGCCGAGATACGACCCCATACACTCGAAAAAGTTCTCAATAATTGGTCCGAACGGTTGGGATACTGCGAGGCCAGCCGCAGCAGCCATATGAATGAAATAATATTTCATTTATAACCGGAAAAATTTTAATTCACAACAAAAAATAAATTTGGCAAAATTTCAAACCGTTTTTATTTTATTGCATTTTTAAATTTAAACTTTTAAATGGCCCACCCGATACATTTGAGCAGAATTTTACTATGGCTCATAAGACTAGAAGTATTAAAACCGATCTGAAAACAATTTGAAAGCTTTCTTTGTATAGAACTTATGTCAATAAAAAAATTGAAAATATATATTATTTTTATATGTGTAACAATATATAATATGCTGAATATATGTACATATGTTATATACTGAATATTATTAGTTATGTTGTTCGTGAAAACTTAATCCCAGTGTCGAACGTCATAGTTAATCATCATGATAAGCGCTGACAATTTTAAAGCCTCCATGACAAACGATAAATTTTCTTTGGTGTCATACATAGCTTTTTAAAGTAATTGTTATAGATGACAGAAGTTGATTTTGTCCTAAGGGACAATATCATCAAAAATCATTCACCCTTATTCTATCTGGCGTAGGCAACAACAACGGCAATTTTCAGCCAATATCAACTTAAATCAACGACAACATCAATTTCTTGTTAATTTGGTATTTCGTAAGAGTATCACGGCGACGTTGACTGTTTATCGATAATGTTAATAAAATACTGTACACATACATATATAACGTTTGAGACAGTTGATTCATTTTTTTTATTGTTTTTTGTAAAAATAAGTGCTGCGTAAATTTTAAAAGTTTGTGAAAGTCGAAATAAAAAAATTACATTTAACACTTTTTATGCCGTTATTTCAGAAGAATTGTATTAACGTTTGTGTAGAGCCGACTAAATACACAGTATTTGAGTTTTCGCCTGTTTGTTTGGTGTTCGTGGCCACCCGTAGCTTCTATGAGTGTCAAGTAGTTTAGTCAGACACCGTTTTGAGTATTGCCACAAACGCTCGAAAACCGCTCAATGTTGGGAAAAACTTGCACGCACTCAGTTAGGTTGAGATATCCGAGGAAATGTGATTTCGCCTATCCAAGTTATTTTTTTCTTTCTCTAAACTCTTAGGGCTTCAACAAGAATTTTCCTTCATTGTCACTTTTCACAATAAATTTTAATTTATTCCATGACTAATTGTTATTTAAAAGCTTTTACTGCATTGTTCGTCACCATGTATTCTTTGGGCGGCCTTGACGGCGACTAACTTGAGGGCTCCATTTCGAAAGTTCAGCTTTTTCATACAACAACACCCAAATCGCTGGCGACAAATTCAAAGGCAATCAGCATCAATTTTTCTTACAGAATACCAAACATAGGTTAACAGTCATCGATAAATGCAATATTGACAACGGGAATACGGATTTGCAACAAAACATAAAATACAGCGTTGTCTTCTGTTGTCTACGCCAAATAGAATAAGAGTGCACTTATAACAGACAATGCTGCTTAATTTCAGCACGAAGTTGAAACATAACAGACAATGTCGCTAAATTTTAACCTTCTTTAGTATGGTGACATTCAATGACGTTGTCATGCATAACTTTCTTTGTTTGTGCCATTGTCACTAGGATTTATCAATGAAAATCTTCCATTTATGATAATTTCATGCGAATTTCGACTTTAAACTGATATTGTGACGATGATTCATCAACGAAAATATCACCGGGTAGTTTTTGTTTACAAATGTAAAACAATGTAGCATATTTTAAGGTATGAACGCGACAAATTTTGAAAAATTGGTAAATGACTATATTGGTTGCATGTAAAATTTTCCGTATGAAAAATTTGCAAATGTTGCACGTATTTTCCACAAATTTGAATAGAGAAAAATAGTAGCACTGCGTAGGTATTTATTTTTGTTACAAAGTGTATTTAAATATTTTATCTTTTGACAATTTTATTTGAGGTCTTTGAAACACTAGAGAATTCCAAGTATGTACTTTGAAGGTGAATTATTGCCTTTAAACATTTTTTGGGTTTCTTAAGAAATTTACTAGCTATTACAAAGGTATTAAGCAAATATGTAAAGAATTTAAATTGCAACTAAGATTAAAAAAAGAAAGAAATTGATTGAAATGGCCTTTAACTGTAAACTGTTGTTAAAAGACTCTTTTATCTAAATCTAAGTATATCAATATATAAAATAAAAAATTAAAAAAAAAATAATTATAATAAAATCCTTAGGTAACACAACGAAATCATTTCATAATTTTGAGGAGCACATATAGAGTTAAAACTGATGTAAATTTGTAAATGTCCCTTCCTCTATCGCTCTCTTACACATGCAAACACATGCCATAATATTCATTATATTTCATACTTCCTGTCTTTCACTTTCTCTCCTCCCCGCACTATCTGATGCCCCTAAAGCTCCTGTTTAAAACAATTTTAAAATTATATTCTAGTTTTTTTTTAATAAAATTAATTCAAAAAAATAATAATAATTAATAAATAAAACAATATTTATATGTTTTTTCATTGTCTCGTCTCTTTTTATGTATAAGCTTATTTGGAAAAATATAAATATTTATTCCCTATATTTCATTTTATTAAATACTTTTAATAATTATATTGAGTGTTTAAATGTCTGTTTAAAAATTTAATAACTTGTGAATAAGAAAAATTATGACTTTTTATATTACAAATAAAGTTAAATTATCAATAAATTAATAATATTTATGAAAATATATAACGAAGCACACCGATAACTAATAATTAAATTTAAAAAATAAAATAATTATAAATAAGTATTATGAGAAATATATATAAATACATATATATAAATATATATATTAAAGTACCTTTATAATTAATAATAAAAAAATTAAACTTCCCAAAAATAGTTTATAATAAAATAAATATAAATATAAATACTTTTATTAAAAAAATTGAAATGTAACAAATTTATTAAAGAAATATAAGAAAAAGAAGTAATAATAAAAAACATATTAGAAATACTTAAAAAAAACACGAAAACATTTGAATTTATGGCTGTTTAAACACTTTAGAAATTAATTATATAAGAACAAATAAATAATAATAAATAAAATTACAAACTACAACAATAACAAATTTTTTTAATAATAACTTAAACCGTAGTTAAAAAAGTTCAGAAAAACAAAAATAAAAATATTAAATCTTTTTCATTTTAACATTTCTAGTTTTATATATAAATATATATAAAAAAGTATATATATATATATATATATATATATATATATACATATGTATATATATATGTATACATATTTCTGTATTTATATATATTTACGTATAATTTAACAAAATTTAATTTTAAAAAATAAATAAATAAAGAAAAAATATTTAACATACACATTACATTTTAATATATAATATATTTAAGAAATATTCTAATATTCTTACAAATACAACAAACATTTATAATAATAAAAGCCGTCGTAGAAAAAAATATTTATAATTCTGCATTAATACATAATTATATTAAAAATATGCAATAAATTTAAAAATAAAAAATAAAACAAACAACTTAATGCATTTCATTCAACATTTAATCCAATAACAATTTTACTATATTAGTAGAAATGAATCTGAATTTTATAATAAACGAATAACAGAAATGGCTATAAAAATAGCATCATAGTATACATATGTAGGTACATAAATATACAATACATATTTATATTCAAATAATTTTTTAAATATTTTAAGCGAACAACACATTTGAAATACAAAATCATTTATATTATTACTAAAAGGTGTTTTTTGTCGGTTGCGAATATCTGCCTTATAATGATTTACGACGTTATATTAAGTCACGTCTAATTGAACCTTTAAGTCGTCGATAGACGAGCAAACATGTCTGTCCAACATTACATTTGTGTGCGTTAAAAGATAATAATATGGATATACGCATAGGTTGTTTGAGACAATTTTTTATCTTTTAACGCACGCAAATAAAATGTTGATCAAACATGTTTGCCCGTCTATCGACGACTTAAAGGTTCAATTAGACGTGACTTAATATAACGTCATAAATTATTATAAGGCAGATATTTACAACCGACAAAAAAACACCTTTAAAGGTAATGTTTTCATTAAAAAAAGAACATTTTAAAGCCTTAATGTTCATAGTTTTCTGAAATATAATTTAACATCATGAAACAATGAAACCAGATAACGCTTTGCGCAGGTGCATTATCTTTTTGTGACTATGTCGACGTCACACAAAATAAAATACATACAATACAATAACAATATACACAAATACATACAACAAAAGAAAACACACAAAAATACTACTATGACGTTGATGCGCAGAAACAAAATATTTGTACATCTTGATTGCGTCATTTGTTTTATATGTTTCATGGTTTAACATAATGCTATATATTTTGTTGTTGCAAAAACAGATCTTGGTAATACTGTTGTCATCATTTTAGTTTATGTTTTATCAAGTGTGGTAATACAGTTATCTAATATATGGTGTCAAGTGATTGAAACTTTAACAGTTAAAGAGGTCTCAAGATAATAAGCACATAAATAACGTATAAACGACGTGTCATTTAGATTAAAAGAAGTAATTGTCTTTAAACATCTTTTTCTATCATAATCACTATAACTATATATAGCAAAGGTGTTTTTGACGATAGCAAATACACATCTTCCTTACAACTGTATGTTGTCGGCAATGCAGTTTTTTGTTTTATTAAGTGCGGTAGTAGAGTCGTTTAATATACAGTGTCAGGTGAAGTCAAATCTTATACCATGGACCGGCATTGCAGTTGATATCTTTCAAGTAAAATTCGCCTTTAAAAGGACATTATGAATAATAATCTTCCTAATGTCGGAAAAATAATTTTGTTTGGTAGAAACTTTCGTCAGATGTTGCCCGATGTTGTCAGACACGATAATATAACAGCCATTGTTGGAAATACAATCAAAAGATCGCCTTAATGGTCATATTTTGACTCATAATATTACAACAAATGATTCTCTTTTTACCGAATGGTTGCTAAAATTAGGTAACGGTGATTTTGAAGCTCAAACAAGTTACAATAACGTAGCAATCAAAAACCCAAAGAATTGTTATTGTAGTTATGAGACAATCAATACCACAATTTTTGATGTCTGAGAAATCAATTTCAATTTTGTGTTCAAAACACGATGATTGTACAAAAATTAATGAACATATTATTTCCAATATGTTATTTGGAGAGTAAGAGATTTATTTTAGTTCTGATTATGTTTAACAGGAGGATACAGACAATGCTCAGTTGTATTCAATATTGCTTTAAAAAAAGCACATTTTGGTATATTTTGAATAGTGCCTCCACATCACCTACAGCAAAGAGAGCTGCAAGTTTTTGAATTAACAATTCGTAGCTCGAGAAACCTAATCGATAAGGTACAATTTGTAATTGTATTTCGATTGGAAGCTGCACTGTTTCTGAACAACTCTTAACCACATCATCGTCTTGCGTTAAGTCTAATATGTGTGAAAATACCTCTGAACGAATGCGAACCATTTGTTTTAACCGATTGTCACCAAATGTCCTTAGTACGAAAGTACGAAATGTACAATTCTGTGGTTGCTTAGTAATTTAGCAAAGTTCATTACTTTCTTCTTCCACATCTTGGTCGGCTAAAACAGATGATTTTATACAAAAACAAATAAAAAATGTTATTTATACTTACTTCATACAAAAACATGTGCAAAAACTATACAGAGTGGTGCCAGATTATTGAAATTTGGAACTAAGCATTCTACTGATTAAATTAAAAAAAAAAAATGGATTTTCATCAAAACTGGCCATGCCTATCGCCCATCGCTCATCGCCCGTAAAAACCAAATTGATTTTTTCTCATAAAATTTTATCAATCCCAGCAAAAGTCTTCAAATTTGAGACATATGTCCATATATATATCACCCATCGCCCAAACAATCCAAATCGATTTTTCCGCATTAAATTTTTCTTATCCTAGCAAAACTCTTTTCAGAAAATTAATAAGTTTGTTGAAAGATTAGTAAAAATTGTGGATTTTTTTTGGGCTAAATTAAAATAATAGACTCTCTCTCACCCTTCATTTAGTACTAGTTGGTAGACGAAGATATCCAGAGCTAACTTATTTTTTTAATGGAAAACTGCAAACGCTTTAATTTCGGGATATAAGAACATCTCATATAAGAAAAGACCTCTTATAAGAAATTGGATTAAAAGCACCATATCTATTAAATACTTTCAGTATTTTTAACTCTCTGCTCTTCGATTCCTTTGTTGTTTATGTTTTCAAAATGTTGTTTCTATATTTAATTGCTGTTCTTCATTGGTTAATAACTTTCCGTTTTTAACTTCTTTATCTCCTATGTTGCTATGCCTGCCAATAATTTGATATACATAGTTTCCTCATATTTTTTTTTGCGCCGGCTGTATTCTCGGCATCAGAAATGATTGATTTTTGTATAACTTGAAAACGGTTGAAGCTCAAGTTTCTGAATTTGGTTCCAATTACTTCACAGTTAATACAAATCATCAGTCAAAAAGTGGGCGGTATTGGATAAGTGTCTCTCTGAAAGTAACTATAGGCAAACTTAAGTATTTGGATTTGAACAGGAATTGGATAAAATGGGGAAAAAATGGTTAAAATGATAACTAAGATAATAATTAAGATAGGGGTAGTGAAACACGTCGGGTTTTAGTTAGTATAAAATTAAAAAAAAAACAATTAAGTATAACAGTTTTGTAATAAAAATTTGTATTTGTAGCAACTAGCGTTAATATTCGTGCGTGAAAACCTGTTTTTTCGTTGTAAGTACAGTTTTTTTTTAATTTTGCAACATAGCATATACAAAAAGTTTGGTTGGGAAAATAACCCCAAAAAAACGAATGAAACAATCAATATATTCCAGAATAATTTAAGGATTTACGAAAAAAAAAGTAAAGATGCAGAACATCATAAATTTAAATCCTTTTTCAATATGTAAAAAGAGATTTTTCATAATCAGTAATAATAAGTTCCAATCGAAAATAAAAGGAGCATAGGGTCACAAATAATAACCCTGAACATATCTGAATCTCTGTTTTAATCTAACGCCTTCACTTCTCTCCAACTCTTGCCGCATTCGTTCAACTTGGCCTCAGTTTGTCGTCTCTATTTATGGACATCTATTTGACGTCCTATTCTTCTGTTCCCCAACCTATGGCAATTCTGCTAATAACAGATTCCTTCTACGAGCGTGACCAATCCGTGTTCTGTTCTGCGCCAAAGAGTATGATTAGACACAGTTATCGGCCAAAAAATGCCAAGGATCCATAATTTGAACCGCTTTCTGCAAGTGGTTCTTAATATCCTCGCTCGAACCACCGTTTGCCGATATAATACTCCCTAGATAGCAGTATTGAAGCACGTCTTCAATTTTTTAGTGTCACTAACAAATAACTCCTGGGATGTCACGTTAATACAGAGAGTTTTAATCTTCGCGAAATTTATTGAATAAAAGATACATTACAAATAGCCATTGCTAGTGCTATTTTTAAAGTCATCTCTTTGAAGCTACAGGTAAAAAACAAATAGAAAATATGAGAACATTCAAAAGAGAATAACAACAATATTATACATTTACAAGTGTATAAAAAATTATATTAAGAAATATAAAATTTAAATAAAAAAATAAAAATAATAAAATAAAATAATTTAAAATAAAATAACTTTTTGTGAAATTCAGTGTCTTTTTAAACACATAAATACAACAAATAAGCAAGAAAGGAAAATAACAACAAATTACAATATAGAGTTTAGAAAACAAAACAACAACAACAACAACAACAAAACCAGCAACTAATTTATTTTAAAATATAAATTATATATATATATATATATATATATATATATATATATATATATATATATACTGTGTGGTGCATTGCATTAGTTTATTTATATGTGTATGTGTAATAACAAATACATTTTTTTGTATTTATAAAAAAAAATATTAACAAAAATAATAATTAATATTATAAATGAAATGAAAAAAATATTAAATTATGTAAAATATTATTATTACAAAAACAAAAATAAAAACACTAAAAAATTATTGCATACACAAACAAAAAACTTATACATACATACAAACAAAATCTTTACATACTTAGAATAACAAACAGAAACAGAGAGATTATTTATGAATTTTACGTGTAAGTGTGTGTATAGTTTCCTTTTTCCTTTAGTTACTACTACAGATGAAATCTATATCAAAATTTATTACTACATATTTAATTAATTATTGTATAGTATATGAATATATATAAGTAAATACATACATACAAATACTTACTATATTTTAATGCAACAAATAGATACAAACTATTAATTAAATAATTTCATTCATTGAGCCTTTACAACTTCATACCATATTTATTCATTAATTAATCCTCTCATTCCATTTCTGTCTCTCAAATCATATTTTTTTCCTGCAGCACGATACAAGAAAAAAAAAACGGAATAATAAAACTAAAAACAAATTAGAAGAAAAAAAAAAAACAGTTTGAAAAGAAAATAAAAAATATTGTATTGTATTGTATTATCATCTTATTCATACTTATTTGTCTGTATGTAAAAAAAAATTAAATAAAAACAAAATAACAAAAGAGAAAAAAGGATGTTTAAGAAAATGTCATTGTCAATAGAAATTTTGTGACAATTAAACATGAGAAACAAATAATAAAAAAAAAATTGTAAAAATTATTATTAAACAAAAATGTATTATCAAAAAAAAAAGAAACAAAAATATATAAAAAAACCAAATACACAAAAAAGGAGAAAATCAAAGGCAAATAAATATTAAAAAGATAAACAAAAAAATCGTGTTTTATTTATCTGCTTCCACGCTGCATATACTGACGCCAATCGGAAATTTCCGTTTTCGAAAATCCCGGTATTTCCGAGATTTTGAAATCCCGAATTCCGGGAATTTTAAATTTGAAATCTCAATGTAATTTGATGTAAGTCGATGTAGCAGACAAAATATCAGAAGCTGTAATTTTCAAGCGTTAAATCATACACCAATTTTTATTTAGACTTAAATTAAATTTAACATACATTACTTTAATAAAAATATTAGCTTAACCCTTTAAGAGGCGAGCCTGCGTTTGGGCGGGGTATATTATATGTGTTGTTTGCTGCTTTATTCTTCAGAAGTTTCATTACAGTGGCAAATAGACTCCGGTTCAACTGGATAGAACCACTACATAAAATATATTTTTTTAAAGTTCCATAAATCGGCGAATATAGAAACAATAAGTAAAAATTATTTTCAGATGAATAGCACATACTTTCAGTAATAAATTAAACTCATAAATCATACCCAAGCTCATTGTATTGGTACTTTTTTCGTCTTTCTAGTAAAGCACCAAATTTTTAGTTATTTTTTTGGTTTAACAGGATAGAACCACTTTCAGTATTCATTAAAATCGGTCCTTCGTTGCGATAAACTTTTATAAAAACTGAATAAAATTAATCTAAAGTTCACTAAATTAAAACGGTTGGAAAAGGGACATAAAGTTCCTCAGAAATGATAAAATCGCTAAAAAATAAGCGGATAGAGCTATAATGTGGTAATGAATACACTATGCAATCTTGGATAACCACTAAATTTTTTTGATGCGCCATGGTCGCCTAAATTCAGATTCTATGGATAAGTTTTTTTTAGATTTTTTTTTCTAAAATGTGAGATTTTTCAAGAGGCTGATTCATACATTTTATGATAATTTGGAAATGACTTATTCGATTTCTTTTCACAATATGTTAAAATATTTCAAATTATACCACCTTTAAATCATCTAATATAATTTTTTAATGTAACCAATATTTTTTGAGGTATTGAGAAATAATTTATAAAAACAAAAAAAAACAAAAAAAAATTGGAAAAATTTTGATTTCTAAAAATTCACAAAAAATAGAAATTAGCAAATATTTAGAAGTTTAACTATTTATTCATAAAGAATAATAGAAATAAAATAAATCATAATTCATGAAAATCGATGGTTAAATACTTGTTTTACTCCCAATAAATTGAAAGGACCTAATTTAAAAACAAAACTTTTTTGCTGTGATTGCCAAGCAACGGTTCTTCTATAGCACATCAGATGTTCTAAAACCGAAAATTTACCATCAGTCAGAGCTAAATTATCTTATCAGAGACCTCGAACTAACAAATGAGAATTTAGAGCTCCTGGCGTCTGACTTAAGGTACCGAAATTTCTTAGAAAATGACTAATTTTTGTACAACGAAAGACAATATTTCCTTTTGTTACAACATAAGTGGTCTTTTTGAGGAGCCTGGCCAAAAATATGTCACAAGTGAGTGGCGACTATTCGTTATAGTAGTAAAGCAAGCTTAATGGCCGTTTTACTTCATATCGGTACAAGAAGCCATCTATTCCTATCGCACATGCCGTGAATATGAAAGAAACAAATAAAGCTATGGCCAGTTTATTAAAAAATGTTGAAAGTTTGTTGCCATTTTAAAAGTTGTTGCTATTTGATCAGGCCCCTAAGGTGGTTATACAAAATATTGCTGTTTTCTCTGCCTCTGGTATAGCCGAAATCGAAAAAAACACTATGTAAGAAAGGATTGGCCGACAAGCACACTTGGCTTACATAATGTGAAATATCCCACCCTGATCAAAAAGGATAATGTAATCTTACCACCGCTACATATAAAGCTGGGCTTAATTACATTTTTTATTAAGGTACTAGTTAAGGATAGTAGAGCCTTTACTTATTTAAAAACAATATTTCCAAATCTTTCAACAGCAATAATTTCTGAAGGCGTTTTTGATGGTTCTCAAATCCGAAAACATGTTCTAAGCCGTACATTTGAAAAGGTATAATCAACAGATGAGAAAGCTGCGTGGAATACATTTCGACGAATTGTTTCTAACTTTCTAGGAAACAACAGAAGTTTGAATTTTAAATAAATCATTCGTGATTTGCTTGAAAACTTTTCAAAAATAGATAAATATTAATGAAATATACGCCCATGTTCTAAAAAACGCATATCGCTTAAAATTCGCGTTTTTGACTTGCAAACGCCAAACATGTGTTCTGAAAAACGAAACGATAGAAATTTGGCGTTTTCAAACCGCTAGAGTATACTGAAACGATTTGGTCTATTTTATTTAAACTGCACTTCAAAGAGTGTATTGATGTACAATTCAAATTAAATATGTTTTCCTTTTATTTGAAAAAAAAACTTTCAACATTTATACACGATTTTAATAAAAAAATATGCAATTTAAAAATTTGCTTAGAATTTGTCAATTGTGTCGCTCAATTGTTTACTTATTAACCTTTTTCGATTTTAGTTTTTTTAAAGCCATTTTGGCACTCACAAACTCTAAAGGCATATTAATTTAAAATTTATTTGTTTGTTTATGTTTTGTTATAATAAAACATATGTTTTTAATGTTCGAACGCAACTTTTAAAATATCAAAATGTCTGCAAATCGCGTAGTTTTTAGAACATGCTGAAATGCTTTTTGAGTTTTTCAACCCGTAAGCGATTTGAAAACGCTAAGTTTTACAGAACATGGGAGATAATAAAAAAATTTTTTTACTCTATGCTTATTTTAGTTGCAAAAATGTCACTCAAAATACATTTCTCATATTCGCATTTGGACTTCTTTCCGAGAACCTGGGTTCCGTAAGCAACGAGCATGGTGAACGATTTGATCAACAACTTAAGACCATAGACCATCGTTATCGGGAAGTATGGAATGAAAATATGATGGGAGGTTCCCTATAAGAGAATCGAAGAGAAAATCATAAAAAACGATACAAAAGTTGAAATCATTTACAGATCATACTTTGTTAACCTTCCTTATAAAGAAATGTAACTATTTGTTAATTTCATTTTTTAAAGATATCTATTGCATGCCACTCAGATGAACCGTTGTTGGAATTTTCGGCAATTACAGCAAAAAAAGTTTTTTTTTCCAAAACTAGGTATTTTCAAAATTCTAAGAAAAAAAGTTATCCATAGAACTTGAAATGCTAATGAGTTTTGAAGTTAGGCTACGGTCGCTAACAAAAAAATATATTGAATATCAAAGGTATTTTTGCTTGTTGCATAGTGTTATCTAAAAAATCATGAAAACTATAAAAAAATTCCAAAAAATTCCAGAACAAACAAAAAATTTGGTGAATTACTTGATATTCAACTCACTTGACCTCTAAAAGCAAGCATTTCGCTAGAGTAAATACAAGTAAATCAATGTTTTGTCGTAATTTAATCAGTAGACATCTACAATTACGAAAACTGAAAAAATGCCTCAACTGAATACAACTAGCTAACGACATCGCCTTCAATTCAAAGATCATAGACATGAAAGTTATTCTTTTGGCATCTATGTTTGTCACAAAATCGTTATTAATAATTCTATTGTTTCCATTGTTCATATTCCATTCGTTAATCCTCGCTAAATCAGTGTTAATGTCATCAAAACTCTGACAAACTTAATTCACTTCACAGCTACTATACACTAGTCAGAAAAAGTCTGCGTACAAAACAAATATATCTAAGATATGCATAAAAATTATACAAGAACAGCACTTAAATATTTTAAATATATTTTTTTTTATAAATTTATTTGCATGGCTTTAATAAGTATTAATATTTATTTATTAATTAAATCTATATTTTATAAATAAATTTACAAAACATAATATAAATATTAATATTTAACAAAGAAATTTAATTATATACAAATTTATTAGAAAAAAGTAAGATTGTGTTAAAAAAAAGTCAGCGTACAAAAGCGTATGCACTCTTTTAAAATCTTTTATTTGGGTACTTATAACAGTGTTCACAATAAATAAGTATTTGGTCGGATAGTCTTTTCTTTTGAGAATCTCATCCTATCTTTTTTGCACAAAATGAACCAGTATTGTGGTGACTTTCAGTGATATTTCCTCCCATTCAGGTGGCAAAACTTCTTTTAATATAGTTTTTGACATTATATGATGGAGAATCCATCTAGAGACAGCAGTGATTACGCATGTATAATGCGTCTTTTGGAGCATAATAAAGAATCTAAAGCTTCACAATGTTGGCTGTGTGCTTAGAACCATTATCTTACTGAAATAAAAAATTGCTCTGAAAACCCAGAATGGGTGCATTTTACTTTAAGTTGTCCTTTAGAATATTTAATAAGCTCTCTTGTCCCCAGTGGACTCAATAACCTGCAAATTTTATATTCCTTTAGCCGGTACATACTCCCTAACCATTACACCTCCTCCATCGTGTTTGACCGTGACGCACAAATTAGCTTTATGTATGGCTGTACCGGATTTTTTCGACAAAAATTGTCGACTTTTTATTCTAAAAATGCAACACTTACTCTCATCCAAAAATATAACGCTTTTCAGCATTCTAATTATTTGTTTAACAGCTCTATACTGAATAACGTTCTTCTTTGCCTCTTTTTAATGAAATAAAGGGCTTCTAACGTTCTATACGAGCATAAAAACAGTTTCGATTTAAAATATTTCTGACATTATCATTACATATACTCTTTGTTTCTTTGTAAAAGTTTATGGTTTTCTGCATTTTCTCTACCTTTTCTATAACTTCTCTGAAGGTTTTTCCTTGCTTCCTGAGAAAAACTATAAATTTTCTTTCGGCAGGGTCAATATTTTTCTTTTTGAACCCATTCTTACAACAAATACACAAATTTGTCTAAAAATGTAACGAAATTAACAGTTATAAATTAAAAAAACAATGATTAATAGATTAATACTTTATGTGTACGCAGAGTTTTTCTAAGTGAATATAAGCACTTTTTTAATTATGATGCCTAACAATAAAACTACTTTCTTTTCTTACACAAATTTTATTTAAAATATATTACAGGGATCTAAGACATGTTACAAGACCAAAAAGTTGCGAATTCTTAAAAATACAGAGTTCTGAATGAAATAAAAAGTTTTGTGCGCAAACTTTTTCTGACTAGTGTTAGTTTGGACATCATCAGCAAACATTTGAATCTCACAATTCTGAATCACATACAAAAAGAGAGGTCTAAAAATAGACCGCTGCGGAACTTCACAGTTCACATTCAAGTTCCTGAATTGTGATCATGGAGTATTAAAAACGACACCATGCCGTTGTCAAGACTACGTCCGTAAGAGCAGTAACACAGAACCTCCCTATCACAAATCCCGATAGAACTTCGTATAATAATTTCTATTGCCTAAGATACTCATTAATCTGCTTACTCATTATGTTCTCCATTACCTTAGACAAAAATGGAAGGATCACAATGGGCCTAAATTCGTTACCCTGCTTTTGAATAGGAACTGTCTTCAATAGTTTCCATCCATTAGAGCATACATATTTTGTCAAGACAGTGTTACAAGGGTGTGTTAAGCTGGATTCATTCATTGTTTCGGAACAAAAATTTTGTTCCGAAACCATTTTTTTATACATAATTTGACGATTCTATTTTTGAGAGAGAGAGAGCGAAAGCGAGTTAACTTACTTCGGAACAATCTCATATTGAATTGTTGTATGTATAATACAATGTATGTATAATACAATACATATCACTTGTTTTGCATTGTTTGTTTTAAAAAGTAAGTGTTGATTAATGTTATTATATTGAAAATAAAATTAAATAAATATTAACATAATAATATTAACATGTTATAGTTATAGGAATCAGTTGCACTGAAGCTTATTTCCCGGGCAGGGAATGCTTGTATGATATGAGTAACAAAAGTTACAAAAATAATCATATGAAGCAAGGTGTGTGGCTAACAATAGCAACCTCTACTGGAATAGGAAGTAAGTTAAGTTTTGTAGATGATCACCAAAACCATTCAACAAGTTGTGTTTAATTAATTGCAGGAAGCGAATGCCAAGCATTTTGAAAGAGATTGCGTAGAAGCATGACACAAAGAAAACAAGCAAATTGCAATCAGGTGGGTAATTAGGTAACAAAACTCAGATAAAAGTGTGGTCAAGACTATCCATTCCAAATTACCTAGATTTTACAGCGTAAATCTCTCCAAGACCTCACTATAACTTACTCAACGGTTAAGCAATATTTGTGTTTAAAAAATAATGGTTTAAATTATCAATATCAAAATTAAAATTATAATTAATTATAAAAATTAACATCAGGAAAAGGAGTAACCCTCCGTTCAATTGCAATTTTTCGATTTCCCTCCATTTCGACTTGCTATCAATTGCAGAGGGGAATTTTTTACCATAGTACAAGCATTTACACCCCTTAAGCATTTAGACATCTTGAAAAATGATTGAAATTCTCTATACAGCTCAAGAGTCTTAAACATTTTCCATCTAGAGCAATGGTGTTCTTTTCATAGAGCAATTGTTTAAGCTCAACTCACACGCAGTGTTGCCAGAATGAAGATTTTATCTTATATTTCAAGATTTTTTGATCAAAATAAGACATGAAGATCTTTTTCCACAAAATAAGATTTTTTAAGAATTATTTTCGTCACATGACTTCTTGAAATTTATTAAATGTACTCATTAGCTCACATGCATATGTCTTTTATTCTTACCTGCTTTATAAATTTAAAACATATGTGTACATACTTAAAAATGCGGCATTGTCTTTTTATTGCAAAAAAGATAACTTTGAAAACAACCATAGCTTCGTGCTTTTTGTCTACCAGTTCATACGCTAATCGAGATTGATATTTTGCAGGGCACACTAAAGAATGTATTTGCGAGTCTACATATGTATGTAAATGTTTTGCTAATGCATGTTTTCAGTTTCCAGCTGTCAAAGTTTATTTACTTTTTTCTTTTGTTTACATTTTTACATCCGTCATTTTTAAGGTTAAAATCTGGGTTGCCAGACTTAAAATTACAAAAATTCGATTCAGTACATTTATAAAACAATCGGGCGTATCTAATTAAGAATTATACAAAATAAGTGGTGATAAACAGAACTTATTGCATTTAGAACAGTTTAAACAAATTTTTTAAATTGATTATCGTAGTTGTTGTTATTTTTACTCAAAAAATTATAAACAATAAAGATGCATATGTGCTTCTATAAATAAGTTAAATAAGTTTTTAGCTTTTTTGTCCTTTGTGTATATCTTTCGTTTATAAACTTCCAGTTTTTTCGAACAGATTCGGTAAAATTTCTGATAAATTCTGCCGCTGTTGACCTCGGTTCAATACCAGGCCAGACCATCTGAAAAAAGAAAAAGTTTTTTCAATAGCGGTATCACCTTATAATAATAGCTAATTTCATTTTCAATTAAATATATTGATGTGAATATTCTTATTGGAGAGTATATACATATGTATGTTTAGCATATATATATATGTATATACATATGTTTGTTTCGTGCATATACACGTATGTATATACTAGGGAGATCGATTATTCGACTTTTTCAAAAACTGGTTTTAGAATAATTCGAAAAGTAGCACTTGTTAAAAAATCGGTTTTCGGTTAATAATAATTCAAATAACCGGTTAATCAGTTCTTTTATTTAAATAAAATTGTTCCCAATTCTTGAAGCACAGAGCTGGACCACGTCGTTTTAAAAAAAAGCAGAAGCTGATGGAGAGCTTTAAATTAAAGTGCCAATCAATACTAACAATAATTCTAACAAATCTCATATAAACTATGCCAAAACGGTGTCCGGAGGCCATAAAAACAAAGGTTATTATACAAAGTACTCAAAGTTGTTTAGGTTTAAACAGCTACTCTAGGAGCTAATTTCTTTTTTGTTGTATTACTTGGTAGAGAATGGAGTTAAAGGTTATTATTTTGGTGCCTAAGATAACAGGAATTATTTTTAATTTTGATTTTGAATAAATCCACTACTAATATACGAGTCCTTAATTGCCTCGACAAGAAAAGTTGGTTAGGTTTCGAACAGTGTGCCGCTGTGGTATCACCTCATAACATTAGCTAGTAACTGGTTATGAGTGTTACTACTATTGAAAACGTCTCTAATGCATTTACTGTTCGGAGACGGGATTAAACTGTAGGTCCCTTTCAATGAGTCTAAAAATAGAATGGGGTGCAGCTAATTAATTGAGAGAAGTCCCCATTAATGTGCCTTCATCGAATGTTATGGGAATTAATAATAATCATAATACAATATTACTAGCGAATAGTTATGTGTATTTACGGGTTTTGTGGGTTTTCAAGGAGGCTAGCTGATCATTTCCATATATAAAAATCAATATTTATTTACATATGATGCGAAAACGTTGTTTTTGCTCGAGAGTGCATATCTTTTTCGATCTACCTTGGTTTTTACGTTCTTTGTAGACGTTCAAGGTTGTCATATATACAAAAATAATTAAATTTCTACAAATAGTTAAACTATGAGCATATTAAAAAAATAAATATAAAAACATATATATATTAATCATACTTATTTAAATAAACCGGTTATTCGTGTTAAATAAACCGGTTTATTCGGTATTCGAAAAATGAAGATTTTAAAAAAACCGTATTCGATAAAATCAAAAAAAGCGGTCGAATAATAACCGTCCGATCTCCCTAGTATATACTCATCAATAAGAATATTCACATCAATATTTTTTATTGAATAGATCTTGGCTATATAAGGGAAATCATTAACCTTGATTAACCTTCATTTCAAAACACTCTTCGGTATAAGTTCCCAATAATATTTTATATCCATTTAAAATTCAGTATTACCTTTATTTGATACATCGATACAAAAAAATTTAAAGTACTTACTGATAAAACAAAACGTCTGGCAACCCAATACTTTTTCAGCTGTCGTTGATCCGAAAAATTTGAAAACAGAAATACAGAAACAAATTGACTGTTGTTCTTGTTATTGTTCAAATTGTTGTAGATCTGCATGTACCTTGTTTATTATGTTATGATATTTTCAAAACTTAATCTTAACAAAACAAAATACAGGAAGAGATTAAACAACACGATATTTATATTTTATACACCTACTCAAGATAAATTGGTGGTAAACAAATGTTCATGCTATAGTTTAAAAATAGACTCTAATATATAAAAACATCTAAAATCATCACAGTATTATAATTATATATGTAGAAACTTCTTTTAATGAGTGATAGAATTTTGAAACTTTATATAAATGTTTGAAGTCTATTTACGGCTAAACAGCAGAACCGATTTTCTTGAAATTTTTACTGTATCATTTTATATTTATTATTATTATTATTATTATTATTATTGTTATTATTATTATTATTATTATTATTATTATTATTATTATTATTATTATTATTATTATTATTATTATTATTATTATTATTATTATTATTATTATTATTATTATTATTATTATTATTATTATTATTATTATTATTATTATTATTATTATTATTATTATTATTATTATTATTATTATTATTATTATTATTATTATTATTATTATTATTATTATTATTATTATTATTATTATTATTATTATTATTATTATTATTATTATTATTATTATTATTATTATTATTATTATTATTATTATTATTATTATTATTATTATTATTATTATTATTATTATTATTATTATTATTATTATTATTATTATTATTATTATTATTATTATTATTATTATTATTATTATTATTATTATTATTATTATTATTATTATTATTATTATTATTATTATTATTATTATTATTATTATTATTATTATTATTATTATTATTATTATTATTATTATTATTATTATTATTATTATTATTATTATTATTATTATTATTATTATTATTATTATTATTATTATTATTATTATTATTATTATTATTATTATTATTATTATTATTATTATTATTATTATTATTATTATTATTATTATTATTATTATTATTATTATTATTATTATTATTATTATTATTATTATTATTATTATTATTATTATTATTATTATTATTATTATTATTATTATTATTATTATTATTATTATTATTATTATTATTATTATTATTATTATTATTATTATTATTATTATTATTATTATTATTATTATTATTATTATTATTATTATTATTATTATTATTATTATTATTATTATTATTATTATTATTATTATTATTATTATTATTATTATTATTATTATTATTATTATTATTATTATTATTATTATTATTATTATTATTATTATTATTATTATTATTATTATTATTATTATTATTATTATTATTATTATTATTATTATTATTATTATTATTATTATTATTATTATTATTATTATTATTATTATTATTATTATTATTATTATTATTATTATTATTATTATTATTATTATTATTATTATTATTATTATTATTATTATTATTATTATTATTATTATTATTATTATTATTATTATTATTATTATTATTATTATTATTATTATTATTATTATTATTATTATTATTATTATTATTATTATTATTATTATTATTATTATTATTATTATTATTATTATTATTATTATTATTATTATTATTATTATTATTATTATTATTATTATTATTATTATTATTATTATTATTATTATTATTATTATTATTATTATTATTATTATTATTATTATTATTATTATTATTATTATTATTATTATTATTATTATTATTATTATTATTATTATTATTATTATTATTATTATTATTATTATTATTATTATTATTATTATTATTATTATTATTATTATTATTATTATTATTATTATTATTATTATTATTATTATTATTATTATTATTATTATTATTATTATTATTATTATTATTATTATTATTATTATTATTATTATTATTATTTATTATTATTATTATTATTATTATTATTATTATTATTATTATTATTATTATTATTATTATTATTATTATTATTATTATTATTATTATTATTATTATTATTATTATTATTATTATTATTATTATTATTATTATTATTATTATTATTATTATTATTATTATTATTATTATTATTATTATTATTATTATTATTATTATTATTATTATTATTATTATTATTATTATTATTATTATTATTATTATTATTATTATTATTATTATTATTATTATTATTATTATTATTATTATTATTATTATTATTATTATTATTATTATTATTATTATTATTATTATTATTATTATTATTATTATTATTATTATTATTATTATTATTATTATTATTATTATTATTATTATTATTATTATTATTATTATTATTATTATTATTATTATTATTATTATTATTATTATTATTATTATTATTATTATTATTATTATTATTATTATTATTATTATTATTATTATTATTATTATTATTATTATTATTATTATTATTATTATTATTATTATTATTATTATTATTATTATTATTATTATTATTATTATTATTATTATTATTATTATTATTATTATTATTATTATTATTATTATTATTATTATTATTATTATTATTATTATTATTATTATTATTATTATTATTATTATTATTATTATTATTATTATTATTATTATTATTATTATTATTATTATTATTATTATTATTATTATTATTATTATTATTATTATTATTATTATTATTATTATTATTATTATTATTATTATTATTATTATTATTATTATTATTATTATTATTATTATTATTATTATTATTATTATTATTATTATTATTATTATTATTATTATTATTATTATTATTATTATTATTATTATTATTATTATTATTATTATTATTATTATTATTATTATTATTATTATTATTATTATTATTATTATTATTATTATTATTATTATTATTATTATTATTATTATTATTATTATTATTATTATTATTATTATTATTATTATTATTATTATTATTATTATTATTATTATTATTATTATTATTATTATTATTATTATTATTATTATTATTATTATTATTATTATTATTATTATTATTTATTATTATTATTATTATTATTATTATTATTATTATTATTATTATTATTATTATTATTATTATTATTATTATTATTATTATTATTATTATTATTATTATTATTATTATTATTATTATTATTATTATTATTATTATTATTATTATTATTATTATTATTATTATTATTATTATTATTATTATTATTATTATTATTATTATTATTATTATTATTATTATTATTATTATTATTATTATTATTATTATTATTATTATTATTATTATTATTATTATTATTATTATTATTATTATTATTATTATTATTATTATTATTATTATTATTATTATTATTATTATTATTATTATTATTATTATTATTATTATTATTATTATTATTATTATTATTATTATTATTATTATTATTATTATTATTATTATTATTATTATTATTATTATTATTATTATTATTATTATTATTATTATTATTATTATTATTATTATTATTATTATTATTATTATTATTATTATTATTATTATTATTATTATTATTATTATTATTATTATTATTATTATTATTATTATTATTATTATTATTATTATTATTATTATTATTATTATTATTATTATTATTATTATTATTATTATTATTATTATTATTATTATTATTATTATTATTATTATTATTATTATTATTATTATTATTATTATTATTATTATTATTATTATTATTATTATTATTATTATTATTATTATTATTATTATTATTATTATTATTATTATTATTATTATTATTATTATTATTATTATTATTATTATTATTATTATTATTATTATTATTATTATTATTATTATTATTATTATTATTATTATTATTATTATTATTATTATTATTATTATTATTATTATTATTATTATTATTATTATTATTATTATTATTATTATTATTATTATTATTATTATTATTATTATTATTATTATTATTATTATTATTATTATTATTATTATTATTATTATTATTATTATTATTATTATTATTATTATTATTATTATTATTATTATTATTATTATTATTATTATTATTATTATTATTATTATTATTATTATTATTATTATTATTATTATTATTATTATTATTATTATTATTATTATTATTATTATTATTATTATTATTATTATTATTATTATTATTATTATTATTATTATTATTATTATTATTATTATTATTATTATTATTATTATTATTATTATTATTATTATTATTATTATTATTATTATTATTATTATTATTATTATTATTATTATTATTATTATTATTATTATTATTATTATTATTATTATTATTATTATTATTATTATTATTATTATTATTATTATTATTATTATTATTATTATTATTATTATTATTATTATTATTATTATTATTATTATTATTATTATTATTATTATTATTATTATTATTATTATTATTATTATTATTATTATTATTATTATTATTATTATTAATATTATATAATAATAATTATATATATATCTATATATTATATATATATATATATATATATATATATATTATATATATATATATATATATATATATATATATATATATATATATATATATATATATATATATATATATATATATGTATACAACTTTTCTTATATAGAAATTTTTTGTAATTGCAGTATACAAAAAATATAGCCCCTTGTTTTGTACAAAAATTAGTTGTTGCAACTTCATCTTATCTAATATATATATATTAGATAATATAAGATATATATATATATATATATATATATATATATATATATATATATATATATATATATATATATATATTAGATAAGATGAAGTTGCATATATATATATATATATATATATATATATATATATATAATATATAATATATGTATATAATATATATGTATATAATAAATAATATATGTATATAATACATGTATGTATTTCAAATTTTATGTATACTACGTTTATTGACCTTTTTAATACACAAATATATGTATTTATTATGTTAAAATAATTAATTATTTTTCATTAAGTAATAGCAAATATCGGAAGAAGAAAGAACCTTAAGTGCAATAAAATTTTTTTTAAATATTTGCATTTTATTTTAAATTTATTTTTTTAAAACTTGCTTTCTATATTTTTCTAATAGTTCACTATTTCGAATACAATATTTATTTCCTTATCTAATAAATTTAATAAAGACAACATCGATGCACAAGTTTCTACTTATAATCTATTTGTTATTTTATTTTTCACAAGGCCAAATTTAGAAAAAACTCGTTCACCGCAAGCGCTGCTGTAAGTTAACATATGCACAGCCAGCTTGTATAAGTTTAAGTGCAAAGGTCAATTTAATGAATTTTTAGTATTACCTATTTTGTGCCAAAAATGTTAACAATTCTTAATTCTTCTTTATCTTCTGCCTTACTTTCTAATAATTTAAATTCGCTAATAACAGCCTCTAGATCACTTATACTATAATAAAATTCTGAAATGAGATCTATGTAGGCAATAGGTTGAAAAAAGCTTACGACTTTCAGCCTTTTGTCATTAATGTTAATTCCAAATAATATTTCGTCACATAGTTTTTTAAAACTTTAAAATATTTGTTTTTATTGCTATATGTGCATTTCTACATCCGATATATTTTAAGAATTTATTTCTATTTCAGCTTCATGGCCTATGTATATATTTTTAATATTGTTACGAAAATAAGATTGGGCACCTCTGTGTTTATTACATCGCTAAAATAAATAAACAAATGCTGCAAGGACAACTATACATGTTGTTTATAAATAACCAGAATCGACAACAACAAACATTAACAGAGGTAAAGTAAATAAAATTAACACAGCAACAATAAAAACTAACAGCAAAGAAAACAAGTAACAGACAATAACAAGCAACAACAAATACTAAGAGCTGAAAGAAGTAGATGTTTGCATTCGCATAGCTACAAAAAAACTAGAAAGAAATCAAAAGAAAGAAATGGAATCTACCTGAAATATCGAGCGGTTCGAGAACTTTCGAAGTGTTGCTTACTCAGCCATATAAAAAGCACATCGGTGCGAATAACAATCAGTTTATTTGTAGTAAACTCAGCGAGTTCAGTTTAAGTAAAGTTAACTCAGCGAACGAGTCTTGTTGGTTTGAAGTCAGCATAAAGAGAGTTTGGAGTGCTTAAACTCTGTTCGAAGAGAATTTAAGTTGTGATCAAACCTAAGTTTATTTATTTATTTATTTACGATCGGGTTAGAAGATCTTTAGGTAGAAAGATCTGTCGATTATTGTTGTTGTTTACAAACTTGTAAATAGACAGAGTAATTAAGAATAGAAAATTGTTATTGCTTGTAAAAAGGTTACAAGCAGTGGTGCACAAAATTGTGTTGAATAAAGGATTTAAAAAATAAAAACTAAACACAAGATTTATTTTATATTAACTGCAATCGACGAACTCATAAATACACGTTTTTAAAAGGGTAAAAAAGTAACAAGTGGTTTCAGAAGTGGGATTGTAGTCTTTAAAATAAAATAATAGAATGAAGTTCAGAGAACTTAATGTGGTGTTGTCGTCAACTGGGACCAAGACCGAATTGCAAAACCGGTTGTATGAGTATTTTCGACGGCGGGGCATTAACGTTGATACTCACGTAGTTGATGATGAGGAAGAGCCTCAGGTGAGTGCCCTTTCAGCTAAAAGTAATACGGATACCAATGCACGCTTGCCGCTATGATGGAAAAAATGCAAGTACAGAGCAAAGTAAATATTTCTTTGTCTATAACTTTATAATGGTAACAATAAGAGTCAAGAAGTTTAGTCCAAATAGCTTCATAGTTAATACAAATCCTGACTTTGTAGTCAGACGAGAGTTTGGATAAACGAGAATGTTTAATATGTGGAGAACTTAAAGCTACGCTATCTATCTACCTCAACTAAAAAGCGGTAAAGATTGGATAAGTGGGTACTGAACAAAGCACATCTATATATGTACATATACTACATATATAAAAATGAATGTGATTTTATTTGAAAACTAGATATATACAGCTAAACAGTAGGTTCAACAGAATCTTTCTGGAAGGATCTATAGGTTATCTTAAATATTTGGACTTGAACCGGAAGAGAATAAAATGTGGAAAAAATTTAAAATATGATAACTATGATAGTCGTTAAGATAATAATTAATATAGGGGTAGCGTAGCACGCCGGGGTTTCAGCTAAAATCTATATAAAAATGAATGCGTATTTTTATGTACTGTGAGCGTTAAAATAAAGTGCACAATCTGATTCTCTAGAATTTAGTTAAATATTTTACACCTTTTTACAACTGTTTAAAGTTTAAACAAATTTTGAAAAAACAACAACTGTAGTTATACAACAAGAACGAAAAGTACTTAATTTTTTACGCGTCAAAAGTGCATAAAGAAAATTTCGCTTTTAAAAAAAGAATGATGTAGAAACACTTGGAAAGTGATATCATTTGTTTAATAGATAATATCGAGTATAGCTTTAATCCGTTTTTGAAATTTTAAAAATACCTCCAAAACCGTAAGTAACGTATAAAAAACCGGTTTTTCGTACCTTCAAGCACTAACAAGCTAGTAACTTAGCTAAATATTAGCCGATTTAAGGATTCTTGGCGGATTAGGAAAGAAGGGGAACAGAAATGTTCCTCCGTAAATGACATACTTACTTTACTTAAGTAATCTTAAGGAATCTGTGTATATTACTTAAGCAAACACATTTTTGTATAACTCATCAAAATTTTTCTAAGTTTAGAGACGTTTGCACGCTATTTTATATAAGGGATACATTCTAGTTTTGGATTTGTTAAAGTAGTATGTTTAATTATGAATAAAATGATACTTCATTTTTTAAAATCGGATAGAAATTTACTAAATATCAATATGGTTACATGGTTTTAGTCAAATTCAGACAGCTCTTTGTTACAAAACCTATTGGCAAGGAGACAGCAAGGATTCAAAAGTATACAATTTTTACCAGATTATGTTAAATCTTGTAAGGCCGTGTAAGTCGGTCATTTGGTCGATAATCTTTCATACTCTTACGTAATAAATTGATAAGATTTTAAATTATTAAGATGTGTTGTGGTTTACAAAAATTATTTCTTAACAATTAAACATTCCATACGTTCAGTAGTATTTAAATTCCCCTGTAGTTACGACGATAAGTTACATGTTGAAATAATGCAAATATCGGGTGATTTTTAAGAGCTTTCGGATTTGATTTAAAAAAACACATAAAATCTAGAGTAATATCTGAAATCTTTATTTGAGTTGATAGAACGATCCATATAATTCAATGTTTAATGATGATTTCATGTAAATGTTGACAGCGGCTACGCCTCAAATGGTTCATACGTTGAGTCCAATTTTTGGCATACTCTTTCCAACATATCAGCCGGTATCTCTAGAATAATTTCTTCAATATTGGTTTCCAGTGCGTTAATCTTTGAGAGTTTGTACCTTGACATAGCCACAAAAAACAGTCTAAAGGTTAAACCGCACGATATAGGCGGCCAATTGACCGGCCCAAACCTGAAACAAACTGTTCACCGAACTTGCATCTCAATTGGGTCATTGTTTCGCGTGCTGTGTGGCATGTGGCACCGTCTTGTTGAAACCACATGCCAGCCAAGTCCAGCCTTCGTTGTCTTTGAAAAATTACTGTCTAATGATGCCACCGGAACATAATCCACAGCAAACAGTGCGTATTTGGGGATGCATTGGCAGTTCTTGCAATGCTTCTGGCTGAAATACGGCAATTTTGCTTGTTCACGTATCCATTCAATCAGAAATGTGCTGACCGTAAAATTTAAGAATTGCACGATGCACTTTATTAACCGAGCATGAATTTCGATAATAAAATTCAATTATCTGCAAGCGTTGTTCGTTTGTAAGTCGACTCATGGTTAAATTACACAAGTTTACAAAAAATAATTTTTTTTTGTACATGAAATGAAACATATGTATGTGCATTTTTAAGAAATGCTATCAGTGGTATATAATTACCACTTTTTGTTTGTTCAACTTAACGCCACAGTTTTATGATAGGAAAGCTTTTAATTTTCACCTACATAATGTAGTGTAGTATTACTAGTTCTTGATCCAAGAATACCTAAAATTAGTTATTTAATGCTTTCAGAGATGTATTTTTTGTTGTTAAACCAATTGTATTTCACCCAAGCAAAATATACTTTCCTGCTTTAAAAATATTTTAATCAATATAAATTTGCAATAATACTTAGTTTTGTAATTGTATAAAATTAAAATTTGGTTTATTCAATAATATGTCACCAAGAGCGTGAGGTATATTGTTTTTGTTATTATGCTGATTTTTAATTCTTTTTTTTTTGTGGAAATTCCATTATAACGGTAAATATGTGTATAGAAATACACAATTTACTTATTATGACAAATATCAACATACATTTGTCTCTTGGTTTTAACATTTCGATCCGTAAACTCAAATTTCCAGATAAAGTCTGTAAAACAATTATTTGTGATTTAAGTGAAACTTAAAAAATATTAAAAAAATTTGTCATTAACAATTTATGAAAGATAAATTTATTTGTATATAGGTGAGTATCTATATTTTGCAGACCTGCCGGTAGCCAGTTCGTTTTGCATAAAAATTGTTTTCTCTTTTAATAGGCCTCTATCTTTTTTTAATATAGGGTCTGCCAAATACATTTTTTTTTTTTTGAAAATGCTACAAAACAAAAAAAAAATACTGAATATTTTATCAAATTTCTTTTTTTATTTGAAAGTACAATCCTTCCGATTAATAATGGAAAATAATTTCATTCAAATGGCTGCCTCGGCTGGCCATGCAGTAGTCTACACCATCGGTCCAATTTTTAAGCACATTATCGATTGTGTGCAGCTGTATTTCACCAATGGCTTCACGAATATTGTCCTTTAAAGCGTCAATTGTCTCTGGCTTGTTGGCGTAACACTTATCTTTGACGGCACCCCATAAATAATATTCCGACGGTGTCAAATCGCAGCTCTGAGGTGGCCAAGCAACATCAGCTCTGCGGTTGATAATGTGATCTTCAAAAACAGGGCTCAAAACATCGAGTATAGCTTCGGCTGCTAATATCCTCCTCCTCAATTTTTGTGAACAAAAATTCGTTCAACATGGCCCGATAACGATTTCAATTGACTGTAATGGCAACTCCTTGCTCATTTTCGAAGAAAAATGGCCCAATTATACCTATGGACCAAAATCCGCATCAAACAGTGACTCGTCTTGGGTATATCGGCTTTTCAATGTATGCATGCGGGTTTTTTGTGCCCCACATGCGACAATTTTGCTTCTTTACATACCCGCCAAGATCAAAATGAGCTTCATCTGAAAAGATGATTTTTTTTTTTTTTTTTTTTTGGCGAAATCGGCGTCTTCTGTAAGTCGATCGCAGGCTCACTTAGCTAAGCGTTGTTCAAGCGTATACACAACCATATTCGTTCAGCGGAAGGTAAAAACTAATTATCTGTCAAATCAGACATGAGCTAAGTGTTACCATTCACGAAATAAGCACTAGTTGAAAAAAAAAACGTTAGACTCTATATAAAATTAGCAGGTTCAAATATGATTGCCTCTTAAAAAGTTCCAACGAGTCTGTCGGCTGCATTTTTGGCGTTGAACTTTCTTGTGTGCAGTGGCATGCTGGTATTAAACTATTTAAATTCGAAATAAGCGACAAACAATCGTTACAAACAGCTTACTAGGATGATACCATATTAGAATTAAAAAGGACTTTACCTTAATTGATATATTATTATTGAATTCATATGCATTCATGGTATTGATTGCAACGATATCTTTCATGTGTTAAAAGAATGTGCAAAATGCAGAGGGGTGTAAATTGGAATCTTAAATGTTTTGAACGAAATGTAAACTAAGTTTCTGCTTATCAAATAATAAAAAATGTTTTTAAAGTTACCACAGAAAATAAGCAAAATGTTGGAATAAAACATATTAGAAATCCCTCTTTGGTAAAAATATTTCTTTGACTTAGCGGGTAAGTCCGCCTTTTGGCAACATATTTTCTTAGCTGAAAGGTTAGTTTTTAATGTTTTTCAACTTTTTACTTTAAAGTATTGTTTTTCCTGCTAACTACCGTCCAGTATAATTTTTTAGCTCAAAATAAAATTGTCCGGTTAGAGGGTTAACCCAAATCGGTTTTGCTATGCTTACGCTAGGCAAGCACAAAAAATGTCCAAAGCGCTTATTTTCATTATTTGGTTTTTGGGAGTTGCATCAAGATAAAAGGTGGATTCCTCATGTGGTTTGTACAAATTGTATGCTAATGCTTAGCTTCCAGTATACCAGTAAAAATAGATCTTTGAAGTTTGGTAAACCAATGATTTGAAGAGAATCTAAAATTTTTAGGAAATAAAAAAATTAAGATTACAAAGTTATAATTACTGATTTACTGAAGAATTTCTAACGGATGGGTGTTAATATGTTCCTTAAAAGTCAATTTTATATTCCCATTTTAACGAGAATGGTGATTGATTTCAACAAGATGCATATAAAATTCTTTGAGCGAAACTATTAAGGCTAGGAGACTATTGTTGGAGTGTCATAAGAGAAACAAATTCGAGTTTATTTAAAAAAAGAAGTACAACCCCTAATAACTAACAGCTCTTACATGTTTTAACTTACATTTGTACAAAAATCGTGTAAAATAGTGTTATAGACCAAACATATATGACATATTTATACGACAATAACATATTAAAGGAAATCAGCTAAGCTGCCAAAAACAGTGCTGCCAATAAATGACCCGATACATAAAATATATATATATTTTTATATATATTTTTTTTTGATTTTAATTATTTTCTTTCTATTTTTGTTGTTAGTAGGCGTAGTAGTAAATTAAGTATATAAAGTAGAACAAAATATTGCATATTGTAAATAGATTATAAATTGGGCAGTGATAACATTTTGTTTTTTTGATTCTTCAGATGTATAGATTGTATATCGAATTTATGATTTTGAATTAAAATTAAATATTGGTTTTAAATAATCAGAATGAAAGATAAACAGCAAAAACTTACAAATATTGGAACTAAACTGGGTTTAAATATCAAAAACTAAAAAATATTGTGAAAATGGAAAGAGAATAGACTTATGTATGTATGTATGTATGTATTACGAATCTTAAGAATATTTTATGAGTTACAATAATTCATTTTCTTATCCTTTTTCTTGAACGATAATTAAAGAAAAAAAAAACCAAAATATTCATGTTGGTATAAAATTATAAAGTAGAATATGCTAATGGGTAAACTTTAGCATTTACCATTGGCAGGTGCTTTAGGGCGACAAATCTTACTGCGGCCATTGGCACCGTAGACAATGTTGCAGGAGAAAGTGAAGTAACCGCAGGTTGATGATTTTGTATAGTAGGTGGATTGGAAGTTTTTGTTATCTTGAGGAGGATTTTTGGAATTGTCCATACTACCAGTAACAGATTTGGTAACGGTAACATAACTGTCGGGAGTACGAGACTTATTTTCGGATTTTTCATCGGCAGTTATATTAAGCTTGTTCT
The DNA here is from genome assembly GCA_023159175.1 of Wohlfahrtia magnifica. Taxonomy (NCBI): domain Eukaryota; kingdom Metazoa; phylum Arthropoda; class Insecta; order Diptera; family Sarcophagidae; genus Wohlfahrtia; species Wohlfahrtia magnifica. The sequence continues at coordinate 1,000,547 of JAKWBJ010000216.1, read as the reverse complement.
CAGACTTGTGTGGCTCTAGGGATTTGGTATGAAATTTCTTTTCTACATTAACAGTACCACGGAATCCGCTGGGCACAGTTTCGGTAGTAGTGCGTGAACGATATGTTTGAACACGTCCATTTTGATTTTGTACTACGCTATATTCCTTTGTAGAATCTGCTACGGCAACCTGTTGCGTTTGTGTGGGTGAACTTTGGGTGTGACTGCGGTATAATGATTGTGAATCAAGCTTTTTGTCATTGTCATTCTTTGAATCCATTTTAATAGGATTTTCATTGTAATAGTCTTCCTCATCTTCGTATTCATCGTAGGGTTCTTCTTCGTCATCCTCATCGGGTAAATTTGAATCGTCGTTATCTAATTTATTTGAATTAGCCACTATAAATCAGAAAACGCTTTGTTATGTTTTTTATTGTACAGTAACTATTTCGAATTTCGATTACCTTCTTTGTTCGTTTTGGAATTTTTCAATTGTAAATCGGGAATGTCAGATTCGGATGTAAGGGATGGATTGTAAACGGTGTCAACGCGATCAGTTACCCTGTAATGTTATACAAAAGCTAAATAAGTTTCATGTTTTAGGTGGTGATAATGATAACAATATTACGCATCAGAGTTTCCAAATTGACTGATGGTGTTAAAGAGATCTCTGTTTTGTTCACGGTAGGTTGCTACCTGTTCCTTGGTGCCCGAAGCAGATTGGGCAGCACCGTGATATGACACGCCGTATCTAAAATAAATTAAATTGCTTATGAACAATCAGTAAGAAAAATGAATAATATTCCTTGCTCCTTACTTGGATGTACCCTGAATTTGTGATTGACTGTTGCCGGAATGTACACCAGATTGAGCAGATGCTTGACCACCGCCAGTAGATCGTACGATTTCACCATCTTGGCCAGGTCTAAAGCCAATTTGAGCTTGGGATGATGTCTGGCCAGGACCACTAGATTGAGCATCAGCTAAACCACCCTTATCGTTGGCTTGTACCTGTTAAATGGAATGTTGAACCCAGACATTAAGGCGACTTTTTCTTAAATACTATGAAATTTTATTCACCTCGCTCTGACTCTGGTGTAATATGCCACCGCTTTGTGAGGATGCTTTTGTACCACCAGTTTTTTCGTTAACTTGAACTTGTGCCTGTGACTGAGCAGCACCTCCCTGACCTTGTGACTGACTCATGGCTCCTTCTGTCCCTCCTGTAACCTGAGCGCTCGCTGAACGATCGCTGTCTGAGGTCATTGCACTAGCACTGAATGAGCCACTTGAACTGTAAGTGCCCTGTACTTGTGTCTTAGCTGTACCACCATTCTTTTTACCTTGAGCACTTGCAGCTGCCTGACCATTGCCAATTGATGATTCAGCTTGAGAGAAAGCATCGTCTGCACCACTAACACCAGAAGCTGCAATTATGTAAATATTAAGTCATTACCCCATTTGAAAAAATATGATTTGCTTACATAAAACTCCAGTGCTGCCAACACCTTGTTGGACTCCTGAGGTTTGAACACCACTGGGAACGAATGTTGATCCTGGTTGAATAATTTGTTGCGGACCTTGATCGTATTGGGTAACACCTGTGCCAGGTTGACCATAACCTGCTTGTGCTCCTGTTCCAATCGCTCCGGGTTGTCCATATCCCGTTTGTGTTCCTGATCCAATTGCTCCAGGCTGTCCATAACCTGTTTGTGCCCCTAAACCAATCGCTCCTGGTTTTCCATATCCTGCTTGTGTTCCTGGAACAGTTGCTCCAGGTTGTCCATAACTAGGTTGTGCTGCTGAACCAATCGATCCAGGTTGTCCATAGCCTGCTTGTGTTCCTGATCCAATTTCTCCAGGTTGTCCATACCCTGTTTGTGCTCCTGGACTAATTGCTACAGGTTGCCCATATCCTGATTGTGTTCCTGGAGCAGTTGATCCAGGTTGTCCATAGCCTACTTGTGCTCCTCGACCAGCCGCCTCAGGTTGTCCATAACCTCCTGGTGCTCTTGGCTGAACTCCAGTTGTTGGTTGTCCATAACCTGCTTGAACTCCAGTGGTTGGTTGGCCATAACCGGGCCGACCGTACTGTGATTCAACTCCTGGTTGACCATAACCAGTACCAGGTCTACCTTTACTTGGCTGCTGGCCAAAGTTAGCGTCATATACAGTTTCAAAACCAGGTCCGTGTTGAAAATCTGTTCCTTGCTGTACACCTACACCTCCTCGTGCACCTCCCACTGCAGGTTGTACACCACCATGAGGATATACCAACTCCGGTTGACTAACACTTCCAATTGGACGAGCACCCGGGTGACCACCACCAGTTGCAGTGCCAGGTTGTAATCCAGATATTGTCAGACCATATTCAGGTAGAACACCCTGTCGTTCTTGGCCACGTCCGGGTAATTGTTGTGCTTCTGTTCCAGGTTGGTAACCGGTTCCTCTAGGCCCAAATCCAGTGCCTGGTTGATGGCCTCGTTGGTGCATTATTGTTCCTTGCTCATCTACGCCTAAACCTTGTCGAACATAACCTATACCAGGCTGAGCTCCAGCACCGGGTTGTACTCCCACACCTGGCTGTATATAATCGGTACCTGGGTGAGCACGTCCCCCTGGTTGAACATAAGCTGTACCTGAGTGAACACCTGTACCGGCTTGAACACCTGTACCGGCTTGAACACCTGTACCGGCTTGAACTCCTGTTTCTGGCTGACCATAACCTGTTCCAGATGAAATACCGGTACCAGGTTGAACTCCAACTTCTGGCTGGACGTAACCAATGCCGCGTTGTCCCAAACCTTCCCTAGGCTGAACATGTCCTTGTTGGGTTCCTGCTCCTGGTTGTACAAATCCGACAGAAGGTTGTACACCATAACCTGGTTGGCCTCTTTCACCTGGTTGTATAATTTCTCCTGATGGCAAAACATGACCAGTGCCAGATTGAACATTACCTACTTGACCGTAGCCAGGTTGTAACCTACCAGGCTGGCCTCCAACACCAGGTTGTACAAAACCACCAGGCTGAGCACCACCTCCTGTTTGTTGTCCAATACCAGATGCAGGTCTACTTACGGGTTTCGTTCCAGGTTGTTGCATTATTTGTTGTGGACCAGTACCCGGTTGAAAAACACCAAGGGGTTGTCTTCCACTTTCACCGATTCCTCCATAGCCTGGGGCATAACCAGGTTGCTGTGAATAGCCAATACCCCGTTGGTCAGTTCCATATTGTGGTATTTGTTGTTGACCTGGTACATGACCGGTACCTTTAAATTACGAAATTAACACAAAATAATTTGTTAAATTATTTAATGCATGCCTATTACCTGGTCTGTAATGTACGCCAGGTTGTGAGATCTGCTTATCAACACCCTGTTGTCCGGGCAAATACGATACTCCACCAGTTTGGCCTGGTAGATAAGACGGAACTTGTTGACCATTAGTAACACCTGTGGGTTGGCGACCACCCACATCATATGTGGGCGCTGTCTGACCACCAGGTCTATATTGTTGTGCCTGTTGACCTCCGATTGAAATTTGTTGTCCAGTACCGGGCTGTGCGGGTCCAGAACCCGGACCATATGAAGGCATTTGCTGGCCATAGCCAACTCCTGGTTGATGTCCAAAACCTAGTTTAAAATTTGGTACAATTATTTTATTTGTTTATTTCAAATTCCTTATTATATTGCTTTTAAATACATATGTATGTATGTATGTATGTATGTATGTATGTATATTCAAATTATCACACAGGTAAACACTACCCAATAAACCTCTTCTTTTTATTACAAAAATAAAACAAGAATTAAGAAATTTAATGCAGTGCAGTTAATAGATGCTTTTTTAATTGTTTTAAGTCACCTATTTAAGTTTATAATATAGAATCTGAACCAATCTGAACATTTTCTACGTACATACATAGTCCCAGCAATTTTTCTACCCTTTTTGGTTTATTAACTATTATCACGAAGCATAATTGTAATATACATTATGCGACAAAATAAAGTATAAATTTTTAATGAATATGATTTTGCTAAAAATTAAAAACCACTTAAGATAATTTCAAAATTAATTTTATGTATGGAATGGTAACACATCTGAAAAATACAAATGAACTTTGATACATACATAAGTATATACAACATAGAAAAAAAAATTTTATGGGTTTTTTATAAAGGAAAAAATATTTCGCACGCGACAAAATAAAGCATAAACGTCTAACAAATTAGATTTAATCAATTCCTATATAAAACTATACGATATGTACTTATTATTTGTTCGTGTAATTTTTTTCTTTTTAATGACACTTCGAAATATTGACCAAATTGTCGAATGTTTTTGAAGGTATCCTTGTTTATTTAACCTGTATCCTTGTTGACAAACTTGTGGCTTTAGTTTTACTATTTAACCATATTTTAATGTCCCGAACTGATGATATTTTATCAATAGAGTTCAAATTTGATCATACCAACAAACCTTACCATATTTGGGTTTTATTATTTTAAAAAAATTGCCTTACAATGCGTAATGTGTACTTAGGATTGCTGTCCTGTTAAAACAGAATCGATCCTAATTTCATTATTTCGACTGATTTTTTAAAATTTTTCTTTAGTATTTTATTAAACATTTTTAATTCTGCGATAACGGAAACACTCGTTTTCGTCAACACTGTATACCCATGTATAAGTTCTACTTACTCTGGTTTAAATAACAATTTGGTAAAACTAATGGTAATGGTATACCTGGAGCTTGACCTGGAAGAGCAGCAGGAGGGGCAATCAATTGTGGACGTTGAGATCTCTGTCCAGGTTGTCCAATTCCGCCTGGTTTAACAACATTTGCAACAATCAAAATTAAAAAAATTATTTAAATCTTTGAGCCAACAATAAAATATAGTTTTCTGTTTATCATACCTGTTGGTTGAACTCCAGCATCAGGTCCGAATTGAGTACCTTAAAGAAGTATTTTCGATTAAGACTGCTATAAATGGACATTGTAATAAAAAAAAACTACCTGGAACACCTTGCTGTTCGAAGCTGGTTGTTCCTGGTCCAAATTGTGTTCCTAAAAATATATAACCTATTAGTCGTTGCTTTTTAAATTTAATAAGCATGATAACGAAATTACCTGTAGCACTTTGCTGGCCTATACCAGGCCCCATACCTGGACCGAATTGAGTGCCTTAAAAAATATTTATGATTAAGACCGATATGAACATAAATTTTAACCTACAACTACCTGGAGCACCTGGTTGTCTTAAACCACCAGTTCCTGGGCCAAATTGTGAGCCTAAAATATGAATAACTTATATAGTTTTGTTTTAAGTTTAAGTGCTACAATAACGAAATTACCTGGTGCACCTTGTTGTCCTACGCCAGTTCCTGGGCCATATTGTGAGCCTAAAATATATAACTTAATATAGTCTAGTTTTGAATTTCATTAAAAAATATCTACATTACCTGGTGCACCTTGTTGTCTTACACCAGTTCCTGGACCAAGTTGTGTGCCTTTCCAAATATTTTTGATTAAATGCAAGTGCAAGCTTAAATTATAATAAAAAAATACCTGGACGACCTTGCTGTCCTAAACCGCCAGTTCCAGGGCCAAACTGTGCGCCTAGAAATATATAACCTAATGTAGTCTAGTTTTGAATTTCATTACCAAAATATCGATATTACCTGGTGCACCTTGTTGTCCTACACCAGTTCCTGGACCAAATTGAGTGCCTTTCAAAATATTTTGATTAAATGCAAGTGTAAGCGTAAATTATTATAAAAAAAATACCTGGAGCACCTTGCTGTCCTAAACCGCCAGTTCCAGGGAAAAACTGTGCGCCTGAAAATATATAACTATTACAGTATTTTTCAAAAAATTGCAAGCCAAATTCTCGAAATTACCCGGTGTGCCTTGTTGTCCTACACCCGTTGATGGACCAAATTGTGTGCCTAGAAATACATTTTTAAAACCGACATACATAAAATATATATGTAGTCACAATTACCTGGAACACCAAGTTGACCTGGGCGCAATTGTGTACCTAAAAATATGTTATATGTTAATGCAATCTCATAAAATAATCCCAAAAATTTGTTACCATACACCATCTACATCACAATCAAATTACAGTGTATCTGAATGTAACATACTGAATGACGTTCAGTATTAAGAAATAGAAGTGCAACATTTTTGTCAGAAAACAAAATGCCATAAGTAAATAAACAAAAAACTAATTTGATTATAGATTTGTTTCTTTTAATGTCACACAAAGTGTTAGCTTTGTTTCTTTGCTATTGTGAACCTAATCGCCTGTGTTGTGTTTATTATTCATATACAATTTTTTCCATAAATCGGACAAAAATAATTCGATTGTGCAAATGGAGCACTTGTTTAAAAGCTGACATTTCAATATACATTTGTGGTCAATGGAGCTTTTAAATCGTTAGTGTAAAAATTTATATTTTTTTAAGTGAATCAGTATGGGGGATGAATAGAAGGAAAAAGAATGAGAATATTGAACAAAATAAATCTTAATTAAGGTTAGATTAATACAATGCCAATGGACATTTTTTTATTCAACGAAAATTGGCTGGGAACTTTCAATTAATGAACCCTTGAGACCGGATTCTACCTTTTTTCAGGTTCTGCACAACATTCGTAAATATAAGATACAATATTAGCCAATGGCCAATAGTGAAATTGAGTAAATAGAATCAAAATTTACCAAAAATGTTTTCCACAACCTTATTTAAAAATACCTTTACTCATCCGGTGTTGGCCGAGATATCAGTTTTCGTGCCACCTATTTGTTTATAAAGGAAATACAAAGACATTTGAAGTAGATGATGACTGTTGGCAATAAAAAATTGCTTTTAAAAGAAAAATACCTGTCATTTCAGACGAAAACTAGTGACTTTTCGAAAACTAGTGACTTTAGACGCGTGCGATGTCTAATAAAAAATAAAAAAACATCCACTACTGCCTTTTTGTAGGTTGCATCTATGTATTTGTGCTTTTAATTTCAACAAAATCGGTTCAGTCCTTTACGCGTGATTGTCTCATTAACGAACTGAATAAACAAAACTATTTTTTAGTCTTATTGGCATACTTTTAGGTTTGCCAATTTAATAAATTTTTAAAATTAAGTAAAAACTCATGTGATCTATTCGGCTCATTTTTCTCCAAGTTCAATTTTGGAAAACAGCATAGCCTATTTCGCTTTGGCTGGATCTTCTTATGCCTTGAAAATTTCAGCAAAATCAGTTTAGTCATTTAAGAGTGATTGCCAAACAAACAAACATATTTATAATATACATACGTATATGTAGATATGGATTTGAAAAATGTATGAAAATGGAAATTCTGTACATTTATGATTTCATTTGAATTCTTATTGAAATTTCTTCAATTAATAGTTTGACTTTTATGCTGACCATATAGGCTTAAAAGTGATATCTAGTTTATCACCTAAACAATTGGTTTTACTTTAGACTCAAAGAAAACAATTTATATAGTGATATATTAACCTTATTTAATATCCAACTAAAAAATATATGTTAAAAAACAATTTAAAATTTTCGCATATTTTTTAGCCGAAAACAACATTTCTTAGCTTTTTTTTTTAATTATTATTAATTATTATTAATTATTAATTTTGCTTAATTTGCGAAATAAAATCTTTTTGCCATGTTTTCAAAAAGAAAAGTATTTATCCTGCCAAATGAAAACTTATTATTTTTATCAGAAAGCAAGAAAAAACTTTCAAAGAAGTTGAAAAAAAGCTAGAGAAAATGCGCTCTTCTATCTAGAAAATCATAAACTTTTACAAAGTAACTGGAGGCTTTGTATCAAAACCTCGTTCTAGCCGTCCTTCAAATAAATATAATTTCAAGAGAAAAGATACATAGATCTCATAGACTCTATGCGGCAAGATCCCAAAATAATAGCCTCAAAAGTGGCTGAAGGCATTGATTTAAAATTGAACAGGAGTATACATATGTGATGATTATTTCAGAAATATCTTAAATCGAAACGGTTTTCATGCTCGTATAGAACGTAAGAAGCCCTTTATTTCATTAAAAAGAGTCAAAGAAGAATGTTGTTCGATAGAGAGCTGTTAAATAAACCATTAAAAAAGGGTTATATTTTTGAATGAGAGTAAGTATTGCATTTTTATAATAAGAAGTTGTCAATTCGTGTGGAGAAAATCCGGCACACCACTACATAAAGCCTATTTGTGCGACACGGTCATACACGGTGGTGGAGGTGTAATGGTTAGGGGATATGTGCCGGCTAACGGCGTATACAATTTACAATTTACAGGCTATTGAGTCCACTGTGGCCCAGAGAGCTTACCTAAACATTATAAAGGTCAACTGGAAGCAAATTTTAACGAAAGTGGGTTTTGGTGACAATGTTTTATTTAAATAAAGTAACGATTCTAAGAACACAGCCGATATTGTAAAACTTTAGATGCTTTATAATGTTCCAAAATAGTTGTGTGTGCTACCATAATGCTTCAGATCTTAACCCCATTGATGACTTATGGGATTTGTTGGAGCGAAAAGTCCACCATTATGTTATAATGTCAAAAATTATATTAAAAAAGTTTTGCCAACTGCATGGGAGGAAATATCACTGGAAGTCATCGCAAAACTGGTTTTTTTCATTCAAAAAAAAATTGGCCGTGGTTCTCAAAAGGACGGCCAATCCAATTAAATACTAAGTTATTGTTAATGCTGTTATAAATATTCAAAAATAAAATTTTAAGAAAGTGTATACGCTTTTGAACGAAGACTGTTTTCTGCGTATTTTTTTAACACAATCTTACTTTTTTGTAATTAATTTAAATATACATAATTAATTGTATTTGTTGGATTTTAATATTTATTAAAACTATGCAACAAGATTTAATGAACAAAATTAATTTTATATTCGTAAGAGCTATTGTTGTATAATTTTTTTGTATTATCTTGGACCTAATGATTTCGTACGCCGACTTTTTCTGACTAGTGTATATTATAAATTTCTTTGTAAGTTTACTTGTTTGTTATTTAATCACGCGTAAACGACTAAACCGAGTTTGTTGAAGTTTGGAACACAGATTGATCTAGCCAATGCAAGAGTAAATTTTTCAAAATTTGACCCAGGAGTGGTTAAATTCGGCGGAAAACGGGAAACTAAGTGACTTTTCATCTAAGATGACATTTTTTATTCTTTCCAAAACAAAGATTATTGTTTCTTTACATCTCGATTTTGATAGAATTTGGAACACAGATAGATCTATTTAACGAAAGTGTTATAGGGTATGCATTTTTTTTTTAATATAAGACCAGCATCCAGGGGATGGCCCCTACTCATGCAGTGCATTGTGCTGGTACTAGGAAAATAGGTTATTGGAAGGAGGACAGAGGGAGTAGTGTTTATGGCCGTTAGATTTAAATTTACTCATGTCGTAAGTGGCAGGAAATACATTCGCTGGAAGATTATTCTACAATCGAACAGTTCGAACAAAGAACGAATTCTCCCTATAATGCGTGGTGCGACTTACTAGACAATCAACTACAAAGGGATGGGCTCTACGAGAATTCGAGTACTACGTAAAAATATATGATTTTTTTTTTTGATTAATTCCTTAATTTCGTTAAAACACATTCCGTTATAGTACCGATAGAACAATGAATTTTTCAAATTTAATCCTGAAAGAGGTTAAAATTGGGGAAAAGCGGACCAATATGGTCATACGCAGCTGTGATATGGTAGGTAATACACCCGCTTACCAACCAGAAGGTCCTCGGTTGAATACCAGGACAGACCATCTGAAAAACAGTTTTTCAACAGCGGTAATTCCTCATAACATTAGCTAGTAACTGGTTATGAGTATAAATTCTATTGAAAACATCTCTAAATGCATTTGCCGTTAGTCCCGTTCAATGAGTCTAAAAATAGAATCGGGTGCATCTCATTGACTGAGAAAAGTTCCCGTGTTCCTTCATGGAATGTTATGGGAATTATATCTATATATATATATATATATATATATATATATATATATATATATATATAGATCTATATAAATATTTATTTATATATATATATATATATATATATATATATATATAAATAAATTTGTATATATATATAGATATTTGTATATATGTATTTCCAGGCAACGCCGTATAAGTAAGTAAATGTATAAAAAAAATCTTCCTAAGTTTTCTTAATGACCATCTGGAGCTTTTAGACAGTTTTGTTTAGCTATTCTTGGGCTTGTTTGTTCATAGATTTTGTATGACATACACACCGAAAGGTTCACCATTGGATTCAAATCGGGCTACATGCAGATGGTTGCATAACTCTTTAGAATGTCTGCATATTCTGTTGAAAAATATTCTCTTCATCCATTTTATCATATAAGAATGAAGCGAGAATATCATCCAACAATTCCGTGTATATTCTTGAATTCATTTTAGATAAGATACCGTTACTTTAGTGAACAACATCACTGATAAAAGAGAGAGAAGAAAGCAAAATTGATATTAACAGTACGTTTATATGAATATGTGTAACTTAATTGGGTTTGCGTTAAGCTATAACTAAGGAATTGATTGATTGAAAGGTACCCGAAGTATTGAATTTGTGAAAATTATCTTTAAAACTATGACATGATTTATCTATCATAGGAAGATAGTTTGAAACGGTCAGTGTACATAATCAGCAGAAAATTGTAGCCCAGACCCAACATATTTCAAACACTAACTGTAGTATATGATTTAAATCATTATTACCTGGAATGCCTTGTTGTCCTACGCGTCCTACACCTGCTCCTGGTCCAAATTGTGCACCTAAAAATACAGTTTTATTCAAACTAACATACCCAAATTTATCTCCAAATATTGAAACTACCTGGACCACTTTGTTGTCCAACGCCACCGACACCAGTTCCTGGAGCAAATGGCGCGCCTATAAATGTTAAAAATGCCAAAATAACTTAAAGAAAAATAAAAATATAAAATACCTGTTTGAGGAAATCCGCCGACTCTAGAACCGGGACCATAACCCGAAGATACACCTAAAAAATATGAATTTATTATTTCATTGCGAGTAACATATTGTTAAAAAAATAGGTTTGTCACACGTGGTTTAATTACATAGCTATTCATAGCCATCGATTTTGAACATACCTGGCGCTCCTCCTACTTGTCCTGCGCCGCTTACACTGGGAGTATAACTTGCACTTGCACCTGGTCCTCCACTTTCAGCAGCGGGTGCACCAGGGATGAAACCACCGCCAATACCAGGTTGACCTACTTGTCCTGATCTGCCAGCACCTGGGTCGAAACCAGGTGATGCACCACTAGTGCCTGGTCCATAAGCAACTCCTGTACCTGGAGCAAAATCACCACTACCAGCCGAAGGTTTACCAATTTGGGTACCTCCAGTTGGAGTTCCGGGTAATCCGATTATTGAGGAAGGCTTACCATCTGTATACGAAATAACATTTCCTCCTAATGTTAAGGGATCAGGTGAGCCAGTTGGATATTCTATCGAAATTAAACATTAACAACGCGTCTTGTTTTTTAAACAATTAAAAGCAATTACCATAGACTGGACTACCACAGCCACTACAATCTCCGCTTGAAAATTGACTTTGTGCCTGTCCCATACCATGAGTTCCAGCTGAAATTATTTTGTATTAAAAAAATTTTTTTTTATAGAAGTTTCACTTACAAACTGTTGATCTTGAACCACTTTCTGTTGCTTCTGCCTCCGCTTTGCCATCTAATTCTGGTTGTCCAAAGTTTAAGTACTGAGATTGAGTTTGACCACGTTTGCTATGAATAAATTACAAAAAAGAAGACGAATGTACAATTTTAATGATGAATTGCAAAATCAATACAGGTTCATTAAAAAATCTAATAACGCTGCCAAGGTACGATGTTCTAAGTACATAACAAATTGCAAATAAATAAGCACAAGGATGACGATATTGCTACCGTTTCTAGCAAAACTTTATCCTGTCATTCGGGGTCTAAGTGTATAATCGATAATGAAAAAAAATAGTATATAGGAAGGATTGATTTCAGGAATTTATTAAAAAAAAAATGGTTTACAAGTTGATTGGTTGATTAGTAATAATAAAATTTTCAAAAGACATTAAAATTATATTGGAAGCTCATGCCATGAGTTCCAGCTGAAATAATAATTATAAGTCTCTCATCGTCATATGACTGCGAACCGCTTCATGTCAAAAGTTGTTTATGTTTTCGTAAATTTGTTTACATTCATGTTGTGAAAAGAAGAAAAACAAAATAATAATAATAATAATAATAATAATAATAATAATAATAATAATAATAATAATAATAATAATAATAATAATAATAATAATAATAATAATAATAATAATAATAATAATAATAATAATAATAATAATAATAATAATAATAATAATAATAATAATAATAATAATAATAATAATAATAATAATAATAATAATAATAATAATAATAATAATAATAATAATAATAATAATAATAATAATAATAATAATAATAATAATAATAATAATAATAATAATAATAATAATAATAATAATAATAATAATAATAATAATAATAATAATAATAATAATAATAATAATAATAATAATAATAATAATAATAATAATAATAATAATAATAATAATAATAATAATAATAATAATAATAATAATAATAATAATAATAATAATAATAATAATAATAATAATAATAATAATAATAATAATAATAATAATAATAATAATAATAATAATAATAATAATAATAATAATAATAATAATAATAATAATAATAATAATAATAATAATAATAATAATAATAATAATAATAATAATAATAATAATAATAATAATAATAATAATAATAATAATAATAATAATAATAATAATAATAATAATAATAATAATAATAATAATAATAATAATAATAATAATAATAATAATAATAATAATAATAATAATAATAATAATAATAATAATAATAATAATAATAATAATAATAATAATAATAATAATAATAATAATAATAATAATAATAATAATAATAATAATAATAATAATAATAATAATAATAATAATAATAATAATAATAATAATAATAATAATAATAATAATAATAATAATAATAATAATAATAATAATAATAATAATAATAATAATAATAATAATAATAATAATAATAATAATAATAATAATAATAATAATAATAATAATAATAATAATAATAATAATAATAATAATAATAATAATAATAATAATAATAAGGATATTCATTTCAGATCTTTTTTGATTGTAAAAATGGAAAAGTGAATAAATGGATATTTGTACAACAAGCACAAGAAAAAAATTTTCCATCAAAAATTGTATTTTTATCATACCTACATATACCAGGTGTAAAAAAATCAAGGAAAAAAAATGGAATTTTCCTCTACAAACGTCAAACAAATTGATATTGCCAGTCTTAAAGAAATAGATAATTTTTACCAAAAATTACGTAATTACACCACCTTAAATTGTGCAACTATAATATTATGACATTTCTAACATTTCATGCATGGTTGAACTAACCGTTATTTTTAAAACGAAAAAAAAAATTAATGGGTCGACTATGAATAGCAACCGAGCCTCAGTTTCGTTACCGAACGACAACTAGAAATCTGTAGTTGCCTATATGGCAATTGAAATTAATAAAAATATACTATATTCACAAACTAATTTTTATGAAAAAATAAATATGTACATATTTAAAACAGAATACATTTTAAAAACAAAATAGAAAAAATTTGAAAGGAATACGCTTAATATCATTTGTAAAAAATATATACATATGTATATATGTAAGTATATATTTTCTTCCAAACACATATTTCCAAACACATATTTTGTGTTAAAGTTTTTAAAGTGTTTCAACACGTTGCTTTTGCGCTTCATAACCTCTATGTGATAGGTCTTGCATTGTTAAATATTATTGTGCTGAACTTTTCAAAAATGCGAACAAATTTTATAAATTTACATTTATTTCATTTCATTTAATTTTTTTTCCCAAAATTATTTAAAAAAATTTCAATTGAAACAAAATGCCAAAAAAAAAAATACAATTACGTTTTTCTATTTTTGCTTTACATTACAACTGTTATTTGACAGGTAAGAGTTCAAAACAACAATAAAAATACCCTGTTGTTTTTCTTATTGTAGATGTGAGGGTACCTTCTAGTTATTCAACTTTGGCTCTTACAAATTATTAAAAAACGATTGCTATGATAATAAAAAACTAAGTTTTACAATACCACATCTCAATCGTTGATTCTAATCTTAGCGCGAAGTTCATTGAAACGAATAAAGTCTAAAAATTTGGTTGGCATGTCAGCTTCTTGATTTATTGAAATTATGGATTCTATCTTGACATATCCTGTTGAAACGTTATCTCGTATAAAATGGTGTTTGACTTCTATATGTTTAGCTCGTTTACTTTCATGTGTAGTTGCCATACCAATACATCCTTTGTTATCCTCATAAATAGTAACGCACTCATCTTGAATTTCTTTTAAGTCTTCCATTAAGCCTTTTAACCCCAAAGCTTCAGAAACTGCAGAACTTAAAGTCATATATTCTGTTTCACTTGACGAAGTTGCAACGGTTTGTTGATTCTTTGAGGACCACAAGACACACCATCCAAAAACTTTAAAAAAATGGCCATTAACTAGCTTTCGACCCTGTGGATCATTTGCCCAATCGGCGTCAGCAAATCCCACAATAGGAGTTTTATCATTTTGAGAATATACAGGCTTTATTTTCTTTGTACCCTTTGAATAGCAAACAATTCTCTTCAAATGTTGCCAATGTGTTTCATTTGGATTTTGTTGAAACCGTCCCATGTAAGCCACAGAATAGTAAATATCAGGCCTACAACTTAGCATTGTATACATAAGGCTTCCAAGTAACTCACGGTAAGGTTCATTAATTTTACAATTTTCATCACTTTTATATAATAGCTTAAGAACTTTTTCCATTGGAGTCAGCCATTCCAAAATCCTATAAAACTTTTTCGATATTAGATTCTTGAGACAATTTAATTTGATTCTTTTCACATTAAACTTTTGTACCAAGAAAATTCTTCAAGAGGCCACCGTCACTCATTTCAAATATATGTGATGTCTTTTCTAAGTTTTCCAATACTACCTAATTAGTTTCCAGGAATAAGTAAATCATCCACATAAAGGACAACGATTAATACGTCTTTTTTGGAAATTTTATATATAAATAATAATCTGGACTTGATCTTTGAAATCCTAGGAACAGCAGAAAATGATTGAACGAGGAGCTTGCTTAAGACCATACAACGGCTTCTTTAGTTTAAGTACCATTACATCTTTTAATTTATTGCCTTTTGGTGCTGCAAGATATGTGTCTTCATCTAACTTTCCATGCAAAAATGCACTTTTGTCGTCAAGTCGATGAAAGTGGTAACCTCTATATAAACCTACTGCAAGAACAACTCGAATTGTAGATAGCTTAGCTACAGGTGCGTATGAGTCATTCTAGTCTACTCCATGTTTTTGTAAAAAACCTTTCGCAACCAGACGAGCCTTGTATCTTGTAAGATTGCCATTTCCATCATCTTTTATACGATAAACCTATTTGGTATTTAAAAGATTTACTTTGGGCGGTTTTTTTTAGAAAAAATTGACTTTAATTCATCAGATACGGCAGCTCTCCATCTATCGGTATCTTCCCATCCAAATATATCCTTATAGTTTTCTGGTATCATCTTACAAGTATCAACAATGTCAACAACGGAATCTGCTTGTAAACCAGTAATAAAATCAAAAAACTTACTTGGGAGCTTGCGCTCACGGCCGCTTCGTCGTACAACTTCAGTATGACGCAATTCTTGCAGTGGAATTGATTTGGGTAGTTCAACAGAATTTTGAATTTCTAAAACTTCGTCTTAATCATCAGTTAAAATACTTGAATTAGAATTAGCTCCGCAGTCGTTATTATTATTATGGGACTCCAAGAAATGTTGTTAAACTACTTCACTATTTTTATTACTGTGTGATTGATCATCAGCATTATAAACATCATCGCTACTTTCCCCTTGTTGATAGATTACAATCACTTGTTGTTCTTTTTTAAATTTAAATTTTTATATCGAAAATCTGATTCATCCCTTGCTGTAAAAATTGTTTGTTTATTTACATCCCAAAGGTAATATACGTTTGAAACGTAACCAATCATTGCAGCCTTTCGGCTTCTTGGATCCAGTTTCTTTCAATATTGACTTGGTATTCAGGCATAGGCCTTACAACCAAATATTCGTATTTTAGATACATCAGGTTACTTACTATACCGTATTTTTGCAGGTGTTTTAGAATTTGGAAGTGATCGTGTAGGTGTAGGTGCAGCTAGTGCACTTACATGCCACATATATTGTGGAACATTGGATTCAAAATGCATAGTTCTCACTTTTTCCATTAAAGTACGATTAAAACACTCACCTGCACCGTTTTACTAAGGACTATAAGCAACTGTTGTTTCAATTTGAATACCTTTTGTTTTATGCCATTCAATTTGTTGTTTTGACTCTGGTTGGAGGTAACCTTGAAGATTTTCAAACCAAACATTGCCTCATGTTCCTTCAAATAGTTTAGATTTATTACTCAAAGAATATATTACAGCAGAGTGACTAAAGTCATCAATAAATGAAACTAAGTAGCGTGATCCATTTAGGGCAGTGGGTTCTATTGGACCACAAATATCAATGTGGATTCTTTCAAATATTCTTGAAGCCTTACGATCGAAAGGATCACGAGAGTGTTTTGCTTCTACGCAAACATCGCAAAAACAAATTTGTTCTAGTTTCTTACTCACCTTTAGAATCAAATTATTATTTTCTAAAAACTTTAATCCTTATTGACCGATATGTCCAAGACGTCGATGCCATAAGGTTGCTTCCTTTTTCTGACATAAATTAGCAGTAGCCTTTTTCATTGAAAATTGAATTTCACATAAGTTCCCACGTAAGTATGCTGTACCGATTATTTCATTATTTTTTACAATTGACAACAAAATTTACGTTTGCATCAGATTTCATTGATTTTTGTACTGATAACAGATTATTTCGTAGTTCTGCAGCAGCCAGGACATCAATCATAACCTGAATCTGTTGTACATTTTAATTTTCCACTTGATTCAGCCAAAACGGACTATCAAGTTTATTGAGCTTAGAAATGTATCAACATTCATTAGCTAAATGATCACTGGCTCCAGAATCTAATATAAAAGTAATTGTCGAATCATTACTAACAACACCAGCTACACAACTGTTACAATCTTAATCTTTTGCTTGACGTCCAAACCTTTTGCACTTGAAACACTTTCCTATTAAGTACTTTTTCGAATATTTTTTACGTGAAAATGCTGTCTTCTTCTCTATATCGGCTTCATTACGATCATTAAGCTTAATTTCTTCAGTTATTAGACGAGCTTTTACAACTTCAAAAGTTAACTTTTTTGCTTTCAATATTTTGCAAAGACGTTACCAATGGATCACATTTTTCAGGTAAAGACAGAAAAATTTGTGTTATTAAATCATTTGCTTCGTTTTAGTCGCCAAACAATATTTTCAAATTGTTCCAAAAATAGTTTTATATAATCGCAACCTTTCATTCGTAGCGTTGCTAACTGTCTTTTTAACAGCAGTTGGTTAACTATAGTCTTTTGAGCAAACGCCAATTCCAAACTTGACCACATTTCCTTTGCAGTTTGTTGATCTCGAACGTAATTCAAACTATCTGCATGAATATAGCTTACGAAACGGTCTTACTTCTTATCATTTTTTAAAAATTCAGTCTTGGCCGCAACATCAAACGGCATATCGTCGGTTAGAACGTTTAAAATATTCAGAGAATCCAAATGAATTTTAACACTGAACTGCCAATCGTCGTATTCACAACCGTTATATTGCGAAATACCATGTGCTAATTCCTTATTTTCCCCCATAACCTATTGAGATCAGGAATTTATTAAAAAAAATGATTTTCAAGTTTATTGGTTGATTGGATGGAACATAGGCATTTCATACTACCAAATTTAACATTACAATTCCTTCTGTTCGAAACTCATAAGAAGTTATTTTGATCTGGTCACTAGTTGTAAAATCCTATTTCCTGACTTCATTAGAAAAATTGAAAATAGTTTGTCTAATGTTATATGTTGCATAATACTCAAGTAAAAATATTAGAAGTTGATAACTTGCCAAGAGAATCCCGCCATATTGTACATTTGGGATCTGCTCAATATATTTAATATTAATAAAAATTACTTGATTTAACTGCACAAACTACACAAACTGTAAATTTGTTGGGACTTCGAGCAGAGGAGAACAATGACCACTCATCTACTAGCAAAGTTCTTATCTGTGTGAACTACTACTGTATTGCAAATATTTTTATTTTAAATAATTGCATTAACATGGTGACAGAATGTCAATAAATATCTATTGCGGAACGAAGCTTAGTAATCAAGGCGAATTTAATAAGGTGGTCTTAAATTGAAAACGAATACAACACTGTAAAACAAAATTTCGGTGTGTCAATATAATGCAACACTGTAGTAAGCAAAAAGCTGTAGCGTCAAAAATATTTGTTGTCAACAAAATATAGAATGTTTGTGTTTTTTGACATACGCGAATGTATCAGCTGTTGCTTACGTAGTAAATTAGGGCCACCTTATTGAATTCGCCTTGTTATTAATTATTTAAATTTTCGAAAGCAGAACGAATATATTTCTTGTCATGACCGGTATTCGAACTAGAGATGCCATACGTTTTTTTTTTAAGAGTACATGTACTTTTTTTACAAAATGTACTCAAAAAATATGAAAAAAGATCTCAAAAGCATTTTTTTTTATAGACATACAGTGATGTGAAAAATAATAGGGACACATATGTATTTGACACATTGAGATTTGATAAAAATAATAATTTGATACGTAAAATGAGAAAACTGTTGATAAATCAAAGAGTACCTCGGATTGTAAGCAGTCTTATTTGGTGTCTTTACAGTATGAATACCTCGATATTAATTAATGTTATTAATTTATAAGCACCTTAAATAATTAATAACACTCTTAAGACTGTAGAGCATGATGGCGGTAATATTTTCGTTTAAGGTAATTTTCTACTATGGTGTTGGGCCACTATATCGTCTAGGGAAATTTATGAAAGCAACGGATTATCTTGAAATCTTTAGAACTTGTATGTTTCCTTAGCCCGAAGAGAAAACGAAAGAAAGAAACGGTTTGAATATAACAGTATCACTGTATTAGACTGGCCTCCACAGTCTCCAGATTTAAATGCGATAGAGGATTTGTGGAATGTAGTACAAACGACAACGATAGGAAGGTGCCCCATAAATTATCATAGTCTTTGGGAATTAATTCAGACGGTATGGTATGATATATCGGATTCAGTAGAATAAAATTGTGCTGACTCTATGCCCAAACGATGTTTGGCAGTTTTAAACAACCACGGAGCCTCAACAAAATATTAACCACTTTAAAACAACATTAGAACTGAAACTAGTGAAAATATATTATTATATTTTTTCTATGACTTTTTTTCAAAACAACATAAAGTCTGCTTATTTTTTTCACAGGGTGAATTTGTATTTTAAATTCAATTTAATAAGAATGTTAAAATAGCAACAATAATTTAATAAAAATGATATGAAACAATTTTCTGTAATTTTTTAACTAAAAATAAGTTCAATTTTTTATTTTTTTTGTATGCAAGCACTTTAAACACACACCATGCCACCTACTTATACTTATAACTTACAGTTGTTGTTGATTATTCTGCTATATTTTATTGTTCTGTATTTTAGTTTAAAAATTGTGGTCACCGTATGTGTACTATATATGTACAAATGTAGGAATTGGGTTTTAAAAATAACTTCGAATGATAAAGTTCGTTTTCTAAGTACAACAGCTATGTTACATATGTATATAAATGAATGCATATCACTCTCTTCACACCTAAGACCCCTAGAGTTTGTTTTTAATAAAGGTAAGTATTTAATTAATTAATTTAATTAATTAATTTTGAAAATGTTGAGCAGAACATATAGAGAAGTGTACTTACTAGCTTCTTTTGGATCTTTGAGTGTCAGCAGCGTAATCATCATTAGCAGGAGAATTCTGTAAACAGAAAGGAGAAGACACAGATGTCATTTTTATTTTAAAAGAGCCTTGAAAAAGTTCTACATTCATATCTATTTATTACTTTACGAGTATTAAAATTAACTACAAATAATTATTAAAATATATATATATATATATATATATATATATATATATATATATATTATATATATATATATTATGTTTGTGCCATTATTAGATTCTTGTTTTTGTGTTTTCTAGTTGAAATTAAACGCAAGCGATTAAGAATTTAATACAACAGAGTTCAACTGAAATGTCAACTTTATCAACTAGAAGACCTACTTTTCATCTGAATTCTTTACGGTTTAATTACACGCATCACTTGTTAAATGTGATCAGTATTAGTTTTTTGATTTAAGTTTAATTTCATTTTTATTTTTTATTTTTTTGTTCACTATTGTTCTAAATAATATTTTTAAATTATGAATGACCTTGAAAATATTCTTTGCTTTAGTCTCTCTACGCAAATTATTTTTTAAACTTATCATAAATCTCTGTAATTTCCTGTTCAAACGGAAGTATAAAAATATGTATTTGGTTAAAATTATTAAATTTGTTATTCTTTTTTAACATAACAGGAAAAAGGGAAAAATAATAAATAGTTTTTCATTTGGATTATCTGAATTCGTAAAAGAACTGTTTTAAGAAATTGTAAATATTTTAGTTTTAAAATTGTGTATACTTTTTCCATAAATTTTCTTTGTACAAAATTCATTTTTACAAGTCTCATTTGGCCACAGCGCCTAGAAGGCATAATAGAGGGAAGTTGGCAAAATAATTTAATCGTTAATATAAAAATTCAATCTTCTTAAGGTAGGATCACACGATTGTCACAATGCATCAATTTTAAGTAATTATTATTCTGCAGATTTGAGGCACAATAAAGAAATTGTTCTAATCATTTTCTCTGCAGTCACATGATTGCCCACGTTTAAATAAATTTGATTGTCGCAAATTAGCGCAAAATGATTAAATGGAAAAAATTGCCGCTTTTCATTCACACCATTGTTCTAGCAGATGATAAATATGAGAAACAGTGGTTGTCTAGATTGGAAATTTTATTTTGTTTACATTTCAATAAATTAAAAAAAATTATTCACTAAAATATTTATCGAAATTAATTATCGTGTGTCCGCTTGATAAAAAAAAGTAAAAATAATGAAAAACATTTTGTGGAAGTTGTGTAGTGGTTAGAGTGCTGGCGGACAACTCAAACAAATCGGTCTTCGAGTATTTCATTAAGAGACTGCAACGCCTTCGGAACAAAACACTCAACAGAAGTCTCCCTAACAACACAATACAATACAATGGAGGCACCAGCCCATCATCCTCGAGGGGGCTACAGTGGACTGACTAATCATCTACTTAGCTTGAAACAAAAAATGATTAATAAAACTGTAGCAAAGCAAAATAATACTAATGAATAGGAAAATACTGCAACGGCCTTCGGCACACGTAACGCGAACTCTTCGTGGGACAACAAGGCTTGCAGAAGAAGAAGATCAAATGTTGGCGTACAGAATCGAAGTCTTAGTGATAGGCGAAATGGGGTGGAATGGCAATGGCGAACTTATCACCGCAAATAGTAATACTGTACAGTGGGGGACAAATGACGGCGAAAGTGGAGTTGGATTGATAATATCAAGGAGGATAAAGAACTCCCTTCTAAAATGGAAACCAATATCGAATCGTGTGATAATTCAATTGTAGAGTGGGACGACACGTTACTATTGTGCGGTGCTATGCCCGAACGGAAGACACTGAAGAAACTGGTAGGGATGAATTTTATACACAATTAACATCCACGCTCAGGTGATACCATCACACTCATGGGTGATTTTAACGCAAAGATAGGTAGCGACAATACTAACATCCGATCCACTATGAGATCACACGGTTGTGGAATCAGAGATAAGAATGGAGAGCGACTAATATAGTTGTGTCAGAAATTTCAATTAGCCATAGGTGGCTCCATCTTGTCGCATGGAGAAATACACGAATATACCTGGACATCCCCGAGCGGTAAAGCACGCAATCAGATGAACCGCATATGCGTGCGCAAAAGATGGATGGATGTCAGATTATCGGATTTATCGGATGTCAGAGATAGGAGAGGAGCTGACTTCGGCGATGACCATGAGCTCATCATTTGTGAAATCAAGATTAAATTGAATGGAAATGCCAAAGAAGAAGCACCATCAGACACTTAAGGCAAAGACCTCTACCTACAGAAACTCCAGAATAATGCAACCAGACACGTATTAACCTTGGCAATCGGTGAATCGATACTAACCATTATATGAGAAAACTACATCAGGCAGTAATCGACTGTCTCACTAATCTAAAGTGCAATAGAGACCAAGCTGTTGCTGATCGAAATGGTACACTAATAGCGGACAATAATGCACAAACATAGAGATGAAGGGCACATTTCAATGAAACGGTTGAGAACAGGGACGATGGAAATAGTCTGGGAACGCCATGCAACCCTCCCAATCTGAATGTGGAATAAAGGGGGCGGTTGGTAAATTGGAAAATAATAAGGCGGCGACGAATATGGACTACCAGCGCAAATTCTACGGGTTGACATCCAAATCACAGTATGCGAGGAAGAGAGGCTGCCTCCTACTTGGAAGAAGGATATCATCATAAAGTTACCAAAAAGTGGCGACTTTAGAGACTAATAATTGACGAGGAATTACTCTACTTAACACTATACATATATAAAATACTTGGAGTCATAGTTCCGGGCAAAGTAGACAACATATTGAGAGACGGACAAGCAAGCTTCAGACCGAATAGAAGCTGCGTAGATCAGGCCAACACTTTACGAACAATCATTGGACAGTCTATAGAATGGCATACACCTCTGTATCTATTGTTCGTCGATTTCAAGAAAGCGTTTGATACCATCAGACGAACTGCAATATGGAAAGCACTAAGAACAAAAGGAGTACCCCTAAAAATAATCCGAATAATCGATGTATGAGATTACAGAACTTTCAGTTCCCCACAACGTGAACATCGGCCAACCATTCCACATCAGTGCTGAAGTTGAACAAGGATGCCCACTATCACCTCAGCTATTTACCTTCGTGCCGGATGACCTAATGAGCAGTCTGGAGAGAAATAACATGGAGTCTCTCACGCCAACTCAGAGACTTGGACTATGCAGATGACATTTGTCCCCTCTCGCATAAGATATTCAATATGCGGTCGAAACTGGAGGACCTAGAAAAATTGGCTTGTAGTGTTGGACTTGGGGTAAATATCAAAGAAACCAATCAACAATGCGAGCACGGAAAACATCATACTACATAGTCAACCAGTCGAGTATGTAGATAGCTTCTGTTACCTAGGAAGTACAATGACTATAAAAAGTGGCGCAGAAACAGACGTAGATAACAGGCTCAATAAAGCGACAGCGGCATTTAGACGTCTGCAGTCAGTATGGAGAAGCTCACGTATATCCAGACCGACTAGGCTCAGAATAAAAAACTCCAGGTATTCATTAACAAGTGTCTGAGGATCATATGCAGAATATTTTGGCCTAAAAGTAACACAGAACTGTGGAGCATAACTATGAGGAACCCATACTGAAACAGATAAGAAAAATATATTGTGGATTAATCGGTCACACTATCCGAAAAAGTTCAGATAGTATCACCAGAATGTCACTCGAGTGGAATCCTCAAGGCTCAAGAAATTGTGGTCGACCAAAGAACACCTGGAGACGCACAATTATCCGAGAACTGAGACACAACAATCTAACATGGGTGTGGGCAAAGTCAACGGCCGTAAACCGTGTTAGATGGAAATGCTTTGCGGAGGCCATATGTTCCTAAGAGGAGTAACTGGAAAAAAAATAAAAATTAAAAAAAAGGAAATGGTAGAAGTTTGTGATGCAATTTACAATTTGCAATAAATAATTAAAAAATACAATTTAAATACCGCACAAATACGTGTTTTTTCAGAAAGAAATCAATTAAAAGATACAAATTTTAGAGTATTGTCTCCTTCAATTGTCACACAAGTATGCAATGAGTTTTGGTTAATTCTTGGCGTTTACATTGGTACAAGATTGCCTTTAAAGCTTTCACACGTTTGTCACACCAGGGTTGAATTTGATTGGGATAAATAAGCACAATAATGTTGTGAGTTGCCGTATGAGCCAATAAATTGCGTAAGCACACGTTTGGCATATAAAGTGGACTAATTATTGGTGCATTACAACAATTGTGTGATCCTATCTTTATACATATATGTATATAAAAATGAGTGTGTGTTTTTGTTTTATAGACAGCTAAACGGCTGAGTCGATTTTTTCATAATTTTTACAGTATCTATCTGTGTGTCTGAAAGGAACAGTCTACATAAATATCAAAAAATCCAACTGGGCGATGCCAAGCCCATACAAAGTAAGTATTTGTCTATATCTTCAGAACAGTAACAGTTAGAGTATCTAAATTTGGTTCAAATAGCTTCATAGTCAATACAAATAATCAGTCAAAAAGTGAGCACGGTATATCTTGAGAACGGTTAAATTGTAAGTTTCTGAATTCTTTCTAAGTGACTTTATAGTCAATGAAAATCATCAGACTAAAAATGGGCGTGATTGAATAAATGGGCGTGGCACCTTTTATTCATACTTAATAAGTAATTTTTTATATATGGAGAGCAGCAATTGAAGCTATTTATCCACATTATTCAAAAAGCAGGAAAGTTTGGATAAACAGGCGCTAAGCAAAGGAATAAAATAGAGAATAAGCTTAAAAATTGATAACGAATATAGTAGTTAAGATAATAATGAATGTAGGGGTAGCGAAGCACGCTGGGTTTCAAAATTGGGAGAAATTGCAATTTTCCTTAAAAGCTAATGAGAAAAATGAGCTACAACTGAGAAACGGTACAAAATTTGTTTGTCAAATAACGGTTATTTACGTCGTCAAAATTCCAGCAGATAATTTATAAGATCTTTTTGATAAATGTTTGAATACAAAAACAGAGTTGGATTTTTAACTATTTTGATATGTGTCGCTATTATTTTCACATGACTGTATATATTAGGGTGTCGTGAATATTTACATGCATTCGCTTACTATTCGCTTATTTTAGACATTTTCATTTGCTAAAATTTTTGCGAATATTTGAATACTTAATAAGACTGACATTTTATTTCCGTAAAGAAAATTTAGAACACATGCCATCAACAAGAATATGATTTAAAGCAAGAATTAAACACTCACACAAACATACATACATAACAGGTGATGTTTTTGCTATTCCGTTTTTCAGTATAAATTTATTCAATGTAAAAATGAGATTCGTGACATGATCTGATCAGTGTTTGCCATTTCACTGTGAATGAACTAATTAACAAAGGAATAACGCTTACAAATCATTGAAATTTATTATCACAACTCGTGCTGTGTGAGATAAGTACTTCACAAATTACGTTCACCTTATGATCGTCTCACTCAGAGACAGCCAGAATCCACTTAATGGTCATCATAATCAGAAGCAGCTAGAGGCAATATAAGACCTGCCAATATATCCTCAAAGATACACTGTTTTGGTGCGGTTTGTCGGTTGGCGGGTTGACGACATCATGGGACCGTACCTCTTCATGAACGATAAAACTTTTAAAATTTTAGTGACATGTGGTTTAAACAAGACGATGCAACACGGCAAACGATATCTTGACTCTGTTGAGAGGTAAGTTTGGTGGGCAATTTATCTTACATACGTTTGGCTGCTCCAAAATCTTGCGATTTGACCCCATTAGACTATTTTTTGGGGATAAGTGAAGCCACTCGCCTATATGCGCAAGCCAGCCCTGGTAGACATCATAGCTGCCATTGGCGAGATACGGGCCAAAATGGTAGAAAAATTATGCCAAAATTGGAACTCATAGATGAACCACCGTACAATATTTAAAAAGTAAATAGCATGCGTTCATTTATTGCCCCAAATAATTATTTTATTTTCAAAACCCGAGTTTTAAATCATTTAAAGCTCAAATTAATCGTAAACATTTTAACAATAATTCAAAACAAAATGGTAACAGTGCTGAACGCCCAATTAACTCGAGTTCTGCTAACGTTCATTATATGTCAATTGGTAATGAAAATGCTACATTGAATTTTACTTCTGTCAATGAATCTGAGTTAACTTCAAAGATTGCCAATTTAAAAAATGATGCATTTCATTTTTGGTTGTTTTTTTATTCAGAACCAATGGTGCCAAGAAAAGAAGTTCATACTCGTACAATACAAAGTTTATTGCTAAATATATTTGCCAATTCCGCAGAACGCTCTAGAGCAGCTTTCAGCTCAAATTTGAATGCAAATTTAAATAATATAGTATATAAATTCGATAGAGTACAAGTTTTTAAAAGTATTAAAAAAAAAAACTAAAATATGATGAACCCATATCTTTAAGAACGCACAGTCCAATGTTATTCTGATTTAGAAGTCAAAAACCCTAGCTGCTGCTTTATGTTACTTAAATTTTAAAAAACGTTTTGAAATACCTGGTATTTTAGAAACGCCATTAGAAAATATTGAAAAATCACTATGGAGCTCAATTTACAAATAAGCAAATTATTCCACTTTTTATATGTTTTGACGAATATGCAATTAATAATCCTTTAGGTTCGCATTCAAAATCTATTACAGCAGGATATTATAGTTTGCCTATAGTTTGTCACGTCATGCGATATCAAAGCTAGATATTATTTTCTATTTATGTTATGTCAATAAACAGTTTTGATATTAAACATTTTGGACACGAAAAAATATTTTATCATTTAATACAAGAATTAAAGTCCATAGAGTCTAGACGATGAAGAATTTGAAATAAAAACACTACTTAAAACATATCAAATTTACTTCACCCTGAGTTTAGTTCTAGGCGACAATTTAGGATTAAATTCTATATTGGGTTTGATAAAATCCTTTACTACAAAAAAAATTGTCGTCGCGAGCGCATCGGAATGCAAAGGGAATATTCTGAAATTGATAATTCGTTAAGAAATCAAGAAAATTATAACGCATACCTTTTAAACCTTTTAGCGCATACCATATAGAGAAGACGAGGTGAATCATAAAGGTCATGATACATTTATTACAGAATGCATTTCATACATTGAGCTTAAAAATGACTACTCGAGAATTATGAACATTAACAGATTTCATAGTACTTATAATTGGGAATTTCGTTCCAAAAACTAATCCACTTTGGAAGCGATTAACTTTTGTTGTCAAAATTGTGGACAGTCTATTAAGAAGCAATGTTGCCAGCTTGAGTGTAATTACTCATATTGTGTGCAATTTTTCATTGTATGTATAAACCATGTGTAATTAATTTTCGGTGTAATTAGCGCGTAATTTTATTTTTTGTTCTACTGTTTTCTTCAATCGCTATATTTGGAATTTTTGTCATATGAAATTGGAGTCGCAAACCAAATTTAATTCAATCAAATAAATACAAAAAACTACTGTTTAACATGGAGGATGGTTTGGAACCGTACCGTGAATGGTGGTTACACATTTTCTTCATGGTATGCTGGCAAATTTGTTTATCTCAATATTCGAAAAGAAAATATGAAGCAAAGTGCAAAGAAAAGGTATATCGCAAGCAGTTTTCGATTCTACCAAGTCTACGATGCCAAACAAATATCGGATAAAGCTTTGGTTGATCCATTTTTACGTTACACTTGAAGTAACAGATATGAAAATAGAAGACGGTCGATATTTCCTGAATCTTCCAAACTGTAGGCAATAAGGTATATAAAGGGGCGGCTGTTTAGTTATCGTTAAGCTGTCATAAGGTAAAGACAAGGTTAAGTGGAAATAAAAGTGTTGTATAAGCGAATATTAAGCTATTGTATTAAGATAATCCGTATAAACGTTATAGTGTAGTAAATAAATAAAACTGTAATAACAACAAAGTGGTTCAATTTTATTTTAATGCAATTTAAACGAACTCAAACGTTTTAAAAATGTCAAAACGTAACAGTATGTATATTTATTTTATTTTTTATGTTCGTATGATGTTTTTATGAGAACAACTTTTGTCCGATTATGCGTTGTAATCACTGTATGTGTATAATATTCGTAAAAACACAATTTTGTGTGTAATTTTTTTCCATATGTGTAATTTTGATGTCGGTTGTGTGCAATTCATAAGGCTGTTGGTGGCAACTCTGTTTAGAAGTATATGTATATAGTGGTGTTTTTTTTCGACCCGAATATAAATATTTCATACAAATCTTTGTCTATATCCGTTTAAATAAGCAGTTTATTTTATAAGTGCTTAACAATTAAGCAGTTATAAAAATGGTGCCAAGTTGAAAATATTTTATCTTGACGTTATCTTTTGTCAACTAAAAAATTAAAAAAGGCAAATACAATTCTAAAAAATAGAATTTTACTTTATTAAAATATACAATATACACATGTAGGAGTATATATATGTACATAAAAAATCTTAAATTATCAAAAATATGAAACAAGTTTAAATTATAAACCATATCTTCGCAAAACTGCGTTAAATTTTAACAATTAAAAGTATTCATGATGAATAAGTTGATTATGTCCGATAACATGATACTTTACAACACAATGCACTTATTCAAATCATAAATTTCTTGTATGATAACTTCAAGACCATTATTGCTCAGCAAAATTAGTTAAAAAGATTTAGACTAAAGAGTCTTCCATTAAGCGTGTGTATGAGATATGCAATATAACTTCGTGCAAATTTCCGACGTAGAGTAAATTTTTCATGACTCTGGCACATAAGTTAGGCTGAATTTGAACGATAGCATGTGTCATGCTCCAAGAGAAAGTCTAACGGAGTCAAAACGCATAATCTCGGTGGCCCGTTCACATCATCTCCACATGAGATGAGAAATCGATCGTGCAGAATTTCCTATGTGTCATTCGCTATGTAAATCGTAATTACGTCATTTTGATTTTACATGTTGGTCTCCTCTTCATGCCAAAATATATTGGTACTTATCGACCTGTAGCGCTTGTCGTTGACGTTGATGGCCATGAGTTACTCTAAAGGAAAAATAAAATCCTACGTTGAAAGAAAATTTGATCAGATATTGGAGAGCCTAGAAGCATTCTCCTAAATCTGACACAAGACTTGAGGTTACTATTACTTAATAAAAGCGAACTTAAAGTGCAAACCGGTCCATTTGCCGGATCCATAGCATAGCGATCTTAAATACCATTAACATAGCTTTGCTAATAAAGAAACTAATCAGTATTGATTCTGTACAATGTCCAGCTTTCTAGATACGAATTATTTGAAAAGAATTGTAATTAAGATTCTAGGAATAAGACTAAAACACATTAAGAAAAAAATGTCTAGAGATTATTTAAAAAAATCATGGAAAAAGATTTTTAAGTCTAAAAACAAATTAAAGAGTAATTTTGTAAGAGATAACTTTATATCACAATGAACACTTTATTTAAAAATATATATATATTTTTTTAACAAAAATACATACATGAGTAAATAAATAGATTTGTTAAAAATACAAAAGCTTTGTCTAAACTAACAAATGTGACTTCTAAAAACAAAATTAAGGTGAATTTACTATAAGGTGAGGGCAATTCTACAACATACAAAAACAACAGGCAATTTGTTGCTTTCTTTTGCTGGCGGAGATTGTCAAAAACAACTAATTGAGACGTTACGGCGAATTACAAAAATAATAAATAACAAATTTTAAGCAAATATGTGGGTATAAATATAAATTTGTAAATGAAAAATATTAAAATATTTATAAAAAATAGCTACAGTTGCAAGAAATTTTCAACACATATGGGCATTTCTACAGAAAAGTCCACCCTAACAAAAAAATTAAAAGTGAGGCTACAGATTTTTCTTTCTTGTATTATTAATGATAAATATTCAAATTTAATTAAACTATAGACTAACTCTCGTTAGTTGCGAACACGAGTTAATTTAGGTTAATTTAAGGGATTTTTCTCCTTAAAATATATGTTACTATCAGTAATTGTACAATAATATATTTACCGCAAAACATTTGCAACAACAACAACTAACCGTAAAATAAATAGCGAAAACCAATATATAACAAATAACGGCAAATTATTGGTTTGCTTTAAATGGTATTTTAATGTAACGTCACGTCAGACAAAATCATATTTTTTCTCATTACAACCGTACTGTGATGATCGCAGGTGCGTGAAATTTTGCATTTTAACAAAGGTTAATAAAGTCAAGTAATTAAAATAAAAATCTCAGTTTTTAAATAAATAGTTAATTTTCTATTAATTTTCAAAAGTGTGTAACGTCACGCCAGATTGTGAATAATTATTTATTTAACATCTTAGTAAATTCATTATAATTAATTACTTGGTGAGACAAAAAGAATGAACTTGAAATATCTAGGATACAATTCAGTCAAGTAGAACAAGTATCTGTTTTTGGAATTTTTAAAACACCTCCAAAATCTCCATTTACAGGTAAAAAACTTGTTTTTCAGACCTTCATGTTGATTTTAAATTTGTTTTCGGATTTGGAAGGAGAGAAATGAACTTTTTAGCCCTTTCAGGGTCAAAAATAATTTAGGTCGAGCTAAAAATCTGATAATTTATATTTAAGGTAATTTGAATACGCTGAATCCGGGAAAAATACAATTTTTTGTATTTGGTTGCTCCCAAGTGGGTTACAGAATGTCGAATATATTCGACATAGACCTTCAAACATTTGATTTTTTATGTTTATTCAGTTTATGTTTGTTCAGTTTATTCAGTTTATTTTTAGTTAAAAAAAGGATAAAGGATAAAAGGATATTTTTGTGAAATCTTTGAAAACAATTCGAATTTCTCTTTACACAAAGAAATAGTTTAAATTTTTGGCAACTAATGTAAGAGTTTTTGCCATAACCTTTGTATGTGCATCTTTTGATCACGACGAACCTCTTGAGGAGGTGCCTTTTGAAAAACTTTTTTTCTTTTTGGGGACGGTGGCAACATTGAATCGCCACTGTCTGAGGAGTATTCCAAATTCGACGGACTTGGTTTGCTCTTTGAATTTTCTTTTGATGGTCTTCCTCGTTTACGTGGAATATTAGATTGTGGCACATCATCTTGAGCTGCGAGTAGAGTTCGGGCAACCTCAATCCGAAAATGCATAGCATCTAGGACTTTACTTGCACGAAAGTTGTCTTGTTGCTTGTGCATACACGTTTGTATAGTGTGCAGTATTTGAAAATAAATCATCTGTTAAATACTTATTAAAATATGAGAACGGTGTTCCAGCTGCACGTACATTATCTGTTTCCAATATAGGCTCAAAAGTAATGCCTCTACAATTTTCTGGTACTCGAACTGTTCTCCAACTTATATTGGTTTTAAGGGTATACTTTAATGAAATTTCTGGTTCTGTTTCACTACTTGTCTCAATATCTTGGAAATCTTTAGAGGTATCTTATCACATTTTCCTCTGAAACAGCTTCATGTTCGCGTTCCTGAATATCCATTGATCGAACCTGCGGTAAGTCAAAGGTCACCTTTCAGGGTCAATTGGCTATCATGATCTGAATCAGCTTCATTATGTCATCAACAGTTAATTTTTCTATTTTCTATGAAAACAATTCGAACAGAAGAATAACTTAGTAATGTATAGTAATAGGAAAGAAGCAACCTCTGAAGGTAAATGTCGAATATATTCGACATTCGAAAAACGATCACCAAGAGCACCCCAGCTTTAGTTTTTAATACAATTTGCTTTGAAAAACGTTTATTTACACTTGTATCAATACTTACAATTTATTTCGATATAGTCCGATCTCTTAAAATATATTTTTTTATACATAAAACGAGATTATTTTTACGACGTAGTGATTACTCTTTTAAAGCTGGTTTTAAAATAACAAAACAGATCAAATTAGTGTCTGTCTTTTATTTAAAACAAAAAATTAAAACTAACTGTATTTGATTATACAGTAAAAGCGCATAGAAACAGTGTATGTTGTAATGTCGAATATATTCTTTTCAGTAGCCTTGAAAGATGTAGATGTATTTCTCTAGCAAACACATTTTTCATCCAATTTTTTCTACATCTTTCAAGTTTAGATGCGTTTTTGCCCACTATTTTATATAGGAACCGTACTATTTATGAATTAATTAAGGAATTATATTAAGTTTCAAAGTAATAAAAACAACCCGTTTGGAGGTGTTTTGAAAATTTTAAAAGCAGTTCCTTGTTCTGTTCGATTGCACCTATCAAGAAATAATATCACTTGCCAGATATATATTTTTTTGCCAATAGAAAAAGCAAAGAAGCTGTAGAAAGAAAAGACACTTTAATCATTATTGAGAAAGCAGTGTCTAAGCGTTATATGTTGACGACTGCTTCTGAGTCGTATGAAATATACAATAAAATTGTATTGTGTGATTTTAGTCTACAGGTTTGTATCAAGGCTGGTTATGCCATACTGATTTGTGTATTTGACAGCATTGCTAATTCGACCGTCTTTGGGTAATACAATCTTGCATTTTCAAAATTAACGGGCAAATAGAAGATTTGAGAGGGTTTAAGTCTCTTCCAGAACTTTCTAAGCTGTAGGCATTTAAGTATATTAGGGGGCCAGCTTTGCCTACGTCAGTTAGTTATAGTTTGGTAGTAATTGTATAAGTGCTAATTTAAAAGTAATAAAGTAAAGTCGTGCTAAGGCGTTCGTAAAAGTGCTGAGTAATTGTGTACTAAGTGAAAGTTAAAGAATGATAAAGTGTGGAAATCAACTAAAAAACTATAGAGTAAAACATAAATTCGCTGCATTTATTTTATTGTACTGAATTTAAAAGAAAAACGTTTTAAAAAGTTTAAATCGTAACAATACGTGCATATATGCTCCATATATAAAATTTTGGACCGTTTAGCAGCGACACCATAAATGTGGGAATGTAGAAAATATTTCAAATTAACATGATATTTCCACATGTTTTCATGTTATATAAATATGATTAATATGAAACTCATGTTATTTTAACTTTTCACAATGTTGGTTCAATAAGGATCTCACATTATTTCAACATCATTACAACTTGACTTAACTAGAACTACAATATAATTTTAACATGATTTGTAGTTGCTTAAAAATGAAAAAATATTATATTTTTTAATTGTAAAATCATGTTGAATAAACATGAACCGATAATGAAGTAAGATCCTTATTAAAAAATGTTGTATGTACCTTTTTTTCATTTGATTTTACAATGTTTTTTTCTTTGTGTACATATGTACATACATATGTATGTTTGTGCAACTAAATTGAAATTTTTACAGTATATCTCTGTATGTCTGGAATGAACTATAAGCTATATATTTAAAAATTCTAACTGGTCGGTGCCAGGCCAATACAAAGTAAATATTTATTTGTCTGTATCTTTAAAATAGTAACAATAAGAATCTCTAAATTTGGTCCAAATAGCTTCATAGTTAATAGAAATCATCAGTGAAAAAGTGAGCGGAAACGAACGAATGCGCGTGGTACCTCACATATAAACTAAATATTGATTTTTGTTTATCCAGAGAACAGTTAATGCTATAGTTTCGGAATTCGGTCTGAATGACCGAATAAAAATAATACAAAAAATTTCTGTTTCCTGGGATTTTTTGTTTGTTTCTGCTAACAGGACATTCAATAAGTCCATAGGATAAGTAAAAAAAAAAACAAAATTTTGACAAAACTCGATTTTATTATTCAACACAGTTGCTTTCGAGAGCGATACAACGAGTATAGCGATCATTTTCAGCGATTACTTCATCATTGGATTTAAATTTTTATCCAGCAGGTATTCTCTTGAGATCTGAAAACAGAAAAAATCGCTGGGGGCTAAATTTGCAGAAGACGGTGGGTGGGTAAACAAATTGAAGCCCATTTCATTAAATTTTACCATCGTTTTCATCAATTTGTGGCACGATGTGTGAGTTCACGCGGCTCCGACTTTGAACAGAACTTTCGCATACTCAAATGTTCGCATACAATGTCAGCTAAAATAAAAATTGCGTAATCAGGACAAGCCATGGGTATTTTTGATGGGCCAGAGAATAGGCAGCTCGTGAAAGAATTTGGAATTCATTTCTATTGGTTATAAGTAATTTCTTAGGCAAAAAGAAATCTTACAACCATGACGAGCTTGCATAAACCAAGGAATAACATGAGCGTAAAACTCCACTTCTTGCACTCGTATTTAGACCGATTTCCACAAAATCTGGATGATTTTAGCGAGGAGCAGGGTAAAAGATTTCGTTAGTTTCTTCGGACAATGGAAGGTGGAACTAACATATGACTACTGCTGGAGTTTGCAGCGAGATCTACCTAAAGTCATTCATTCAAGAAAATCTTATAACAGAAATTTTATATTAAGTTTTTGCATTTTTCAGCAAATTTATGAAAATGCATATTTCACAATAAAAAGCTGTTAGTATCTCCCAGTATTTTTGTATAGTCAGGGCCATAAAAATAACCAATAACAAAATAAAAGAATTTAGGTAACAAAACATGTGTTGAGCAGTGTTGTCAGTCAAAAAAGAAAAAAAAAAAAAAAAAGAACCGGCAGAATTGGATAAATAGAAATTGAATGAATAGGAATTGGATAGTAAAATAGGCAAACATTATAAAATATGAGGGATTCTACGAGTCCTAAGTATATTGAGGTGATTGGGGTCTACCACACCGCTGAATGTGGAGAAAAATTTGAAGAGTTTTTAATACTTCTTTTCACATTTTGAACACATCTTTATTACCTAGTCAAAAATGGATACAAAATCCTTCTGGTTTTAGTATCAATTTGTTTTATATATTTCACGAAAACTGGTCATTCATTGTGGAAAAGCTTAGTTAAATTATTTATTATTGTGTAGCAAATAAGCTCAGAAAATATAGGTCTGAACATTTATGAACATTTTTAGTTATGCTTTACTTCATTTGTAAAGTGATTCAAAAAACGGTCACTGCCGAAAATGCAAGGTACCTAATGAACAATTTCTTATTTTTTTAATAGAAAAAAAGAACATACTTTAAAAAAATACCAAAAAAGGAATGATTAAATGGCAATATTTCTGAAACTTTTAAACTGTTATTTTTTTTTCGAAATAATTTTTTTTTTTTTTTAATTGGGGACTTTAAGCAGCTCCATCAGCCATGATTTTTACTCAATTAAGAAAATCATTTTTGATTCATGATCGGTGCGAAGTTTTTATACGATGTATTTTATTTATTCATTTCGCAATATTTTGTCATAAAATTTTGTATTTTTGCCATGGTTTTTGGGAAAATGAGACACTGTGCGTCGTTTGTAGCATTAAAAAAGGAAATGAAATAGCATACGCGTGTAATTTATTTAAAATACCATAACTGTTAGGCAACTTAAATAAGGATATTATTTTTCTGTTTAATTTTAGTTTTTTTCGCTCCTAATTTATAGCAATTAGGACTAAGATTTTAATATTTTAAAAATAATGTCTGTAGAAAATTTTAATAAGTTATCATTTTTTACTCCATTATGAAAATATTCAATTTTAGGATATATGGAAGGACACGATTCCTTGGAACTTAAATGGTTAAATTTAATTATTATATTTTATTAATTGAAACATGTGCGCTCAATTACATCAGTTTATGATAACTCCTTCTATGTTTGAACACTCGTTATATGATATCACGACCGGTCGCACAGTGGTCAGCTTTCTTTGATTTATACAATAAACTTTAATTGTTTATAAGTTATGTATATATTTTCTGTTATAGTAATTAAACACAATTTGTGGAATAAATGTTTTCAAAGTAGAATTAAAATTAAAATCTTATTTTAATTTAAGGATGCCAACAACAAATTCTTAATATATATACATTTTTTTGCACATATTTCGTTACTGTACCTCTTAAGTACCAGGAGAAAAAAGCCCTCATATTACAATGTCAGTCAAATAAATGTTTTCAAAAATAAGAAGATATTGAAATTTTTCGAATTAGGGTTTATAAAACAATTTGGGTTTTTTATGAATGTTATTGTACGTAAGACGCCACATAGTATTCAGCAATAAAAAATTTAAATAAAAACATGCCGGGAACACAAGCCTCAAAAGATTGGGGTATTTATATCGTTATAAGGGCCATCCAGCTAGAAAAATCTCTAATTTGTTCTCCTGGCTGTGTACAACATTATATACCGCACCAAAAAAGTATTAGAAATCGAATTAATAAAGCATAAGCAAGATTTATGCTTAAAATCATTATCACAATTATAAATATATTTAAACTTCTTATTCGGGTCTATAAAACCGGATTTTCAAAATACATAAACCTAATTTCATCAAATCATTTGTTAAATGTACATACAACCCTGTATCATAAGTGACAGTTTTTCAAATTTTTCTGCAATAATTATATATTTATTCTAGTGATGGCAGAGACTTTCACTAAACCTTTTTGGGTTCATCATTGTAGTAGAGTATCACCAAAAACGAGAAAGCGAAATATGTTCTGCAGTAAGTCTGAATATTTTTTAATATTTTGTATCAATGAACAAGGTTTATTCCTAGCTGCTGGAGATTAATATTTGTGTTTTGTATCCAATTTCCCATGGTTTCATGGGATACACTTCACCAAAATCAATTTCCACTTGGCACTCTAAGTCTTTTGGTACTTTGCTTAAAATTTTCCACGTCAATTATTTTGTCTGCCAGGTAGCTTTACAACCCGATTCTACTTACTTTTTCAGAGCGGGATATGATATTGTACACAGCCGTAAGAAAAAAATCAGTGAATTTTCTAGCCGATTTGCCTTTTTAATAATGAAATTACTCCAATATTTTGAGACTCTTGTTCTCGTGTTTTTATTTAAATGAAGTGTAATTTTTTTTAACTTTTGACCAATATTTTATTGCTAAATGTTGAATGAAAAACCATAATTCTATCTTTTACATTCGATAACATTCATATAAAAACGTATTTTTTTGTGATGAAAAACCATAATTCTAAAAATTACAATAATTTCTTATTTTTGAAAACATTTATATGACAGCATAAAAACAGGTAAAGATCTTTTGTTGTTTGTTATGCTTGGGTCTACTATTTTAAAAGTTTTGATGTCTTAGCGTGTTTAAGAGGTTAATAACGTTATGAATTTGT
Source organism: Wohlfahrtia magnifica (assembly GCA_023159175.1). Taxonomy (NCBI): domain Eukaryota; kingdom Metazoa; phylum Arthropoda; class Insecta; order Diptera; family Sarcophagidae; genus Wohlfahrtia; species Wohlfahrtia magnifica. The sequence continues at coordinate 963,120 of JAKWBJ010000216.1, read as the reverse complement.
AGTTGGAATGCTCAAATAAAAATATTTTTTTTTTCTACTTTGATAACATCTATTTGACAAACTGTATTTATTGTATAATACGAATTTAAAATTGTTTTAGAATAGCACTCTTTGATATTTTTGCATGAATTTATTGATTCACTTTCTAAAACTTATTCATACACGCTATCATAAATATTCTAATAATTAATTGCAAATTAAACTTACTATTGTAGCTCCTCGTGTTAGGGCGATCAAGAATGCCACACTAAGCAGGCCCCAATGAAAGGGCAACATGTTTTATATTGAGCCAAAAATGTAAATGAGTTGAGAAATTAAATCCCTTTGTAGTTTAATTTTATTTTTCTATTAATTATGTTTTATTTCCAGGTCGTTGCTAAGGCACGACAAAATTCCAATCTTAATACCAGCAAACTAAAATGAATTCAAAAAATAATTATCACTTTTTAGCACGATTATTTTATACATTTTATATATATGTATGTTCACATATAGAACGTAAATATTTTTTTTCTCTTTTTGTTTCTTATTTAATCTGTTGATAGACCATCAGTTTTGAAAAAAAAAATTAAGTATATTGTATTTAAACTTTTATTGTTTAAAATAAAGAGTATTTGATAGCTGGGTTAATAAAAATTCACTTTTTTGTTCTATAAAAACATTTAAGGCTTATTAAGCCTTATAAATGTTTGACTTATTTCCTTGTCATAAACTCTTAATAAATCAGACACATTTTTTATGTTAGAATTTTTTAAATTATTATTGTATAATTTTCTATTCTCTTCTGAAAATATTTATTTTTCACCAATAAACTCAAATATTTCGAATTTTTCGACCCGTAATATTCTATGTTTTCAAAACTTCACATGTTGTGTAAAATATCCTTTCAGCATAATCCTTTTTTGCATTGTAATACAATGTCAGTCAACTCGATAACTTTCGTATCTACATACATATTATCTCTCTTGTGATTATTAATATTTTATATATATATTTATAAAAACATTTATTTTGTTTTAAGATTAAAAAAATTTAAAAAAAATTTACTTTTCAGCGCAGGAAATTGTAACGATTTCAAATGCTTCCGATCGCGACAACTGCTGGTTTCCAAATAACGCACAGTATTCCAAAGAATTAAGAGCTATACTTGAAAAAATATTATTGAATTTTTATTCAGAAAACAAATTAAACTACAAAAAGATGAACAAAAAGGCAAAAACATATGAGACAATTGCACACAGTTTTTTTTTTTTTTTTTTTTTGATCGATCGGTTAAATGGGTAGGAATGGTTGGTTGGTTGATTTGTTGGTTGGATGTATGAATGATCATTTTGAGCGATCGTTTCGTATAAAGTTTTCTTATATTCAAATGAAATTTAATACAGATACGACGAATACACACTTAAATACAATATAGTACTGTGATGTATTAGTAATTGTGAGGATGGTTGATAATTATGTTTTTACAGAGTATACTGGTGATGATAATTAAGTTTTTATATGATATACATACATAGAAAACGAATGTATTGTAATTGTTCTCGTATGTGTGAAGTTTTTCATAATTTTCATCTTGGCACGCATTATCGCAAACATCTGTAATAATAACATTATCAGCAATGCAAGTAAGCAAGAAAGCCTTTATATTCCATTCATCAGAGATTGTCAGACGGAAAACATGTATATGTTAAATGTAAAATTGAAATGGAGGGTGCGAAAATGATGAGCCAGATCAAAACACTCTCATCGTATCTATTAATGATTTTTATTTTATTTTATTTTATTTTTTCTTAAGTAAATGCATTGCTATTTTAGCGATCCTTAGAAGTGTTAAAGTGTTGTTTGTAAATTTTTTTTAGAAGATATATGGAAATACAATTGGTTTACAATCTTGCGTTTAAGTTATTTAAGGATTCTTGTACTTTCGAGTAAAGAAGAGCACATTATTAGGCCACAAGATTTTTTGAAAATCTATTAAGTTAGTCTGAGTTTATGTTTTAGTATGGGTTTATGTCTAGGAAGTACGATTTAAGTTTAATCATTTATATTTTTGTGTTTGTATTTTTCCACAAAGAATCTTCATCTTACACGGTTTAACGCTGTTGATTTTGCTTTTTCCTATGTTAGATTGTTCTATCTTAGTTCCTGAATAATTTTGTGTCTCCAAATGTTTTTTGAGATTTCACTCAAGCGGCATTCTGATGATACTATCAGAACTTTTCCAAATGGTGTGTCTGATCCATCCCCATGCTCTGCATATGATTCTGAGGCACCTGTTATTGAATACCTTGATACAAACCAGGTTTCACTGCCACACAGCAGAATTGATTTAACACATGAGTTGAATATTTTGAGCTTAGACCGTCTGGTTATATGTATGTGAGCTTCTCCATACTGACGGCAGTCATCCTAATGCCGTTCTTGCTTTATTGAGCCTGGTACGTCTATTTCGTCGTCGCCGTTTTTAGTCATTTTACTTCCTAGATAGCAGAAGCTATCTACATACTCGACTGGTTGACCTTGTAGCATGATGTTTTCCGTGCTAGTATTGTTTATTCTCATGACCTTGGTTTTCTTAATATTTATCTCAAACCGAACATTGCGAGCCATTTCTAGGCCCTGTAGAAAACTAAATCCTCCAGTTTCACCTGCATATTGGAAATCTTATGCGAGGGTAGCAAATGTCATCCGCATAGTCCAAATCTTCGACTCTCACTTCTCCATGTTATCCCTCTTCTCTTTGAACAGACTTTGCTCATTATGTCATCCAGCACGATGGTGAATAGCTAAGGTGATAGTGGGCATCTTTATTTGACTTCAGCATTGATGTGTAATGGTAGGATGATGTTCCCGTTGTGAAGTTCTGCATTCTCGTACATCGCTCTAATTATTCGAATCATTTTTTGGGGTACTCCTTGTGTTCTCAGTGCTTTTCATATTGTAGATCGTTTGATGGTATTAAATTCTTTGTTGAAATCGACGAACAGTAGATATAGGGGGTACACCATTCTATAGACTGTTCTATGATTATTCGTAAAGAATTAGCCTGATCTACACAGATTCTATTCGGTCTGAAGCCGGCTGGTTCGTCTCCCAATATTTTGTGGTGTTTAGTAAATAGAGTAATGTCTTTGAAATTATTACAGTCTTTTAAGTCACCCTTTTTCAAGATGCCCTTCTTGCCTTTTGGAGGCAGCCTCTCTTCCTCCTATACTGATGTATTGTGAAGCTGTAGAAGTTCAGCCGTGGTTTGAATGTCAACCCGTAGAATTTTTGCCGGTAGTCCATATTAGCCTGCCGCCTTATTATTTTTTAATTTACCAATCGTCTCTTTATGTTTATATTACCATACTTTCTAATACTTGAACTATTCTTCAGGGTAATATGTAAAGTTTTTCCAGGTACAGCTTAATACTAAAGTTTGAAGATGCGAATAAGAGAAGTACATCTTATTACAAAATACTTTTAAATTTTCCTCGGCAGTTCGCTGCGCTTATTTTTTACGGTACAACCAAATCACTTAAGCACATTTCTTCCTACAGTACGTCTTTATAATGGTGTTACTTTATATTGTAAATGATTTTTGCGTTTTCTTTCTTGTATAACTTAAAAAAGCTAGAGTTGCTTACATTATCTTTAAGATTATTCATTATTGCATTATCACTGAAACAAATAGAGTTTTACACAATTGAATTCATTCTTGTATTTTCACACAATTTCATTCACATTCTTGAGGGGTCCGCAGTTGCCATTTGGCAGTCAATTGGTGGCATGTGTGAATGTTTCTTTAAATACGATTCTTCAGTTTTGTTCTTATGGGTTTTATGGTGTTTTTATTTTAATTCATTAACTTGTCATAGACTTTTGACCCATTTTAAGTAAATATTGACATCCATTAAGTTTTGACTACATATGGCATTAAATATTCTCCGCATATGCATGTAAATAAATATTGTAAAATTCAAATGTAAATATGCATGTATAAGTGCGTAAGCGTGTAATTCTTTAAAAACCCTTTGAATTTTAGGATTAAAAATTATAAGTTGACAATAACAAAAATTATTACATATTGTTGTACATAAACAATTTCTTAAAATAGCTTTTATTCGAGTCATTGTAAATTTATTTAAGGCGTACACTAAGAAAAATATTAACATGAAGCTAAGAATTTTTCAAATTTCTTTCAAATAGTCTTTAACAATTCCAGGATACAGACATGAATAGCAGTTTGGTTACAAATTTTTCAAAATTAAGAATTTGTATTGAGTGCTGACTAGTGCGACCGGACGGTCATTATTCGATCGGTTTTAACCGTTTAATTTAACACGAATAACTGGTTAATTTAAATAAGTATAATTTTTATACCTTGAACGTCTCACAAAGAACGTGAAATCCAAGGTAGATCGAAAAAGATATGCACACTTGATCAACAATAACTTTCTCTTACCTTCTGTAAATAAATATTGATTTTTATATATGGAGAATAATCAACTAGACTCATTGAAAGCAAACCACAAACGTCGACTCCGAACGGCAGATATATTTTTCACAGCGTAAATACTCATAACCAATCGCTAATGTTGTGTGGTGATATCTCTGTTGAAAATTTTCAAATGGTGTGGCCTGGGATTGAACCGGCGATTTCTTGGTTGGAAGGGGAATGTCTTACCTAACATACCACAGTGACACTTACACTATTAAATACGTAGTGCATGAATTTACATACAGTGTTGTTCTTGTCGAGGTAATTAAGAACTTATATATGACTAATAGACTTATTCAAAGTAAAACATTCAATATTTGTTATCTTAGGCACCTAAATTATAACTATAATACCAAACTTTTAATTCCATTCTCTACCAAGGAATACAACAACAAAATCGAAATTAGCTCTTTGAGTAGCTGTTCGAAACTTAAGCAACTTTCAGTACTTTGTGTGATAAACTTTGTTTTTCATGGCCTCCGCACACCGTTTTGGCATAGTTTTTATGACTTTTGTTAGAATTATTGGTAGTATTGATTGCCACTTTAATTTTAAACTCTCCATTAGCATCTACATACTTATTTATAAAACGACGTGGTCCAGCTCTGTGCTTCAATAATTAAGAACAATTTTATTTAAATAAAAGAACCGGTTAGCCGGTTTCTTGAATAATTATTAACCGAAAAACGATTTTTTTTAAATTGCTACTTTTCGAATTATTCGAAAACCGGTTTTTGAAAAAAGTCGAATAATCGATCTCCCTAGTACTGACTGTCCTCCACATTAAAAAAGTTGAGAATTACTGCAGGAAATAACTGAATTTGAATTCAAGTTGATCGAATTAAAATTTTTTCATAATTCATAGTGCAAAAAAAAAATCCATAAAATGTATAAAAAAACACAAAATTTTTAATATAAACTGTTCTTTACAGTCCATTGCTGACATTGTTGACTACGCAATCTTTTACATATGTATGTACTTGTATATGCTTACTCCAGATAATTGAACGCAACTTTTAATAAAAAAGAATCTTTCATTTCAAATGGCCAAATGTCTAGGCTCATAACTGTCAGTAAGTAATAAAGTGGAGTCATTAAGCATTCTTTGAGTTTTATTTTGACAGAAGACTAATTTGCAAATTCAAATCGCTACGTTTGTTAAATTTTTGTACAATGGGTCAAAAGAGAAAATAAATAAATGTAGACGATCCATCTACTATCTACTCTTTTGCAGATGACAGCAGTATTTGTCATCCATATTCTTTTGATCGTAGGCCGCGTCTCTTGGAGATTGGTGGGAATGGGGCCTAATGAAAATCTCCGAGAGGAGTCGTGCGAACAGTGTCGATATTAATGCACGCAAGACTCAATTTTGTTTTTTTACATACAGACGTAGTGTTGTCTGTGTCTATAGGTAATGAGATATTGAGCAATCAGATGCTCATGATGTTTAGACGCTTCATGATGACGGTGCAGAAATACTTCCATTCATCTGATTTGCTTAATATTTACAAGACTTGTATAAAACCCAAAATGGAATATGTTTGGGCTGGTCTATTTTGGAACTTTTCGACCGCGTACATGAGAGGGCGAAGGTACTCATTAATGTCCGTAGGGTAGCCAACTCTATCGATTCGTTGCAATGTGGAGTGTGTTTCTTTGTTCTAACGGTACTATAACGGAATGTGTTTTGACGAAATTAAGGAACTAATTCCTAATAACCACATACATATTCTTACGTAGTAATTGTATTTCTAGTAGAGCGTATCCCTTTGTAGTTGATTGTCCAGTGAATCGCATAACGCGTTATAGGGAGAATTCGTTCTTTAGTCGCACTCTTCGTTTGTGGAGCAATCTTCCTGTGAAACTTTTCTCTGCCACTTACGATATGAGTAAATTTAAATCGAACGTCCACAAACACTATTCTCTCTATCCTTCTTCCCACAACCTATTTTCCTAGTACCAGCACAATGCACTGTATGTGTAAGGCTTATCCCCTGGGTGCTTGTCTCAAGAAAAAAAACACTATTTTTCAAAGATAGTCAAAATTATCGCTTAAGAGTAAGAACTGTCGGTAGAGTGTTTACTTTGATAAGCACAGTAAAAAATTAAAAAAAAAAATAAATTTTGACTTTCTAAGCCAAGGTGTGGCCTTCGTGATAGAGTATCGCGAATGTAGTGTCTCTTATAAAGCAAAATTGAGTCTTAAAAAAAAAATTTTTTTTTTTTCTGACGAAAGCAAGTTTTATAGTTTTGGCATCAAGAGAAGGCAGATGTAATAAAGTAAATCAGGTACCGGCGCAAATATGGATAACTTCCTGTCAACTGTTACACATGTTGGAGGAGGTTTAATAATGTGGGGAAGTGTGCGATGAACATATATGCCAAATTGGATGTGTTGAAAAGTAATCTAAAATAGAATGCTAAAAAATTAAGGTTGCCAAGTGAATATACATTCAACAAAACATGATCCGAAGCAAACAGTTGAAGTTATTAAGCTTTGGTTATTTTATAATGCACCAAAGATGTTGTATACCTCACACAATCAGATAATATAAACCCAGTAGAACATCTATTGTCATTACCAGAAGAAGAAATTCGTCAGTAGAGTATATCAAGTGAGTCAATGCTAAAGGATGTCATGGAAAGAGTGGGAGAAGGTCTCAGCTACGCACTTGATATATTCTATGCAAAATGGACTCATAGGGGCTCTTCGGTACCACAACTAATTTAAGGTTTACACTAGATTAATAACTGTTTTGTTTGGTTTTTAGTGCCATGAGCGTAGACATTTGACTCATTGAAATACTTTTATTAAAAGTACTGATAAATTATTTGGAGTAAACATGTATGAAAAAAAAAAAAATTGCATCATCAACGTTCACTGCGCTGAAATTTTATGAATATTTTTAGCTCTGAGTGAGGAGTATAGACTTTTGATGCCTAGTGTATGTTTTATAAAGTTGAAACTTTTTACCAAAATAAGTTTTTGAAACTATTGCCGCCATATACACATCAGTTCGCTAATTTTGGGACCGCTCTCGTATTTAACTGGATTTATTGTTTCAGAGTCTCAGAGCTAAATATTTAAAAATTTAGTTTCTTGCAGGTCGTATAGATTCAACAAGGAAAGATTTTTTAATATTCCAAACTTGTTCTAAATATACGTTTACAGAAGACAATTTTTAAATATACTGCAGCATCAAATATACGACTACAAACCTTAATTGCGTGCTGGAAAGCTTCATACCCATGTATTGGTAGCAAAACTGGTTGGAGGCAGAACTACTTATAGAATTGCTATTATCCCATGGTGATATTATAGTATTCGTTAAACTACAGATTGATTGATGAGTGTGAATATATAGTTGAATAGTTAAAAACAAGTTTGTGAAGGTCTTAACAAAGTTAAAGCTGTTTAGACCGAAATTTTCAATGAGTATCCACATAGGTAACGAACATAGCTTCAGCTTGGTCTTAGTGATCAATTTTTCTGGATATTAGAAACTATATAAGCAACTGAAAAATTCAACGTCCCAAGGTCAGATGGCAAATTATTTTGCACGAAAACAAAAAAATGAATCTGCTGAAAACTCGTTGACCGTTCTTTCTAGTCATAATGACAATATTTCCGGTGATGATAATCATAATTTGTCAAATGGTGATAATAAATTACATGTTTCCTCTAGTGATCAAAGTGACATGGAACCAATTGGAAGGCGGTGTAGACACGTACATATTTAATGATTGTGATATATAAAATACTAGAGTAAAGGTAGGATCACACGATTGTCGTAATGCACCAATAATTAGTGTTTTTTATATGCCAATCGTGTGATTATACAATTTATTGGCTCATTCGCCAACTCACAATATTATTGTGCTTATTTATCCCAAAGCTTTATCGGCAATCATGCACCAATGTAAATTCCAAAAATAAGCCAATATTTATTATATTCTTGTGTGACAATTAAAGAAAACAATAATCACCGATTCTTATTTTTTAATTGATTTCATTCTGAAAAACACGTGTTTATATGGTATTTATAATTGTCATCCCTTAAAATATGCATTTTTTAAATTATTTATTTTTAAATTGCGTCACAAACTTCCACCATTTCCTTTGTTCATTACTTTTACTTTTGTTTATCAAGCGGGCACCTGATAATCAAACCCGATGCAATTTATATTTTTTACAAAACAAATCATCTTTACTTTAGAGAATTAAATATAATTTGTAATTATATTCCAATTTAAATAAATAGATATATTAGTGAATTAATTTTTGTATTTTTATTTATTGAAATGTTTTCTCATATGCACCATCAATGGCCCTTCTTTTGAGCCAATCTCTGACCCACACACTTCTTCTTTTCTTTTTTTTAGTATTTCTCTTTATTTATTTGTTCGCTAAATGACCTCAATTTCCTTAAAGAGCGAACCATTTTGAACATCAAAAAAAAAAATAAATAAATAAAAAATTTATTTACCGCAACAGCTGATTCACAGAGTTTCGACAATTATTGTCAATACATCGTTTCGCGCCATCTTGTGATAATAAATTTTGTATAAAATAAGACAATCGTGTGAATACAGAATTTTTAATGGGGACAATTTTATTATTGTGCGCTAATTTTTCACAATAAAATTTGTATCAGATTGGTGTATTTGAGTCAATCGTGTGATCCCAGCTTAACCCTTCCCACGTTTCTGGGAACCTTTGTGTTGTATACCTATAAAATGTAGGGAAGACTTGGGTAGATTCGGCATTTTTTTATAGCTCTTAATCTAAGAACTTATTCAACAGATATGCAAATGTTGTTGCTGGTTGTTGTTCGTGGATAATGAGTAATAAAATATCGTCACAAAACGCTATGAAAACTTGGTATTGCTTACTTATTTGTTAGAATTAGTAAATAAAAGTTATTTTCGCCGAAGGTGCACCATGTCGGAGGACGGGACTATCTGATAATCAGGCCGCCATTCGAGAACTTGGCTTCTATGAGGTTGACTCAAGGTTAGTTTGGGAATGTCTGGGTAAACTAAACTAGCTGGTATTCCGGGAAATGGAAAGGCCTATGAACTGGCTAGAAAGATTGAGCCTGAACCCTTTTGTGGACTGGGAATGGGGGCCTGGAAGGGCATACTCAACGAAAGTGATGATAATGAGAGGCGGATTCTCTTCTCCGGCGGTACGGTTCTGAGACAGTCTAAGCTTTTGTTAGGTAACTATAATAGGAGAAGATTCGAATCCTGCATATGATATCATATGAAAAAGAAAAAAAAGATAGAGGGCTGTACAATAGATGGGAAGGTTGCAGTACTTTTATACCTCGATAATAATAATAGTAATAAATAGGACAACTTATTTATATAGATTATCAAGATATAAAAGTGCTTCAGGAGGGACAAATTGATAAATATTTATAGTCTGTGTAATATGGAGCCATTATTAGATTCCTTTCAATACATTGTGAATATCTTAAAATATTGTTTCTGATTAAGTTGCTTATAATTTTATCTATTCTTATTACTTTTGTACAATTGTACAATTTTTTATTTGATATGTGTTTTTAATATCCGGTTTGAGGAGATCTGTATAATGGTATGCAGGCTCTTAAATACTTCCTTCCACTTTCAAATATCGTTATTTTCTCCATGGTCTCGTTCAACGATCGCATATAAAACGATATCTGAGTGCAGACATTTTATTATTATTGTATAAATGATAAATTAATTTTGTTTAAGACAAAAATAATAAAATTAGAATATTTTGATAAATTAGTTTGAATTAAAAAATATATATGTATGAATATATATTTTTTGCTACTACATATCGCACTTGTACCGCTACAGTAAGTAAACTCAATCAAAAAACTTTTCTGTCTTATATAAAAGTACTATATAGTATATCACAAAAAGGGGAACCAGTGATTTTTTTTTTTTGAAGATTAGAGAGAATAGTGCAAGATATTTACAGTGGGTAGATATGAACAATGTTTTCTTGCAAAGATTGAAAATTTAAAAATTTTGTGTTAACTTACTTCAGCGGTACAAGTGCAATATGTACATACGAACATGGAATAGGAAATAATTTAATTTAAGAACTATTTAAATTTCAAAAATATTTCTAATCTTTTGCATACTATGAGACAAACTTTAAAAATAAATGTTGCGTGAATTTCTATTTTTCTTAAATGTTCAAAGGTTATCAAGGGAAAGAGTAATTAATTTCGAATATGCCATACATAGCACTAAACTATGATTTGAAATTCAATATACTTTTGGTTAATATTTTGCTTTCCATTAGTGATATTAAAGGCAATATTATTAATGTTATTACACATTATGACCATATAATCCACATCAAAGTAAGCACTTTGATGTTTTTTAAATAAAAAAATTATTCTTTTACTTAAATATTCTTAAATAAATTTTTATCATAATTTAAATTTATGATTGTAGTAATTTTTCTAGTTTTTTGCGTTAATTAAGCTTTGTTTACCAATGAAATCCGTATTATAAGCGCAAAAAGCCCCAAAAAATATATAAGAAAAATAGTTCGATTTTTTATACCCCTTATTTATTATTATATGATACCACTTAAACGATAGGTGAGTTCGCGAGTTATTGTCGTTAGAGTGAACTCCTTTGCATTGCATAAGTTTTAGTAGAAAACGAAATTTGTTACAGTATTAAAACTTTGTGTGAGTTAGAAAATATTTTTAAAAGTGTGTATATAAAAAGCATATGTAGAAAGCTTTCATTTGGTGTGTGGTTTCACTATTGCTCAACTGTGCGTTGCCACGCCCATATAAAATGTGTATTTATATGTCTATATCTTTAAAACGGTAATAGTAAGAGTCTCTAAATTTGTCAACACAAATCATCAGTAAAAATAATTAGATAATTGGAAGTATCACCTCCCATACAGAGTAAGTATTGATTTTTGTATATTTTTAGGATGGCACTAATCAAAAGTTCTGAATTTGGTCTTAATAACTTAGTAGTTAATGCACATCATCAGTTGAAATATGGGCGTTATTGAATAAGTTGGTGAGGCATCTCCCATACAAATAAAATATTGATTTAAATGGAAGGTTCTGAATTTGGTCTAAATGAAAAGATTCTGCCGACTATATAGTCGCAGAATACGGATTTGCGACGCAGTTATCCGTCCAAAGAAGAGTCCACCGACTATAGCTGATAAAACCCCGAGTAGACCGAAGAGGATTGTAGGCAATACCTCAGGCTACTCAAGAAAATCTGAGACTTCTAAACTTGCTGGGCATGTACGCTAATGCGCCAAGCAAGTAGGAAGAAGTCAGCAGCGATGCGTTCGAGTAAGCACAAATGAGCAGCACCATCAAATTGCTTCAGGCAAAACTGCATATGGTTCATTACTAGAGACCTGCTGGTTATCTACTTCCCAGGAGACGTGGATTGTGTCCCGCCCTTGGAGATGCAGAGCTTTATAGAGTTCTGTCCGGCAAACGACCACCGCTACATTATTGGCTGCGATACGAATACGCATCATGACGTATGGGGCAGCAGTAACAGTAATGTTAGGGATGAGTACCTTTTGAACTATTTAGTTAGTAACTATGTGGCTGTAGCCAATAGGGGTAGTAGACCTACGTTTATTAACGCAAGACGATCGGAAGAGCTGGACATTACGTTATGTGACGCATTCATGTCCAATCTTGTAAGGGAATGGTATGTGTCGGACATACTAGGTTTTATTTGGTTAATGTTGATAGGACCAATATCAATCCAGTTTTCTGAAGAAAGGTGGACTTGTCCTCTTTCAGGAAAACATGACTAGGGGAGTTGACTGGCTTTTGGACTCCATAGATTCTATTGATGAACTGGAGCTGGCGTCAAGTCAACTTCAGACGACTGAATCTAGAACGGAAACTTTGGACATCTTGATTAGGACACATTTTTCTGACTGTCTAGCGGCTGCACCTCTACACGAGTTTGGGGGTATTCCCGCAGCTACAAGCGTCACCAGAGTGGTCTAGAGTCTTGCAGGTAGAATATTCATACCGGACAGGGTTTTGTGGGCGATTGGCTTCTTAAATAGTTATAAAGCTCCAGGTAAGGATGGGGTATTTCAATCTCTCTTACAAAGTAGCTCTGACATAATCCTATATAAATTGTTAGTGTACCCAAGCGTGGCGGGCGGTCACGGTTGTTTTTATACCGAAGGCAGGTAGGCCTAGTGATCTTCCCAGATCGTATAGACTTATTAGTCTCTCATCCTTTCTTTTAATGACAATGGAAGGATTGATTGATATATATGTACATATATAAGGTAAAGATACCTTGTGGAAGACCCTCTTCATCCTAGACGGTTTGAATACGTGAAAGGAAGGCCCACTAAGGGTGCTATTTTGTCTCTTCTGGACAGTATTGAAAAGGCATTTTCTGATAGGGAAGTTGCTCTCTGTGCATTCTTAGATATTCATTGTTATGGACAGTAGTAGTTGATGACTTGCTCACATTGCTGGCTCACAGGTGTGTCGGTGTAGTTGGTTACGCTGATGACCTCGTTATAACGGTCCGTGGGAAATATGAGACTACGCTATGTGATTTGGACAGCTCTGGGCGAGGTGTCAAATTGGTGCGCTCAGGAAGGACTCTCGGTGAATCCCTCGAAAAGGATTGTCGTACCATTTTACGAAAAGATACAAGTTATCATGTGACTGCATTACTTTTATGGGTACTGCCATCAACTACCAGCGAAGTAAAGCATCTTGGTGTTTTTCTAGAAGGATCAGTCGAAACTAGCCCATTGGAGCCGTCCAGATAAAAGCAATAGAGAACTTTCGGGCTAGTCGCTTCTCCTACTGTAAGACATAGGGATGATACTATAGATATATACCGCTATTATTCGGCCCATTATTACGGCGATAGCTTGGTTGGCAAAAGCTGAGGAAACCACCAACATAATTAAATTAGGCGGAGTACAGAGACTCGCCTGTCTCAATATAACTGGGACAATGAGAACATGTCCAACAGTGGCCTTGGAGGCCTTGATTAGCTTAACATCACTTCACATCCATGTGATGTTCGGCGACGAAAGTTTCCGCCTATGGGTCCTGGAATGCGTCGGAAAATCTCTCCATTTGACGCTGGTTGGTCGGTGAACCATCTTTGGTGCTGGATGTTATGCCTTTGGACCTGTGCTTTGGTCGGAGATTCAGGGTTGAATTACCGGACCGGGATTGTTGGTCTAATGGAGCCTTAACTCGGAGCGAGTTCGATCTAAGCTGGTACACCGATGGCTTTAAAATTAACGACTGTGTTGGTGCTGGTGTCCAAGGACCCAACCGAGACTTGTCGGTCCCACTGTCCCCCAGGCTGTGATAATGGCCACTGCTATACTTTATGTGCGGAGCTCAACCGAGACAGTGTAATCAAGGTTAAGACCATTAATATATTCTCTGATAGTCAAGCTGCCTTAAAGGCACTTGATCTGCGGCAACAGAAACCGGAAATGATACAATAGATTCCATGGGTCGCATTGTCCGCAATAGTGCCCGGTCAGGCATAATAATAATAAGTTTCTTAATAGTTGCAAAAGTTTATCTTAGTTATACAGTGTTACATATTCGTATAAATACACTCTTATGCCTCGATTATGGATGGCTACCGAACTTTAGTTGCTATGCTTTGTTTTCGTTGGAGCAGGCTTCGTCTAGTCTGTTACATTTTGAGCTTACCGTTAGTCCTAACGGTAATATTTTTTGCACGAGCCTTTAAGATTGTTTAGGAACTAAGAAAAAGTAAAAACAACGCCGCTTTAACAACAAATAGAAGAGTACTAGATGCCAAAGAGAATTATGCAGCAACCGAAGAATTGAATTACAGTGTACAAAAAAGTTCAATTTCCTTTAAGAACAGACTGTTACAAAAAAATGAGATGTTAGCAATTATGAAGAAATAAATAAATTAAAGCAGTTTCTATGTGCGCTCTTTTAAATTGATGAATTATTAATATGTAGACCAAAAATACTTGTAATGTTTTGTATACATCCGACTTTGCATCAAATTTCCCCAATTTCTTCCCATGCCCTTTCCTAAATATTTCTGTTAAAGTAAAAAGAAATCTATTTTGTCATATAAACACTTCTTTTTTCAACATTTTCTATTTTTATAACTTCAAGCAAAAACACTGTCAAATGGCCCATAATCAAACTGACAGCCGCAATTTCAAATACCGTCAATTGCCCTTTTTGTTTTTATGTTTGTTTTGTTTTTGTTTTAATTTTTTTCGCGTCAAGCCAAAAACATATGTTTTTTGTTTAAAAAATGCATAAGATTCAGTGAAAGTACGGCAACACCACATACAGATTTTGAGAGCACATTTGAGAGAGTAAGACAAAACGCTGTCAAAATAAAATAGACTCTATCTCACGACTGCTTTTGCCGACGATTTTGTATGTCATTTCGTATTGACAAAATCGTCAATCCCCAATTCTGTTTCATCTCAAAAATTGTCTTTCCCTCTCATTTTATTTAATTAGTTTTTATGTAAACAACATACAAACAGTTGTTTCTGTACGGAATGTGCGTTCAGTTCCGCTTTTTGTTGAAGCAAATACAGTGGCTCCAACACAAGCTCGGACACTATACCAAAATATTTACGATCGCTTAAAAATCATACATTTTAGTTATTAAAAAAAATTTAGTTAATTTTTTATTTGTGTATATCTTTCACGTACAAAAGAAAAAACCAACTCTTAAATTTACTAATTGTACGTAAAATTGAAGTTGAAAACGCTTTCAAAGTCAAAATGACTTCCACAAACCAAAAACCTCTTATTAGTAAACGCAATCAAACCAAAAGACTTAAATTTGCAAAAGAGTATCAAAATAAGGATTTTTATTTTTGGAGAAATGTTATGTTCAGGGACGAAAGCAAATTTAACGTATTTGGGTAGGATAGTATGGAGGGCACAAAATCAGGAACTACGTTTGAATAACTTGAAACCGACAGTAAAGCATAAGGGTGGTTCAGTCCTTGTTTGGGGCTCATTTTCTGCATCAGGTCCAGGATCTTTGCATTTTATTGACACTATCACGAATCAAAATGTTTATTTAAAAATTTTAAAAGGAAACTTGCAAAAAAAGTGTCGATAAGCTTGCTCTGGATAACGTTTGGTGATTTTCCAAGATAACGACCCCAAACACAAGGCCCACAAAGTATGATCTTAGCTGCTATATAATGTACCACAGGTCATGGAAACACCACCCCAGAGCCCCGACATAAATCCTATTGAAAATTTGTGATTATCGCAATTATTGGATTATCGCAATAAAAAAGTTCAGCATCAGTCGGTTACCAGCAAATCTAAGCTAAGAAGAGTTTTATTAGAAGAATGGGAAAAAATATTAGCTGGTCACTGCCAAAAATTGGTCGAATTTATTCTCAAGAGACTCCAAATGGTTATAAAAAACAAGGGTCTGCACACAAAATATTAATTTCGTTTATGTAACTTTTTTAACAAATTGAAGTCTTTTTATTTTATTTGTATTTACAGCTACTGAAATTTAATTTTGTTTTATATTCTTAATAGCTTAATATATGTATAATAAAAAATCAAACAAAAGCTTTTCTTAATTATTTCTTATTAGTTTGATTTGTATCAACAAAATCAGTTTATTATAGTGTCCGAGTTTGGCTAGTCGCCACTGTACATACATATGTATGTTTTGACGAAACTTGATGAAAAGTTTTGTTATGCATTTTATACAAATATATGTACATTCGTTTTATATGTATTCGCACAGTTGCTTAAGCTCGATTAAACTAGCCTATGCATATCATAATTAGCCCTTATCTTGTAATTATAAATCATTGCAGTTTTCAAATTTCACAAAAAGGAGTACATATTACTTTAAACGCACTGACTTTATGTCCAATAGGAACACGTCAGTTATTTAGTGTTCAACAATTAATTTATTCACAATTTTTATATTATTCATATCGCAAATGGCATCAATTTAACTAAATTTTCCAGAAATTAATTACTCAAATCTTTCTAAGCTTAAGGCAGTTTGGATATGGTTTGGCGTTGAGTGTTGTCTAACGGGGTTGGCATTTAAGTCTGGATCATTTCACATACTTAAAACCATTGGAGGATAATTCCATGCAATCAGTGAACAACAAAAGTTTTTTTTTGAGGATGGTGCTTTCAACAAGGCAATAACCCAAATTATACAAGAGGCATTTTAAAGTAGGGGCTATCATACATATATTCCCAAACAGCTTCGTTCCTCTTCTCAATTCTAGTACATTCTCTGGATTTAACTATTATTGAAAACTGATGGGCCTATCATGACTAAAATAGCAGAAAACATATCATTAAGATAGAAAAACACCTTCTAGATGTTTCACAGTTAAAGTGGAGCGTAGATACTTTCTCGTACACCTGAAATTTATTGGAATCGATGCTTAGACGTCTTCAAGCTATTATTCAAGCAAAAGGTAGTCCAATAAAATATTAATATTAAATATAAAATATATTTACTTTTAGTGACTCACTTTCACTGTAAGGTGCATTTTCATACTTTGTCGAGTTTTTGTTGTTTTTGTATATTAAATAGATTATTTACCTAAAATAAATGTTGTTTTTTTATGGTTTGAAGTTAATTAATTAAAATACTTAATACTTTTGCCAATCAGGAGGGCTTGGTCTATATGATGATTATGATTAAATATCAATAATTTCATCAGATAATATGGTATAGCCTGGCTCACTTTGACTGTTAGCCACTGTATGTATATGTACTCGTACACTATATAAATTAATAAATATTTCAAGTGTGATTATCTAATGTTTTTTATTTAAATAATCCAAGAATAATTAAGAGTACTTTCGTAGAAATAACATTATCATTAGATTATAACATAATGCAGTTTATTTTTCAAACAAAGGTAATTTTTGAAACAAAGGTAATTTAAAATAAAAACAACAATACATTCTTATACAAAATATCTTCATATTTATTTTAATTCTGAAGCGAATTTTTAATCTGGAACATTGCTTTCGTTATTTGGTGCTGCGATGTCTGGTCTGGTATAAAGAGATCTCTGTTAGCACTCTTTGCGAATGGTCGTCTTATTCATCTTCTTTAGTTGCCCATTCGTTTTTGGAATTTTGGCGACCAATGCAAATACATAATATTTAATTATTCCCCAAATATATTTATAAGTTGCTTATTATTATTTTAGCTAACGACTCTCTGTTTCTGCATTGGCTTTCTTATAAGGTTGCAGCACCATGGATACCGGTCCATTTCTGACTATTATTAGTTCATATCTTCTTTTTTCTCTCTTTGATAGGTCTTGATTCTATTTTGGATAGGATTATGTTAAGGATTAGCTTATATTTTTATTTCTCATTATTTGCCAAGACATGCAGTTTTCCGTTTTTTGTTATTTTTTGTAGTACTTTATTGTTTAATACAAACTGTATCCATGGTATTTTGAGTACGCGTCTATTAGTCCACATTTCGAAGACTTCAAGTTTCCTCATATCCATTGTCTCTTAAGCCCATTAATTAAGCAATATTCCATTTTTAGTATTAATGGGACGTGCTACGCCCATTTATCCAATATCTGACTAATGAATTATTGACTAATGATGTGTATTGGGCAAGAAGTATTTTAAACCAAATTTTGAAAATTCTATTATTACTGTTCTGAAGATATACAAAAATTAATAGTTACTGTGTATGTAAGATGCCATACCCACTTATTCAATTCATTAAATGTTATCCATTCATGGTCATTTAGAACAAAATCCAAACTTCTACTTTTTGACCTATGATTGGTATTAACTGCAAAGTCATTTAGACTATTTAGCAATTTAATCACTCTAACCATTCTCAAATTAAGTATATGTAAGTACAACAATTAATATTAACTTTGTATGTGATGTACCATGCCCACTTATTCGATTCTGCCCACTTTTTGGAAGATAATTTGCATTGACTACAAAGTCATTTGGACCAAATTCGGAGAATTTCACTCTAACCGTTCTCAAGGTATACACAAATTAATATTTACTCCGTATTTGATAAAAATCAAACTAATAAGAAATAGTTAAGAAAAGCTTTTGTTTAATTTTTTATTATATACATATATATTAGGCTATTAAGAATAGAAAACAAAACTAAAATTCAGTAGCTGTAAGTAAAAATTAACTAAAAAGGCTTCAATTATTAAAAAAAGTTACACAAGCGAAAATCGGACGGCTACATAAATGTTTGAGAATATTACTTATTGTTATAAAATTAATATTAATAACTGTGTGCAGACCCTTGAATAGATTCATCCAATTTTTGGCAGTAACCAGCTGGTATTTTTTACCATTCTTCTAATAAAACCCTTTTTAACTCAGATTTGCTGGAAACCGACTGATGCTGAACTTTTTTATTGAGATAATTCCACAAATGCTCAATAAGATTTATGCCGGAGCTCTGTTACATTATGTAACAGCTAAGATGTTACTTTGTCGGCCTTGCGTTTGTCGTCGTTATCTTTTTAAAAGTACTACCGTTATCCAGAGCAAGCTTATCCAGACTTTTTGGGCAAGTTTTCTTTCAAAATGTTTGAATAAACATTTTCAAGTTATTCAAACGTAGTTCCTGATTTTGTCCCCTCCATACTATTGGCTTACCATCCGAGCCAAATACGTTAAATTTGTTTTCGTCGCTTAACATAACATTTCCCTTTATTTTGATACTCTTTTGCAAATTTAAGTCTTATGGTTTGATTGCGCTTATTAATAAGAGGTTTTTGTCTAGTTCTTCTATCATTAAGACGAACTCTGTACAGCAAGTTTCTTATTGTTGATGGGCTTGCTTTCTTACCATGGTCACTTTAGGCAATAGCAGCAAGTTTTGGAGCACTTAGGAAGGCATTTACTTTTATTTTTCTGACAAAAAAACGTTCTTCTGCCCAGAAATATTTTGTAGTGGGTATGTTTTGGTCTATTTTTCACCGCTTTATTGACTTTGAAACATTTTATTTTGTCGTGCACAATTGATTGGCTTGTGCCAACAAAATTTGAAATTTCGCGTACCCTTTTTCCTTTTCTTGCATGCTCAATAATAAGCTTTCTTGCTTTGGTATTAGTTAGTCCCCGTTGTCTAGGCAACTTCTTGATCTTAGCTCTGTTTATTCTGTATATTTTTCGAAAACTGAACTAAATATGTAAATTATATCAGCGAGGTTGACCTCATTGAAATTACAGAGTTGCAGTTATTAACCCATAAAAGTTAATGTCCGAGTTTGGCTTCTGCAAGTCATTTTGACACTCAAAGCGTTTTCAACTTCAATTTTACGTACAATTATTAAATTTCTGAGTTGGTTTTTCCTTTTGTACGAGGAAGATATACACAAATAAGAAAATAACTACATTTTTTAAAAATAAATAAAATGTATGTTTTTTAAGTGATCGAAAATATTTTGGTTTAGTGTCCCGAGTTTGGGTTGGAGCCACTGTATATATACATATAGATATATACTTATATCTGTATAATTTTTTTTCTTTCCGGATTTCCGTTTTCAGTTTCATTAATCAAGTTGATTTTTTTTTTTTTGTATTTTTGCTTATATTAATTTTGAAAGATATACATAAGTTTGTAATTCATTAAAACCAAGCATCCGAATTCTTCTTATATTTGTACTAATCGTAGTCTACGACAAGAACTCCAAAATTCTTCTTGAGTCGCTGTATTTTTAACGAAAAACCTTACCTATACTATTTGAAGTTGTCCACATCTTCAGCAGCCCAAATAGCAAAACCTTTTCGAGCGTTCAATACTTTCCTTCCTGATATAGATACATACATTGTTGTTGTATTGGTGTGGTTAATGGTCACACCTACTCCCTTAGATGCACGATTCAGATCGTCGATTTTATTCTGCATATTCGTATACCGAGATAATATCAAATTGATGTCGTCGGCGTAGTGAGGTCTTCAAGATGTTCCCTGAAGTTCCAATGAATGCCGCGTTTATGACTATCCGATGCCTGAGACAGAACATCATACAAAATGATTAAAGATTATATGGGTGGCAAAAGACAATCTTGCCTAACACCAAATGTTGAGCTGAAGCTTTCAGAATATTTACCGTTGTGAAGAACTCTATAAGACGGACATATCTAGGGGCCTCACCCCAATGTCGTAACTCCCGTTCAAATACATCCACGTGCCATGCTATCGAAGGTAGTTTTATAATTATGTATGTATATATGTATGTATATATGTATGTATGTATGTATGTATGTATGTATGTATAGATTTTAAAATTTGATGACATCGTTAGATGTTTTTACTTACCATCCCTTTTTTGAGAGTAAAATCAAAAATTCAAACACCATAGTTTTTTTTAGGATTTTCAGTTTTATTTAAAATTTAAAAATATAATTCTAAAAGGTTACTACTGTGCTACAAATATTAATTACATGTAAAATGTACAATAATTAATAACGTTTTTTCTTTGGTATAATAAGCTGTCTGTGCTGTATTGAATATATAAAAATAATAATGATAAAAATACTACTAAAATTGTACATAAATTATTTAAAAATAAAAAAATAATTATAGAAAAATAAAATGCTTTTCTTTACTACTATAGTTCCGCCTTCAGACAATTACGATGGCTGATTAAGTTCAATATCGTTGTTTAGTGACAAATTTATTTATTTATTTATTAATTTTTTTTAATGTTTAGTCATTATATTCTTTTTAAAATTTCAAAATTAAAAAAAAAGAAATTGTCTATATTGCACCAACAACGGCCAGTTTAAACTAAATTCAAAAAGAGTTCAGAACGATTTAAATATGCATTTTTTTGTTGTTTTAAATTAAACAAATTGAATCGAATCAATTAATGTATATTTGCATTACATGAAACGATATAATTCTTAACTAATTTTAAAGACTAGATTATCTCGTCTACGAGCATTTTATACTTTGATCACCAAATGAATCAAAGTAAAATAATCTCATTACTTATAATTATTTAATTTATTTTTTTTATATTTAAGTAAAATATTATTTTTTATTTATTTGGAATCTCTAAATCTAATTTACATAAACATATACGAGTTGTTGTAAAATGGTTTTAAAAATTTTTAATTAAAATACTGTAACGTTTTATGTTTCTTTTCTTAAGATTTTAAAAGAATATTATATAAGTCTACATGCTAATAAATGAAATATGTAAATATTCTCTCGAACTCATTTTTCCTTCTATGATCTTTGATCAGAAGTGCGATCGTAAACAACCGTGTAATCGTAAAAAAATCGAATTTGTTCAAAATTATAAACGATTACCATGGAGGAGGATACAACACTTTAAACTATTCTTGTTTTGTTTTTTGTCACATAAACAGTTTACATATGTGTACTATATATTTCTTATATGACAAGGTTAATGTAAACATAATTTTTCATTGCAGTGTTAAATCATAAAATAAATGTAAAATAAATTTACTATCACATACTTTTTTATTTGTTTTTGTTTCACTTATTATTTATTAATTTAGTTGAATAATTGAAGATTATGGGTTTAACGCTAAAGGCCCAAATACTTGGAAATATTCGAATTGAATTGTAAAACGGTTTGAGAATAAAGAAAAATGCAGCATAAATTAAAAAAAAAAAAAACAAAATATAAATAAATAAACAGGACAATTGAAAAACTAAATTTAGATTACATATACCATACATATATATACTTTATACAATATATAAAAATACATAAGTTGACCCATGTTCGTCATTTTATAACTCGAAAACCAATACGTGCGTTGGAAAGGTGTACTTTCCCTGATGGCTTTTGTTCAAGTAAGTAGTGCCACGAACATATAAAATTTTTTTATTTATATGTCTATATCTTTAAAACTGGTATAGTAAAAGTTTATACATTTGGCACAAATAACTTTGTGTTCAATACAAATCATCTTCCAAAGTAAGAGGAGTTGTATAAGTGCGAGTAGAACCTTCCATATAAAGAATATACTAATTTTTGTGCATCTTTGGAACGGTAATATTGGATGATTCTGAATTTGGTCTAAATACACATCATCAGTCGAAATATATGCAAAATTTAAAAAGTTGGTGTGGCATCTCCCTTACAAAGTAAATATTGACTTCGTATATCTAGAGAACGGTTATAATGCCAGTTTTTGAACTTGGTCTAAAAGAGTTGGTAGTCAATACAAATCATTAATTTTAATGCATTCTTTAAAACTTTTCTTATGAGGAATACATTACTCTAATATATTATAAATTTCTTTGTAAATTTATTTGTCTATTTGTTTGTCATTCAATCACGCGTAACCGACAGAACCGATTTGAAACTTGGAACACAAATAGATCTAGCTAACGAAAAAGTTGTAGGGAATGCCTTTTTTAAAAACTTTACCTAGAAAATCGTGGAAAAACGTATCATATTAGGTCATATGAGTTTGACATAGTTTTTAACTCCCAGTTAAAATGTTTTTAAATTTAAAACTCAGATATATCTAACGAAAGTGAAAATTTTTAAAGTTGGATTCAGGAGAGGTTAAAATCGGGTGGAAATGATTTGACTTTTCTTCTAAAATTACATTTTTTTCTCTTTAATTTTTTTTTTTGTTTTTTTTTGTTTACTAACGTTCAGATTTTTATGAAGTATGGAACGCAGATGGATCTAACGAATGTGTTATAGAATATGCTTTTTAATTTGGACTTGGGAGAGGTTAAAATTGTGTGAAAACGGGCCATATTCGGTCATATGAAAAATAATTTTGTTTATGCAGTTTGTCCATGTGTCAATTACGCGTAAACGACTAAATCGATTATGTTGAAACTTGCAGCACAGATATACTTATCCAATTAACGTTAGTTCGATAAGAAACCGGTCAATGTTAAAGACTTTTCTGAAATGATTCACATTTTTCTTATTAAAACAAAGTTTTTTGTCATCATCCAAAGTTTCACCGTGAGGGGCTAATAAGGGGTAAAAGAAGAATTTTTGGTTCATAGCCCATTCCTACGTAGTAGTAGGTAACGTACGTAGTTATTACGGTATATTCTTGGGCACAATAAAAGATAAAATCCTTAAACTTTCCACTTGCTATTTTACCAAGTTGCACAATAAGTTAAAACATTAATTCCAAAGGAAGAGTGAGCGTGGCATCTCCCACAAAAAATAATATTTATTATCGTACATCTGAATAAATATATCAGCGGGGAAGTCAAAAGTCGTTTTAGCATTTTTTTTATAAAGACAGACAGTTGGAAAAAATCAGATTTCTGGATGGATAAAGCTAGTAAATCAATAAAAAAGGCCCTAATTTAAAAATACTCGATTTTCCAGTTTTTGGGAGATAAAAAAAACGTTCACATCAAAAAAGCAAGTTGAGTGACTTGTTTTACACGCCTCCTCAGTTACTGTACCATAATCAAATTAAACATTTATGGAATAAAGAAAACACTACATAGCATCGAAAAATAGACCTAATGAAGTACTAAAGTACTGAAGTACTACTAAAAAGAGAATGGCAAAAAATTTGAGCAGAGATGTTGCAAAAACATTAGTTTTATTTTATATTGTATGCTAAGGTATGTAATGAATTTAACGAGCTGCCATTAAAGTAAGGAAGAAAGTATTCGTCAAAGGTTTGTATCGCAATTATTTCCTTTGAAATTTTGTGCAAAAATTAATTAAATTTGTCATTTCAAGATATTAATTTTGCCATTAATATACAGTAAGTTGTTGATACACCAGCTTTGTATTGTAGCTCTAGAATAAATGCATTGTTTAAAAAAAAAAAAAAAATTTTTATTTTGTGCTGATAATTCTCTATTCGTACCGCTTAATTTTTGAAACTGATGTGCAAAAAACGCTGATAACACATTTTTACAAATTCCAGTCAACCTTTTTGTATTAGAACCTATGAGAACAAATTTTAACGTTATTTGAGGCACTCAGTTCGTATCTGGTTCTCGTTTTCTAAGATTGGTCTAGTTTTTGAGTTCTCAGATGTTGCCAGCATTACTGCATTGTCATAACGACAATCAGAGGATGGAATCGCTAAAACCATCACCTCAATTTTATTCTAAAGTACTTTTTTGTTAAAATCAGAATTACTCGCACTACGGTTGCAGGAGCGAAATGTCTTGACACGCCAACAAAAATCACTGTTATGGAACCATAAATAAAGTTTGTGTTCCCTAGATTTTGAATGGCTCACATGTGAAATATTTTAAAAATTATAAAGAAAATCATTTAGAAAAATTTGTTTGTCGAAAAAAGTGAAAAAATGTTTATTTTTTACTTAAGGGGTACTAAGAAAATAGGTTGTGGGAAGCAGGATAGAGGTATTAGTGTTTATGCACGTTTGATTTGAACTTATCCATAATGTAAGTGACGGAAAAGCTTTCAAGGGATTCCTTTATTTCTTCAGAACATATTCCGTTACAATAAAGCGATAAAGCAATAAAACACACGCCATTCACATTGGGTCCTGCGTGTATTCATATTCTGGCTCGGCCTGCGAGAGTAGATAGAATTGCAAGTAAGAAGAAGAGTCATTAAGAAATATTAGAAATAGACTGCGAGAAAGAACAGAGCCTTGTGGATAAATTTAGAGGTAATTTATCCTGAAGTCATCGGATGATATTCCAATTATATCCACTTTGAAAGAGTGATCTATACATTTTAAAATACTGTTAAACTCTAATCCGATACTGTTGAACTCTAATCTAAAACAGTACAAACAAAACAGTTAGACTGCGTCATTTCTATATTTTCACCTTTTATTTGTACAAAATGATTTTATTCAATGTCTTGAAAACTAGCATCAATCTTCAAAAGCGGATTGCATATTTGAGTTCAGCGCGCCAAATAGTCTTAGAAATAACTTTTAGTTGCTCTGATCCGAAACCGTGTATACCAGTGTAATTATTTGTTTTTATTTTTAATTTTTAGAGGTATTTCGTTAATAAAGTCACTTCTATCTTAAAAGTGATTTGCTGTTGAAATATTAATAGCCATGTTCTGCAAATCACTATTTTGAACACAAAAACGTGTGATTTACAGATAATGAGCAAATCATATTTGTAATTTTAAAATTGCAATCAAAACTTTTGGAAATTTTAAAATTTTGTCATTTAGCCAACTTTAGTAATTGTTTTAAGTTTAGTAAAGTATTTTACGTAGATATTCAACCACATATTCCTTTCTGAGTGTTAATTCTGGCATTCGTATACGAACGAATTTTTATTCAAATAATCGAGTTTTTGACTATTTGGAATTCTCTCATTCGATCACGAATAAAATTAATCAAAATTTCTAATGATGGCTTTCGATAACGAACAATAATTCGATTGTAAGCTTGCGAGTTTTTACTCGTAAGCAAAGAATCATGCGAAGTACAGTTTTCACACAAGAAAAATAATTTTAAAAAAGAATGTTGATCATTTATTTAGGAAAATTTAATATATTTAGTCATTTTTGGTCTGAAGTACAAAAAATCAGGTATGGGATAAAAAACAATTTTGATCGCAAATCAATTTCAAATTCTGTGATGTGTTCAGAAAATAAAAATTGTTTTTTCAGTTAAAATTGTTTTAAAAACAATATTTTGTAAATTGTTTTTTTTTCAATTTTGTATTAAAAAAAAATAATTAAAATATAACCATATTCTCGATTAAAAACTAAGTCCCCAGCAGTACAAAAGTTATTACAAATTAAACACATCCAATTGTATGGTATACTATTATGTTAATAGGAAAAATTGAAATACAATTTCTAAGCACATACAACCGATCTGGATGAGTCTCATTCCCACACATTTGCCTGACTTCATATCCCATTATTAATTCCCATATTTCTATGAAATAAAACTGAATTTGTCAAAAAACGTGTTTTTAAGCCAATTTACTTCCTAACCTCAAATTTGCTCACCCTTTACTACACTAAGCCACTTAAGTACTTATTTTTGGATTTTATTTTCTGTTTGCAATCAATTTCATAATTTTTTGAATATTTGATCCAGTGTTGTAAAATAATTTTTTCTATTCCTTTTACAACACTTAAGCTGTAATTCTATTCGTTTCGTATTGAGTAAACATCATTAGAAAATTTTTCAATATCGACACATTCTTCGATTCGGAATTCATTTCGATCACGAATGACAGAATTGGGGCCCTGGGTTAAATTATCTAAAGTAAAATAAAAAAATAGTTGATTTTGGTATGCGTAAAACCGACATTTTTAAATGGAAAGCTTTATAATTTTTGAAAAACTCGAATAGAAATTTTTATTGTTTTTTTATTATCAAAAATAGTCATGTAAACGCTTAATTAGTTGGCCAAGTAAAAATTTTGTTAAGTTTCACTATCAATTTTTATTTTGAAAATATAGTTTTAAAAAAATGTTAATTAAAAAAAACTTAAATTGCGGGTTCATAAAAAAAACTAGAAAATGCTGTACACATACTTATGTACATGTATGTACTCGTATGTAATAAAAATATTTTATATAAATGTAATCAAATGAAATACTGATACAATTTTTTCATCAACGGCCGTAGAATTCTTATAAAATTAATCGAAATAAAAAGAAGAAATACTATATTCATTGATGTTAAAAAAAAGTTAATTTTTTGCTGTTTGAAGACTATTAGAATTAAATACATTGGGGATGTATCCCTTAAAAAAAAAAAAAAAAAAAAACTCACAGATACAATGTCTTTTGTTATATGAAATAATTAGTTTTCTACAACTTTTTTAGGCCATTATGGCATAATTACTGGTCAATTCAAATGGACTGGTCTTGGTTGAATGTGTAAAATTATTTTTGGGTGAAAAATCGACAGGCTGTTCTTGTATCTGATCGCGTTCACGTTCGTGTTCGTTTACTGACTTAACGGTGTTATAAAATTGGACTTGCATGTGAGTGGGTGGTAATAGAGCTGGACCTCCCGTTAAACTAATGTTAGAATAGTTATGCATTTCCGGTGAGACCATGTTTGCGAGCTGTGTTGGAGATGACGGGTTTGTGTTTGTTATTGTTGGTGATTGTATCACACTTATACGTTTGTAATGATCATATTCTTCCTGGCTCATTGGAGTTGTTAACATTGTATAGGACTTGAGGTTTGTACTATCCATTAGAGGTGCATCTGTGCTGACTGTTATAATCTGTAGACTCGAATTGTTAGCTATCAGACCGGGTGATAAGTTAGTATACTGTAAAGCTGCTTGCCGTCTGTCCTTTTCTTTTTGTAGTAATTTTGTAGCCAAAGTTGTTTTAGCCGATTCTGGACCTCCAAATGGTGCTTGAGTTGAGACCGTTGAGTTGTTAATCAAGTTTCCATAGATTGGAGTTGTACTGTTTGGAGTAGGATTTTGTGTTAAATTTGCAGAACGATTTGATCGTGTTTCTTTCTCGACACTTTTATGGTGATTTTTCATACAGGAAGACTCTTCGTGTTTATAAAGGTACGATTTTAAAGCGAACGCTTTGCCACAGCGTTTGCACGTATGTGGTTTAGTATTTGAATGAGTTTGTATGTGAGCACGTAGGTTTGATTTGTCTGCAAAAGCTTTAGTACACACGTTACATTTAAAGGGTTTTTCACCTGCAATACAAGAAACAAAATGTATGTGAAATTGGTGGAGAAAGTTTGAAAGCTCTATATTTACCTGTGTGTGTTCTTATATGTCCCTGTAAAAGCCAAGGTCGTGAGAATTTTTTACCACAGTACTGACATTCACAACCTTGATTGTGGGTTCGTACATGCATAGAAAATGCCGGCATGGAAACATAGACTTTTTCACAGAATGGACAGTGACGGGCCTTTTTATCCATAATCGACCTAAAAGTCGAGAAACTGATATTAGAAATATTACAACAACTCATGATTTGTAGGTTAAAGAATAACTGACCTATGGGTTTGCCGATGTCTGGCTAAATTTGATGAGGTTGAATACTTTTTACCACATTCGGGGCATATGTGCTCATCTTCCAAAAGGTTTAAGTTCGAACCACTATTTGAATCAATATGTGTTTGCTTTAAAGCATCAATGTGCATACTGGGTCCCTCTTCTACGCTATCATTTTGAATATGTAAATAATGCTGTTCATCGCCACTGGTGCTGCTACTGCTGCTAATACTACTACTGCTGCCGCTGCCGCTGCTACAGTCACTACCACCAGCCGCACTACTACATGATGAATGTTCATCGTAACGCGAATTATCAGATATCGTGGAACGTCGCAATTTCTTGCGATCAAATACCTTGTGGCTATAATAATTGGAATCGTCATCTGAAGATGAATAAATCGCTCCCAAAGCGGAAGAGTTGTATTGATGGTGATGATGATGGTGGGATATCAGTTGATGATGACTGTATTGCTGCTGAGAGCTTAGATCCTGCTCGTTCGCAACGTGTAAATGTTGCTGCTGATAATTTACAAATGTTGTTGATGGATGTAATCTGTTTTCTGTCTTTTTTGTAGCTTTTTCATTACTATTACTGCACATGGTGTTTGTTATTATTATCGATGTTTCCTCTGCTATTTGTTTTTCTTCTGACTGTTGATTATGGTGTTGATGATGATGATGTTGATGATGTTGATGATGTTGATGCTGTTGTAGAGATCTCATGTCTTTCGTTAGTACTTCTAATTCTTCATTTACCAAATTGTTTTTATTCTCATGTGTGTTTATTGTTCTCTCCGTTCTATTTATTGCAAGATAACAATGATTTTCCGCTGCATCGTTGGTTTCCATTTTATCTGTTGTACTTAAACGCTCGGCTGCGACCTCAGCTAACTGCGTTAAATTGTAAAGTTCTTCAGGTATGACGGTCGTTTGTTCTTTGGTCATTTTATATTCCAGTTTGTTTCAGTTTTATTAAAACTAAAATAAAAAAAGAAAAGATTTTTATTTTTTATTTTTAATAGTTTACTCTTTGACAATTAATTTTTAGAGCAATAATTATACTCATGGCATATTGATGTCATGATTAAATTCGATTTTATTTTTATTTTTAAAAATACACTATTTAAAAAAAGATCCCTTTAATCGTATCATATATATAAAAATGAATATGTGTTCGTACGTATGTATGTATGTTTTTTTGAAGTGTGTTTGGGCAGTGCCACACCCATAGAAAGTAATTCTCTTGTTTGTTGTTTGTTGTCTGACTTCAAGATGGTAGCAGTAATTTGATCCAAATAGTTTCGTAGTCAATAGTCGAAACATGAACGGAATCTGATAATTGGACCTTGCACCTCTCCTACATAATAAATATTGATTTTTGTATATCTTGAGAACGGTAATAGTGAAAGTACCCAAATTTCGTTTAAATAACTTCTTATATCTACAAATCATCCGTAAAAATGTGGGCGGAATTGAATGAATGAGCGTGTCATCTCCCATACACAGTAAATATTGATTTTTGTATATCTTCGTGGACAATGTATATACATCATTCATCAATAACTGAGCAAGATTGGATAAGTGGTCGTCGCACCTGCAATTACTACTTAACATGTTAGTTTGTATAAGTGGAGAACGGTAACAGTAAAAGCTTCGTTATCTATCCACATCAGGTAAAAAGCAGGACAAATTGGATAACCAGGAAGTATTGCACAAAGCACACCCGGCTAAAACTATCCTGTATTCAGTGGCTCAGAGTTAAAGTAAGCCAGGCTGCATATTTTTAACAAAATTATTAATATCTAACAAAAAAGTAAATCTGATTGGCAAATGTATTAAGTGCATATTTTAATATTTGTTGGAAGCTGGCGCTTTCAACGTAGTTAAAAAATAGATGTCGCAACAAAAAAATTCGGGTGATTGAGTGACCAGCATAAAGCCCTAATCCAAACCCAATGGAGAATTTTTGAACAATAACCAAAAAATACCTGGAAAAATGTCATTGGGCTTCGGAGAATATGTTGGAACTATAGCAACGAAAATAATACGAGTGAAGCCAAACGTCTCTACCTTGTTTTTCTACAAATATGAGATAAATAAAGCATTAAAGACCAAATAAGATAATAACTTTACCGCTGTGATAAGAGTATTACAAATATATGTAAGTTCCTGTTTAAGCGAAACGTGCAAAGCTGAGCATAAGCTGATTCTTTTATGAAATATCCTTTCATTATTTCCAGAATTTTATTTAACTTCATACTTTTTTTTTAAAGAACCTAACAATGAATAAATCTCTCTGTGTGTGTGTGTGTGTGTTTCGTTTTATTAGATTGAGTAAACAAATGTTTAGTTCAATTTTTAAACATGTACTCATACTTGCTCGCTACTGTATACTGCTCTTAGGGTTGCCAGATTCAACATTGCAAAATTCTTAAAATTTATAAAAAAAAATGTTGACAGTCAAAAATATTTGTTTGCGATACACTTACAAATTACAAATTGTCGGACATGTAATGTTTTTGATAATATTAATTTCATCGGCTAAAAAGTAATAGTAAAGTGAAGCTTTGTAGACGGTGGAAAGGCTAGAGATGAAACCAAGAAAGGTAATGCTGTGCCTAGTCAAACGATTGATTCTGATCTCTTATTTCAACAATTAATGAGATTGGCTGAAGCAATTCAATTAAACGGCCAGAATTGATCAGCAGAAATGACGTTGTGTTCCATTATGACAACGCCAGAACCAGTAGAAACTGATATAGCATAGCTGTAAAGTTTTGATGCATTCACCATATCGCCCAGACTTTGCACATTTAGATTATCACTTGTTTTAATCTTTGCAGAACTCACCAAATGGTGTAAATTTAAATTCCGTAAGGGCCTGCAAAACGTAATTAGATTAGTTTTTTCGCTCAGAATTTCTATATTTAGCCCCAAAATGGCGAAAAGTTATTTATCTAAACGGCACATATTTGGCTAGTTTCAGATGAAGAAAAAAGTATTTCATTCATTAGTAAAATTTGTAAACGAACTTTTTCTAACACCCATTATAAAAATTTAATTATAATTTTTTTGGATAAACTAAACTAGGAAACAAATACACTTACAACACTTTACATTATTAGTTCACTAAAATGTTGAATAGATTTTCATGGAACTTTGTGTAAGAAAAACTTGAAAAAATCTTGACAAAACATATTTTTTCTTGATTCTTGACAAGCGCTAAAAATTCAAGCGAAGTAAAGGCTATTTGGGAGCCCTAATTACTCTAAAGTTCTGAAACTTACAAAGATATGGTAGATGAATAAGACCTTTCATCAAAATTAGCAACAACGGAACGGTGTTTTGCTTCAAGCGTCAATTTTGGCAATTAACATTTGTCAAAACGATAATCTGAAATAATCGGGTTGGAATTTGGTGAAAAAGAGTTTTCAAGCAACATTTTGTAGAAGAAGTGACCGGAGTTTGTTATTTAATGAAAGCTTTAAGATTAATAAAAATAACGGTAATAGTATCACACTATGTTAATAATTATTGCTGTTCTATTTGCCTAGCTAGACTCCCGATACAGAACGGTGTTCTTTAAATTTTCAAAAATCTTATTATTTAAAAATTAGACCCACCATAGAGGTATACTTTTTAATTATTTTGTTATAAATATTGAAGGTTGCCTTGATCAGCCGCATGGCTATTAACTACTATGATACGAGTAAGTGGCGACATTTCTTTTGTTTTCGTCAATCTTTAATTGTTAGAGGGCTAATGACGTTCTCCTTAATATACTAAAGATATAAACACACATATATACATGCATACATATGTACATCCCAAAACAAAATTGTGGCAAATCGCAAGCAGTGGTTGAATGATCATTTGGTCGGTCAGTCGAATGGTCAATTCGTTAACAACCTGCTGCTGCCTGCATCTGTACATCCGTAAGTGTTTATATACATTCATATGTACATAGTTGAGTGCTTCATATGGGAACGTTTTAATAAAATTTTATATTCAAATGAATTATTTTCTATATGATATGATTATGTGTTCGTTTTTGTTATTGCTTTTTGTTATTGTTGTGCTTAATTAATTGAATTGAGGCCAAAAATTTATTTATGTTCAATTTTTTTCTTTTCACTCGTATTGTATATTTCTTTTTTAATGTAATGAATGACTGGCGCAAAAATTAATGTTTGTAATTATTTTTTATGTTGAACAGCGTTTTTTTTTTTTGTTTGATTGTTTTTTTTTAACAAATGAGTGTGATTGTATGCGTGCACTAGTTTTTTTATTATTATTTACTGAGATAGCCACTTTATCAATTTTCAATTAAGAATAAATATCTTGCAGATACTCACGAATAATTATAGACAAACGTCGCAGACAACTCATTTTCAGTTCAACTCAACTTAATAAAACTGTCGACGATACTTACAGTGGACGATGAAATTTTTCCGACACCCACACTATATATATATATACTCGTATATATTTTTTTAAATTTCTTGTTATATTTTAATAACTAAACGATTTCTCTTTTTCCCAAAATAAGTTCAAAATTTATGTTGAAGAACAACAATAAATTCAATAAAAAAAATGGATTTAAAAAAGGCACTTGTTTCTATTGAAGGAGGTTATGTCAAAAACTTATGTGACGTTGATGGCTGCTTCGCACACCAAAATGGCATAATAATAAACACCCGTAACGTTCCATGCGGGAGCACGGAGACTCTTCTCAATCATTGAGTTGCATCTGATTCTATTTTTAGAATCTGTCTTTCTGTCGAATGTTATTTTAGGTCCATTAAATTACTTGTGTTTAATTGAAAAGCATAACGTGGTCAAATGACATGACTTGTCATAATTTGCCCGTGTGCAATGTCTAATCTTGCGTAAGCTGGCATATCATATCCATATCATCCAATTTAGGACAAAAAAAATTTATAATCATCGACATAAAATGCTCGTCGTTGATGGTAGTGATGGCCTGGACAATGTCGTTCTCAAAGAAACATGGGCCGATGAAACCGCCAATTTAAAATCTGCAAAAAACAGCAACATATTCGGAATCATCGCAGCGAACACAACAATTTTCTTTCCAAATACAAATTTCCATTCGTTCAGAAAAGAGTTTCATTGCCGAAGTTGACTTTTTGTATAAAGTTAAGGCAAAAATCAAACTGCTCTAGAGCCCATTCAGCGAACACACGTCATTGTCTATAGTCATTTATTTTCAGACAATGGGTGACTTGAATTTTGTACGAGTGTAGGCACAAGTCACAACGCTGGCAAAACCATTTTGGGGATCGTAAAATAGGCAAAGTGTTCGAAACGTTGTCCAAACAGAACACCCATTATTTAATTTTATTATTTGCACGTGTTGTTGACACCCAGTTCAACAGATGTAGCTACAACAATATGGCCGCTATCAATAGACAAGTTTTAGAAGTCCCTATTGAAAGATCGAGATGTACATATGTATGTAATTACAATTGCAACTGTCGTACATATTAATTAATGTCAAAATAAAAAATTTCGTTTACGTTTTGATTAATCCCCAGATTTATTTACTGATTTACTAAAGACTTATTTAAACAATTTCAATCAGTATTTATTAATTTACAAAATATTTCTCCAAACGTATATAAATGCCAACACTCCGCGTGCTTGGCTAGTCCTATATTTATTATCTTTTTCCACATTTTATTTTCTTTCGGTCCAAATCCAAAAATTTAATGTAGCCTATAGTTCTTTCAGAAAGACAGTTTATAATCTACTTATTAGCTGTATACAGTCTTCAAGCAAACACACATTCATTTTTATATAGTATATCCGATGTGATTTGTGCAATACCAGCTTATCCAATCTTTAACACATTTTGGTCGATGTGAATAGATTAAGAAGCTTTAAATTTTGTTCTCCACATACAAACAATTTCATATTTATTGACTGATGATGCCTATTGTCCACGCCTATTGCCTATTGTCCCATAGACAGAAATCAAAAAATTACTCATCACAAATTTTGATGAATAAAATACTTAAAATTTGTTTTCGGCTACTTCTCTATATTATCGCAAGCGAGCGCTAATCTCGACTAATTTATAAAAAAAAATACGATGTCAAAAAAATTCTTTTAGGTGCTTCAGAAAAATAGCTGTATTTGTTTGGTTTTTTAATTACTTTACATTATTAAAAACAAAATAGAAAAAAGTATTATGGCATTTTTTTTTTCTGAAAAATACACAGAAATGGTGCAGTGTTTATCTCAAACTATATTGCTTATAAAAATTCTCGATACTACTTAATTTTTTACGACGTTTTATGGCAAAGAACAAAAGAAGTGCAACATTTTTTGTTTTGTTATATTTTTTTCTACTTTGAAAAACGCATTTATTTCAATTAAAAGTTTAAATTCACCAAACTTTTCAACCAACTTTGTCCTATAACTTAAAAAATTATAAAATTTTAAAAATGTGCAATTTAGAAGGTTTTTCATAAATTCTACTAAATTTAAATAGCTTAAGGCAAATAGAAAACTAAAATTTGGATTATCATTTTATATGTAAGTATACAATATATTAACCGACAAATAATTCAAATTAAAAATTTTTAGTACAACATCGAAATTTCACCAGCGTTAAAAACTTGTTGTTGATTTGAAATTATATAATTATTTATATCAGTAATTACACAACTCTGTGCTACAGTGAATATTTTTTTCATTAAGAAATTTTAATTAAAAAAAATACCTTAGATATTTTTTTTATTTTTTATTTTTTTTTTATTTAATTTTTTTTTTTTTAAGACCAAATTAAAAATGACTACATTCGCATTATTAAAGTAAAGACACAATAAAGCATGGAGGCGAATATGAAATAGTCTGGACCTGCACCCCAGCGAGTTGACCGTTGTTTATACGGACACGAAACACATGTCAAAATTGGACAAGGAATGGTTACCAGATAATGGGATTCAAGCCTTGAATTGGCCATCGTAGTCACCCGACCTGAATCCTATTGAGAACCTTTTTGGAACTTTGAAGCTTAAAATTAAAGTGACAATTAATACTAACAATAATTCTACTAAATCTCATAAAAACTATGCCAAAACAGTACTGAAAAGTAGCAAAGTCACAAAGTACAGAAAGTTGCTTAATTTTCGAACAGCTGCTCAAGGAGCTAATTAAGTTTTTGTTGTTGTATTACTTGGTAGAGAATGGAATTAAAGTTTTGTTATTATAGTTATACTATAATTTAGGTGCCTAAGATAATAAAAATTAAATGTTTTACTTTTAGTAAATCTATTATTTAGCAATATACATACATACGTGTCCTTAATTGCCTCGACAAGAAAAGTTGCTTAGGTTTCGAGCAGCACTGTATATACATTTTTCTAATATATGTATGTGGACGAATACTTTTGCCCCTGAATACTTAAAAAAATATTTAAATTAGTTTAAAGAAGCCACTTGTTGATATTGCATAAAATTAATAAAATAAAAATACAAAAATAATAAAAAAGAAATAAATAAATTGGAAAACTGCGTTGATGTTTGAAACATCATCAACAACATATCGAAAAGTAGGTCAAATCGTTTGGAGTCTTCACAAACGAACAGTGCATTGCGGCATAAAAATTTTTAATTTAAATTGAAAGTGTCTGAATATTTGTTTAAAGAATATTTTAAAAGTATAAACAAGATTTGATATATTTTTTTTTACATATGTAAGTAAGTAAGGCTTACATACCTATAGATATTAATAACCTTTATTCTACATACTTAGAAATAATTCAATTTTCATTTTCAGCTAAACAAATGTTAATCTTTCTTTATTTTTATAAATTTATTTGCACTTTTTTATGCTTCTTACTCGTATTAGAGGTGGCACTTAATTATGAGTCTTTGAAATTGCACAAACATTCGTTTTTAATTTAATTTGCTTTCTTTTGCTCTTTTAACCGAATTGTACAATCAATGTCAGATTTAATGATTATAAATTAAATGAAATAAATATAAACATAAATTTAAATAAGAAAACATTTTTCTTTCTTTAATAAATAGACAAAAAAACAAAGAAAAATGTTTTATTTCATCTAACAAAAACACCAACAATCAAATTATGTTCAATGTCAAAAACTATATACATACATATGTACGAGTACGTATATTTTTCCCTTAAGAAAAAGAAAACAGAATCGGTATCAAAACATAGGTTTTAAGTGTTCTACATATCTTAATATTTTTAAAAATACGCATTGTTACGAAAATAGAAATACAACACTGCATTGTGGGATTTTGGTATAAGTCAAATTGGCAGCACTGCCACATCGAATATCTTTAGGTTACATTTGAATTAGCGGATATCGATATTTCCTGAACCTTCTAAAATGCAGGTAATTATGTATACAAAGGACTGTTTTTCCTACATGTCAGTTTATATTTTGTTTTTAACTTTAGGATTAGTTTTTAAGTATTTTTAT
This sequence comes from Wohlfahrtia magnifica, assembly GCA_023159175.1. Classification (NCBI taxonomy): domain Eukaryota; kingdom Metazoa; phylum Arthropoda; class Insecta; order Diptera; family Sarcophagidae; genus Wohlfahrtia; species Wohlfahrtia magnifica. Next base: position 926,192 of record JAKWBJ010000216.1, on the reverse strand, counting down.
TAGTTTAAGTTATAGAATATGAATGTGTTCTTTTTATTAAATCTTTTCATGGAAATTTATATATTATTGAGTGTATTGAAAAATCGTATATATTTAGAGAACGCTGCAGTAGGGCTGCAATTGGACAGGGATAGATTTAATCTTAGATGAGTACCTAGTACGTTAAGAAACTTTAGATTATGAATAGTAGTTTAAGAAACAATGTAAAATGGCGATATTGATTGAATAAAATGAAATGAAATGAAATACATGTGACTTAGTGATCAATTAGCTGTCAATAAGTAAAGACGTGTTAAAGCGGATATAAAAGTGTTGTATAAGCGAATATTAAGTTGTTGTAAACTGTATAATAGTGATTGTGTAGTAAATAAAAATATAACTGTAAACAACAAAAACAGTGGTGTTTATTTTATTTTAACGCAGTTTAAACGAACTCAAACGTTTTAAAAAGTTTAAAACGTAACAGTATATTAATATACTAGCTTTCCCCATTCGCCGTTGCCTGGATATATACTTATATATTCCACTTTTGTGAGCTAGATCTATATATATGTGCTCCAAATTTCAACAAAATCGATTTATCCGTTTATGGTTGATTTAATCATAATTTAACTGAATATCCAAAATTCTCATATGACCTGATTTTGTCCGTTTTCCACCGATTTTAAACTCTTCTAGATCCAATTTTTAGAAAAGCATAGGCTATAACACTCTCGTTAGTTAGATCTATCTGTATTCAATATTTCAACAAAATCGGTTCAGTCATTTAAGCGTGATTAAATGACAAACGAATAAACTTAATAAACAAAAAAAGTTAAATGTATATAAGAATATTTATTAATATCTAACTCTTGTGGCAAAGTTTTCTTCAATCCACGAAGTACTTTTTAGTAAAGCCTTGCGTTCCTTTAGCGATGCGGTCATTATTTTCTACGGAGAAAAACCGTCTTCTGATTATCTCGTCATTCCGAATATGTTTGCTGACTTCTTTCAGTCTACGTATAGGTACTTTTCACGTTCGAACACTTTTTCGTATCTATCCCTATTCTGTGGGAAACGTGTTTATTTTTAACATTCATGAATTTGGTGTTGAGTCTGTTCTTGAGTCTCTGTCTATGCGATAATCTACACACTTGTCAGGGCCTGATGGGATTTCTGCTTGTGTCTTGAGTTATGCTTTGATTTTATCTTTAAAAAACTCTTGGAAATAAGTAACATTTCTCTTATTTAGAAGGGATCGTTTATTATTCTTTTGCCTGGTAGTAGATCGATTATATAAATTTATATATATTGTGACTGATTATTTATCTTTTCAGACGAAATCTATAATGTCATTGCTTCAGCATGATTTTTTTAAGGGTATGTCGACAGTAACTAACCTTCTTGAATTTAGGATTTTGCCGTTAGAAACTGTTACAACTTTTTTAGATGTTGGTGTGTTATTGGATAGGAAAATATCATTTATTGATCATATTAGTATGATGACTAGTAAAGCCAGGGAAGTTTTAGGTTTTGTTAAGAGATGGTCCAGAGGGATCTGGCAAAACTTCCTACATTGGATCAGAAAATGGCAGTTTTGGGCAATTGTTTTGTTTACAACTTTTTTGCTAGGGGTATTGATTGTGGGTTTTTACTTCTTATCCTGGTCAGATTTTCCCGCGATTATCGACCTTTTGCACCGAATTTTTTACAGAACGAACTATGCGAATTCGTTTCTTTCCGTAGAGTATGCAATGATTTCAACTTACATTGCTAGTTTATTGACTTTAACTGTGACGTCAATAGCACTAAACATAATTTGCTTTCTAATTGTTTTGTGTTCTCGTTGCCATTGCTTGCTTTTTCTCATCCGCTTCAGTTCGGACTGTAGTGTATAAGTGTCTCTATGTCATGGAAACCAGCCATCCTTGTTTGGTTAGGACGCGTAAGTGCGAGATCGGGATGCGTTCAAAAAAAAAAAAAATGTTACAGATCCACGTACTTTCATTAGTTTTTTAAGCTTTGGAAATAGAGAATAATTTGAGGGGTACAAATTTGATAAATACTAATATTATTAATTTTAAAGTTAGTAATGTCGATCTGGACAACATATAGCATAACAATCACATATGGTTTGTGTCAATAATCACAAGTATGGTATTTTGGAGAGCAAACATTTGTCATTATAATTCAGTAGACGATAGACGCCAAAGTGTTAACGCACATTTTTTTCAATCGCTATCATAATGTCGAATTTTGTGCCTAAAAAAGATGTTTTGCGGGGAAGTCTGATAATCGTTTTTCAATTGAAGAAAACGGATGCGGAAAGTTATCGATTGTTGTTAGAAGATTACGGTCAAAATGTCCGAGTACCAACTCAAAAAACTTGTGGACGATGGTTTGCGCGATTTAAAAGTGGTGATTTCGAAACAGAAGACAAGGTGAGGCCTGGTCAGCCGAAAAAGTTTGAAGATGAGGAGTTGGAAGCATTACTCGATGAAGATTGTTGTCAAACGCAAGAAGAACTTTCATTATCATTGGGAGTCTCACAACAAGCCATTTTCATACGCTTAAAAGCATTGGGATTCACTCAAATGCAAGGACTTTGGGTGCATTGAAGCCAAGAGACGTTGAAAGGCGATTTTACATGTTGAAAATGACGTTTGAGCACTACAACAAGAAGTCATTTTTTCATCGTATTTGTTACTGGTGATTAAATGGATACACAACCCCAAGCGCAAAAAGTCATATGTAAAGCTCGGCCGACCAGCCAACTCAACGCCGAAGCCGAATATCCATGACGCCAACGTAATGCTCTGTATTTGATGGGATCGGAAGGGTGTTTGGTATTATGAGCTGTTGAAATCGGGTCAGACGACCGCAAGGGACCTGTACCGAACAAAATTGATTCGTTTTAAGAGAGCAATCAACGAAAAACGGCCAGAATATTCGACTAGACATGTATTCCATCAATACAACGCTCGTCTACATGTTGCAAGACCGATAAATAACTATTTGGAAAACGGTGTGAAGTTTTGGCTTAGCCTAACCTTACTGGAATACGCTTCACTTCAGAACAGGATGTCAAAAATTGTTTTAATTCATTCTTTACCTCAAAACCGGGGCAGTTCTTTTGGCGCGGAATTCATACGCTACCAGAAAGATGGGAAAAGTAGTGGCTAACGTTGGACAATACTTTGAATAAAGTATCAATTCATTCTGTTATTGTAATAAATGCATTTCGCAAGCAAAAATATCGACATTGCTATCGTGTATACCCAATACGGTTTATATTAAATACGAAACTATCAAAGGCAACAATTAGTGATAGAAAGACTATACAATATTTTTTATCTAAATAAAGTTTCGCCAGCATTATCAATATCTCTAATGGTAACTAGGTGGAAAACTCTCTATTTTTTTTTTTCATTGACGTTTTCATCAGTTCAATAGCCCAAAGAAAATAAGCCGATACAACATCAAAATATTTTTTCTTCTAAATTTAATGACAATTTTTGTTAATTTATTTTTTCGTCAACTGAACTCAAGATAAGCATTCGTAATAAATTTAAGAATACTAATTCCTTCAGTATTTTAATCGAATATATCTGACATTACATGGTTAAATATACTTGCTTCCGGATATTATATTTTAAATTGAAGGTCTATGCCGGTTTTTATTAAAATATTATTCTAAAACTTAAAGTATAATTCACTTAAATTTAAAGGGTTACGAATACATTTTAAGCATTATTCTAAGTTTATTTAAAATGAGCAAAATAAATACATAGAAAACAATTTCTATTATTTGGAATAAGTACTCAAGCACTGTACTGTCAGGACCAACAATATTGTCAGAAAAATTTACAGAAAATGTCTTACAACCATGTGAACTTAAAATTTTTCTCTTTCAACATTGTCAGAGAAAGCCTTGTCATATCATTATCAGATGCACGAATTTTTAACATCTGATAACGACGTCATTTCTTTACTTTTTGGGTAAAGCTCGGTAAAATGAAAATAAACAACAATTTCTCTTAATATGAGACCACAACGCACAAAAGTACGGAAAAGCAAAAAACCACAAATCTTACCACAAACATAAACGTAAACTTTTTGACAAATTAGTGAACATAAAAACTGGCGCAAAATACATTTATTCAATGTTTACATTATTTCGCTTAATTAAAATAAATAAAATAAAACAAAATTGGTTTATAAATATTATTTAAAGGCTTAAAAACTCCTTTGTTAACATAACTTGCAAATGTACACAAAACACAAACACCACAAATTTGACTTATGCGTGATAATTAAACAAAAAGGAACAGTTTTTTAAATAAACAATGAACCAGAATTAAATTTTAGTTGTTAACAACAAGTTTTTAAACCTTTTTTAATTCAACTTTTCAACTTTTTTTAATTTTGTCAAAAAAATACGCTTTTCGGTAAGATTGGAATCTTTCGGGTGGAGCATCTGTCGTTTTAAATTTGAAGCAGAGGTTATTTCTAATCTGGCAATACTTATGTCATTCTATTCTGTCAGTATATTATCTCCACTGAACGAAATTAATCGAATTACGCTTGAGCAACGTTGGGATTTATTGGAAATTTATTTTCAAAACAAAGACAATTGGTTAGAAATTGCGAAAAAATTTAAAAAACATTGCAAAAATTATTTTCATCTTAGTGGGTACGGTTACGTTAATAAGCAAAATTGCAATATTTGGAGCTCCTAAAGCCCAAACGTGGTCTTATAGAAGCCAATGCACCCCACACGATTGACTGTTTGGCAGAGGCATCATATTTCTTTGAAAATTAGGGCGGCGCATGCGTTACGGTCAATGTAGACACACATCGCACCTTGATAACCGATTTTTTTGTGCCCGCTCTTCATGGTATCGATGTCAACGATGTTTGGTTTCAAAAGGATGGTGCAACTTGCCACACATTTCATGCAACAATCAATTTATTGCGTGAAACCTTTGATGGCCGTTTAGTTAGCCGAAACGGTGATGTCAGTTGGCAGCCAAGAAGCTGCGATTCGACACTGTTGGGCTATTTCCTTTGGTGCGCCGATAAAGATAACTGTTATGCCGACAAACCAGATACAATTGAGCATTTGAAGCCCAATATTCGTGATGCCATTGCCGAAGTACGACCCCATACATTCGAAAAAGTTCTCGAAATTTGCTCCGATCGAATGGGGTACTGTGAGGCCATCCACGGCAGCCATATGAATGAAATAATATTTCATTTCTAATCGGAACAATTGAATATACAATTTCGAAATGAGCACATCTCGCACATTTTGGCAAATGCGTTTTTTTTTTTGTATCAATGAGTCCCAAATGGTTCCCTGCTCCTACTACACTTGAATAACTATTATCCCTAGCATTCTTTCTACCTTAGACGACATGATAGATAGATCACAACTCTAAGAGATGTGCCCTTTTCGAAATTATTGCTTAAGCATAAAATAAAAAAAATGCAATGCAGCACCGCTTTTTTTTCGTTTAACGCGGAAAGCCGTCATATTTTCTTCTTCTTCCTTATCGTGCTTATAGAGACAAAGTACCTTTTAATTATCTGAAAACTGCAGATATTGTAAAACTCAAGCAATATATACTGACAGAATTTACAGAATTTTATGACGAAATACTGCAATGGCCACCTACAAATGAAAAACAGCTTCCTAAAGAAGATTTTTGATAAGAGTATAGTATTTATTTTTAGTAGAAGTATTGCCTGTAATTTTTTGATACCTAAAATACAATTTTCTGCAAATTAATATCGTTTTTTACGTTCAGTTTTGTAGACTCATTACCATAAATTTCAAAAAAGGCACATCTCACTAATTTTATATAAATAAACAAATATACATATATAATAAAGTCAATATCCAAATATTTCTGTAATTTTCGGTTACAAATTAGCCCCAAAATATAATGCGTATACAATTTTTTGAACTATTATACTTCATTAAAACATAATTAGTTTTTTTTTTCATTTCCTGTAAACTTTAAATATTCGGGCATGTGCCCTTTTCGAAATTGCACATTCAATTGTACTTCACAAAAAAAAAATAATTTTGCAAGATTTCAAATCGTTTTTGTTTTATTGCATTTTTAAATTTAAGCTTTTAAATGGCTCACCCGATACATTGTGATGGTAATTTCCCATTGTCTGGTCGTTTTCAGCAAATTTCCAGGTTTAAAAATCGTCTATACAGAGTTTCAATTTCTTTTTGATATGTATTGTATATCGTACACTATAAATCCCAATATTTTTAAGAACACTTTTAATTTAGAACCTAAACTTTAAAGCCAGCTAATTTGTACGATTAAAAAAACAAAGATATTTTAAAATTTGTATCTAAATAGTTAATGAAAACTATAAAGTTATTTGCTTATCTCTATATATATAAAAATGACGTGCAAACTTAATATACATGTTCTATAGGACGTGAGGATGAGTTTGAAGTTCGTCCGACAGAAGGCGCAATATTTAGTTTTTTTGTGTTTTTGGACCGTAACTCAAGAACTACTGCACTATGCTGTGTTTCGTTGAAGGCGTTGGTTCGTTAATCAGCGTGCAGTGGCGTTAATTAGCCTGATACCGACTGAAACCTAACATCTTTTTGCGAAAAAAATATATTAAAAAAAAAGTAAATAAATATCTATCACTCTTTTTTAAACTCTACTTGCCTAAATAACTAATTAACTAAAAACACTGATTTGATTTTCTTCGAGAGGCAGTTCAACATAAAAGAAATATTTGGGGCCAGCAACGCGGATCGGGCCCAGCTATCAAAAATATATAATTCCATTTGAACAATAATTGCTATGTCGATTTAATACACCTTTCATTCTTCTTCTAAATATCAATCAGCCATGACTTTGCATGCAAACCAGACTTACAGTGAAAATAAAATTCGATGGCAAAACAACGTTTGCCCGTGTCTGCTAGTTATTTATAAAAATAGATTTTTGCTATCGATTTAAATGGGCGCTTAATAGAATTTTTAAAATATTTTTGGAAAATATATTTATTTGTTTATTAAAAGAATTTTGAACTTCACCTAATTTGAGTGCAACACTACCAATTTTTTTTTAATTTTTAAAATTTTTTTGATATCGTATCTTTTCTGTAAATATTTTCAAAATATTTTGACACAGATTCATATATACAAATGTATGTATATAAAGCCTTAGAGGGTGATTGAGTCACAAATATAAGTATGTATGTAGCTTTAATAAAAATAAAATCCAAAAATTTATTTATGTCTGTTACGTGTAAAAAGAGACACACATAAGAGGATCAATAAGTACATGACTCCCGTATTATAAAGTAGAGATATCAAAATATCGGTGGCATTATTGATAGTATCGATAGTTGATATTTTTCGTTACTATCGATGTTTTTTGCGCAACATTTAAACGTTTAACTATTATCGATAGTTTTTGCCACTAACGTTCCACCACTAACTTTTTGTTTGCATTTATAAACGGGTGATTCCCACAGTATTATTATAAAATGGAGAGTGAAGTAGATACAGCAACTGTAAAGCTACAAACATATCTAATAATTTGCTTTCTTTAAATGCTAAATATTTTTTCTCAGGTTCCCCAACCGATAAAATACCAAAAACGGCCGAAGAAAGAACAAAGAAATCAAATTCAAACGTGTGGATGCATTTTGTGAAGATAAAAAACGAGCGAAGTACAAACACGCAAAAAAATTTATTGTACATGACGAGTGGAACACGTCAAATTTAATGGATCATTTAAAGCGCAGTCATCCGTCGCTCATTGAACTACTGTTGAAGACAAAAGCTTTCGAGACTTCATATGTATATTGTTTCGATTTTCGGTATGAGCTGCCAGCTAGAAACACTATTCAAAATGTTCATTTAAAACCGATGTACAGTAGTTTTGACTTACCTGCACAACTAACTTTTGCAAGAACTTTTGTGCAGATAAGCCAAAAGTGTAGGTATGTTAAATGCGTTTACCTGCCTTATCGTGCATGTATGTGAATAATTAAAGATAACTGCTACAAAAACCAGCTAAACATATGTAACTAAATGATGGCATTTTGGCCCTTGAAATCTAGTGACTATTTCAAGCAATACATTTGAAATAGGAATACAACAAAGCAATTGATTAGTTTTTTAAAGTAAAGTAAGATTCACTTATTTCAATTTTGTTTTGTTTTTTAAACGGAGCTAACTGTGATTTTTTCTATGAAAAAAGTTTTAAAGTTCTAAAAACATAAGGCACATGAGTTAAATGTGCAGGTATAAAAGTGCAGGCACTTAAAAAATACTTTTCTACAGAGTTTAGAGAAATAAGGACACAAAACGGTAATATTGAGTAGGTAAAGGCAATTGGCAAGTAAGTTAAAGGCAGGTTTTTGTTGTTTATTTACAACAACAAAATTAAAAATGTACATATTGAGAGTAAAATAAAAAATTATCAAATCACTGGCTTATATCTTTCTCATATCTCTGAGCTAATGTCCGGATTCCGTCTCAGAAAAACTTCTCGTTGTTTGAAGCGAACCACTTTGAAGCCGATTTAGTATTTCTTTAAAGGAAGTTATTCGGTGATTTGTTAATAGATTTGGCATCCATCGAAACGGCAAATAGCCAGAAGGAGCTATGTTTGGGGAATTTGATCGTTTTAAAAAATTGTTTGGCAGCTTTGCCACCAGAGACCAAGTGTTGTCATGCAAAAGGAAAACTTTATCTGACTGCCTGTCTTAATATACCGGCCTTTTTTCTCATAATGCACGGTTCAATCGAAGTAATTGCATTCTGCTCCGAATATCGGGTTTTAGCAGCTCATAATACACAATGCCGCATTGATCCCACTAAGAATGCAAAATTGCATTATATAAATAAAAACAACGTAATTATACTAACAAACAACAAATATTGTCGAATTGAACGAAATTTGGAAGCAGTTATTGGAAGCAGTCGAATTAAACGAAACTTGGAAGCAGTTATAAAACCCAAATAAACCCAACAAAAACCCTATAAAACCCGGTGGGGTGTTTTTTTAAACCCGGATTTTTGCCAACCATGAAAATGAAATAGAAAAACTTTTCGATCAGATAGAAAGTTGTGCAATAACTATTGATTGTTGGACGTCAAAGTCAAACGAAAATTATTTGACTCTCAAAATATTGCAGAATCACTGCGCGTGTCTCTTCATTGTAACAGTTAATGCGGCCTCAATGATAAAGGCTTGTAAACTGCTTCTAGTAATCTACCATGTTTCGCGCACTCAATTAATCTTATTGTACAGGATGTAATATGGACTGAAAGCCTTAAACCAATAGTGGCAAAATGCAAAGACATAGTTACATACTTTTAAAAGAGCACCATTGCGTACGTCAAATTTAAAAAAGAATAGGGTCGAGAAAACCCGTAGAGTCTTATTCGAGAAGTTTCAACTAGATGGAACAGTTCTTTTGCAATGGTGGAACGAATTTTGCTTGCCAAAGATGCCATCTTTCAGTACTATTAAGTACCCCTGAGAGCCACTCTTTGAGTTTCAAATTAGCGATTAAATTAACTTTAATCCTTGATTTCATTTTTTGAGTTGACATAATCTCAATCGTAATCTTTAGTTTAAATGCCCGATGCTGGTGGATTAATTTTAATGCAGAATTGTCAAAATACACATCTATTTTATAAATAGCTGGTAAAAGTATTGTGTATGCATTTATTTCAATAAAAAATACGATCGAAAGCGAAAGGCAAACAAAAATGAATATTTAATGTGGTGAAGAAGGTTTAAGTGATCTCGAAGTATTTGTGAACATAAATGAAACAATCAAAAGAAAGCCTAGAACAATTAAAACAGGTCCACATCATTTGAATTTGCAAACGGCACAGAATTTATGCAAAGGTTTCGGTTGTCCAAAAGCTAATTGTTCTGAAAACGTATGACATTTGGCTAAAAAAAATATTTCCACTTTTGTTGTTCAGTATGGAAGTATCGCAGTATTTAATCAACCACCCAAAAACATAAAATTTAATGAATCCTGGATTAACTTAATCTTAGGATTTTTTAACTAAATCTTAAACTAAAACCAACAACAAAAAATTCATAATTAGAGAGCAAAAAAGATCAAATTAATAATCGGACATACAGCCCTAAACCATTACACTTCCAGCAGCGTGTTATTCATTCGGCTTTCTCCAAATATATGACTACCCATCTGAGCGAAAAACATAACATAATCTATGTCTGCATCATTACATAATGTATGCCTGCAACATTACATAATGTTTCCCGCTCATAAGGGCAGTCATATGTGTGATGAAAGCCGAATGAAGAATTAAGATCGTGCAATCTTCGCCATACAACAAAACACGGTGCTGGAAGTATAATGATTTCAGCTGGTTTTTATTTATGGAATAATAGACCAGTATAAGTATATAACCATTTTAAAAGAAAATTTGTCAGCCAGTGTACAAAAGTTATGCATTTCGAACAATTTTAATTTTAGCACATAATACGCTAATGTGATTACTATACAACTATCCCCATGTTATGGAAACACCGCCACAGTCTCCTGATATCAACGTTATAAAGAATTTGGGGCATATCTCGAAAATAAATTAAAATATCGGTCGATATCTACCACCACTTTAGAAGGAATGGGAACGAATTGAATTTATTCTCAAAAATAAAGGACTACCCAGAAAATACCAAATTAAAAACAACGCTAATTTAAACTTATAAATTTTGAAGTGTCCGATTATTAATTTGATCTTTTTTTCTCTTTTTTTGGTGTAGCTTTTTGTATAAAGATTTTTTCCATTCAGTTAAACATATTTCTAATCAGTTCCATGTAAGTAAATAAATTACATAAAAATTTATTTTCTTTTAGTAGAAATTATCATTATCATTTAACTGTCCGGTTATTATATTGAGCCACTGTATCTCTGCGAGATTATGCTGAAAAGCCCAATGAACTTATATATACTGACCCATTGGAGTATTGGAATGTATGTACTGTTTAGATGTATTTTATTTATAACTTAAAACAATTATTTTTATTCCAGACACGTTCAATTGATATGAAAGAGATGGAAATACTTGCGTCGGAAAAATGTTTAGTAAAGCTGGTCAAACAGTTTCGGATAGGCTTACAAAATTGAAAGAAAATGTCGTAGATATGCACCCTTTTTCAAACGAAAAATATTGGTTGACTGACCATTAATCTTAAGTATATATTTAATGTTTAATTTTGTGATTTTTGAACAAAGAAATAAAGTTCGCTTTCACTTATTTTTGTTTATACAAAATGCGTTCTCTAGTATTTTAACTTATTAAATGTATTATTTGAGAGACTCCGATAGTTTTACGATAGTATTGCCTATATATCGATATTTTGTGTAATAACCGATAGTTTAGTTTCAATACATCGATATATTTTTATGAACTATCAAAAGTTTTTGACAGTATCGATAGTTTGACACTTCTATTATAAAGAAATCTATTTAATACATATAATAATACATAATTTGTATACTAAATTAATGTAATTTGTTTCCAATTTATGTATTTAATTGCAGTAAAAATTCAAAATGGAAAAAATGAATTAATATTCTACATCAACCTCAGAAGATAAGCTTACATAGTTAAAAATCCAGGTGGTACATACACTGCCCGATATCAGAACAGCACCCTCACATTTTACCGACGGTTAATGTTAAATATTATCTGAGCCAATTGAGATATGGCCTTAAAATTTCAATTTAGTAGACCCCTATAAATTCTCTTTAAAATAAAACACCATTGAAGATAGTATTTTAACTAATTTTGTAGAAAAAGTATACTAAAATAATATTGAAAAAATTGGTCATCAGGATAGCGCCATTTGCTATAATTTCAATTTAAGTAGTATTTTAAGCAACTACAGCTATAGCTACTAAGCTGCTATAGTTTGAAACGAAATGGTGGACCAAGTGTGTTTGACTCCTTCCATTAATTCCATATTTGTGTTGTATTGTTTTCCGGACTCGTACACTTTCCTAGCCACCCATTTCCAGAGGTACTTGATTATATTTAGCCCTGGCAAGTAAGGTAGCCATTTAAGGGCGTCACCTCTTTAGCTCTGAATCTGACTGGAATATTTTAGATTTCCAAATAAGTTTTGAAAGTAGGGAAAAGTCGTTTTCAAAACGCTATTGTAGTTTTCCGCATTCACGCGATGTTAAAGCTGAAACTCACAGTTGCCATAGTACGATATTGCTTCCCACACTAAAAGACTTAAATGTTATCCAACATTTGTGGCAAAAATAAAAAAGGAAGTAAATAAACAAAGGCCAACAATTATTTTCTCCCTGAAGAAAGTCGTAGTAGACAAATTGTACTGTCTTGAACTGGAAGTTTGCTTGAAAGTGTACCAGGACGTCTTCAACTTGTGATTGCAAGCAATGGAAAGTGTTCCAAGTACTAAAAGTACATTTATTAAAAAAAAAACTAATAAGAAAATATAGTGCCCCATTTTGAGATTGGGCTTCGGTTCAAGCAGGTAAATTATAAAATGTATAATTTTGGTGTTTTTTTCTAGTATTCTTTACATTGTTTAATAAATAAAGTAATATAAAAAAAATTGTATATTTAAAAAAGACTACTCTATTTGGCGATCTTAAGTACCTATAATTTGGAAAGATTTTATTTGTGTCCCATCTTGAAAGTGAGTAGCTACATATGTATGTGTGTTTTTGTTACTAAGCCTACATTAATTTTGTTTTGCTTGTGAACAAAAGCATTTAAGACAGAGAAATCTAAAATGATTCGATTTCGAGTAACTTTCTTTCAACCTGAATTAACTTCCTTGATACCGCATCAATAACTAGAAGAAACAGCAATTGTGATAAAACACGACGTTGTCGTACTCCACATAACGTCTTAAATGGCTTTGATATTCGTTCAGTGACGAACACTAGAAATTCTCATAGCTACTGCGGATAAAGGACGTGAACTTTTGAGGAACTCCGAGTTTTCGCAGTTCCACCGAAATGCATTTTCTTTGTAAAGAATCGGATGCCTTTTCATAATCTACAAAAAAAATACATATAAAGGGGGTGAGCGCATTTCAACCTCCTTCTCAATGATAATAAGTAGATATTTATTTGGTCGAACCACGATGTTGTACTTGGAAAGCTTATTCTAAGCGAAGCTTCGTCTCCACTTGTGAATATTCCTGCATCAACTTTCAAAATATCTGCTGTATAGTAATAGTAACTCCTGCACTCATAATTGGTTGTTCGTACAAATGGGTAGAATGTTGCTCAGAAGCTGTGTGCTCTTCAGCTGTTTAGAGACAGTGGTGGAAGGGGTCCTAATTGCTTAACAGTTTCTTTGTCCATTTCAGCCTCTAATGCGAAGTTATGACAAAAGGGAAGTCATTTGATATCGACCTCTTTACTTGTTTGTTCTTTTCACTATACTCTATTCGCACCGCTTTTCTCTCATTTTCAGTGAGATTATTTTGTTTTTCAGCTTTGTTCCTTCATCGATAAGGTTCCGAGATGATAATGCAATAAACTCCTCCTTTTTATGCCTTGCTTTATGCTGCTTTACAGCTGCTGAACCGATTCTGTTGCGTCTGATCCGTGAGTCTTTTCTATAGAAGATCGATGAATTTCCGTCGGTGTAAACACCACTATTTAAGGTGGTCCATATTATATTTAATTCTAACAATAGAGAATGCGGTGAGTAAAATCTTGACTCGAATTTGACGCGATGATTTTTTGCATATTTTTTTAAAAGCGCACTCACTGTAAGGTATTTTTCATTTGCTTATTTAATACCGTTCTCAATTTAAGATTCGATTATTTTAAAACTTTCGATATGCTCGATAATTCTTTAAGCCTACATTCATATGTATGTACGTATGTATGTAATATCCGAATTATTATTGTACTATGTAATTAATGTACATATTCTTATGTTTGACGTTGCCTTGCAAGACGTATGTTCGAATAAATTTTTATACAAATAAATCTCATTTACCATGTACGAGTGTACGTAATTAGGAAAGGAAAGAGACAAAAAATGCAAATAGATTTGAATAGATAAATAATAGTTTCTTTTTTCAATTATTTTTTGTCGACTTGTTCTTGGTCTTTTGCCTTCTAAATAAATATTTTGAATATTTTTAGTTCATTTCGTTATTTAATGTCAAAATACCAACGATGAAAGGCTGAAAATTCGAAGAGGAAAATCTGAAAAATAAGACCAAAAAATATTCATAATCTTTAATAATAAATTTTAACAAGTGTTGCTGAATACGTTCATTTCTTCTTGAAGATAAATGGACGTTAATTGCATGTGAACGTAAAAGAAGCAATGTGTTCACGTATAGAATCTATATAATATTTATAATACGGGGTGAAATGCTGTAGTTCCCAAATTTAAGGTTCTCACACACTCATACATATGTATTTATGTGTATTTTTTGGATAAATGTATGACTGTGTCGGTGCTGGTGTTCATAAGCCCAACCGCGACTTTTCGCTCCCACTAGGGACTAGCTGCGTGTCTTTCAGGCTGAAAGCATGCCGATTGCCATTAGTGCGGAGATCAACCTAGACAATTGTCCATTAAGATATTTTCTGACAGCCTAGCTGGTCAAACATTGCTATAATACCTTGCAAAGGCCATCGCTTAGATATAAGGCCTAGTTGTTTTGGATACCTGGACACTGTGGGATAGATGGTAATGAAACTGCGGTTGGATTGGCTAGAAAAGGTTCAGTGACACCATATATCGGTCGACAACCTAACTGTGCAGCACCACTTACTACCATTCTCAATTTAATCAAGGATTGGGAAATTGCCAGATGTTTGGAACACTGGAATGCTGAAAGGGAACTTCGACACTCTATGGCCGCGATCAGTCCGCAGTTTTTGTTTCGCTCTGAAGTTCTCAAGTATGTCAGACCGGACTTGAAGCTCCTAACGGAGTTTCTGGCAGGCAATTATGGACTGAGAGCGCTTCTGAAGAGGATGGCGGTTACAGATGTGAAAGTTTGTAGACTGTACACATAGAGACTACGGAACATAGGGTTTCATTGGTATTGTCACAAATTTTCTACCTATTTATTTTTACGTGAGCGGGCCCAAGATTAGCAGAACTGACGTATAGATAGATGGCACCAGTAGTTTAAAAAAAAAGTTAAATGAAAATAACAAAGTAAGCCCTTAGTTTTAGTATTCACTTGAAAGGTCTCGGTTAAACCAATATTTAATATGGGGAAAGTTTTCTTTCGTTAACGACTACAACATTTAATTGAAATTGTGGACTCTCCATGCGTATTGGCTGACCATCGGCCGAAAGTGCATGAGCTTAGCATCGATTCATAACAATGAAAAAGACGTGGGTCCACCACTTCACACCTGAGACAAAGTAACGTCCAAAGTAGTACTCTAAAGTACTTTTATTTGGTTTTTTGTACTTTTTTGTTTTGAACATTTTTAATAAAAATAAAGGTTTTTTACTTAGAAAAAACAGCCTAATAAACACATTTACGATGTCATTTTAGAGCCCATATTGCACCTTCGTTTTCGACTTTTATTATTCGATAGAGTAATGTGGCTTCAAATTTTAATTAAAATCGAATTGTCTAACATTTTAACTAAAGGTGCGGTGAATTGAGAAAAATTTTTAACAGAAAAGCGTAATCACTATTTTATTGAAATGTTTGTTTCTATAATTTTTTGTTCAAATTTATTTATTAAAATATCTGAACATTCTTTACACTATTATTTATTTTTAAATCATTTTTTAAGATATGTGGACATAAAAGGAATTGTTTCCATAAAATATTTATACAAAGTAGTGCTTATGCATTTTTCTTCCAATATTTGCCATACGTCTACGATCGGATAGAATTACTATTGATAGAATTACTACTGCAGAATGATAGATTTTTATATTCTTTGTTGAACTAAATGTTATTCCATGTTATTTAATGAATTTTTAAGCTCATTTTCATTTGAAAAAACAATGTACTTTTATTTTATTAATTGTGCTGCTCATTTTTCCTCAATGTACTCTTTTGTTAATTAAATATCTAGCTACCATAAGTCTATTGGTTAGCGCGAATCGAGTCCGAATAAGGCTCCATCTGCAAGCAAAGTTATGGCATCTGTTATTTTTTGGATGCATGTGGGATAATTTTTTTTTTTTTTTTGATTATCTTAAAAAAAACAATTAACGGTGAGTTTATGAAACTTAGGAGAAAAATAGTGTATTTTTCACATCCACAATGATTATCACAGTAATGGCCAAAATCTCCGAATTAAAGTTCAAATTGCTTCATTACGCAACTTATTCGCCAGATTAAGCTGCCTCGGGGGTGGCGTGGTGTAGCGGTTAAAGCGCAGGTATACAACACAAATGGCCAAGTTCGAATCCCAGCAGAGAACATAACGAAAAATATGTAATTGTGGTTTCGAGTGTTTAATAAAGAGAGTTCAACCTTCCTCAAGACAAGATTTGTCAAAAATAAAGTAGTACGTAAGGTCTGCCATTGATTGCTATTTTAAAGAGCGAGATAGTTCTTATCGCTGAGAAAAGTGTGTGTGTGTGTGTCGAACTAATTGCAGATTTATGATGAGAAGAAAAGAAAATTTTAAACAAATCATCTGTGTTTTTTGTTCGATCAGCTAATTTTGCGACCGCACTCCTATAGTGTAACAAAAAATACAACTTTAATGTTTTTTTGAATATCTAAGTTCGAATACAAGAGCAGTTAAAATAAGCAGGGTTTTTTTTGATTGCAATAGTCTATAGTCTAAACACTGATAACAGTGTTTAAGAACTGCAAATAATACTGGTCTACAAAAAACAAAAAATATTCTTGCCTTTAAATAAAATAATAAAATAAATCGAACATAATGATTTTGATGCGCTCAATTCAAATCCGTTTTCAGTATTTTTTTATCGGGCTCAAATTTTTATTTATGGGCGCGGCAAATTTTTCACCCACAATATGGTAGTTATGTCAATATATTTCATCATAACTTGAAAACGACTTGACCGATTTTAATGCAATTACCACCAAATGCTTGGGAACAAAATTTTCTATAAATCAACGTAATAAAACTTTTTTAGCCATTTACTTTTGCCAAAGCTAGGCACCTGTCTTTCTTTATGGGGTATTTAACTTTCAACATATCCGACTTTCATTTTAATGCTTAAAATGTACAATTTATATTCTAGGAATTTATTCATAACTTGTTGGACATAAAAAACAAATTTCCATTAATTTTGCAAGAAAAAATTTGTTCGCTAATTTTGGTCAAAGTTAGGTACCTGCATTTAATTTTAAATGAAATCAGCAGTGGTCAACCGATTTTCATGATTTATGGCTTACTTTATTCTCGACATATCAAGCTTTAATCTAAGTGCTTAACATGTAAAATTCTCGTTCGGAACTTTTTTATTTTTCGCAACTAAGTTACGAATAACTCCGAAACTATTGAAAATATGTGCAAAAAAGTTTTATTTATTTATTTTTTTTTTGTTCCTAAACATTTGGTTTGGTCAAGTCGTTTTCAAGTTATGATGAAATATATTGATATAACTACCATATTTTGGGAGAAAAATTTGTCACGCCCATAAAAAATTATAGCCTGATGGAAAAAACAGCGCATCAAAATCATTATATTCCATATAGTTTATTTAAAGGCCTTTTTTTGCTGTAAACCAGTGTAATTAATCGAAGTTAAATTTTATCGCATTTGCTTTCAAGCAAATAAAGTTGAGTATAAGATTTACCAAAATAATTTAGCAGTACGATTAAAGGTTGTCTAATGTTGGACTTTAGACATTAATTTATTAATTAAATTAACGCTAAATTTGCATTTGTACTGGAAACTCAATTTTTATCGGAAAATTATTTTGTTGAATTTTATACTTAATCTAAAATTGACTTAATAATCTTTAAATAATGTTTTGTTTTTAAATTCATAAAATATTCACTTATCTCCTTACCATTGTATTGTTCAGTTCAATTCCTTTCCTTAAAATTAATAAAAAAAAATAACTTTGCTTTATAAACTTAAACCATCTTACCTCTGATATAATCTTAAATACTTACCATGTGATAACATATAAAGAAATCCTGAAGTGTATAGATAAATAAATAAAAATTGAAATAATAACATAATTAAATAGACATACAAAAGTGCAATAATAATCCAATATACTTACCTCTAAAACTTACCTAAACCTAAAAAATAATAATAAAAAGTAAATACATACGTATGTTATTAAAAATAGTCTTTATAACTTTTGCTGAAAAGGAGAAATTAACCCCTCAATTTGTTCTTTATCTCCCACTCATATTTGCATTGCCAGCAAATATAGCGACAAACTTTCTTCTACAGGGTTATCGTTTTTTAGCTAAAACCCCTCATCCAACCCTCGTAGAAGAAGTTTGTTTAAGAATTAACAAACTGTTATTTACAGAGACTATTTTATAACTAATATTGTATTTAAAGATTAAGACAAGTATACACATGTTGGGTACAAGGTTTAACATAGTCAACGCTAAAATTCTAATAAGTAGATAGTCGAGGTACCAAAATCACGTCAGTGTCATCATATGAACTAAGAGATAGTATACTTTTTAACTTGCTGTCCAACTGCCTTTAGTCTTTATCACATCTATAATACATTGTTACAGTTTTCATTCTCCTCTTACAAGTTTGGTTTATATTTGCAATTTTATTTTATTTTTCATTTTTTTTTTTTTTTATATCCTATTCCACGAGCAATTATATAAAATCAAAACTATCGGGTTTTTTCAGTTACACAGGTTCAAATAATAATAATAATAAAACAAAGAAATATATTTTTAATATCAATGAAACATGCTCGGAATAGAAAAAAGGATTTGAAGCCATGCACAAATTGGTCTCACTTGTGACCAGATCTTTGGCACTGCTACAAATCACTTGAACTTAAAAATACTTTTACTACGGCTTTATTTGGTTTAAATTTGCATTTGGTAGTAGAAAGACCATTTATTAAAGCTTCCGGAAACTACTCAAACCGATAAAGTTTTTATGCGGCACCATTCATTTAACTTTTTCATGCGTTAGCTGGGGAGTTATTTCAAGAAAGAAAACTTCGATCACTTCGAACTCATTTTAAAAATACTGTTTTTTTTGCCTAATTATAAGGAAACAAATAATTACGTGAATTGGTTGGAAACATTTTGGGAGCCTCTGTAATAGAAAATACAGTAAAAAGAAAATATCACTGCAAAGATTTTGGCAAAAGATTTATGCATGATTTCAATCAGATAATTGTAGAAAAAAATATATATTTTCAAGAAAATAAATAAACATTATTGAAGGATCAGTGAGATATTAATTATTTTGTTGTTATTGTTGCTTTTTTGTTTTTCTTTCGATCTTTTATTTCATTTCTTTGTTAATAAATTTGAAATTAAAAAAAGTTGCAGATTCGGCGTGATTTATTTGATTTAAACAATCTCTATAACATATCCACCTATATGGGATTCTAATTTAAATTATATTTAAAAATATTCTCAACTACCAACTCTCTCCCTTCAAGTGATAATCATACCAATTATTATAAAGAAAGTACGTTTTTTCGGCATTCGCTCTCACATTCATAATAAACTAGAACTGCAGATGAAATTTGTTGGAAATGGTCATATTTCCGATTCATTTTAAAAATATCGTCATATCAGTTCCGGTAAATCGTCAAAAAAATCGCCAAGAAAACAAAAAAGTTTTTAGTGTTTAAAATTAATATTTTTAATGCACGCCAAATCGATTAACTACACTTTAAAATTTTATTAGATGGTAATGTTAAAACATTGTATTGTATTGTACTCTAAATTATATTATATTCAAAAAGAAACTTCTCTGATCGTAAATTTTAATACTACTAAAAGACAAAAATACTTATAATTTTAGTACTAGCTTTATAAAAATTTTAAAACTATTCTTTTAATCTATTAATAATTGCTTTCTTTTAAATTTCTTTTTCACTATTTTTTTATATATACGAGTACAGTATGCGACAAAACAATGCACGAACTTGTATTTACTAAGAATCATATATCTTCATAACAGAAAAGCTCATTCGAATTTTAATTTGATTTATTAACTTATAACGATAATATTCTGCTTTTACTAAGAAAAGACCGAAACAAAGAAAAACAAATTTGTAACAGAAAAAATTCATGTTAAAGTTACAAAACCGCTATTTTGCATGCGTCAAGGATAAAAGTCGTTCAATAACAAAACGATCATTTCAACATTAGAAGAATAATTAGAGAAAATTTGAACGTCTTTATAATCGTGTCGAATCTATCAAACTCTGGCCATAGCCAACAATATTTTGCAATATTCTACAAAAATGACTAACAGTAATTAGCAATTAAAGGAAGAAATAATTAATGATTATAATAAAGATGAATTAGTGACATCAATTGTAAACAAATTTGGAATTCAACACAGTATTATTTACCGTATTATAAGCCGTTTCTGTTTATCAGACTTATTGACAACCATACACAGAGGTGGTAGACCGGTGAAAACCAGAAAACGGAACGACCATACGCAAAGTATGTCTTTATATCAGGAAGGTCTATTACAAATCAATTAAAATTAAATGTTTCGATTAGATGCATTCAAAGACGATCTGTAGACGGTGAATTAGCATCAAGTCGAAGTGCCAAAAACAGATTGGTCAGAATTGAATTTACAAAGAAGCAAGTAAACTTAGTTATACTTTTAATGGAAGAGCGTACTCTTCTCTAATGAATCTAAGCTATGTGAGTCGTTCTTAAGGACTTAGACTGTTGATTTGAATAAAAAGAACAACGCTTTAATCCTCGGTATACCAAAGATACGGTGAAACATAAAGAAGGAAGTGTTTTAGTCTGGGAATGCATTTCTACAATACAAAAAATAAAGGGAGTAATGGATCGATTTATCTACAAGAATATCATGGAATACATACTGATACCTCATGCAGAGAAGAAAATGCTACTTGATTGAAGACATCAACAGGACAACAATCCAAAATGCACAGATGAATGAGTGTAAAAGTGCTTTGTAAATTCAAAAAACTTTGTTTTTGTTATTGAAACATTTCGTATTCACCAGAAGTTCGTGGAACCAAACAACCGTTAGCTTTTTTGCTTAGTTGAAATTTTTGGTATAAAGTCACAGAAATTGTATAAATCATACCAAAAAATAATTCTTCGCTTAAAAACGCATGCACATATATCTTTACGCTTTATTAACATTGTCCGCAAGCAAAAATCAAAAGTAGGAAGCAAGCTGTCTAATCTACAAAGTATTATTAGCACTTTTAGAGCTGCCAGTTGTTCATATGGCAAAAAACGTCAATCGTCATTTTGCCAAAATTTTGTTAAAAAATCGTCAAATCTGGCAGCTATGAATAGGTCCCCGATTATGAGCTTAATTACATAAATTTGCATACAAAACTTTGAGAGAGCATCACTCAAATTGTAAGTAATTCTTTTTCTATTAACCTGTGTGTTTGTGATGAAACAGAATACGTCCGCAACTTCAAGCAAAAACGCTGTCAAAAAAAAGATGGCCATACAAAGTGACATAAAAAATCGTCGGCAAAAGCAGTCGAGAGATAGAATCTATTTTATTTTGACAGCGTTTTTTCTTACTCTTAATTGTGCTCTCACAATCTGTATGTGGTGTTGCCGTACTTTCACCGAATTTTATGCATTTTGTAAACAAAAAACATACGTTTTTGTTTTGGAGCGAAAAAAATAAAAACAAAAAGCAAAGGAAACATAAAAACAAAAAGGGCAATTGACAGTATTTGAAGTTGCGTAACTAATGTGGCATACTGATATTTGATAAGAAAGTACGTAAAATAAGACAATTGCTGATAAATAATTGTACTTATTTTTAGTTAATAAACTACAGAAACAAGCTTCATTCCATTTTTATTTAATTTTTGTTTGTATTTCAATATTTTAATTAAATTAAACTTAAAATACAAATTCACCTTGTGAAAGAAAATAAGGACACTCCATGGTATTTTCGAAATAGTTATAAAAAGAAATAATATAATAATAGATTTGCACTAATTATAGTTCTAATGTTGTTCTAGAGTATTATATCGTACCGTGTAGCCTGAACTAATTCTCAAGGCTCATAATTTGAGGAACACATTTTTGTGGTTGCTGTTTTAACCACATTCCACAAATTCCGTATCGTATGTAATTTTGGAGAATTTGAGGCCATTCTAATAAAGTGATATTGTTAAAATCGAACCCTTTCTTAGAACACTCTGCAGTGTAACACCCATCGAAATCGCTTATTCTCTTCGTGTTAAGGTAGCATACGAATTCGTAGGATTTCAACATAATCTGTTGCTTTCATAAGTTTCTGTAGACGATATAGCGGCATAGTGGAGGTAATATTGTTGTTTAGGAGTAATTTCCCTTCTACAGTGTTTAGCCACTATATCGTCATTGGTAATGAAAAGGCTGATGAACTTGCTAGGAGGGATGGATGTGGAATCGTTCAAATTTTATTCTAAATTTTATTTTTAGATTCTTAATACATTTCGGTTAGTTAATATGCAACGTTACACGAAGGAAAGGAACAACGTGTTTTTATTATTAAAATATTTTTTGAAAATGGCAAAAGTTTTCAAGATGTAATTAGGAAATTCGTGTGCCGTTGTGGTATGGTAGGTAAGACACCCGCCTACCAGCGGGTTCGGTTCATTACCAGGCCAGACTATCTGAAAAAAGAAAAATTTTTCAACAGCGGTTCACCTCATAACATTAGCTGGTTATGAATATTACTACTACTGAAAACTATTCTAATGCATTTGCCGTTCGGAGCCGGCGTTAAACTGTAGATCCCTTTCAATGAGTCTAAAAATAGAGGTGCAGCTCATTGACTGAGAGAAGTCCCCGTGTTCCTTCATGGGGAATTAATATATATATATATATACATATTGTTACAAAAGGTTGGGCACCCCAGCGTTTATTATATCGCTAAAATAAATAAGCAAAGGCTCCAAGAACAACTATACGTGCTGTTTACAAATAACCAAATCTACAACAACAAACATTAGCAGAGATAAAGTAAATAAAAATAACACGGCAACAACAATAATTAAGCAGCAAAGAAAACAAGTAACAGACAATAAACAAGCAACAACAAATACTAAGAGTTGAAAGAAGTAGATGTTTACATTCGCATGGCTACATAAGAACTAAGAAGAAAATAAAAAAAAGAAATGGAATCTACCTGAAATATCGGAGGTTCGAGAGCTTTCGATGTGTTGTTTACTCAGCCATATAAAAAGCACATCGATGCGAACGACAATTAATATAAGTAAAGTAAACTCATCGAACGTGTTATTGGTGTGAAGAGAGTTTGTTGATTTGAACTCTGTGTGAAGAGAGTTTATAAGGAGTAAACTCGTGAAGTGAATCGAGAAGTAAAGAACCAGTTTAGTTGGAGCTTACTCAGTAAGAAGAGTTAAGTGTGGATAACCTCTGGTTGAAAAGGTCGTGATCGAACCTAGGCTGTAACTACGATCGGGTTGGAAGATCTTTAAGTAGAAAGATCTGTCGAGTAATTGTTGTCGTTTACAAAGTAGTAGACAGAAAGAGTAATTAAGAATATAAAATTGTTATTGCTTGTAAAGAGGTTACAAGCAGTGGTACACAAAACTGTGCTGAATAAAGGATTTTAATTAAAACCAAACACAAGATTTATTTTATTTTAACTACAATCTACGAACTCATAGACGAGGAGTAAATTCGCCACCAAGATCGTGCGATTTGATACCTTTAGATTAATTTGTGGGGTTTTTTGAAATCGAAAGTCTTCATCAATAATCCCACAACATTTCAAAAACTTAAAACCAACGTTATCGAGTAGATATCAACCATTGACAATAGCTAGTTTATTGAAAAAAGTGATTGATAATTTTGGTCTAACTTTAGATTTTCATTTATTTTAAAATTTGTTCAAAATTTAATGAGTTTTCTTATTTCTTCTGAAAACGCTTCTCAAAAGAAAATTTAAATGAAACCAAATACATAGATTATATTTTAATATTCCCCGCAGTGTTGCCAGACTTGAAGACAAAGTAATAAGTACATAACAGAATAAAATTAGTTCATTTGAAAAAAATGTGTACACATATTATTAAAAACAAAAAACAAATATATTATTAAAAACAAAGCGACCAACAAAAACAATACTTATTCCACTTAAAATAGTTTAAACAGAATATGTAAACAATATACACTTTGTCAACAATTTTTCATTTTGGTTACAAGTGCGGCTTTATTATCAGTACATTTTAAAGATTTTGAATTCACAGTTCATTTCGCCTTTTTGTCCAATTTAGAAAGATTAAACTGAATATCAGAATTTGGATTGAAAACACTCGGTTTTTTAAAAATTATTATCCTTTATCTTAACACGTTCTTCAACTGACTCTTGAAGGCAAAGTGTTATCAGATTTTTCCTTAAATAAAACAATTTCATTCAAGTTATTACAGTTACTTCAGACTGTTCCAGCTATAGTGTCATAAAAATCTTCGTTGCAGTAATTTGTCTCTAAGTCGCTTGATTACGATGTGTGGTCGAATGTGGTCGTTTTTCCTTGATGGCATCAACCAATTGATCCAATCAAGCACGTTAATACTCTCCTGTGATTGTGGATCCCTTTCAAAGATAATCGTTGAGCAATATTCCGTGTGCATCCCAAAATACAGTGGCCATAACCTTGCCAGCCGATTTCGCTGTCTTCGCCTTCTGCGAAGCACTTCCACCGGCTTCCACCCATTGCTTCGATTGATTTTTGGACCCACGTTTCATCCACAGTCCATGTCCAAACACCGCTGTGAAGTGATCTGTCGAACTCGTTTTTGTTCAAAATTGAGCAAACGCCGCACCCATCTTGCCGATAGTTTTTTCATATGCAAATGTTCATGCAAAATGTTGAACACACGTTCATATGCCATGTTTACCATTTCAGCAATCTCACGTATTTTGTCCTGACGATCATTCATAACCATATCGAGGATTTCCGTGATATTTTCTTCAGTAACCACCTCTTTTGGCCTTCCTATTGATGGTATTGTTGCTTGTTCGGCCCCGTTTAAATTCAGCAGCCCAATATTTTACCATATAATCTGATTGAGCAGATTCGCCGTAATGTTTATCAAGCTTTTCCTTTGTCTCTTTCGCCGTTTTGCCTTTCAAATAATAGTGTTTAATCACTACACGAAATTCACTTTTTTCCATTTTCCAAGAAACACAAAAGTTGCTTACTTCAAACGACTACAACAAATAAACTAATCGATGAATTTGGCTAAAATTTTCACAGCTGACGTTTGACAGATCGTAATTTCTAAGAAAGAAAAAGTTTTTTTGTTTGTGCTGCCATCTAGCGCTAGAGAGCTTCAATGTCAATCCGCCCTTGTATCTGACGCGTATTAACAACTATTAAGTCATCCTCTTCTAATTTTTAATAACAGTGCCGATATTATGCACAAAACCTAAATAGGCTACCTAATTTCTTACTCGAAAAATTGACTGAAAAAAGAATGACAATTATTTGAAATAATTGCTGTATAAGATTTGATGTTCGTTTGGTCAATAAGCTAAATTAATTTCCTATTTTTAGCTCCATAGAACAATTTTTTGCAAAAAGAAATTGACTTCCTACCAAAAATTTCCAAAAATTCTACCAAAACCGTTCACAGCCTACCAAATATTTAAAAATACATTTTTTCAATAGAATCGAAATTTCTGTTTAGTTACACATATGTAGTAATAGTCGGTTGATTTAAAGCAAAAAATGGAAAAAAAAACCGAAAAATTAAAAATAACAACTACAACCCAGTTTGAAAAATTAATGGAGGAATTGCAGAAGAATCCTTCTCTTGCAGTGGGATTTCACAGATGCACTGTTTCCAGTAATTTTAGAGAACAGTGGGAAGATATTGGCAAGTCATTAAATTTTCTTGGCCCGCCGATAAGATCTAGAGATGGATGGCAAAAGGTATGAAATAATAAGCTTAAATAGTTAGGTGAGACTTGAAGTTTAAAGTTAAGAAGAAAATGGTCGCCAACAAAACTGAGTATCATGCAACGGGTGGAGGGATATTTAAGCAGCTAACTTTTAGCCCGTTAGAGGAAGCTGTTGCAAATTTGTTACAATTTCAAAAGCAATTATACCCTGAGGGAGGACCTCCCAGAGTCCGATAAAAAATGTTCCTAATAAATTAATGGAGGCAGAAGTAGAAATACCTCAAAATGTGCCTTCTACGCAAATAGAAAACCATGAAATTGTGCGCTCTATGGAAGTAATTGAAGACTTAACATCCAGGAAGACTTAACAGTCAGGAACAGTACCACCTTTAACACCTTCGCTGGAGGATAAGAATTCTACATTAAAGAAAAAGCAAAATTGCTTTAACCATGGTGAACTACTACTTCAACATGGTACTGGGCAAGCGAAGCTTTTAACTAATATCTCCAATTCACTGGGATCTATAAAACGCAGACTTAAGGATTTTGAAAAGCGCCAAAAACAGTTGCTTGACGTTGAAACAAAAAAATGAAATTATTGGAGGAAAGAAATAAAATTGATTGAGAAAGGAATAAAAGAGAAGAAGAAGTCCATGAAAGCGAATGAAAAATTAAAAGCCTTAAAGAATTAGTAAAAGAAAAGAAACTTGAACTGCTTAATAAACATCTTAATGAATAATATATTTCAGAAATAATTTTTATTTATCCATATTTTAATTAAACTCTGCATCTTTGGATTAATTTTTCATTTAGTATGTTGTATTAATAAGAGAAAAAAATAAAACAATGCATTAAAATCATAGAAAACTCCGTTTTATTCGGTTTCTTATTTCAAATGCTTCATTACTGTCAGTGATATCCGCTTCGTAAACTTCACTTTCAGTTTGACTAATCTCGACTATGCTTATATCTTCATTTGTTGAATTTAAGCCATATTCTATGCATATGTTGTGCAGCGCAGCGCAAACATTAGCAATTTTTTTTGGCTTTTATTGGCTTATAATTAAGCTGGCGCGCTCCAAGAAGACAGCGAAATCGGTTTTTTAAGACGCCAATTGTTCTCTCTACTATGTTTTTGGCTCTGACATGCTTACATTGAAAACAGCCTCAGTACTTCCCTAAGAAGTAGATCGATATGACTAGTTAGAAATGTATTTAAAACAAATGAAACAAAAAAAATCCGTTTTTTATATCTTTTTTATTCTCCATTCGCGGTAATCTGGTCCGACTTCCTTTTGTCACTGCCATAACATAATCTTTATTCTTTGCTATAACTCGTCCTGAAACAGTGGTAAGCAGTTGCACACATCGTTCAGTAACAGTGATAACATTATTGTTGTTGTTAATTCAAATCAAAGTTACTTTTTTTCATTATGTTATGTACTGTGTTTTTAAGAGAAAAAAATTATGCCTGAACAAATTGCTACAGGTGGTAAAACTACCAAAAATGTAAAATATTTCAACAAACCAACCAAACTAGCAAACTGTTTCAAAAAAACGAAAAACTACTAAGTTTGGTCCGATCTGACCAAAGCGCCAACGCTGACTGTGGTACACAAAAACAGCTACTTTGGCTAGTTTGTTATGTGTTGGCTTAAAAGGTTAGGTGTTTCTAAGAAAATAAAAAAAATTATAAACAATTTTAAGGACATCAAAATTTAAAAATAAAATACGGTATAAAGGAAGTACAAATTTGAGTACTAATTTATATGTTATGGCATAAATCAGTACATTAAACAAAAATCAGTACATGTACTGACAAAAACTGTTTGTCTGGCAGCAGCAATGTTGTCTTACAGGGCTGAAGTTGTGGCCGGTTTATCTGACACGAGAGTCTAGTCTAGTGGAGTCGAATTGCATGATCTTGTTCCATTGACTGTCTGTTGCAAGCGTTGTTCATTTATTAGTCTAATCATGGCATGTCACGAATCTTTTTTTCACACTGAAAAACCAAATAGCAAAAGAACATCACTATAACTTCAGTTGATGCTTAGTTTATAAAAGATATCTGTTTTTTCTTTTTACAAAATTGTTATTACTTTTAAGCGTGGACCGTAAATAACAGTTATCGCTTAAAAAATAAACTAAAAAATCATCGTGTTAGAGTCGTCAGACACATATGACGTTATACACTAGTCAGAAAAAGTCTGCGTACGAAACCATTATGTTCAAGATAATACAAAAACAAATGACACAACAACAGCTCTTAAGCATATGAAGTTAATTGTTTTTATTAAATCTTGTTGCATAGTTCTAATAAATAGTAAAATTCAGCAAATAAAATTAAATATATACAAATTAATTACAAAAAAGTGAATTGTGTTAAAACATTAGGCAGAAAAAGTCTGCGTACAAAAGTGTATGCACTTTCTTAAAATCTTATTTTTGGATATTTATAACAGCATTAACAATAAATTAGTGTTTATTTGGATGGTCTGTTCTTTTGAGAACCTCAGCCTATCTGTTTTGCATGGAATAAACCAGTTTCGTGGTGACTTCCTGTGATATATCCTCCCATTCGGTTGGCAAAAAATTTTTAATATGGTTTTTGATATCATAATGGGATTGAGATATGAAGACTGCGGTAGCATACGCAACTGTTTCGGAACATTATAAAGCATCTAAAGATTTATAATATCGGCTGCGTTCCCAGAATCGTTACCTTATTGAAATAAAACATTGCTACCAAAATCCAGTTTAGTTAAATTTTACTTCCAATTGACTTATAGAATGTCTAGGTAAGCTCTCTTGTCCAGAGTGAGCTCAATAACCTGCAAATTTAATACCCCGTTAGCCGGCACATACCCCCTAACCATTACACTTTAACTACCATGTATGACAGTGTAGCACAAATTAGCTTTATGTAGCGCTGAACCAGATTTTCTCTACACTAATCGACGACTTTTTATTCTAAAAATGTATTACTTACTCTCATCCAAAAGTATAACCCTTTCCCAGAATTCTAATGGTTTAGCTCTCTACCGAACAATATTCTTCTTTGACTCTTTTTAACCCTAGAACAGTAACCTTAGCCGATTTGACTAACATCGCTTTTATGTATTTTCATATGCAGTTTTTTATTTAATTGATCGATCAACTTGAAATCGTTTGTATTCTCTTCCAGTGAGCACATTTCTTCAGTAAGTATTATGTTTTCTTTTTCAGTTATAAGGCCCCTGATTGTCGATTCGACTAATGGTTAGTGTTTATGTAACTTTCAATCTTATATTTTGTTATATTTTTAATGAATATGCATTTTTTTTTTTTTTTTTTTTTTTTTTGAGAACGAAAATCAGTTTTAAAAAAGCTTTAATTGATGATTTTAAGCAAATAAAAGCAAGATTTGCAGTTTTTATCCCTATTAAAAGCGTAGAATGACAAATGAAAATGAATATATATTATTTATTTTTAATTTATTTACTTATTATTTAGTTTATTTTCTTTAATATTAACTGAATTTGTGGATCTCAATATTATTATTATTTTTTTTTTTTTAGTTAAAATAGTTAATATCAATAATGTCTCCTACAATATGTTTCCAATAAATATTTAAAAAATGATTTATTTATTAAAAGGAAAATATCTTGCTTAGTTTCTATTCAAAACAAAGTTAAAGATCTACTTTTAACAACACAATTGGCAGTTTGTGCATAGGCACGGTAAAAATCTTTTGTAAATGTACACTAGTCGTTTCGAATAATGGTTAGTGCTTACGTACAAAAAAAGGCTATGGTTCTAGGGTTAATGAAATAAAGGGCTTCAATTTAAGATATTTCTGAAAGTATCATCACATATACTCCTGTTTAATTTTGAATCAATGCCTTCAGCCACTTTTGAGCCAATTATTTTGGGATCTTGCTGTATACATTCGATGAGATCTCTCTTTTCTTTTGAAAATATTTTTGAATGACGGCCAGAACGAGGTTTTGTTACAAATTCTTAGAAATATAGAGTCTTGAATGAAATAAAAAGTTTTGTACGCAAACCGTTTCTGACTAGTGTATACCAAATGAATTAATTAATTGTATGGGAGAACACTTACAGAATCTGTGGTGATCTTGAAAAAATAATCATTAATTGGATTTTAACTGTTAATTTTTGACGGAAAAATAAAAGGTTAGACAAAACTTTATAAAAGAGAGTCATGCATAAATAAAACTTTTACTGCTGACCTTTTTTGGGAAACTCTCAAAATAACCATTAAAAAATAAGTTTTTAGATATGACTTATAACCATAACGGTCTCTGCTTTTATGTTTTTAGCTTTTGGCAACGTCGACTCTAATCACAATCTAGTGTAAAAGTATGGACACTATATAAAAAATTCATTATAAGGATTTTAGTGTTTCTTGAGTTTGAAAATAAATATTTTGTTGCCGATTGCCTTCGATTAAAAGATAAATTTTCCAAACTATTTAAGAATCAATTAAAAACACTGTCAAAAGTCAAAATATGGTCTAAAAATATATTTACATACTCGTATATGTATTTATTGTCATTCATAATTAAATTTTTGTCGAAAGTCAATTAAGAACAACGAAAAATTTTAATTGCGTTATTAGTTATTAATAAATAAACATAAATTATAGTAAACGAATAAATAAAAAATTTCAATAAAATAAAAACAAGAAACGAAAAAGAAAATAAATAGAAGCAGACGGTTGGTCACCCACTATAATCTAGAAACACACGTTAAAATATATCTAGAAAAGAAACAAATTTAATAGAAAAATCACACATTTTCTAAATTATCCATTTGGCTCTAAAGTGATAACATTCTAACTAAGTGACTAAATGCGAATTCCAATATACATAATAGGCTGACTAACATTTACCAATGTAGCGAACGAAACTCGGACAGACAATAGATCTTCCCATGTGGGGAAGATCCCATTGAAATAGCAATAACAACAATATGGAAGAAATATTTTAATAATGATTATTATCATCTGAACATGATCATGATCATAATTTTTTTAGGAAAATACTGACTAAATAAAATATCGTACATATACCACAACCACTTAAATATACATACAAACATATGTACATTGACTGCTGATGTTTGTAGTTGTTGTTACGGTTTTCAGGAAATGTCAACAACATGTTCATTGAAAATTAATTATTTTGCGTATTCTGGTGAAATTTTTTTCCTCTTGTTATATGTACTTATCACAGTACAAAAATATAATTTAGAATCGTTTGTACATTTTTTTTCTTTTTTAGAAATACAAAAATTTTATTTAACAAAGTTTAAATAAATTTAGCAAAAAACTCAAACACAATATTAATTAGCGAAATATAAAAAATGGAAAATCTCTTAAGAAACCTGCTGATTGTTTTCTTGCAGAAAGCAAGCATTCAGTAGAAATGCCAATTTTTATATTTAATAACGCAAAATAATAAGAACAATAAACATACACTCAAAAAATCAATTTACTTAAATTCATTATTTAAAATATGTACATACATACATACCTTACTAGCTTTACCCATCCGGCGTTGCCCGGATATATACATACATACAGTGACAAACTTAATTATTGGCAAAGTAAGCTGCTTCAACTTCGAGGGTGATTTAATGTTCTTATTGAAGAGATTTTTGATAAACTAATATTGTACTTAATAGATACGAGTAGAATGATAAACTTCCTACAAAATTCACTATTGTTTGTTTGTGCCTTATGGACGGCTAAACGGCACAACCGATTTTTTGAAAGTTTTACAGTGCCTCTCTGTATTTCTGGGCTATATAAATCTTAAAAATTCCATCAGGGCAATGTCACGCCCATACAAAGTGTATATTTATTTGTCTATATCTTGAAAATGGTAACAAAAAGATTCTCTAAATTTGGCCCAAATTGATTCACAGCCAAGGCAAATCATGAGTTAAAAAGTAGACGAGATAAGACAAGTGGGCGTGGTATCTCCCATACAAAATAAACATTGATTATTGTATATCCTGAGAACGGTTACAGCTAAAGTCATCAGGGAAAAATTGGTCGTGGAAATATTGATTTCATAATATCTTAAAACCGGTTTAAGAAAAAGTTTCAGTATTTGGTATATATTTCAGCATAACTTCATACTCAATTCGAATAATCGGGCAAAAAGTGGACGGAATCGGATAAGTAAACGTGGCACCTCTCATACAAACTAAATGTTAATTTCGGCGTATCTGGAGAATGGTTACAGCCAAAGCTTTTGAATTTGGTCTGAATGACTTTATAGTCAACGCAAATCATCAGTCGAATAGTGGGCGAGATAAGACTAGTGGGCGTAGATTCGCTTATACAAACTAAATATTGATTTCATTATGTCTTGAGACGATATAAGATTTCAGATAAGTATTTAGTCTGAATGACTATGGTCAATACATATCATCAGTCAAAAATGGGAGGAATTGGACAAGTGAGTGTGGTACCTCCTATACAAAGTAAATATTAATTTTTGCGTATATTGAGAACGGTAATACTAGAAGTTTCTAAATTAAGTTCAAACAACATCGTGAACAATACACATCATCAGTCAGTAACTTGGCGAGACTAGATAAGTGAAGGCGGCATTTTTCATTCCTACTAATTCGGATTTTGTATATGTGAAGAACGACAACTATTAAAGCTTTGTTATTTATCCATATCAGCCTAAAAGCGGTTATTGTAGAAAGTATACTGGATAAAAGCTATTTATACACTTATCTATATATACTTAGAATATAAAAATAAGTTGTCCTATGTTCGTCAAGCCAATATATGCGTTGGAAAGGTGTACTTTCACTGATGATTTTGATTGTACTGGTCAGTGCCATGTCCATATAAAATTTTTGTTTAGATGTCTCTATCTTTAAAACGGTAATATTAAAAGTTTCCGAATTCGGTCCAAATAACTTTGTAGTCAATACAAATCATCACACAAAAAGTGGGCGGAATTAAATAAGTGGGACTGGCGCCTTCCATACAAAGTAAATACTGATTTTTGTATCTCTGGAACAGTAATAGTGGAAGGTTCTTAATTTGGTCTAAATAACTCCATAGCCAATACACAAAATCAGTCTAAATATGGGCGAAATTGTATGAGTGGGTATGGCACTTCCAATACAAAGTGAAATTTGTTTTTAGTATATCTGTTCAAAGATATACAAAAATTACTTAAAAAATCCCACTTATTCAATTCGGCCCAATTTTTGAATGATGATTTGTATTAACCACGAAATTATTTGGGCCAAATTTAGAGACTCTAACTGTTACCGTTTTAAAGATACAGACATATAAATAGAAATTTTATATGGGCGTAGTACCGCCCAGTTGAGCAATAGTCAAGTCACACACCAAATAAAAGCTTTATATACACACTTTTAATAATATTTTCAAACTCACACAAAGCCTTAATGCTGTAACAAATTTAGTTTTCAGGTAAAACTTATGCAATACAAAGGAGTTCACTCTAACGTTAATAACTCGCGAACCAACGAACCTACAAAAACCGCATATTCATAAAAACCTTGGTATTTACTTCCCTTTCGTTTAAGGACTTACAGAATAAAATCGGTTGACGAATTTCAGAGAACATCAATTACAGCACATTTTATAGCTCTATATATATATTATAGATTTTAGTTTTATGTAATTGTATACATACATATGTACATACATGTATATATATATATATATATATATATATATATATATATATATATATATATATGTACATCTGCAAAACTTAACCTTGATTATGATTTGAGAGCATTGAATGAGTCAAAATGTACTTCACTTCACATATTAGCCAAAAAATCTATATCTACAATAATAGTAAATTTATTTGAAAAATTAATTAAAATTCATACATCTTAACTCAGAAGGCTAAAAGTTCAATGAGACGTGACTTAACGTAACGGCATAGCCGCTATTCAAATTAGTAATCAAATCAAACACCACAACAGACTCAGGTTAAGTATTTGGATACACAGCTCGATCAACGGTTAACATTTAGACTTAATACGATATTAAGGCAAATCAATTGACTTATTGGTAGAAACTAAACCCAAAGCTTGGACTGTAAACTTCTCTTATATTGAGCTAAAGCCGATTTGGCAGAAAATTTAATGGTACCAAAAATAAAACTACAAATTATCACTGCAGCTTTTTCGTATATAAAAATTTTATACAGTGACGTGCAAAAGTTTGACATGATTTAATACTTTCCATTTCAGCACCTTATATGTTTTAAGTTTAAATGAACCACGTATGTTTGTTGTGGTAAATAGTCCGCCATCTAACGTTTTTTTTTTCAACTAGTGCTTATTTCGTGAATGGTAACACTTAGCTCATGTCTGATTTGACAGATAATTAGTTTTATCGTTCCGCTGAACGAATATAGTTGTGTATAAGCTTGAACAACGCTTCGCTAAGTGGGCCTGCGATCGACTTACAAAAGATGTCGATTTTGCCAAAAAAAAAAATCATCTTTTCTGATGAAGCTCATTTTGATCTTGGCGGGTATGTAAGCAAGCAAAATTGTCGCATTTGGGTCACAGAAAACCCGCACGCATACATTGAAAAGCCGATACACCCAAGACGAGTCACTGTTTGGTGCGGATTTTGGTCCAGAGGCAAAATTTGGCCATTTTTCTTCGAAAATAAGCAAGGAGTGGCCGTTACAGCCAATGGCGATCGTTATCGGGCCATGTTGAACGAATTTTTGTCCACAAGAATTGAAGAGGAGGATATTAGCAACATTTGGTTTCAACAGGACGGCGCTACGTGCCACACAGCCGAAGCTACACTCAATGTTTTGCGCCCTGTTTTTGAAGATCGCATTATCAGCCGCAGAGCTGATGTCGTTTGGCCACCTCGGAGCTGCGACTTGAGACCGTTGGACTATTATTTGTGGGGTGCCGTCAAAGATAAGTGTTACGCCAACAAGCCAGAGACAATTGACGCTTTAAAGGACAATATTCGTGAAGCCATTGATGAAATACAGCTGCACACAATCGATAATGTGCTTAAAAATTGGACCGATCGTGTAGGCTACTGCATGGCCAGCCGAGGCAGCCATTTGAATGAAATTATTTTCCATTATTAACCGGAAAGATTGTACTTTCAATTAAAAAAAGAAATTTGAGAAAATATTCAGTAGTTTTTTTATAGCATTTTGAAAAAAAAATTATTTGGTGGACCCTTTATTATAGATACAAATGTCTACTGATAAGATATACCAGTAGACCTAAAAAGAAAACACATCCAGTATCCTTAATCGCATTGAGGCTCAAAAAATGGCAAAACGAGGTTGACATCCTATTGATTTTAATACTTATTTTTATAAAAATTAAAAATAAGATCAACGGTACAAAATTATAACATTTGTTTACACTTTTTGCTGTTACTTTTGTCTTTGTTGTTGTATTGGTATCAAACTATATATAGTACCATGAAACAAAAATACTTTGTTCATTTAAGCTTAAAAAAATACAAGCTGCTGAAATGGAAAGTACTAAATCATGTTACACTTTTGCACATTACTGTATGTATGTACTCGTATATACAAAGATTTATACACCGTCGATTAAAACGGAAATTATATGACGTAAGATTAAGAAGACACTATTTGCACTCAGCCGAAGAGTTAAGTCTCAGTGACAGCAAACTCCATTTATTTGATTTAACTACATTATATATGTAAATAGCATAGTCTTATTATTATATACAAGTATACATACATTAAATAGAACAGTTTCAAAATCCTCCAAATTCTTCAAAATCAGTCAACATTTAGCTAAGTTATTAGATTAAATGTGCATGAAGTTACGAAAAACCGCTTTTTACGAAAATTTCAAAACATGATTGTTGTTGACTCGACAGCACTTACAATATAAAATAAAATAAAATGGTATTGTTTTCTAGGTATCTCTACGTCATTCTTTTTTGTGACGTGTAAAAAATTGAGTAAATTTCGTTTTTGTTGTATAACTTTAATTATTGTAAGAATTTCGTTGTTGTTTTTTAATGATTTTGTAATGCCTTAAATACACTTTAAAAAATATATAATGTTTAAATTAATCGTATTTTAAGAGACTGAAACAAACACAATTTTAATTCTAATTAGAGAATAAGGCTGTACACTTAATGTTGACGCTTATAGTCCAATGACAAATTCCAATATGGAATTAAATAAAAAAAAAATAGTTTAAATTATATTTTATTTTAAATCGTGTGTGTTATTTAAATTATTTTAAATAACTACAAAATTTTTGTGAGTGTATTAATATTGATCCCATAAAAAATTTCATATTAATTCCAAATAAATTTTTATTTGAAAAATACTTACCGAAAAGAACACAAAAATCAAAAAATAAAAAAATCTGTATAAATTAATAGGAAAACCGACGAAAACACTTTGTGTTTCCACAAAAAAAAAAAAAAAAACGAAGAAAAGTAAATATCGATAAATATAGATCGATGATTCAGCCAATACAGATACAAAACGTCAATTCAATATTATATTCTTCAGTTTTATTTTTATTTTATTATTATAATTTTTTTCTTTTTACAAAAAATACTTTTTTTCCAACAATAAAAACCGATAATCTATAAACACTGCAATAAATAATGGCTTCAAATATTTTTAAGTTTTTGTCGCAGTTGTTTTCTCTTTTTTTTAGACATAAATATTTATTTTTTATTTTTATTTTAATTACAATTTATTTACATTTTATTTAATTAATTTTTATTTTAAAACATTACATCTTTTATAGGTTTTAATGATTTACAACCAACACTGATTTATGTCATATTTCCTAATATAATATTTTTGGATAATCTCATTTGCCAGATCTTAAAAACACATTAAATTTTTTCCTAAATTTTGTGAAAATATTTTTTTTTTTTATTTGTTATTTTTATTTTTTAAAATTCTTTTCGTTTTCTTTGAGAACACACGTTGTATCATTTGAAAATCTCGTAAAGGACTGAACCGTTTTCAAATCAGACACTTACATTTTACATATCGGAAATTATCGTGAAACAATTCAACTTAAATAATTTTAAACACTAAAATGTAAAAAAGAAAACAAAAATATTAAAATGAAAAGAAAACACATTTTGAAACATTTATGTATTTTAACGAGCAACTGAGAACACTTGAAGGAGATTCTTCTTGCAAGAGTTCAGGAGCACCACAAAGAGTCACAAGAAAAAAATTGTACGTGTTCTTTCATTCAGACGAACACCGACAACCAACCAAGGCACGGAGAGGTAGGCCATGGCACAGCTTTACAAAATAGAGTGGCATACAGCTGTGGGTATGTACATATTGCCATTAAGATCGTAGTGAAAAAAAGACGAGAGAGACCAAAAGAGTATAGGAACAAGTGTGTGTGAGTTTAAAAATAAATTTCTTTATGAATTGAGAAATGTGCTTCCATATGGATGGATGGATGGTTGGTTGAATGCATTTTAGAGAAAACAAAAATTAAAGAATCAAAACATCAATATTTCCAAAATGTAGTACCAAAATTATGGGAATTCAATGATTTTTGCAAGAAAATTACTCAAAATTTCCCATTTTTTTGCATTATTTTCATTAACATTTGTTTGACTGAACACTCAAGCCAAACAGTGAATCTAAAATTCTAATGAAATTAATTTTATTTACACCCTTATTTCGATATCAACTTTTACAACAAAAACTGTTTATAAATTTTTGACAAAATTAAAGTCCTCATATGGATCTTTTGATAATTGATATAACGCATGTACATACAGTTTGTAAATTAAATGTTTTCAAAAAAGAAAAAAAGTTGAAATCTTATTTTCATTTGAGAATTTCAACAAAAAATTCTTAACATGTTTATTTTTTATGTACACATCCCGTTACTGTACCTCATAAGGACTTCGAGGCATCATAACTATTAAAATAGACTCACACATTATAACGCTAAACAAAAAAAATTAAATTAATACCATTTGGTATCAAAATTGAGTTTAGTCCGATTGTGCTTACTTCGTTAACGGTTGGTATCAATATTATAAGAACTACTCGGTATCGATTTATTACCAACCGTTTTTGTTTGAGTAACAAACTCTTCTTTTTTTGTAGCCAATAATTTGTGTTTTAATAACGCATTTTGATACCAAATCATTCTTGCCTTGATAACATATTACCTTTATTTTAATTTGGTTCTTAATTTTATACCATATCGTTTACGATTTGCTAACGATTCGTTCTTAATGTAACAACAGATCGCTCTAAATTTATTAACTTTTGGTATTTTTGTACAACTTGTTTACGATTGTACTACAAATTGCTCAATTTAATACCAGCCATTAACAATTTTAGAACACATTTTTTCCTGTGTTGGAATTTGGGTCCTTTCAGAAAAAAAATTAGGTTTTTTATGAAAACGAAATAGAATCGATTGAATCAATTACAACGCATTTTGTAGTCATACTTTATATCGGGTGGCCCCTTTAAAATTTAAACTTAAAAATGCAATAGAACAAATATGGTTTGAAATTTTGCCAAATTTAATTTTTTATTGTACAAATGAAAAATTATTTCATTCATATGGATGCAGTGGCTGGCCTCACAGTACCCCATTCGATCTGACCAATTTTTGAGAGCTTTTTCGAGTGTATGGGGTTGTATATTGACAATGGCATCACGAATGTTGGCCTTCAAATGTTCAATAGTCTCTGGTTGTACGGCATAACTCTTGTCTTTAACGGCGCCCCACAGAAAATAGTCCAACGGTGTCAAAACGCAGTTTCTTGGCTGCCAACTGACATCACCATTTCAGTTAATTAAACGGCCATCAAACGTTTGACGTAATAAATAGATTGTGGCATGAGATGTGTGGCAAGTTGTACCATCCTGTTAAAACAAAACATCTTTGACATCAATACCATGAAGAGCGGTCACAAAAAAATCGATTTTCATGGCGATTTTCATTTGGGTCACAAGCCGCACCAAAATGTCACTTGTAATGGGTGCATTGGCTTCTGTAAGACCACGTTTGGCTATTCTGAGCCCCAAATAAGTGAATTTTGCTTATTAACGTACACATCAAGATGAAAATGAGCTTCATTCGAAAAGATGATTTTTTTTAGTTTTATTTATTTTTTTGAAATTTCCGACCAATTGTTTTGGTTTTGGAAATAAATTTTCAATAAATTCCAACTTTGCTCAAGCGTTAATCGCTTCATTTCGTTCAGTGGAGATAATATACTGAAGTTTGAGACAGAATAATAATAACGGAATGTGTTCTAACGAAATAAAGGAATTAATTCCCAAAAATCATATATTTTTACGTAGTACTCGTATTTCTCGTAGAGCGCATCCCTTTGTAGTTGATTGTCCAGTAAATCGCACAACGCATTATAGGGAGAATTCGTTCTTTGGTCGCACTGTTCGGTTGTGGAATAATCTTCCAGCGAAAGTATTTCCTGCCACCTAAAAAAGAAAAATCGGGAATTAAAAAATCGAGTAAATGATACTGTTTGTTGTACTGAAAAGTATAAAACATTACATTAAACTTCCGAAAATGGGAAAAAAATTTTGTAAATGGTTTCTATGTAAAAAGAAAAACTTTAGAAATTCATCAACAAATTAAAGAGAGTGATTTTAATGCCAGCGAGTAGTGTATTTGGTCCCTATATTGGTTTGAGTATTTTCTTTGCACTCGCTCCGCATTTACAGAGCACCAAAATGTCCTTTGAGAATTAACAAAATAAAAACAACGTTATTATTTTATGATTTTATGACTTCTAAATTTTATTTGTTTAACAGTGAACTTATATACGAAACTTATTCTATGTGAGCACAATTAACAAACGCAAAACAAAAACATTATTGAACACTAAAATTTTGTGTTTGTGCTGACAATTTGCTTATTCAAATATATAGTGTGGAAAATAAGTTTACGCACACTGCATTTGGTGCTCGCTTTCTCGAAATTTCTGTAGAAAAGTTTTCTGGAGCACACAAGCTCACTACTGATAATTGGAAAATCGAAGAATCCCCGATAGTGAACTATAAAATCTCTAATGGCGTTTTCTTTTCTGACGAAAAATGTTGCATTTAGTTTGTTCTTTGCCATAAAACGTCTTCAAAAATTAAGAAATATCAAATATTTTTAAAGGCAACATTTTAAAAGGTAAAAAAGGTATATTAAAATTAATTAAAATTTCTAAACAATTAACACAAAATAAGCAAGGGCAACAAAGTGCAACATTTTTTTTCAGAAAAGAGAACGCCATAAGTCAATATGGATGACATCTAAAATTTTTTATGATTGGTTGCATCAGTGTTTCATACACCAGCCTCAAATTAAAATAAACCCAAAGGAAGCTGTAAAAACTCCTGATAAATATTTAACATGGAGTGAAAACGATATGGTCAACTAAAGAAAGAACTTTGCTTAAGATGGTCTAACAAAAAACTTAAAAAAAAATTTCCGATTTTTTCCTATACAATTTGTTTTACCTTATAAGTCAAAAAAATTTCATGTATTTTTTTGTGCGTGTTTTGTTATATTTATTATTATCTTTGGCTTGTTTGTAATAGGCAGAGTAAGCTGAATATATTTTTTGTTATTAAAAATTAAAAACTATTTGATTTGTAATACTCGTTAAATATTTTTTTATTAAAATTTCATTTTTGATGCAGAATAGAGATGTTATTTTTTCTCAATTTTGTCATTCGATAACGTAAACAAACTTAAAAACATGAACTGGCTTGGTAAAAATTCGTTCAGAATTGAGTTGTATCCATAGTTTATATATTCTAAGCTTCTAAGAACGGTTAATTTGCACTGTAATGGAAATTAACAATTAAATTTAATTAAATAACTAAATTAGCCATTTGCGGAAGCTTAGAATATGTAAAGTATGGATAAAACTTAATTTTGCTTTAACAATGGCATGAACCTCAAGCATTTTTTTCTGTTGGTAAAGTTGTGGCTGTTATATACCTCCAAATCATAGAGTATCCACTTCAATTTTCTGAACATAAGGTTATTGAACACCTGTGGCCCTGTGTGAATGAGAGAAGGTTCCCAAAGAATTAAAAAAAATGTCGTACTCGATGCCTAATAGACTAAATTAGGTTGTAAAGTTGAAAAGAAGTTGCATCAGTTACTGAAAAACTTTTAAAGCATAGTTTTATGTAGTTGTCCGCAGACTTTTGTGAACTAAAAAATTTAAAGTTTTTAACTTTTTTAATTCTTTTATTTTGCTTAAATTTTATTATGAAAAACAGTTCCTTTCTTTTTTCTTTTCTTTTTTTATTAAAAATTTTAATAAGAAAATAAAAACATGGAGTCTTTTGGTTATACATATATACATTAAAAAATTCGTCCGTAGACTTTTGTGGCATAGTATATAAAAAAACTTTTAAAAACAAAGTATGCTTTTAAGATTTCTATCTCGAAAAATAGTCTCAAAAAAAGAATATTCTTGACAGAACATACGGTGAATGACTAAAGTGAATAAACAGCTATTCAATCTATACACATGTATGTTTGTATATATTACTTTTTTAAGTCTACAAGATAATTCACACAACAAAATTTTAATTTTAGTTTTAATTTTGTAGAGTTAAACGCAGTTAACAATGTTAATAAGCAAAATAAACAATACTCCTTTATTTGTTTTATTTATGCAAGGAAAACAATAAAATCAACTGCATTAACATCACAAAAGTTACTCGTAGTACACAGTGGGTAACATACATATTACGTATGTATGGTTGTAAACAGAAAAATTAGAAACATTTTGTTAATTTGTTATTTAATAGGCTAAACTCTACTCGTTCCACCTTCTTTAAGCCGTAAATGAATAGAATCCACTAAATTTTGCACTTTTCTACTGAAACCCTAAAAAATGGGTTTTCAAACGGGTTTAACAATGAACCTGAACCAATCCTTAACGATAAGAACCGTATGTTTCGGGACATTAAGTTGTTGAAAAATAAAAGAGTCATTTAAGATCTTTTTCTTTAATTATTGTTGTAGAATATTCAGGTAAAAATATTAATCCCTAATTTCGTCAATAAAAACAAATTTTCCAACTCTGATGCAGCCTTGCACCACCAATTAATTGTAATGTAATTGTTCAACCAACAGTTAAGTATGGTGGAGGTAGCATAATGATGTAGTGGTATATGAGGGTGGATGGGATAGATAAATGCGTTGGAGTTTCTGGACGAATGGTCGCCAACACAGTACGTCGATATTTTGCATCAAAGTCTCTATGAAAGCTTAGAAATTTGGGGCAAAATTGTGGCGGAGGTCATCTTCCTGCAAGAAAACTATTCAAAACACAAATCCCAATTGAACATGCCTGAGTTGAGATTATGCGTACAACTTTAAATGCTGAAGATGACTGCCGAAATCTCGAGGACTTATAGGAAATGGCTCAAACTTCTTGGTGAAACATTAGCACAAAGTTCTGCAAAAAAAATTTTGGAGCCCATGCCAAAACCCATTGAGGCTGTAATGAAAGCAAAAGAACATATAAAATATTAATAATGAAAGTGTTTCAAAGTCAACTAATTGATCACATGTCTATTTGAATTTTGAAGTATTATTAAAAACGTAGTGTACCGCTGTGGTATGGTAGGTAGGACACCCGTCTACTAATCAGTAGGTCGTCGGATCAATACCAGGTCAGACTATCTAAAAAAAGAATAAACATTTTCTACAGCGCTATCACCTCATAACATTAGCTAGTAACTGGTTATGAGTATTACTACTATTAAAAACTTCTCTAAATGCCTTTGCCGTTCGGAGCCGGCGTTAAACTGTAGGACTCTTTTAATGAGTTTAAAAATAGAATCGGTTGCAGCTCATTGACTGAGAGAAGTCCCCTGTTCCTTCATGGAATGTTATGGGAATTAATATATATATTTCAAAAGTAACTGATTCCCATCTGAAATGTAGCACATTTCTCTTAGCACTATAACAACAAAATTACAACAAATTGCAATAGCAAACAAATTACAACAACAAGAAATTACAACATAAATATCTAGATGGTTAATTGAATATCCTTAATGCTTTAAAAAATGCTCTAAGTATTTTAATATATTGAAGTATTAATAATAATAATACATATGTACATATGATTGTAAGTACATATGCTGAATTTTCAACAATAGCAACAACGTTAATAAAGGAGATGGAATATTTAAAACATCAGGTTCGTTGCAACCTCTAAGCAAATAGTGGCCATTATTATTACCAATACACAAATTTATTGCCATCACCAAAACACTTGACATAAAAAGAGAATA
This sequence comes from Wohlfahrtia magnifica, assembly GCA_023159175.1. NCBI lineage: Eukaryota > Metazoa > Arthropoda > Insecta > Diptera > Sarcophagidae > Wohlfahrtia > Wohlfahrtia magnifica. Next base: position 882,791 of record JAKWBJ010000216.1, on the reverse strand, counting down.
TTATTATTCCATATTTACATGTGGTCACACATACATATGTTTGTATGTATGTATGTGTACTAACTAACAGGCTCTGCATTGGTAACGTCAATGTACCCTCAAATACCATTGCGCAGAAGCTGTTAAAGATAAAACGCAGAAACAAAAATGAACATCTCATTGTAGAAAGTAAAATAAATACAAAGGTGAAGAGAATACAAAACAACAAAAAAAGACCGATCTCCCTCACAATGAAAATAAACAGTCAGTGTCAGAAGACTTAAGCTGCGGTCACATTTGTCAAATATTTGACGAAAAATACGTAACCACTATTTTATAGAAACATTTTATGGACATACATATTTCATTTTGTCAGCGTTTCTTAAAAAATTACAAAAAATATTTAGATTTTTAAATTACTTAAATTAAAAAAATAAGTAATAAAAGAAGAAATATTTTTATAAAAAAGTTGTCACGTTATTTTCGTCAAATATTTGACAAATGTGACCGTAGCTTTAGATAATATAACCACACTCGCACACTCGTACAAGTAAGTACACCTCTACGAAGAACAACAAAAACAAATTATAGGAATGTAAACAAATTTTAATCGCCTAATGACGCCATGATAAAAATAGGAGTAAATAAAGCGTAAAATGATAAATTAAAAAAGTTCAAAATGCCGGTCTCACAATACATACGACACACAGGGTTGTCAGATCTGGCGATTTCTCGCCAAACGTGGTGATTTTAAAAGTTATTGGCAACCTAATTTTCGGTTTGGCGACATGAAGATTATTTGCGATTTTTTAAATAGTTGGCTATTTTGTTGACTATTCTTGACAAAAAGTAGGAAATAATAAAATTATTATTTTGGCATTTTTATGTGTGAAATTCGTAAACATAGCGTATTTTAATGTGACAATTTAAGATGGCAGCTGAGAATAATTTGTAGTTGCCTATATGGATCTGAAAGTAATAGCTTTTAAGGTTCCAGTTTACTTATGTAATTCAACTTTCGGCAACTGGCAGGAAAATAGGTTCATAAGTGGTATGAAAAAACTTTAAACTTGAAAAATATGGGAAAAAAATTAGTGTTTGCTTGAAAAATTCACATATATTTCTTAAGACTATGAAATAGAACGTCATTGAAAAGGTATACTATTCTTCTTTCCAACCATAAAAATTATTTTTTTAGTTTTATAGATTTGGGTAAACTATAAACTATATTCTTGTATATAAAAACTCAGTTTTTGCTAAAATTTTTGCTTAATAGAATTAGTAAAATACTTGTATATATTATGGCGAATTTTTTTCAACTTTTGGCAAAATTGAACAAATCGGAACAAATTATTTTTTTATTTTTTAAAAAAATTTTTTTTTATTATTTAAAAAAATTTAAATTATGTTTTCAAAATGTTAAGAAAAACTTGATTTGGCGATTTTAGAGTTGTTTTATTTTGAATTACGCGAAAAAGCTTAAAAAAGATCTGACAGCCCTGACGACACAGTATTTTCTGTCTTTTCTCAAAAATTCTCCCTTTCATCATTTAGGTTTCCTGTGCTTTCAGCGTTGCCAGAAGCTTTAGAAAGAAAATCACCATTTGGTGAAAGAAAAATCATATATTGAAAATAAAGATCATCATTTTTTTATTCAAACGTTTTGTCACAAAAACATAAAAGTAATACTATTATAAAAACAAAAAAAGCAGATTTCTTATTATATATAAGTAGACTAACAAACCAAAATTCGAGCTGTGTGAGAAATATGTTTCGTACAGAAAAATTATCTTCAGCAACAAGGCTCATTTTTGGCTCAATGGGTACGTCAACAAACAAAATTACCGAATTTGATAATTGAATTTGGTTAAAGTGCAGCAAGAAACAGTTCAAGTTCAACAATTAAGTTTGGTGAGGTTTGTAGGCTGGCAGCATCATTAGACCGTAGTTCTTCAAGAGCTATAAAAATCCAAACATTGCAGTAAATGTAACAAGGTACCGTGCAAAGATTACCGGCTTTTTTTCTAAATTGAAAGAATTGGACTCGGTTGGCACGTGGTTTCAACAAAAAGTGCCTCATGCCACAACGCACGCGACACCATGAACCTATTAAGGTGCGAGTTTGGTGAGCAATTTATTACACGTTTGTAAGCAGTTCATTAGCTACCAAGATCATGCAATATTACTGCAGTAGACTAGTGTACAGACATAATTCCAGCCCTGTAAGATAATATTACATCCACCATTGAAAAGATACCGGCAGAAATTCTGGAAAAAGTACACCCAATTCTGTTTGTTCACGGTAAATAAGTATTGAAAAGATGTGGTTTGACGTAGCCTGAGGCAACATTTACATGAAATAACCTTTCAGAAGAAAATGACATCAATTTACTGATCCCCGAACCAAATATTTCATTTCATTTTGTAAATTTTCTGTGTTTAAAATTTAATATATTCCAATATTTGCTTTCATATAAATTGACCTTTGAGAATATTCGACCAACGTTTTCGAAGGAAATGGGAAAACTCATTAAATTTTTAACAAATTTTAAAAAGAATGGAAATCAAAACCAAAAAGGTCAAAAAACAAAAGTTCTTATTAAACAAAATCATTAAATTTTAAGTGTCTTCATATTCAAATTCATTGGTTTTTAGTTTTCACACTGTTTTCATCTAAAGAAGTCTAATTGAAAGATATTATATAGTATGTACACATATGTACATAAGTTCTACCCTTTCGTATTAAATACTTATACATGCATTTTTATGTTTTAATGTATGAAACTTTAAAAAATACGTTTTTCTTTTAATTATATTTCATAAAAAATGCTATTTAAGTTTCTACTTATAGGGCATTTACACCTGAACGAAATGTCGTCGATTGGATTTGAAATCTTGTACAAAATCAAATGCATTTACATTGGACTTTTTTGACATTTAACGACATTTCGTTTTCACTTGGCGGAAACAGAAGAGAAAGGAATTACATTTTTGACAAATTTTAAAAACAATGGAAATCAAAACCAAAAGCTCTTATTTCAAAAAATTTACCAGATTTCAACAAAATCTCGTGACGAAGTAGATTTCGTTTTGTATGGAAAATCTAGTTGAAATCTACTAGATTTTGATCGAAATCTCGCAAGTAGTAAATTTCGTTCAGATGTAAATACACTATTAGACTAAAAGTTGATTGACAAAATTTTTTCGTTTTAAAAACTGTAGATTTTTTAATTAATTTTTTTTTTTTTAATATTTTGTTCAAATTCATTTTATTTCATCATTTGAAATTCAAAAAATCATTATTTGATATTAAAAATCATCAAATCATTTTTCAAAATATTCAAATTATCATCATTCTGGCAACGTTGTGCTGTGCTATTGCTATTCTCCCTTTCTCTCTCTCTCCCTCTATTTCACTCTTTTCTAACAAAATGAAAGATTTACCTGTTTATTTAAGTTTTATTTTATAGTATTTTTCGCGCATTTCTTTATTACCAATTTGTTTTTGTTACGATTTTTGATTGTGTATTAGTTATTGTTGTTATTATTGCTCTTTTTCTTGTGCGATCCCGCTTCTGAGGAAGCTTTGTTTTCTTTTATATCTTTGACATTTAAGTGATTAGACAAATATTTTCTTGGATCTTATTTTGTTTTGACTTTTCTTTGTTGTGGACTTAAGTGGTTGATTTTTTTTATTTCTTTTTTAAACATAAACATTATGTAGATGTTTGTTTGCATGTATTTATGTATGTGTTAGTGTGTTGTTGTTGTTGCTATTGTTTTCTTCAAATGTTAATAATAATGTTGTTTATTTTAAATTTCAACGATTTGATCACAGGTGTTGTATGTTAAGTTGACGTTTAATTAATTTATTTTTTATTTAATTTATAACATAAGTTTATGTATTTGCTATTGCATAAGTGAATATATGTATGTATGTAAATACATATGTATGTGTATGTATTAAAAAACATATATAAATTAGATGGCGGTTTTGAAAATATGTCAGGTGTGAAAATACATAAATAACTATGATCACTATCTTCATAATGATCTCTTTTATAATACACGTATTATACAATGCCAATTATACTCGTCATATTAAAGACGGCCAAAACGAATACATTTTAGAAAGAATGTCAAATAGAATTGATTGTTTTCTACAAACCAACCAAACCCACAAATTCAACGACGAACAAAGTGGCTGATAAATACCTATGCAATTAAAATTATTTTGAATTTGTACCACAAAATATTCATACATATGTATGTGTGTATGTACATACATATGTACATAGATACAGAACGATTAAAATAATATACATACATACATATGAAAATTATGAAATCTAGGCTACACGTGTTCTTAATCTTAAGAAAAGTATCCGTAATTTATTGACAAGTGTTTTCTAAAATTTTTATCTATATTTTAGACGATGCGAGGGTGGTCCCTAATTTAGTCGAACTAACAAAGAAAACACAGACTCTAGCTCTTAATTGTTGTCAAATAGTTTACCACCGAGAAATTTGTACAAGTTTGACAACAGAGCGATGAAGCGGTTATCTGTCTTCAGTAAAGCCTTTGATCGAGTTAGTAGTATTTTCGATAGACTACATCGCTGGATTGGTCCCTACCTCTCGCTCAGGACTGAGAGTGTTCTGTTTAATTGTTACGTTCAGTCCGGTGCGGCCTCTAAATCAAGTTCCAGTAAGGAATAGTTTGCGTACAGACTGAGTTCTGTATAATCTGGGTAAGGTAAACCGGGCAGCTGAGTAGATGCAGTGTACCACGCTGACTTGTTTCGCACGCTGGGCTAGTGTTCTGAGCCGTATTGTCAGTACTAGCCAAGTATGTGGTATTCTTATATACGCTGATGCTGTTGAATGTTTTTATACTTTTAGTAGTGGTCAGGGTAGGTCTACTCCGCAATGGAGTATTGACGTCTTTGTTGAATAATGTAATATTAATTCAATGGATCTTAACTTTGGAGAGTATGTATTTGTGTCTACATACTTCACCAACTCTTTTCCTCTGCAGATCGTTCTGTAGTTTGTCGACTTGGGTGTATTGATGGACAGGAAGTTCTCGTTCATTGGTCATCGGAGTTGGCAACCCACTGGGTAACCCAATTAAGCCCACCCGAGTTTTATTGGGTTTTATATTAAAAAAAAACATGGTGAGTTCTTTTATTTTAAGGTTTTCGTAGTTTATTTACAACAACAATAGTTAAAATTTACGTATTGGGAGTCGAAATTAATTCGGTCCATTTTTTAGCTCGAAAAAGATACTGTATTAACGAATATATCAAAATAAAGATTTTTCAAACCACTGCCTACATCTAATCTTACATGTTATTTTGAGGTAATCTACTTTGAAGCCGATTGCATATTTCTTCAAAAGAAGTGATTTGGTGATGGTGACATGCCAAAAGATATTGCATCCGTCAAAACAGCCAATGGTCAGAAGAAGCAATGTTTGGAGAATTCGGCGCGTGCGGCATTTAAGCATTTCTAACAATTGTTTAGCACTTTCTGCGACGTGAGACCGTTGTCATGCAAAAGGAAAACCTTATCTGTTTTGTCTGTCTTTATATTCCGGCCGTTTTTTTCATAATGCGTTGTTCAAACGCAGTAATTGCAGTCTGCTCCGAAAATCGAGTTCTATCAGCTCATACACAATGCCGCCTTGATCCCACCAAGAGTGTAAAATTGCATTATAAACCTGCTGGTCATATTAGTATGATGACTAGTAAAGCTCTATCGGTTTTTGGTTTTGTGAAGAGATGGTTCAGGGAATTTAATGATCTTTATATTACGAGGCAGCTGTATATTACACTAGTAAGACCGATTTTAGAATATGTGTCCGTAGATTGGAATCCATACTGTCGAAGTCATATTGACTCAATTGAGGCAATTCAGAGGCAATTTTTGTTTTGTTTGCGTGGCTCATTAAACTTCCTACATCAGAGCAGAGGAGGACAGTTTTAAGTGTTTCTTTTATTTATGGCCTTTTTACTTTCTGACTTAAGTTTCAACATTCCGATCAGAATTTCTCGCAAATAACTATGCAATATCATTTCCCTTCAGTAGATTATGAATGACTTTAATTTGTTTTATGAATCTATAGATTATAATTGTAGTACGCGTTATATTGGACCTGTTTACTTTTTAACTAATTTTTAGAGTTGTCTTTGTGTTTATTAATTTTTTGTTGTTGTTAAAATGTGTTTGTACAAGATTATTTCTAAATTTAGCTTATGATTAGGTTCTGTAGCTGATTTGCAAACTATTTGCCATTACTAATTTTTCCCCTGTCCGCCATAGATCGGTCTGTAGTGAGTATGTGTTCCCTACGTCATAGAGATGAGCCCTCCGCCGTTTGTGAGGGTAAGTAAGTGTGTGGCGGGAACCGTTTGCATTATGGAAATCGAAAGGCAGGCATATTTTCAATTCTATTTTGCTCTTGCCTAAAACCTTCCATTTGTGGAAATTAAAAGACAGACAGAAATTTTTGATTTCTATTTTTATCTCTTGCTTTCATATGAGAAATGAGAGTGAAGTTTTGCATCCGTGGCCAGTTAACAACTGCGTCAGGTAAAAGTCTACCTGTCCATCTTCCCTTCCTACCCAATCAGTTGCTTTCGGTACAGTACACAGAGGTCGGAAATGTATTGAATCGAAGTCCGAAAATGAAATATCAGTAAGAAGCTTTGAACAAATTTTTTATTACTTTAAGCTTTCTCGTAGTGTTATCTAATCCATGCTATATATAAGATCAAGGATAAAAAGTTGCAACATGTTGAGATTGGATTTCATGATGACTTTTTTGATTTTCTTTTTGTAGAAAAGTTTAATTATTAAATCCTCTTGGAAAATACAACCAGACTTTTTTTACTGTGAACTCAAACGATATTCGTTGGCTATCGAATTTGACTATAGAATGTAAAATTTGTATTGTAAGAATGCAAAATTTGTATTGGTATCACGGTCGAAAATATCGTTGTGCATTGAATTTTTCAACGAACACAATTTTATTTACGATGCAGCAAATAAATATAAAAAAAATTTTGAAAATTGAAATATTTTTAACATTTTTTTTGTTTTGGTGGACCAAATATCACCAACTGAATTATTTTCGTTAATTTTATGTTATTTTCGTTTTCGAAATAACTGATATTTCGACTAAAATAGCAAATCCAATTTAGTTCATAATAGGCACCTATGTTCGATTGAAAATTCTTTGAATAACGAAATTTTCGACAGTGCTGTCAACTTATAAAACAAACTTAACATTTGTTGTTCGATTTTTGATAATATGCAACAAAATCTGTGAAAAAGACAATCTATCTAGAAAATCAAAAATAGATGACAATAAAATTAAGGTATGAATGCTTGGTTATTTTCATACTTCTTTAATAAATTGCTAAGTAGTTTGGTTAGTATACGCATAAGATGTGTGTAGAAATATCTCTAAACTTGAGAAATGTAGTAAAAATAAGGAAAAAAAATGTGTATGCTTGAGAAATAGACACAGATTTCTCAAGGTTACCTAAATAAAATATTAATCCATACGTCTGTTCGTCTTCGTTCTAAATTTGATGAGAAGCCTAAAATCGTGTCTGAGGGTTCAAAATCGGGTTTTTGCACGTAACTCAAGATTTTGGAGATATTATGAAAATTTGAAAAACAGATTCTTGTTAAAGGTAGAGGCTTGGCAGAAGATATGAGTGCTATTGGTTTGCATTTAATAAATAACTCTACTGCAACGCACTGTAATTCTAGCACTCATACTTTAATTGATTTATGCTTTATTGATAATCTCAATCGAATGCTTCTATTTGACAAACTCTCTGCCTCCGCTTTTTCGAAACACGATCTTCTTTTCCTTTCATATGATTTTCAGACCATAACTCAGGAATAAGTAATTAAGTTTAGAGACTTGAAAAACATTGACTTCGCTTCATTGGAAATAGAGTTAACAACTATACCATGAAGCCAAACATTCTTGATTTGACTGTGGATGAACAGGTCATGTTTTTACATAGTAATTGTTAATGCCAAATTTGAATTTGACATTAAAATCTAACGTATTTTAGATTCATCTTCTCTGTATAAATTATGAAAAGGCGTATGACTTACGTGCTGAATGCAACTGTCAACTTGTTCCAAAATGTTCATATATTGTTTCGATTTCTATTTTTTGACACAACCAGTTTAGTTTTGAATCATAGTTTGCTCAAGAAGGTAATAACTAATAAATCATTTTATAATATAGAATTCTAATACCTTTGTGTTTTACTTTCTTTCATTCCACGCAAATTTTTCTAGTAAAATAATATCAGTACATTATTGGCACGAACCGTCGGCTTCAAGAGTCACCTTTATTTCCAGGCCTTTGTCTAGCTCATGTTACAGCAAAACAGTAATTTACAATATCTGTTTGTAAAATATGTACAAATAAAAATGAAAACCATACGAAATGGGAAGTCGTGATTTACCAATGAAATGAAGGCCAAAATTAATGAAAATAATGCGTATTACAGATGGAAAAGGTTAGGACGACTGAATTGTATAACATTTTTAAAGCACGTAGAAGAGAAGGAAGTCTAAAAATCAAGTCTACAAAGTCTAGTTATTATGCAGTAAAATTTGAATCAGCTATATGCTGCAAACGAAAATGGGGCGATATTCGGTCTACGGGAATAGCCAATAATTATGTTGAGTCCAGCAACGCGATTGATATAAATCAACTTAGCTTAGAATCATCAATCATACCAACAACTGATGCTGACCGGGAGTGTTACAGTTCATCTGATGCCTTTTAAACTTCTACTCGCATAATTCATTCAAATTTTGAATTTAAAAACGTAACGCAAGAAGATGTTGTTAAAAGTATTTTTAGATTAAGAAATCCGAAATTTGTAAGATTAAGTTTGCCATATGTAATTGTAGACGTAACACACCTTATTTATATGATAATTACAAAGCCTACTACTGGCCGAAGCATACTTGTCTAAAATCTTCGAACAATCAATATATATGCAGATGACACAATATTTGCATGAAAATTCTGTGCTATCCGAGAAGCAATTTAGTTTCAGGCCTAAACACAGTTGTATTTATATTGATGAGAAATAATAGTAATATGATATCTTTCTTAGCTTTGATCGATCATTCTAAGGCATTTGACACCGTTGACCATACGATAATCAGTCAAAAACTTAAATACATGTCCTATTTTTCGGATACTGCTGTTAAGCTAATATCATCGTACTTACGTGACAGAAGTCAATTTGTGTATCATGATTGTAGCAAGTCAAATAGTTTCTCAATTTCTAGAGGCGTGCCACAAGGCTCCATACTTGGACCACTATTATACACAATTTACTCTAATGATCTGCCTTCAAAGTTGAAGTTTTGTAATGTACAGATGTATGCAGATGACGTTCAACTATACATTAGCTGTTTGCTGTCTGAAATTACAAATTGTATAGATAAATTAAATTATGACTTAAAAAGTATATTTGGATGGGCGTCGACGAATGGTCTTTTTCTAAATCCGAATAAGTCAAAGACTTTAATAATAGGTAAGATGAACTCTATAACACAGTTCACACCGATTCAAATTGATAATACAACTATTGAGACCGTAATTAATGTCAAAAACTTAGGAGTTATTTTCAACAACAATCTTAGCTGGCTGAACCATGTCAATTAGTTAACACAATACTTGACACCAGTGATGTGCAAAAGAAAAATGTAGTTGCGTTAGTGAGAACATGGACATTACTCTCTCACAGAGAGTAAAGTTGATGCTTTAAAAAATTTTTTTTTAAATCAACATACATCCGCTGCACATGTGCACTTGTCACTGTTTCAGTGCCAACTAAAGGCTACCGACCGCCGACTAAAGCTTTTAAAAATAGAATACATGTGTGCATATGAAAATAATTATTTTAGCGGAAACACGGCTACCGACTACACGACTACCGTTGTAGCCCGTAGCCAACTTAGGCTAATTTCTATTCTTCTTGGCGACAACAAACAGTTTAGTGCTGTCAATACAATAAGATGCATGAGATAGGCGTTTTAAAAAAGCAATACGTGAAATATACACATTAAAAACGCGAAAAGGATGTATGTGGCACCACTGAAAAAGAAGAATCATATGTACATTTGTTTACATTTATTTTGTAGCTGTAGTCGTTAAAATAATTAACTAGCTGGTTACTTGGCTACTTTTGTAGCCAACGTCTTTTGTAATCGTGTAGTCGATGGTCGGTAGTCTTGAATGTGTTTATAGCATAAGTAACTTCTTAAAATTATTTGTCTGCATACATTTGCATACATTCACCAAACATGTGCATTCGTCGATGTCTCATTGATGGCTATAAGCAAGAGCATAAGAATACGTGTGAGTTGATCGTGTGAGTTGATCATATGCTACTCGCTAAGACCTACCTCATACCCACATTACTGTACGGATGTGAGTTCTTTTCTAGTTGCGATTCGATAAGTAAGAATAAGCTGTTTATGGTTGTTCGAGGTATAGCAGGATATCTGAATCTTCATACAAAATTTACAATATATCTTGAAAATTTGCTGAAATTCCGCACACTAATATACTTACATAGAATCATATATACTAGAAAACCCAATTATCTCTACAAACAATTGGTTTTCTCAAGATCAAATAGAGGCCTGAAACTTAACAGTGTTAGATACCGTAGACAAAATTTCTGATAGATATACAGTTATTAAGCAATGCTAAGCAATCCAATTCAATGTTCTAAATGTATACATATATTAATTTTTAGAATAATTAATTAATAATAAATTTTTAAAATAATTTATTTTTAAGATTCTTATATAATTTTCAATTTGTATTATACCTTTGTCTTACCAATGCTATTAAATAAGATTATATCTTGTTGTGCCGTATTTGCGTTTTTTAATAAATAAATAAATAAATAAACTCGGTGGTGCCAATCAGAAACATTATATCGTTTACAACGTATTTCTCGTTCATTCTATTTTCTCGCTTCGAATATTTTAGAAATTTCGATATTACAAAGAGTGGCACAACCTGGCATCTGAAATGAACAGTATAGAATCTCAAAACATTGACTTATAATAATAAGAATTCCGATTAGTGGAATCAGGGGGGAACACAACTAAAACTTTTGAAGTTATAATATATTCAAGAGTAAAAAATAAAAATGGCACAGGGAGAAATCAATTTCTTTTTAATATATAAGTATTCTACAAAATAGGGGCAATAAAATTATTTTAAAATACAGTAAATACCTCCCTCATCAAAAATAATTTTGTTTCAAATTAATACGGTACAGCTTTTTAGGGTCTTAGACTTGTTTATGCTCTACTTTATTTTCGACTTTTTCACACTGCAAGCAGCAACTAATAATATGCTCTTTCTTTGTGAGGCTATTCTTAACGGGAACGGTGGAAATTAAATAAAATATAGTATACGTTTATAAAGCTTGTTCCTTGATGAAATGATGATGCCATATTTGGTAAAAAAATTTTTATATTTTGTTTTTGGCCAAAGGCAGAGACTACAGTGCGTCGTGCCGAACATTTGTTGACTGCAGTTAAAAAAAAAAAAATAGGTGAAGTACGCTGATAACCTGTGCAGAAAAATCTTTTATACACATGTTTACTGTACCTGAAAAATATAATAAGAAAATGATAGGGTAGGTATATAGCCATCTAAAGAAGCAAATAAGCATATCTCTCAGAGCTGAAAATGTCATCAACCATTTGAAGTCATGACAGGTGGTGACAGGTGGGATGAAGCAGTTTGGAAGCAGTTGTGGAGCCACTTAACATTTTCTGTTTCAAAAGCATTCTTGGATTTTACTGCAGGATTGCTTCGATACTATAATAAAGAAAAGTCTTAGACGAGAGAACGATCTTGAATGAACGTTGTTATTGAAATGAACATTTAGTATACAGTGGCTACAAGCCAAACTCGGACTCTATAACAAGCTGATTTTGTTAATAAAAATTAAACTAATAAGAAATAGTTAAGGAAAGCCTTTGTTTGATTTTTTGTTATATAAATATATATATATATATATATATATATATATATATATATATATATATATTATAGGTTCAATGTCAATCCGCCCTCGTATATATATATTTATATAACACAAAAACATTTTCTTTCTTAGAAATTACGATCTGTCAAAAGTCAGCTGTTAAAATTTTAGCCAAATTCATCGATTAGTTTATTTGTTGTAGTTGTTTGAAGTAAGCAACTTTTGTGTTTCTTGGAAAATGGAAAAAATTATTTTAAAGGCAAAACGGCGAAAGAGTCAAAAGAAAAGCTTGATAAACATTACGGCGAATCTGCTCCGTCAGATTATATGGTAAAATATTGGATTGCTGAATTTAAACGGGGCCGAACAAACACTGCAACAATACCATCAATAGGAAGGCCAAAAGTGGTGGTTACTGAAGAAAATATCAAGAAAATCCTCGATATCGTTATGAATGATCGCCGGGTCAAAATACGTGAGATTGCTGCAATGGTAAACATATCATATGAACGTGTGTTCAACATTTTGCATGAACATTTGCATATGAAAAAGCTATCGGCAAGATGGGTGCCGCGTTTGCCCAGTGTTGAACAAAAACGAGTTCGACAGATCACTTCACAGCGGTGTTTGGACATGATAAAGCATAATTCTGCTGATTTTTGGCGTAGATTAATAACTGCTGATAAAACGCGGTCCACCACAACATACTTGAAACTAAAAATCAATCGAAGCAATGGGTGGAAGCTGGTGGAAGTGCTCCAAAGAAGGCGAAGACAGCGAAATCGGCTGGCAAGGTTATGCCCACTGAATTTTGGGATGCACACGGAATATTGTTCATTGATTATCTTGAAAAGGGATCCACAATTACAGGAGAGTATTATCGTGCATTATTGGATCAATTGGTTGATACATTTAAGGAAAAACGACCACATTTGAACAAGAAAAAAGTGATCTTTCTTCAAGACAACGCACCGGTTCACACAGCATTAGATACGATGCTAAAACTAGAGAAATCCACTTCGAATTGGTTGAGCATTCACCTTATAGTCCAGATTTAGCCCCTAGTGACTTATTCCTGTTTCCAAACTTGAAAAAATGGCTCGCAGGAAAAAGATTCATCTCAAACGAAGAAGTGATTACCGAAACTAATGCATATTTTGAGGAGTTCCCAAAATCGTACAATCGTACAAAATGGTACAAAAAAGTTGGAAAATCGTTTTACGTGTATCGTGTAATTGAGCTAAAAGGTGACTATGTTGAGAAATGAATGGTTTTTGAAAAAAAAAATGTTTTTCTCCTACTTAGGTAGCTTCAATATCAATCCGCCCTCGTATATAAAGGGTCCGCACATCTAACGTTTTTTTTCAACTAGTGCTTATTTCGTGAATGGTAACACTTATCTCATGTCTGATTTGACAGCTAATTAGTTTTATACTTCCGCTGAACGAATATGGTTGTGTATACGCTTGAACCACGCTTAGCTAAGTGGGCCTGCGATCGACTTAGAGAAGATGCCGATTTTGCCAAAAAAAAATCAATTTTTCTGATGAAGCTCATTTTGATCTTGGCGGGTATGTAAACAAGCAAATTTGTCGCATTTGGGGCACAGAAAAACCACACGCATACATTGAAAAGCCGATACACCCAAGACGAGTCACTGTTTGATGCGGATTTTGGTCCAGAGGCATAATTGGGCCAGTTTTCTTCGAAAATGAGCAGGAAGTGGCCGTTACAGTCAATGGCTATCGTTATCGGGCCATGTTGAACGAATTTTTGTTCACAAAAATTGAAGAGGATGATATTAGCAACATTTGGTTTCAACAGGACGGCGCTAAGTGCCACACAGCCGAAGCTACACTCGATGTTTTGCGCCCTGTTTTTGAAGATCGCATTATCAGCCGCAGAGCTGATGTCGTTTGACCACCTTGGAGCTGCGATTTGACACCGTTGGACTATTATTTGTTGGATACCGTCAAAGGTAAGTGTTAGGCCAACAAGCCAGAGACAATTGACGCTTTAAGAACAATATTCGTGAAGCCGTTGGTGAAATACAGCTGCACACAATCGATAATGTGCTTAAAAATTTGACCGATCGTGTAGGCTACTGCATGGCCAGCCGAGGCAACCATTTGAATGAAATTATTTTCCATTATTAACCGGAAGGATTTTACTTTCAAATAAAATAAGAAATTTGAGAAAATATTCAGCAGTTTTTTTATAGCATTTTCAAAAAAAAATTTATTTGGCAGACTCTTTATATATATATTAAGGATGGGAAATAAAATTAAAATTCAGTAGTTGTAAGTAGAAATAAACTAAATGAACTAAAGATTTCAATTTGTTAAAAAAGTTACACTATCGAAACTCGGACGGCTACATAAATATCTGAAAATATTACTTATTGTTATAAAATTAATATTTGTGTGCAGACCCTTATCTTTTACAACCATTTGTAGTCTCTTGGGAATAAATTCGACCAATTTTTGCCAGTATCCAGCTAGTATTTTTTCCCATTCTTCTAATAAAACCCTTCTTAGCTCAGATTTGCCGGAAACCGACTGATACTGAACTTTTTTATTGAGATAATCACACAAATTTTTAATATGATTTATGTCGAAGCTCTGGGATGGTGTTTACATGACGTGTGGTACATTATATAGCAGCCAAGATCTTACTTTGTGGACCTTGTGCTTGGGGTCGTTATCTTGGTAAAAGTACCAACCCTTATCCAGAGCAAGCTTTTCCACACATTTTGGCAAGTTTTCCTTTAAAATGTTTAAATAAACATTTTGATCCATGATAGTGTCAATAAAATGAAAAGATGCTGGACGTGATGCAGACAAGCACTGAACTACCCCTATGCTTTACTGTCGATTTTAAGTTATTCAAACGTAGTTCCTGAATTTGTCCCCTCCATGTTGACCATCCGAACATACCGTTTTTCCAAAAAGAAAAACCCTTATTTTGGTACTCTTTAGCAAATTTAAGTCTATTTAATAAGAGGTTTTTATCTAGCTCTGTAAAGCAAGTTTGTTATTGTTGATGGGCTTGCTTTCTTACCAAGGTCACTTTCAGCAATGGCAGAAAGTTTTGGAGCAGTTAGAAAAGGCTTGCTTTTATTTTTCTGACAAAAAAACGTTCTTCTGCCTTAGAAATATTTTGTCGTGGGCATGTTTTGGTCTATTTTGCACCGTTTTATTGACTTTGAAACGTTTTACTATGTTGTGTACAGTTGAATGACTTCTGCCATCAATTTGTGAAATTTCGCGAACACTTTTTTCTTTTCTTGCATGCTTAATAATAATCTTTCTTACTTCGATACTAGTTTGTCCCCGTTGTCTAGCCATCTTCTTGATTTTAGCCCTGTTTATTCTTTATAGTTTTCGAAAACTGAACTAAAGGGTTTCCCCTAAATATGTAAATTATATCAGCGAAATCGGCCGCATTGAAATTACAGAGCTACAATTATTAACCTATAAAATTTACTGTCCGAGTTTGGCAGTCATTTTGACTTTCAAAGCGTTTTCAACTTTAATTTTATGTACAATTATTAAATTTCTGAGTTGGTTTTTCCTTTTGTACGTGGAAGATATACACAAATAAGAAATTAACTACATTTTTTTTAAATAATTAAAATGTTTGATTTTTAATCGATCGAAAATATTTTGGTATAGTGCCCGAGCTTGGGTTGGAGCCATTGTATATAAAATTTGATCGCTTATAAATTATAAAATTAATATAATGATCACTGGGTAATACATACATACAGATATACAAGTGATTACAATATAGACTTAACAAAATTATGTAACATATAATATTTCAATATATTGCATAAAGTAGATATAAGTGAATGTTTATTTAATTCGTCCGATATATACAAACCTGGCTGTGAAATCATTTAATTACTTTTAGTTTTATAGCCAAAATAAGTATACTTCTTTCACTTTACAAAAGAATAAAATTATTTTAAGGTCAATTGCACCAATTGCGCATTTATCCGTGTTTTCGTTTAAGTGATTCCCCGGTTAAATGCGTAAACAACTGGACATTTTAACATGCGCACTTAAGCAGTGACTACTGTATACGAATGACCCCAAAGAACGGCTTACACGGTAAAGGCCTCATTAGCCGACCGTAGAAATCGTAAATGTATTGTAAATGTAAATGTAACATAAATGTAATCGTTTAACCTTTCATAGAATGCTTAAGATCGTGTCATGTGTTTTTGACATAAAGAATACAAAAAAATAATTAAGTATACATAAATATATGTATATTAAAAAAATAATGCCAGCTGTGCAAAACATTGATAGCACTTAAATATGTGCACTTGGTGGCAGTGATTTAGTGATTAGAATGTCGGCAGACAACTCAAACAACCCAGTTTCGAGCCCCAGCAGAGGGAAACATTTAATTACGGTTTTCGAATATTTCATTAAGAGACTTCAACCCCTTCGGACCAAAACATTCAAAAGAAGCCTCCCTGACATTCCAGCTTTACCTCTGGCGACGATGACAGTCATCACAAGAATGATCAAGAAAAACGCCGGCTTCTGGGAAAAACAGCAGTGCTAAGTAAGGATCACCACCAACACACTTAGCAAGAATCCTTACAACCAACATACTTAGCAAGATCCTCACCACTACACAATACAATACAATGGAGGCGTCGTTTCTAGGCGGCGATAAGATGGCAGCCCCATCATCCTGGAACGGACTACAGTAGACTAATCATCTGCTTTGCTTGTAACTAAAATGATTAACGAAACTGAAACAACGTGAAATAATAATGGACGCGCATTGTGCAATGGAATGTATGAACGCTTCGTGAAGAATCAAGGCTTGCACAGCTTGAAGATCAAATGTTGGCGTATAAAATCGTCTTAGGGATAAGCGAAATGAGGTGTAAGTTATCACTACAAATGGTAATACCGTACTCTACAGTGGAAGAACAAATGGCGGCGAAAGTGGAGTTGGATTAATAATATCAAAGAGAATAAAGAACTCCCTTAAAACATGGAAACCAGTATCGGATCGTGTGATAATGGCTCGCTTCAAGGGTAAAGTAGGACGACATGTTACCATTGTGCAGTACTATGCCGCAACGGAAGACGCTGAAGAACATAATAAAGATGAATTCTACACACAGTTAACATCCACGCTGATGGAAATTCGAAGAGGTAATATCATCATACTAATGGGTGACTTTAACGCGAAGATAGGTAGCGACAATACTAACATCCGGTACACTATGGGAACACAAGGTTGTGGAGTTAAGAATAACAATGGGGAGCGACTAATAGAATTGTGCCAGACATTTCAACTAGTCATAGGTGGCTCCATCTTCCCGCATAAGGAAATACACAAGTATACCTGGACATCCCCGAGCGGCAATGCGCGCAAACAGATAGACCACATATGCGTGAACAGAAGATGGAGAAGCTCTTTATCGGATGAAACATCAGCCAACCATTCCACACCAATGTTGGAGTTAAACAAGGATGTCCACTATCATCTCAACTATTTACTTCGAGTCCAACTCGAATACTTGGACTATGCGGATGATATTTGTCTACTCTCGCGTAAGGTTTCCAATATGCAGTCGAAACTGGACGACCTACACAGATTGGCTCGTATTTTTTGGCTTGAGATAAACATCGAGAAAACTAAGGGAATGAGAATAAACAATACGAGCACGGAAAACATCATGCTACAGGGTCAGCCATGCTACAGTGTAGATAGCTTCTGCTATCTAGAAAGTACAATGATTACAAATGGTGGCGCAGAAACAGACGTAGATAGCAGGCACAATAAAGGGAGAGACGAACTAAGCTCAGAATATTCAACTCATGTATTAAATCGGTACTGCTGTATGGCAGTGAAACCTGGCTTGTATCGAATAACATCAAACGGAAACTCCAGGTATTCATTAGCAAGTAACTCAGAATCATATGCAGAATATTCTGGCCTAACACCATAAGTAACACAGAACTGTGGAGCATGACTAATGAGGACCCCATACTGAAACAGATAAGGAAAAGAGAGTGGGGATTGACCGGTCACTCGAGTGGAATCCTTAAGGCTCAAGAAATCGTGGTCGACCAAAAAACACCTGGAGTCGCACAATTATCCAAGAACTGAGACAGAACAACCTAACATAAGCAGAGGCAAAGTCAACAGCTGTAAACCAAGTTAGATGGAGATGCTTTGTGAAAGCCATATGCTCCCAAGAGGAGTAACGGGAAAAAATAAAAATAAAAAAATATTTAAATGGTGCCAAGACCTTACTTTCAACTTTCATATTTAAATTTTAACAATTTCTGACGTTTAAAGTTTTTTAAATAAAAATTATTTTATTTTTATATCATTAAATATACACATCTACGAGTATATGTTAGTTATTACAAATAAAATAATAAATTACATATTTTCTGCCGAAGCTACACAAAGAAGTAGCGAAATATCGACAAAAAAGTAAAGAATTTTTATTTAAAAATATCTTAGGCTTGAATAGTTTATCAATATTTGATTAATAAAGGTCGAAAGACCAGAACAATAGAATAACTTTTATATGTAATTAGATTATAATTCACGTTTTCCACATACATACATTACTGGATATATACAATGAATTATACTTTTAAAAACGCTTATATATTTTCTTCCTATTGTTATTTATATTATCTATTATGTGTATTGTTACTTATATTACTACGCTTGTACATACAATTGTTATGTAATCCAATGAATTATATATTAATTCATACTAACCTATAACTATAACCTATAAAAAAAAACTAATTTTAAACAACAAACATATTCAATATTTTTTGTATTTGCCAAAAAACATTCCACATACAAACAGCCAATCTCTGCTTGACAAATGTCACGTAGCGTTGCCGTCAAATTCTATTTCCAACAAATTGGGACGTTACAGTTACATTACATTACGGTCAAGTAAGCACTTTCATAGCTTTTCATATAACAAAAGCGATTAGCTGACACGACTACATTTATGGCTTCTACGTTTACGTTCGGCTAATTCTACCTTAACACAAATCGTACGACGTGTCAAATTTTTGTATAGAAGAGAGCGGATAGTACGGCTTAAACTTAATATATAATTGTTTTCAAATTTTTTAAAAACTATCACACTTCATTAGATCGGGGATGTATTTTTATGCAAATAAACAAAGAAAAAATACTATTATTCAAATTTCCATATTTATAAAATATTTTTTAATAATTTGAACGATTTCTTAAAAAATAAAAATTAAAATTTAGAAAATGACAACTTAAGGTATCCATGAACTACACAATATTATTGAGAACTTTATTGCGTTTATTGTTATCACTTTGCTCTAGACTATTCAATAAATAGCACAACAGTAAAAAATATATATGGCGAAATTTTTCTTACAATATACATACTTATCTGTGTCGATATACATAGAAGAGTAGCTTAAGTCGCCTTAAGACATTTTTACTAACCGGCACAGATTTATATAATAAAAGGCAAGATACGAAGAAGGGAACATCTTAGTTTTCAATAGAAGTGTATTCTGTTTGATTCTTTCCGATTGTTTCTAGATACAATAAATTTGTGTCGGTAAGTAAGAAATGTCTAAAGTCGACTTAAGTTACTCTTTCATATCGACACAGATATTTATGTAAAAGTAAACAAAACCTATACACACATATGTGCACAAATTAAACCATTTATGTAGAATTAAAAAATTGAAAGATAATGTTTAGACTCTAAACTTTAGTGATATGAGTGAGGAAAAAGAGGCTTGTCCAGCGATTATTTTAGCAACGAAAGTAAAAAAAAAATAGTTATTGTACACATTGTTGTCAACAGATTACACAATATTTCGTTTTGCGCAATAAACAATAAAAGGCTTTTGCTTTTATTCAATATAATGTGCCACCTACTAATGTAATATACACACAGGCAATTTTATTGTGCAATATCAATTATTGCATAATAATATTGCAAATGTATAAGTACCTTTAAAAACTTTTTATTCATTTTTGGGTTCAGATGTAACATAAAGAAAATACATATCAGTGCTGGTCTTAGATAAGATTATGTTCTTTATCCACTGCTGTCTAACGTTGTCTTCAATAGTACGTTGCAAAGAATACAACTTGGCACAAAGTTAGAAAACCTGGATTACACAGACGACATCTATCACCTGGCTCACAGACACTGCGAAATGCGAAGAAAGCTCGATTATATACAGGCAGAAGCATTCAGAGCGGTATTGCGGATAAAGATCTTCAAAACCAAACAACGATCTTTTGAATTAGAAACAGAAATTTTGTAGATATCCCCTTTTTTCGCTAACTCGGCAGTTTATTCACGATGTCAGGCCATTTCAGTGCTGACATTCGGAACAGATTTAACTTAGGAAGCCAATCTTTTGCCAACTGAATGCTTAGGGCAATCTCCACATATCTCTATAAACGAAAATTAACATCTTTAACTCCTGTGTGAAGTTTATTTTTGTATGGTTGCGAGTTATGCAATACGGCTGTGATTGGTAACAATTCCATTCAGGTATTTATGAACCGCCGCCTGCAAGAAACAAGACAACACCAAGTTCCTGTAATGAAGGAAATAGTGTTGAAGTCTGAGGAAACAAAACTAAGACTTAGCGAATCTGGCCATTGAATGGAACTCGCAAGAAAGCGGAAGAATCGGAAGGCCAGCCCATTCCTAGAGAAGACAAATTGAACGAGAAGCAACGTGGTATAACCTGCAAATAACGGCTTTAAATAGAGGTAGATGGAAAGAATTTGTTATAACCGTATATTTGTTATAACAATTAACAAGTTTAGTTTTGTAATTAAATAATTACAATATCTACCTTTCTTCTTTAAAATATTTATATTTTTCTGGTTTATTTAAAATAAATTAATTATAAATCTTGAAAAATGGGCCCTTAAGCTGGGATCACACGACTGACTCATCAGCAATCTGATACAAATTTTATTGTGACAAAGTAGCGCACAATAATAAAATTGTCCCAATTAAAAATTCACACGGTTGTCTTATTTGATACAAAATTTATTGTCACAAGATGGCGCGAAACGATCTATTGACAATAATTGTCCCAACGCTGTCATACGATTGTTCTAGTTTACGGCAACTCTATGAATCAGCTGTTGTGGTAAATTAAATTCATTATTATTATTTATTTTTTTGTGCTTAAAATTGTTCGTTCTTTGAAAAAAGAAAATAGCGCCCTTTTTATTTATACTGAGGTCATTTAGTGAATAAATATATAAAAAGAAATGCAAAAAAAGAAAAGAAAAAGTGTGTGGGTCAGAGATTGGTTCACAAGAATGGCCATTGATGGTGCATATGAGAAAACATTTCAATAAATTAAAAAAAATTCATTCACTAAAATATTTATTTATTTAAATTGGAATATAATTACAAATTATATTTAATTCTCCAAAGTAAAGATGATTTGTTTTCTAAAAAATAAAAATTGCATCGGCTTTGATTATCAGGTGGAAGTTTGTGATGCAATTTACATATACATAAATAATTAAAACATTTCATATTTTAAGGAATGACAATTATAAATACCGTATAAAGAAGTGTTTTTTCAGAAAGAAATTAATTAAAAAATAAAAATCGGTTATTATTGTATTCTTCCATTGCCACACAAGAATACTATAAATATTGGTGTATTTTCGGAATTTACATTGGTGCACAATTGCCGATAAAGCTTTCATACCATCGTCGCACCAGGGTTGCATTTTATTGGGATAAATAAGCATAATAATATTCTGAGTTGCCGTATGAGACAATAAATTGTATAATCAAACGATTGGCATATAAAAAACACTAATTATTGGTTCATTACGACAATCGTGTGATCCTACCTTTAGATTGGAGATATGTTAAATAGCACTAATTTTATGAACTTTTGCACAAATATTATCTCAATAATATCATTTTCACACTATGAAGCATTTTAAGCCTATAAATTATATGAATTAATGGGTTTTTTGAATACGGTGACTTTCTATTTCTTACAAAAAATTTCAAATAGAAAGCCGCTAACCTAGCGTTAAAAAGCGCTAAAGAGAAAAAAATTAAACTTTTCGGTAGTTAAAACGCGCTAAATACAGCGCAAAATGCACTAAATTAGCAATACTAATTTTATAATATTTTTTCTTTGATTTTACATACGTAAAGTATTATCGTATAAACAACCCTTAAAAACACACTCAGAATATCGTTTTGTAAAAATCGAGTAGCGTTCACGATTCGCGTAAGTATCGTATATTTTTGTTGTAGCTGGTGTGACCATTTTAGCTCTTTTAAGCTAAATTTAGCTTTTTTATGTTCGATTTAGCTTCGAAATTTTTCATTTAGCTTTTAGTTTTCTTTTTAGCTTTTTTCAAAAATTCATTTAGTTTTTTTTAGTCTTTTCTGACATTTCAACCAAAAATGACAATAAAGCAAAAACAATACAAATATTGTAAAGTCTGACATCAAAAAACAATAAAATTGTAGCATCACAGAATCAATAATTTCTGTATTCCTTACATGCTTATATTAATTAGTAAATTCATACTATTTTTCATATGAGTTTGACAGAAAAGTTGAAAATATTGCTTTCACTTGCAATTTATTTATTTATTTATTTATTTTTTTTTTTTTTTGTATTCAATGTTAAAAAAATTTAATACAAACAAATGGTTTTGTGTTTATCTCTGAAAATATTGCCTTTTAAAAATCTTTGATATTTTTTAATTTAATAACGACGTTTAGTGTCAAGGAATATAAGAAGTCCAACATTTGTCAGAAAATAAAATGCCACCAATAAATGAACAAAAATTTAATTTGATGTTTCTTTTAATGTCTCAAAAAGTTTTACTACCTTAGTTATGAAATTTACTTTTTTCTGGTTTTGTTTCTTTGCTATTGTGAACTTAATCGCTTGTGTTGTGTTTATTATTCATTATTATTCATATACAATTTTCCCATAAATCGGACAAAAATAATTCGATGGTGCAAATGGAGCACTTGTTTAAAAGATGATATTTCAATGTACATTTCTGCTCAATGGGATTTTTTAAATCGTCGGTTGTATACAAATTTATAATTTTTATGTGAATCAGTACGGGGGATGAAAAAAGAGAAAAAGAATGAGGTTTAATATCCTATCCGAAGGATATCTTAGTTAAAGTTAGATTATTACAATGTAAATGGACATTTTTGATTTGCCGAATTGGCTTCAATTCATGCACCCTTGAGACCGGATTCTATCTTTTTTCAAGCTCTGCACGACTCTCATAAACAGAAAATACAATATTAGGCAATAGCTAATAATAAAATTGACGAAATAAAATCAAAATGTATCAAAAATTATTTCTACAACTTTATTTAAAACTACCTTTACTCGTCCAGTGTTGCCCGAGATTCTATATACATATATTTTGAATGAAGTTAACATTACCCTTTATCTGGATCCTATCAGTTTTTGGGCTACCTATTTGTTTTTATAAGGTAAATGCAAAGACGTTTGAAGTAGATAATGACTGTTGGTTATAAAAAATTGCTTTTAAAAGAAAAAATACTTGTCATTTTAGACAAAAAGCCACTAGTTAGTTTAGACGTCTCCGATGTATTTTTGTAAGTTGGATCTATGTATTTTTGCTTTTAAGGCAAGAACAGTGACAGTCATTTGACCGGTCAATTGACTGGCACTTTGACTGAACTATCTATCATTTCTTTCTATCAAGTTATTAAGGGCAAAATGAAAAAAATTACCGAATCATTTGTGTACATGTCATTTTCCATTCTTCTCTAACTTATGAATTCTGTCCACTATAAAACATATATCTGAGCTTCTCCCTCTGCTGCTGCTTACTTATCAAAGATGATGTAAATGTTAGTCAGAGTTGACTTATCATATTTGATGTATAAACATGTCAAAGTTGATATGTGTACACTTTTCGTAATAAAAGACGATTTATTATTTTTTACTCTAAAAATTTAGTAAATTAAAAATATATTTTATAATTAATTAATACTACAATGTACATTATTAAATTAATTTTGTTTATTTCACTCAGTAAATGGTTCTTCCGCTTCTCTTACTCTTGTTTTGAACTAAACTGGGTCTATACAGTTGAAAAAGATCTGAAAGTTGTTGAAAAGATATATTAATAATAATAATTATATGCCCAAGTATATAAGTTACTAATTATTTAATCATTTATAGATGTATATATAGGAATACCTCTCAGTCTTGTTGAACAACATGAGCTTGCCTAGTGCATGCTTTTTTCACCTTCTTTCTCAATAGTACTTCTAAGCAGGTTGTCTGCAAACATTATTCGAATGTTGTCTGTAAAGAAGGATAAATATTAACATAATAAAATATTAATTTGTGTTTTTTACCATTACCTTAGCAAAATCTGGCAGTTCTACCTTTTACTTTCTATCCGCAAGTATCATAAATTGCAGCATGCATGCGATTTCGTCACGATATTTGTCCTGTATCTCACCAGTCATTAACAGACAGACTGATGGCCATCTTGTATTTCATTAAGAATATCTATTGAGCCATCATTTCTAGGTTTGGCACGACCTGGTAAAAATATTTATTATTATTTACATACATATGTATATTAAAAGCAATATTAAAAGTTCTGGATACGTGCATATACTTCAATTTCATCCAACCTGGTTACAATCACTTGTCCTTTTATCAGTTTTTTTACATAATACATACAATATTTTTATTTCGATTATATTTTTATTTTAATTTTGCTAGAATTCACAAAAATATTGTTTTTATGTATTCTGTCAAATGTCTCAAAATATAACTCTGCAACGCTTGTTGCTTCACTTTATCTCTTATTGTTTCACTCTTTCAATTGTTTAAATTATAAAAAAGTTGTAAATGTGTTAGTAAAAAAATTGTTTCTGTGTTAGTTTCGGTCATTCATTTCTTGTAGGGTCATAAACGAATTAAATAAAAAAACTATTTCTCAGTTTTATTCGCTTGCTTTTAGGTTTGCCAATTTAATAAATTTTTAATATTAAGTGACTATTCTAGTGACTTAATCGGCCCGTTTTCCTCAAGTTTAAAGTTTGAAAAACAGCGTAGCCTATTCCGTTCACTGGATCTGCTTCTGTCTTGAAAATTTCTGCAAAATCGGTTCAGTCATTGCTAAACAAACAAACAAATTTATGATATACATATGTATGTATATACTTATATGGATTTGAAAAATGTATGAAACTGAAAATTATGTACATTTATATATATTTCATTTGAATTCTTATTGAAATTCGTTCAATTAACGGTTTGACTTTTATGCTGATCGAATAGGTTTAAAAGTGATATTTAGTTTGTCACCTAACCAGTTGGTTTTACTTTAGATTTAAAGAAAACAATTTATAAAGTGATATATTAAACTTATCTAATATACAACTAAAATATATTTTAAAAAACAATTTAAAATTTTAGCTAATTTTTTTAGCCTAAAACAAAATTTTTTAGTTTTTTTTTGAACGCGACTTAGCTTTATGTCATTTTAAGATCTGGTCACATTGGTTGCAGCAGTAGTAACATCATCTGACAACTCACACTTTTAACACACTTGAGGCAAGTGTATCGACAATAACAACAATCTTATGAAGGCTGCTGAATGACGACGGCCAATACAACAACAATTAAGAAAACGAAGAAGAAAAGTAAACACAACAACAACCTCGCTAACGTTAAAATACTTAAGAACGACATTGCCCTGATCCCACTGATACTCTGTGTTCAAGTATATGATTTAAATATTGCCCCCCTTTACAAGTGTGAACGACAAAAAACGGAGAATCACATAAAAAATTAAAAGAAAACAAAAAGGGTGACTGGAAGAGAATCCTGGACGAAAATAGATTAATTACAAAAAAAATCTATTTATTACTAAATTTGGCACCCAGCGGTGTAAAATATTTTCGAAAGGCAACTTGAATTTTAAGGGCCTCACAGAGGTTCTTCTACCTTCTGTAGATTTTTTAAATTAAAAAAAATATATATATTTATGTACATAAATGATTTATAATGATTATTTATATGATTGCAACAAAAAATTATATTCAAAAAGCCCAAACTTGAAGATTTTTTAGAAATAAGAAAGAGTTTAAAAAGAATGGATACATATACATATACATATATTGTACATTGACATTTTTACGTTCAATTTTAGCATTATCGCATTCCACATCCATTTGCCATAAGCTATTTGCACATACATATGTATCATTTAAATATTTTGGATATTTTTCTATTTGTGATAAGGGATGCGAAAGTTGGTACAATTGTAGTTTTTAAGCACTATTTGTAAGTCAAAAGAACAAAAGCACACCAATGACTAATCTAGCACTATTTCAAAATTCCACATTCGTATCAAAATATAATAAGTAAAAGCCAATGAGAGGAAGAGACTGTTTCGACTATCAAGATTGGAGATCCAAACGAAGGATTTGTTGAAGTCATCTAATTCGTGCTACTACAGTTAAGAAAAGATTACTTAAGCAAAGAAGAAGTGTATCATTAATGATACCTTTAGATTTAGATCTCATTAATTAATAGTATTTTGTCTACCTTTTGAAATTAAATATTGATTGCTAATAATTCAGTACTTAGCACAAATAAACTTCCAGTGGCCTTAAGTTAAGTCTTTTTACACACATACATACTCGTATGTATGTATATATGAGAATTTAATACAGCGGTCTGAAAAAAGAACACTTTTTCATGAAAGTTAGTACAATTTGTAAAATCATAACCAGCTTAGACTATTTTTAGGGCTTCATCTTTCGGCGTCATGCGGATGAAAGACGTAGTTATTTAGACAGACCTTGTCCAAGCGATTACTTGCTCAAAAAAAGGACAAATTTATGTGAATACATACACCAGAGAATGAAAAAAGTATGGTTTTGTGTACTTTTCAAGTATTGGTGGCCAAACATGTATGAGTGAGTGAAGTTAAAAATAAAACGATACCCATACACAACATATTCAAAGCCAGCGCAACTTAAATAACTACAAGTAGGAGATGCGTGAAGTGCCTCTCATACCCGCACTTATAAGTATAAGGTGTGTATGAGCACGAATATCTGTATACACGGAGTATACTTAGTGTACGCTAATCAGAAAAAGTCTGCGTACAAAACAAATATATCTAAGATAATGGATAAAAATGATACAAGAGCATCTTTTAAAAATTAAAATAAAATTTTTTAACAAATTTATTCGCATAGTTTTAATAAATATTAAAATTCAGCAAATAAAATTAAAAAATTCAAATTTGAAGTCAGGAAGTAAATTGGCTGTCAAATGATGAAATGTCAAGAATTGATCTGTCAACCTTTGACATTTATTTAGTAAAAAATTGGGTAATTTCAAATATGTAACGCTACACTCTTGAACAAAGAATATTAGTTGCGAAAATTTACTGTTTGAAAAACTGAACGGAAACAACGCATTTTCAACAAAATCATCTTTAGTGATGAGGCTCATTTTCAATTAGGGAGTTATGTACACAAACAAAATTGTCGCATATGGGGCTCACAAAATCTACAAACAGTCCTCAAAAAACCATTACAACCAAAAAAAGTGCGGTTTGTGGTTAGGCGGCATCATCAGCTCGTATTTTTTCGAGCAAGGGAACGCCGCCACCGTGAATTCTCTGCGCTACCAAGCCATGATAACCAGTTTTTAGTGGCCACAATTGGCTAATATTGACATCAGTGACCGTTGGTCTCAGGAGAACGGCGCCACAAGCCACACAGCCAGCCAAACAGTTCAGTTGTTGCATGAGAAATTTTCCAGCTACGTAATTTCTCAATTTGGCGATTTCAATTGGCCGCCTCGATTTAACGCCGCTGCATTATTTTCTCTGGGCATTTGAAAGACCGGGCTTACGTGAACAAACCACAAACAACTGACACTCTGAAAGATGAAATTCGGCGCTGCATTGACCAGAAAGCGAAGCTTTGTTGCAAAATGTAGTTCAAAATTTTGTGAAAACAGCGGACGTCTGCTGTCGTGCTAGAAGTAGACATTTGCCCGACATCATATTCCATTATTAATTCCTATATTTCTATTTTATATCGTTATGAATGACTTAATTTGTTTTTAAGCTAATTTACTTCCTAACGTCAAATTTATATACAAATTTGTTAGAAAAAAGTGATATTATGTTGAAAAAATATACAGAAAAAATCTGTGTACAAAAGCGTATGCACTTTTTTAAAATCTTATATTTGGATATTTATAACAGTGTTAGCAATAAATAAGTGTTTAGTTGGATAGTCTTTTCTTCTGAGAACCTTATCCTATCTATTTTGCATAGAATAAGCCAGTATTGTGGTGACTTCCAGTGATACATCCTCCCATTCAGTTGGCAAAACTTCTTTTAATATAATTTTTGACATAATAATATGATGGAAAATTTTTCGCTCCAATAGATTAATGGAATTGACATCTAGAGACAGCAGTGACTTACGCATGTATAATGCATGTTTTGGAACATTACAAAGCATCAAAGGCTTCACAATGTTATGCCTTTAGAATGTCTATCAAGCTCTCTTGTCCACAGTGGACGCAATAACCTGCAAATTTTATACTCCGTTAGCCGGTACATACTCCCTAACCATTACACCTCCTCCATCGTGTTTGACCGTGACGCACAAATTAGCTTTACGTATGGCTGTACCGGATTTTCTCGACAATATAATATGCAATACTTACTCTTATCCAAAAACATAACCCTTTTCAGCATTCTAATGGTTTGTTTAACAGCTCTATACTGAATAACGTTCTTCTTTGACACTTTTTAATCAAATAAAGGGCTTCTAACGATCTATACGAGCATGAAAACAGTTTCGATTTAGAATATTTCTGACATTATCATCACATATACTCTTTTTCATTTTAAATTAATGCTTTCAGCCATTTTTGAGGCTATTATTTTGGAATGAGTTGATAAGATGTATTATTTTAAAGGACGGCCAAACGTGGTTTTGGTACAAAGCCACCAGTTTCTTTGTAAAAGTTTATGGTTTTCTGCATTTTCTCTACCTTTTCTGCAACTTCTCTGAAGGTTTTTCCTTGCTTCCTGAGAAAAACTACAAGTTTTCTTTCTTTTTGAACCCATTGCAAAAAGATTTTATTTTACAAATTAAAATTAATTTTCTTACAGCAAATACACAAATTTGTCTAAAAATGTAACGAAATTAACAGCTATAAATTAAAAAAAAAAAAACAACGATTAATAGATTAATATTTTATGTGCACGCAGACTTTTTCTAAGTAAATAAGTGCACTTTTTTTGATTATGATGTCTAACAATAAAACTTCTTTCTTTTTTTATACAAATTTTGTTTAAAATACATTATAGGGATCTAAGACATCACATACAACACCAAAATGCTTAAGCTTTGTTGCGAATTCTTAGAAATACAGAGCACCGAATGAAAAAAAATGTTTTGTACTCAAACTTTTTCTGACTACTGTATATTTCTACAAAATAAAACTTTTTGAAATCATTGTGATACAGTTAATAAGAGTGTCTTATATTTGGCATTTTAGTAGTATTTTCAAAGGGTTTTATTTAAAAAATTAAATTGTTTGTTTTATATAAATAAAATAAAAACTAATAAAAAAATTTTGATAAAATTAACATCATTAAAAATCATATGATAAAAAATTCTCTAATAAATATTTGTATGTTTAAGCCAAGTTCTTTTATATTGTTTGTTTCATTTGACTGCATCGATATTGCAAAATAATTAAATTTGAACTCCATTTCTCCAAGTGCCACATTAGATTAATATTTAGAGCCGCGATTTCAGCTTCTTCATTATATTGAAATCATTTTTATTTTATTAAGGGATGAAATAACGAAACATAATGTACTTAGGAGAGACACTCGCTTGAAGTTTTTTGAAAATTACTTTGAGTCCTTGCAAATCTCTACTAAACCTTGGAGGACAGAATAATTAAAATTTAACATAACGAAATTCGAACTCCACCTTGTTGGACAATTGCTCTTCAAAGTTGTTTCCAGCATGTGCTGCTTATTGGCCTTTTTAAAGTATTTTACCGTTTTTTTTTTTGCAAGCATTTGTAATCCCTTTTAATTCATTTGTAGATTCGAAAGCATCGGTTAGGACATGAAAAAAGATGGGTCGAACAGTTTAATCTTGCGAAATCTCTTAGTGCGCTTAAAATATTACTTCTGCGATCTGTTACGAACAGATTTTGGTTTCCCAAAAAATCAAAATAAAATTTTAAAAAACATTGCAATGGGAATTCAAAAATATAATAACAAATATAATAACATTCTGAAGTACCAGGTATTTTTTTATTTAATTGCCATATATAAAATTCTAGGAATTGCTCAATATTTAAAATACAATTTTTTCTGTCTTGGATTGTTTCGTGGGCCTGTCACAAAAAAATAATAAAAAAAAAAACAAAGAAACACACACATTAATGTAAAAGCGTACCATTTCTTTTATTCATCCATACACGCATGTCATATGAGTACTCATTATACACATGAGTACTTAATGCACTTTCAATATTTTTCCATTCCCAATGATACACATACTTTGAATGCATGCGTATGAGCGCACGCAAGTATTTTTATAGCTATAGCGCTTAACATCGATATAAACATGTTGTTTAGTTTGTTTAAAATGGTTGTGTACAGACGTGATTGCTATGTGTATGAAGGGGAATTATATTTGTATACGGTTAATGTATTGGTATACACTACACCCAAAAATATAGATACATAAGTACTTAAGTACTTATTGCCATTCTCTGATACATACATGTGTGTATGTAAACGTAGTTTAATAATTTTGTGATTTTTTTGTATACCAACCACTTTTTGTTTTTCAATTAGATTTTTTTCGGGATTTTGCATTTCCCGGAAAAGCGGGTAATTTTTATATTTTCCCGATGTATGAAAATAATAAAAAATGTATTTGTTTTTGGGTAATGATATTTTTATTTAAAAACTTAAAGCATTTTATTTAAATACGAACCAAAGACATAAATTCTACAAATATCTGACAGATACATATGTTTAAATGTCTCCTACTTTTAAGACTTGTCCACTGTCTCACTGTACCGCTGTGGTATGGTAGGTAAGACACCCGACTACCAATCAAGAGGTCCTCGGTTCAATCCCAGACCATCTGGCAATTTTCAACAGCGGTATCAACTCATAACATTAGGTAACGACTAGTTATGGGTATTACGCTATGAAAAACTACTCTAACTAATGCATCTGCCGTTGGATAATGGCGAAAAACTGTAGATCCCTTTCAATGAGTCTAAAAATAGAGTCAGATGCAGCACATTGGTTGAGTGAAGTCACCCTTATTCTACTTGGGATGTCACGAGTATTATGCATGTAAGTATGTATAATCTGGCTCTTTACTTCTATGTGTATATTTGGCTATTATCAAATGTTAAATACCGTATTCAGCTTTTGGTATGTCCAATATATCACTTACCATTGATTTACGTATACAGTCACTTTTTGTAATCGATCCAATGATATATCTATCAACAGTTGCTAATTTTGCTTATTTTGCCGAAAATGAATGTAACGTAGGCTAAGGTCTTATTACTTTTGGTGGTGGTTCTTCCTGATTTTCTCGTTCAGCTATACCACTCTTCTGGAATATTTTGTGCAGATTTCAAATGACACATACATTTAAATTGCACATAAGCGGCATATATTTAGCAATATGATTAAGTTTCTTCTAATAAAATTTCCACATAATCAATCTAAAACATTTTTATCTTTTACTAAAACAAAGGAAAACCCAAAATTGTCTCAAAAAACTTACCTTCCAAAATAAATTGCATCTAAAAGTAAGTTAATACATAACTTTTTTTTAAAGGCTTCGTTGTAAATATAGTCTTAAAAAAGTAAAACAAAATTAAGAATACAAACAACTATTTTCTAAACATAGAAAAATGCTGCTGGGATTTTTTACTTCCCGAGATCTCGGAAAAAAACCCGGATGAGTGACAAATTTCAGCAATTAAAATTCCCGGGACGGAGATTTCAGGAAAACACACGTGTGCTGATTAAACGTTAGAGTGCTCGGGTGTATAAATTACTCAAAAGACATTTTGTGCATGTTTGTAATATAAAAGGCGGTCAGTTGGCTGGAGTTTCGTTTGTTTGTTTCTTATAAAATGGAATTTTTAAGAAAATTCTTGGATGGGCCTGTTTGCAAATGCATGTATGTGATGGATAAAAATCCAAAAGTGATGCATGAATGAAGCATCATGAATAGACTTTTATTTTAGAGGGATTTTCGAAACTTTGCAACCTTAAGAATGATTTTAATACATCCCATTGTCGCAAAACTCGAACATTGCAAGATTTCAGAAATTGCAGAAATTGCTCTGTCGTAAGTAACTGCGGAAGAACCAGAATTTCGTAATATCTCTTTTAAATATGTAACTTGGAATTATTGAAAAAGATGGTAACTAAATGGTAAAAGGTTTCAAATGGTATATCTTTCTCAGTTACATAATTTTTAAAGATTATATATATCCCTTGCTTTCGCAGCTTAACACTCTTTAAAATCGAGAAACTAATTGGGAGTTTTGGATTTGTCGTTATCGTAAAAGATAAGCAGAAAACGCTAAATTAAAACTCTTGATCGATAATTTACTACATGAAATATTGTTGAGACCA
This sequence comes from Wohlfahrtia magnifica, assembly GCA_023159175.1. NCBI lineage: Eukaryota > Metazoa > Arthropoda > Insecta > Diptera > Sarcophagidae > Wohlfahrtia > Wohlfahrtia magnifica. The sequence goes on along the minus strand of JAKWBJ010000216.1, from coordinate 849,969 downwards.
AATTACACAAGAATTACACAAAAACTATATTTTTTTTTTAAAAGTTCATAAAAATTGTCTCATTTTTGGATAATTACATAAAAATTGGCAACCTAGGTTCACAATGTAAATTATTATTTCACATCTCTATTTCAAAACCCAAATGGTGTAAAAGAACGCAACTATAGGACATTACCTTGATTAGCAATACAGATAAAAATCTACAAAAAATCAAAGCCGTCACATGACAAAATCATGCGGCCCGTTATAGGATCCATCATCTTTGTTTTCGCCGTATACAAAAAAAAAAAAAAACATTACACATTACATATTAACTCCAACTGTATATACTATACGTAATACAGAAAATAAAAATATTTGCGGGCAGTAGCTATACATTCTTGTATATAATCTCTTATTATAGTCCTTCTTCTTTGTAAGCGTCATCTTGTTTAACAGTAAACCGAGTCGCTATTACTATTCCAACATTGCATTGGCCAATGCTAAATTAAAAAAAAGAAAAAACAGATGCCAAAAATATTATTGGCAAGCCTAGGCGGCGACATTCTATGGAATTAAATATAGATCTGCATGCAGACTTACATACATACATATGAAGTATCCAATGATTTCAATGACATTAGGGTGTCCTTAGATGTATGGAAAAAACTTTTTTTCAAGTTAGTGACCGTAACTCCCCCCCAAAATATGTGGTTGTGTGTAAAAATACGTTTTGCAAAAAGTTATGGGCGTCGGACGAAGGAAAGACGTGAGGGATCGCCTCCAAAGGTGACCTCTGTTGGTGAAATAATCAAAAAAGAATATGTTATTTGCTTAGAATACGATATAACTTATATATTATAACTTTATTATATAACTTATATTATAACTTATTCGCTATAATTCTATTAAATTTACGGTTATTGCCGTGATTGGTTACAAGAATTTTGATTATAAAAACTTATGCGGAATTAGATTTTAAATATTTCGAGAGCAGGTATAGTGTTTATATGTACAGTACCGAGCATAAAAAATGCAACGCTATATAATTTACATATATAATTTTCATTAATGAACCCCCAGCATGTTTCATTGTGGGTGGCTGATACTTGAGCAAAAATCTCTTATTTAGTGGTCGGCGTATATAATTTATGTCATCGGAGCCGAATTAATTAAATTTGCGTTCATTGCTACAAAGCACCTCAGCCAAATCCTCTGTTGTCCAGTTTAAGTAACACTCTGCAAAGTCAAGACGCCTTTTCTTATTAGCTCTGCTTATTAGTGGCTTTTTATAGGTATGCCCGACAAATAAGTTCCCTTAGCATTACTCGTTCCTGACGAGTCGTTGGTGACGACTTCCTGGTTTTCTGTTCACACTTCCAAAAGTGTGAAATTTTGAGAAAATTCTACTAACATTTGATTTGTGAGACCCGAATAGGACTCCAACTTCGCTTATCGCCATTCCTTCCTCCAAAGCTTTTAATACTGCCACTTTGATATCGTTTGATAACTGTTTTGTGAAAAATACAAAAAACTTTCACATGGAACTATTTTTTAAGTAAATTATATGATTTGCTTACTTTAACAGCACGTTGCATTTCTTTTGCTCGCACAAAATGTACACTTTTTATAATTAATAAGATTTTGTGATCAAATTAAAAAAATAATTAACTGATAATATCAAGTATGTTTCCTCTTCTTATAGAGAATAAAAAATTCAAAAGATAATTTGAATCGTATACCGTTGTTAGTGATAGAATGCAATTTCAAATATATATCCTACTAATAGTTTAGAAGCATTGAAACACGTATTTAAAATTAATGAGTTTTAAATAAAGCCTTTTTACTCTTTTTTTTGAACACTCTAACTTTTTTCAAGGTATCAAGCGATCGTAAAGGACCTTTTATATTTACCATGCCGTCATCACATCTATGAAAATATTTTAAAAATAATTTAAAAATCATCAATTGTCTAGTGTTCAATTACTAAGAAGATTAAGAGACGCTTAGAATAAAATTGACAAAATTAACTTTATGACTGGAATTGAAAATCAGAAAGTGAGCGATGCACTTGGTAGTATATCTGAGATGTTGGATGTTAAAAGCTATTTATTGCCTTAAGTTATACTTATTTTGAAAAGATTTTGAAATGACACAAATTAAATAGTATTAGAGATATTTGTTTTAAGGGTGTACCTAACAAAAAAGGATATAAGCACCAGTTGTAGCAGAAGCCCCTATGCAGGATTTAAATTGCTTAAAGATTTGCATGATTATAAGAGTATTGATGACAAGATAAGTCGTGCGTCACTAAGCAAATTAAATAATCATCAGAAACATCAACGTTGACCTTCTTTGATCCAAAGGTATCATATGAGTCGAAAAAGCTTATCCTACTAAAACCGAATTGAAAAATTGGTCGTAACCCTTCACGCTATAAGCCAATATCTTAACAAGAATATTGGATATATTATATCGCAAAAATCACAACTTTTTTCAAAGGTTTGGTTTTCCAACAGACTTTTTGAACAAAGACCACAAACTTGGGAAAATGAACATAGTTTTGAACATAGTTATTTCAATTTACTTTTATCCAAGATTGAAGAAGAAAAGCAATTGATAGTTTAAATTGTAGCGAAATGAATATCTCTTTTAAAATGAAATAATATATCGGGTGATTTTTTTAGCAATTTTCTTTTTGGCAACACTGTTTCTGTCAGCTCAGCTGGAATAACATGTTATTGTCAAGCATGTTCAGTTTGGTCAATAATTAAACCAACAACGCTTGCAGATTATTGAGCATTATCATCAAAATTAATGCTTAATAACTTATTTATAAAACAATTGTGTTCTGGTTGAATGGATACGTGAACAAGTCAAAGCCGTATTTGGTGTGAAGAGCAGCCAGAAGCATTTCAAGAACTCCCGAAGCATTGCATCTAGAAAAACGCACTGTTTGGTGTGGGTGGCATTATTGAACCGTATTTTTTCAAAGACGACGAAGGCAGGATCTTTACTGTGAATGGCGAGCGCTAACGTACGGGAGCTATATTAAGGCTCATGTCTATAGGGACATGCCCGCATCGATTGACGCACTGAAAGATTTCATACATTTCTCTAAGTTTTATGTTTTTCTTAAATTTAATCCGAAAACTCTTAAAAAATCACCCGATATAAATTAATAAAACAACATTCTGCGTCTTTTTTTATTAAATTTCAGTTACTTATGAACATTTATACATACTTGGTATGTATGCGAAAAAATATAATTTTAATAAATATCAAAATTTCATTTTTAGAGTTTTCAAACCAAATTTCAAGAGCGATTCGCCACGTTTTAGCCTCACCCAATCGGGATAATATTTTTCACACCGTGTTTTTGAACTATAACGAATTAGGGGGAATTACGCTCGAAATAATAAAGTTGAAAAATAAGAACCACCCTAATGTACATACATACATATATTTTTAATATTTAAGTATTAGCTTAACGCTCGTGCCATTTTCACTGCCACTGTATTGTGGCCGTCGTATGCGATGGGATCTATCAGTGTGAGTTTTAATCTTCCTCAAATGGCTTTCTACTCATAGTTGGATAATGGCTTTATACTTATATTTATTTTTCTTGTTTTCTTTTCTTTTTTTTTTATTAATTATAGTGATTAAGAATTCGTTAGCACAGTGTTAAGGCATGAATTTAATCTTATTACGGCGGGAGTTGTTAAATTATTTTTTTATTTATTTCATTCTTTATTATTTCATTCTCTTGTTGTTATTTTAACACATGTCACATGTATCCGGCAGGCGGTACGATTTTTTCTCATTTAGTTTAAAATGCTATAAATTTTACCAATCACCGGAATAATGCATTTTCTTCTTTCTACGTAGCGTACTATGGAATGTGCAATTAAGATATCTTTTCTTTGTTGCAAATAGTTTTCTTTCAATATAACAAAGAAATTCTTATCAATCGCATTTTATTTTTTCTCATATGAAATTAACAGAAGGAAATATTTTATAAATTATTAAGAAAACATTAATATTTTCTTACAAGGTGCGTCTTTTTAGGATTACTTCTTTAATAAAGTGCTAGAATTTTAAATTCCGCTGGGAAGCTTATAATCGGATAATTCGGATATTCAGCTAAGCATGTAGGTATGAGAAATCGTTTTTTTTCGATAGTAATTACCAAAAAATAGTAACATTTGCCAGGTAATTATTTTTACTGCACAGTGTTATTTGAAAAATTTTACTCCGAATAATTTAAAAGAAATAGAGCGTGCTCGTTTGTCTGTCTAAGATTTAAATATAAACCTTTTAATTAAACAGCTACAATAGGCGCTTATTCAATCTACGACAATACTTTTTCGCCATAACCACTTTTTACCAATTCAATCTTAACCGAACTTGATTTAAAGGTATATAAAAAAAAACTCCAAACTAGAGATAACATCCTTACTAACCAGAAGTATAGAAAATAATTTTATCAAATTCAATCAATGGCGTTGGCTTGGTGTAATAGTTAGAGCGTAGGCATACTATACAATCGGCCCAGGTTCGAATCCCAGCAGAGGACATGAAGAAAATTTAATTGTGGTTTCGAATGTTTAATAAAATGACTTCTTCAATCTCCCCCTACAGACAAATTCATCTAAGGAAGCCTCCCTGACCTTTCCAGTTTACCTCTGGCGATAATGACAAACACCAGAAAAAAATAAAGTGCCACCTACTGGAAAAAATTACAGTCCGAAGTAAGGATCACCACCACTTAGTAAGAATCTTCACCACTACACACTATAATATGGTGGCGAGCTACTTACAGCAGATTTATTCTCTACTTAGCTACAAAATCAAATTGATTACTGAAACTGAAACAACGTTATGGATGCTTTGTGGAAAGGTAATATGCTTCTTAAAAGAATGATGAAGAAAAAAAATCAATAAGCAAAAAAATAAGCAGGGAAACCATAAATATGTGATTGCAAGCAACCAATCAACTCGGATGTATTGTAAGATATTTATCCGTTTTATGAATTTTCATGAAATCAGTGGCAAAGATTTGTTAGTGATATTTTGCTCATAACAGCATTTTTTTGCATATTTCAGTTTTCAGAGCATGTTTTCGTAATTTGTTTCGTATTTGAAGAGCATTTTAAACGTTTTTAGCGCATATTTGAATTTTTTGTGCTCTAAAACATTTTTACAGCGAAAACAAATTAAATTTAAATTCTGATCAAGTCTTTTTTAATTATCTGTAAACTAATTTTATTGCGCCATCTAGACCTCAATTAAGTTTATTATCGCTTAACAGGCGAGTATGTCCTTAAAGCCGAATACGAGTGAATGGAGATTAATACGAAAATGTCAAAAAATCAATTACAAATGAAAAGAGAGTGTCCTTGAAAGCTCTCAATAGGGTCGTGAAGGCCATATGCAAAAAAATCTAAAAGTAGACTTGTAGTGCACGTTAGTTACCACACTCTTTAAGCTTAAGAAACATTTGTTAAAAAAACATATGCAAAAACCTTACTTTAGCTTATGATTGCTTTGCTAATTTTAAGTTTTCATACTGGCAATAACGTGTTTTTTTGTGTCAGCGATACAAAAAAACGAATGCCACACATACGAGTAGTCAGACCAAAAACGATTTATCTATACAATTAATAGGCTAACGCATTTCTTTGTACCTCTTTTACGCCCGTTCTACTGCACCGATTTTAAAAAGATATATATGAACTTAAAGCTTTTTCTGTGCAATTTTATTTGGGAGTAAAGCGACTATAAAATTCTTTCTAACACATAAAAAAACAATTTTTTTGTGTACCTACTCGTCTGATAATGAGCAGCTAACTACAAAAATAACCAACTTAGAGTGAACTTTTATTTACTTTAAGCTACTCAATGCAAAATTTACATTAATCAAATTACTGAATATTCTATACAATAAATTTGTTGTTTTTGGTTACTTGTTTGTTCTTCATTCGGGTTTTCCCCATTTTGTTTCACACTTTTGGTTCGAAAGACGCTAAAATTTATTAACAGCAGAGTGCATCCAAGAAGCCGTCGAAATAGAATAAAGTTAAGTATGCATACATACGAGTACATATTATTTTTATTTATATCTACATTAGCCAAGACCCGATGTGCTTCGCTAGCCCCATCTTAATTATTATCCTAAATGTTATTTTAGTTACATTTTTTCAACCTTTTGTCCCCTTTCAGTCAAAATCCAAACACTTGAGATCGTTCCAGAAAGTCAGTGTGGTATCTACTTAATTTCTCAATTAGCTAGCTGTTGAACAGCTTAAGCTACGTTCACTTTTGTCATGTATGTACGCTCATATTTGACAAAAAGCTTAACCACTATTTTATATGATACATGGTATTTTATGTGGTATATATTACTCCATTTTATGGAATCATTACCTTTTGTCAGTGCTTCTTAAAAAATTATTAAAAACAAATAAAAGTACAAAAAATATTTAGATTTTTAAATAACTTAATTTAAAAAAAATAAATAAATAATAAAATGAGAAATATTTCAATAAAGTATTTTATTAAAGTAGTATATGAGCTCATGTGCATATACTTATGTGAATTATATATAAAAAAAATGATTAAAAAACTTAATAAATAATTTCATTCTAAAAGATGAATATAGCAACTAACTGAACAATAGTTACTTTTAGCAGATTTAGATAAAACTAATTTCCGGTTAATTTAAAAAAAACTTACTTATAATCAACGGAATAGCGGTTAACTTACAGCTAGCCACAAAAAGTTAACTAAAAGCTAGCGTTTAGCAAGTTTCTGCCATTGATAAGTAATCCAAGCGTCAGTCAGCACTACTTGCGAAATAGTTAGCTTAAAATTAGTTTTAAGTCAACTCAGTTTCCGACAGTGTACAAATAAAAAAAGGAAGTATGTATATATGCATATTGTTTTTTTTTTTTTTTTTTTTTTTTTGTCATATACAAATAATTTTGTTAATTTTTTTTTAAGACATTTTTAAGACATTTTTTTAAGGGTTACTTATATAAAAAATGTATGTATGTGAAATCTATTAAACGAAAATTTTGTATGTATGTAAAATTTCAAATGAAATGCATTTCAAACATATTTTAAATTTTACATACATAGATACATACATACATACATAAAAAATAAATGTTAAGTACTAGAATGCGGCTGATTGTGTCAGCCGCTATGTACACTAGTTTTTATTAATTTAAAATCATAAATCTGTTTCAGTTTTCATTATCTTTTTATATTTTATTTAATGATATATACATACTATACATACTATTTATTGCAAAAATTCTTCAAATCCTAAAAAATTAAGACAATTAATTTTATTAGTGAAATAATAAATACCAGAACAACGAGCTTTGTGTATTTGTTTTGATTTTATGTACATGACTAAAGGAAAAATGTTTTTATTGTGCTTAAATGAAAAAATTTATTAGAAAAAATAAGTTTTAAAAGAAAAAAGTTCGAAAGTAATATTCAATCAAATAAAACAAAACTTCACACATTTATTCATTGTTAGAAAAAAGTTCATTCAAAAAAAACAACAACAAAGGGTATTAAATACAGACACTGGAATGGGAGAAAGGCGATGAAGTAAAAGAATTTGCATGCACTTAGTATTGCACTTTTTGCTTATATAGCTTCAACATATTCCACGAAGACCAATTATATTTGTTCAGTCGTTTTTTATTATTGTTCAAAAATTCTCCACTAGATTGGAATTAGCGCTTTACTAATTTACCTTGAACCTGTGCTGTTTGTCTTCTGTTCAAGCAATGTAACTACTACACCACACCACTTTGATTATTCTTGAATATATTGTAAAGTGTTGTATAACAATTTTTTTAAATCTTTTTACAACACTTAAGCTATAACTCTATTCGTTTAGTAACAAGCAGTGTTGCCACAACTTTTTTTGGAACCAAATTTCAATAAAAATTTAACCAAAAATAACCAAAATTTAAGTACCAGTTTTAACACAAAAAACAATAAGATATAATTTTATATATGGAATTTATAGCAGTATTGACTGAATATAGACCGAAAAAAAAAACTTGGTACAAATCCTATTTTTTTTAACTTTTTAACTATGTGTTAACAAATTTCGCACAACAAAAAATATTCATATGCATGTTTTCTTTCATTTTGTTATAATGAGGCTTTAAAATTTATTTGTGCATAATTTTGGCTCAATATCTCTTACTAAACATGACAATGCAAAACTTTCAAAACAATTATTAGAGACGATCAAATGCCGCTTCCGCCGTATTTTCCGAACATTGTTCCATCTGACCATTGGCTGTCGAGACCGATACAATATACTCACATATCTCTATACGGCCTTTTTTATACGACAACGGCCTATTTGAATTATGGACCACATTCGCTTTACAGCACAAATTGCACCGTTTTTTAACCAAAAATGTAAAATGGAAACAAACGCAACACAAAATCAACTCGTTTTACGGCCTACATTTTCAGAACCTATCTAGGCCGTATAAATAGGTATGAGTTTATCTGCAAACATGTCACCAATTCACTTTCTTTGAAGAAATATAAAATCGGATTCAATGTTGTAGAGCTTTTTCTGAGACAAGATTTGGCTCAGAGGCGGGGAAAATATGTAAGCAGTGATTTGATAAATTTTTTTGACAAATTTGCTAATTTATTTTCTTTTTTGAGCAAAAAAACCGATCAAATTAATACGTATATTATAGTTATTTTTGTTGTGAAGAGTAAATAACGTTTATTTAATTTCACTTAGCCACTGAACGAAATAGTGTAAACAACAAAGTTTTTTGTTTGGACTGCTCACTGAAGCTTATCTTGAATATATTTATGTGCTTAAAACTTCGCCAACGAGTTATAACTGGTTCGGGCGGCAATAGAAGGTCTTGGGCCTAATTCTGGCATTCGTGATCGAAATAAAATTCGAATCGAAAAATATTTCGAGTCGTAAAATTTTCTAATGATTTTACTCGATACGAAACGAATAGAACTATAGCTTAAGTGTTGTAAAAGGATTAGAAAAAATTAGGTTAAAATACTGGATAATATATTCAAAAAATTATGCAATTGATTGTAGACAGAAAATAAATAAATAAAGTCAAAAACTAAGTAAGTTGCGTGGTGTAGTAGTTAGAAGACAAACAGCGCAGGTTCAAACCTCACGAAGCTTAAGATAAGTGTTTTTTTATTTTTAAATTATGTTGAGATAGATCTTTAATCGTTTTTATTAACCAAAGCGATCGAATACTTTTAAAAGTTTTTAGACCATCGATAGAGACTTCTAAACCTACTGCAGTCAGAACTTTTCCCTACTTGTAAGAAACGTGTCTTCATTCGATCCATTTTTATTCTTGATCAACCTATACCTAATAAAAAGTTATTACTAAAAATAAGAAAATGTTTTTTCTTTGTATGTCAACTTGAGCCACAACTTTAAATCTTTTGTTGGTGGACTTAAATTTAAGAGTAAGGTGCTCCCAAGGTTGGTTAGCCCTTGCTTTTCCTTGGGAACTATTTAGCAATAAATTGTTTTGCTGAGTCTATTTACTTTGCCATAAACTTCCTAAGTATTTTCTTTGAATTATTGAATTATTTTTTGTGCTTTGAGCCAAAAATTACTAAAAATATGTATTTAATTCTCCTAAATAAATTTTCAACTTTCTTTTTTTAATTAATTCTCTTGTGTAAAACATGCTTCTTCACATGCTTCTTTGCTTACGAGTAAAAATTGGCAAGCATACGTTCGAATTATTGTTCGTTATCGAAAATCATCATTAGAAATTTCGATTCATTTTATTCGTGATCGAATCAGAGAATTCCAAATATTCAAAAGCTCGTTCATTCGAACAAGAATTCGTTCGAATACGAATGCCGGCATTAGCCCCCAGGAGAAGAATGTCATGTTGACTGAACCAAAATTTATAACGACCTTTTGGTCTTATATAGGTGTAGCAGCAGAATAACATATTTTCTTTCGGATTTTTTGAAAAATTATTTTTCTGGTATATTTATTATATCGGGTGGGCCATTTAAAGGTATAAATTTAAAAATGCAAAAAAATGGTTTGAAATTTTACCAAATTTATTTTTTTGTTGTAAATTAAAATTGTTTCGGTTAGAAATGAAATGTTGTTTTATCCATATGGCTGCCTCGGCTGGCCTCACAATACCCCATTCGGTCGGACCGATTTTCAATAACTTTTTTAAGTGTATGTGCGCCCCACAGAAAATAGTCTAATGGTGTTTACTGGCATCCTCTTGGCGGCCAACTGACATCACCATTTCGGCTAATTAGACGGCCATCAACCGTTTGACACAATAAATTGATTGTAGCATGAGACAAGTTACGGTCACAAAAAAATCAGTTATCATTGTGCGATAGGTATCATTTTCAAAGAAATGTGGGCCAATGATACCTCCGCTCTACAAGCCGCACCAAACAGTTACTTGTAATGGGTGCATTGGCTTCTGTAAGACCACGTTTGGATTTACTGAGCCCAAAACTTTAGCAATAAACCTGCGTATCCCGCGACCAAATTTTTTAAGACATTTTCGTACAATTTCCTGTCTCTGTTTTGGAAATAAATTTCCAATAAATCCCAACGTTGCTCAAGCGTAAATCGATTGAATTTTGTGACAGAATAGAATGACATATGTATGTATTGCCAGATTTGAAGTAACCGCTGGTTCAAATTTAAACCGATAGATGGCCCACCCAATATTTGGAAAAAGTCTTTATAATCTACATCTAAATCTATATACATACATAGGTATCATTATTATAATTTGTTATTTTTTTGGTTTTTTTTTATTTTTTAATAATGAAAATGGGTATACATAATACCATGTTCACACATGAATTTTAATTGAGTCAATTAATTTTTAAATTGAGTTGTCGAATTTGCCGTTCCCATATAGTGCAATTAAGTTGACTTAATTAGCATTTGACAGCTGAAAATGCTAAGACAGATTTTGTTCGTGAAAACTTACATTATTGAATTTGAAATAAAATAACAAAATACATACATAAATAATAAAACTTTGACTTTAAAAACAAAATTTAAATTCGGAAAAAGCAATTCATATTTCATAAATTCATTTGTTAGCATACTTTTAATCAAAAATTAATTTTCCCGTTGAGTTTATAATAAGAGACAGGTAGACTTAATTTCGTTTAACATATTACAGTATGAGTAAAGCATAGTTTAGAGATTATTGTGGTCTAGGCATGTTTCTCAACAAGAAGCGTCTGTAAATTAGTAAAAATAGATGCTAATATCGCAGTAAATGTAAAAGATGTGTGTGGTTAAATCCTCTAGAAAAATTTTAAAAAATCTGTCGAAACAATTAAATAAGGATCGATTCTGTTCTAACAGGACAACGATCCTGAATACACATTACGCAATGCAAAGCCATTTTTATAACAAATTAAGAACCAAGTATGAAAATGCTTGTCTCAGCTATCAGAGTTGAGCCCCATTGACAAAATATCACCAGTTCTGGAAATTTGAATCTCTTTATATAGTAGAACTAACGTCACAAGCTTCCTAACAAGAATAAAGGTTGAATAAGCAAGGCAAGTTGGTCAATTGTATATCAAAACGACTTCGGAGTGTCATTAAAAATAAAAAGGGTACTCAAAACAAATAATAGGTATTTATAGTTTTATGAAGGAATCAATTTCATTTCATGTTTGATTTATATAGTATACTTTTAATTGTCGTGTGTGAAATATTCTTTAATTCCATAAAAATAATAGCGTTTTCTTTTCTGACAAAAATATACCATATTTTTGCCCTTTTACTATTTTTGTGTTCTTTTCTGAAAAATAAGGCTACACTTGAAAATGTTGCATGCTCTTTTCTAAAAATGTAACCTTTAAAAAGGTAAAATATTTTGCACTTCTCACCCTCAATAAAATCACAGGGTGAGAAGGTTGCACTTTTGAACATATGACTCCACCTGTGCTATTTTATTTTTGCAGTCAGCTGTTTTTGTTTGTTTGTGTTGAAAAAAATATATATATTTGTACAAATACGAATTTTTAACGTAAAAAGTGTATGTAAATATATAAAAATATTAAAATTTAAACAACTTCTGCGTTTATATGTTGTAACCAAATCATTGAAGACTTTTTGGAGTCATCTGATGATGATGAAATCTTACAAGACGAATGGAAAGAGTAAAATAAAACCGATGTAAGTTTATGTTTTAAGGAGGATGATTAAATTTTCACTTTTTTTTTCTTTAGGTTAAGAATAATTTGTGCCTTAGTCGGGAAAGTGCTATCTATCTAATGGAAAGATACTCGCTTTCATATGTAGCAAGATCTTATCAAGAGGAAAGAAAACAATCAACGAAGGAAACACAAGTTCTCTCCTTTTTGTGGTAAGCGTATTAAGAAATACCTATGTATGTATGTATGTTTGATGTTCTAATATGATAATAAAAAAGGTAATATTTTAGATATGTGAAGTTGACATTCAACAAATTCAACATTTTTTTTAATAAAGAAAACGCTATAAATTTTTTCTGTGTTGTATGTTTCATATTATACTGTATCATATTTTATATGAATTTTGAAACGAAACATTTCATATATTTCTAACCGGAACAATTGTACTCCACAACAAAAAAATAAATTTGGCAAAATTTCAAACCGTTTTTGTTTTATTGCATTTTAAAATTTTAACTTTCAAATAGCCCACCCTATATATATATGACATTGTACAGTGTGCGAAATCTGCATTCATACAACTCCAAACATTAAGTTGCTTGAATTTCTTTATTTTTCTAAAAAAAAAAATATATAGATCGTGTCGTTTTAATTTAAAATCGTATAAAAATATTGTTTATTAAAAATTGCAATGATTTGAATGAATATGGATTTTGCACACATAGTTGTCACTTCTTACTGAAAATACGTCAAACACTCTTCAATCTACATCTTAAACAGGGTTGCGTTTTCAATTTGACTCAATAAATTGTGCAATTTATTAATTGTGCTTTTATATGGTGAAATTAGGTTATGTGCGAAAATGTTATAACACTGTACGTTTTGTTACGAACAAAATGAACTTTAATTTCCCAGATATTTGAAATGATCAAAGCAAAAAACGAGTTTTGTTCTGCGTCTACTCATATATCCATTATAAAAAAATTTTGGTGTATGAGTAATTAAGAGAAGAGTAGTTAGAACTACTACTCACAAACTTTCCACCTTAAAACCAACTCCTCCAACGTTGACACGATATGCATGAGGTATGTTAAGTGCATTGGTTGTTGCTCCAATGTTAGCATTACAAAGCAAAATAAGAAAACTTATTTTTAAAATTTATAATTTTCATGAACAACAACTTTGCGTAGGTATTCATGTACGAATATGTAGATGTAAATATATATAAGCACGCAGTGTGTGTTCATCAGCACATTTATTTATATATTGATTTACATACATATCTACAAACACATTTATGTAGATTCTGCTGCTCAAGTACAAATATTCAAGCAGACAAATACATTTTTATAGAACGACTGCATTATTATTACAATTGTTTGGGCCTGCAAAGAAAACGATGCACTTACTGCCTAGCAGTGCACACAAAATTCCATATAATATTCGTGTATACCATCCTAGTTCACTGCTACTACATTATCTTACTGCGTCTAAAGAACTCGTGTATACATACATATGTAAGTAAAAATAAACGAATAAAGAGAAAAAAATGTCTTTTGCCAGATTAAAATGGTGGTTATTCTTCTTCGAAAGTGTCGTTCCAAATTTATATTCGCAAAGGCGAACAACTCGAATAGACAGACGACCACAAATACATAAGAAGACAAAAGCAAATAAATCTTAACAATGATTTACTTACTTAATAAGTAAAAGACTTGTTATTCTCTTTCTCGTTGAAAATGGATGGTTGCTATTCGCAAGACAAAGAATGGGTCAAACAAAAGAAACATTGGTTTTGGTCACAATGAAAATTTTTGTCTAGATTCTCAGACATACAAGAGGATAGGTTTATTCTTAAAAATATATATTAAAATACAGGGTGTCCGACGGGAAGGTATACTACTTTGTTTGTTTATAATTTTTGATTATATAAAAGAGAATGGATCTTATATTGATAAATATTTTATTTAATGTCGGCAATTATGTATGGAATACAATATCAGATAAATGCCCGCCTCTGTTAGTCTCACAAATGCGAGCCCTTTTGAGCACATTTTTATTACATTCTCATACATTTCACGCGGTATTTCATTAATTTCAACACGAATATTTTGTTTGAGTTACTCCAGCGTTTCTGGTTTGTTTGCATAAGCCTCGCTTTTCAGATATCCCCACAAAAAGAAGTCCGGAGCAGTCAAATCAGCGACTATGGAGGCCAATCAACATCACCATTTCTTGAAATAATTTGTTGTGGAAAGAGGTCTCGCAGTAATTCCATTGTAATTCTGGCTATATGCGATGTGGAACTGTCTTGTTAAAACCACATGTTAGTCAAGCTCAAAGCATGCAGTTGTGGCGTTAAAACGTTTTCAATCATATCACGATATCGCTCCCATTTGACTGTTACCGTTACGCCATTTTTAGTTTCAAAAAGGTAAGGTCCAATGATTCCTCCTGACCAAATTGCACACCAGACTGTCACTCTTAATGGATGTAAAGATGACTGATGAATAATTTAAGGGATTTCCATTGCCCAGAACTGACTATTCTGTTTATTCACATAACCATTCAAATGAAAATGTGTCTCGTAACTCATTATGATTTTTTCATGAAAATCGATGATTGATTTTGATAAAATGTTTTAACGATTAAAACACGTTGGTTTACTGAATATTTTTCCATAATAAATTTGCCACGTCTCTACTTGACGACTGCCAAATATGAACTGTCAAGACTAATGTTTACCAAAATGGCAGCAAAACAAAGTAGTATACCTTCCCGGCGGACACCCTGTATAATATAAACTCGTACAAGAATTTTAAAGTGCCTACACTGAAAAATTTAAGAGTTTTTACAAATTTTTAGTTGATATCTTTTATATTCTGAATAATAGCCAACCTACAGTACCGATTTACATAGATTTAAAAATTTCCATAGACTTTTGATATAAAGTTCAGAACTTTTTAGGACAAATATTTTATGTTAACAAAACTTCGGAAATATTGTGTTTCTTTTGTTGAGACCTCTTTCTTCGTGATAAAAAAAAATTTCAATAAAAAAATTTTTGGCTGTTGTAAGAATTTTGTTGTTATTTTTTGTGGATTTTGTAAAGCCGTAAATACAAGCTTAAAAAAAAATACAAAATGTTAAAATTCATCGTATTTTAAAAGAATGAAATATAATCTAAATTCCAGCGAATGTTAGTGTCTACTTAGCCTTGGGACTGACAGTATATGTGGTCCGAATTTCGACAAATGCGACTTAGTTATTTACGAGTGATTGACTCATAAACAAACTGAATAAACAAAATTATTTCACATATGATCTTATTTGGCCTGTTTTTTTTTTCGATTTTTACCTTACTCAGGTCCAAATTTTAAAAAGCCACATCCAATAACACTTTCGTTACCTAGATCCAATTTTGTTCCAAATTTCATCAAAATCAGAATGTTAGAGAACAAATAACTTTGTTTTGAATATAATAAAAAATTCAATCATTTTCGAAGAAAAGTCCGTTCTCCCCCGATTTAACCTGGGTCGAATTTTGAAAAATTTACATTTTCATTTCAAATGTCCACATAATTTGCAATGTTAAAAGCATTTTAATTATGAATTAAAAAGATTGCCGAGTTCACACTTGGCACGGACATAATTTAGTTCGTTTCCACTGTTTTTAATCTCTCCCAGGCCCAATTTTTGAAAAAGCAAAGCTGTTTCAATAAAATCGGTTCAGTCGATTACGCGTGATTGAATAACAAACAACCAAATAAACTTACAAGGTAATTTATAACACGGTGCGACAAAAAAATTATACCAGGCAAGTGATACTTTTTTTCTAATAGGCGCTGCCGAGCAGAACAAGGATCTGTTTTTGAAATTTTCGAAACACTGCCAAAATCTCGAGTTATGAATAAAATGCCGCTTTTTCGGACCTTCATGCACTTATAAACTAATACCTTAGCTGACTATTACCCGATTTTAAGTTTCTTTTCGGAGTTGGAAAGAAGAGAAAAGAACATTTATACGATAAGTATTTATTATGTCGTTTAAGTAGCCTTGAAAAATCTGGTTGTATTTTTTAAGCAAACACATTTTTTTAACCAATTTTTCCCACATTTTTCAAGTTTAGTTGCGTTTTTGTGCACTATTTTATATAGGAACCGTACTATTGATGAATTATTTAGGAATTAAATTAAGTTATGAATAAAATTGACTTACGGTTTAGAAATCTATTGGAAATTGACGCAGTTACTAAATTTTTTAGTTAAGCAACTCATGAAAAGAGAGCTTCTTTATTTCATTAAAAAGAGTCTAAGAAAAATGTTGCTCAGTAGAGAGCTAGTAAATAAATCATTAGAATTTTAGGAAAGAGTTATATTTTTGGATGAGAGTAAGTATTGTGTGGAGAAAATGCGGTAGAGCACTACATAAAGTTAATTTGTGCGACACGGTCATACACGTTGGTGAAGGTGTAATGGTATAGGATATGTGCCGTAAAACGGTGCATAAAATTTGCAGGTTTTTGAGTCCATTGTGAACAAGAGAGCTTACCTTAGGCATTCTAAAGGTCATATGGAAGCAAAATTTAACGAAACTGGGTTTTGGTAGCAATGTCTTATTTGAATAAGGTAACGATTCTAAGTAAAGCTTTAGATGATCAGTGATTATTTATGGGATCTGTTGGAGAAAAAAATTCTCCATCATGTTATAATATCAAAAATTATTAAATATTATTATTATTATTATTAAATTATTATTAAATTATTATTATTATTTTTATTGTATTAAAGTTTTTCCAACTGAACGGGAGGAAATATCACCGGAAGTCACCACAAACTGGTTTATTCCAACTAAACACTAACTTATTGCTATATACTCGTATATATCATTCCCATAACATTCTATTTTTAGACACATTGGAAGGGACCTACAACAGTATAACGCCGACTCCAATCGGCAAATACATTTAGAGAAATTTTCAATAGCAGTAATTAAGTATTACTGAGTTGAGACTCATAACCAGTTACTAGCTAATGTTAGGAGGAGATCCGCTGTTGAAAAACTTTTTTCTCTTTTCAGATGGTCTGGCCTGGTATTTAACCGAGGACCTTCTACCACAGCGACACAGCGACAATTTTTTGCTAATACTATTATAAATATCCAAAAATAAGATTTTAAGAAAGTCCATACACTTTTTAACGCAGACTTTTTCTGCCTATTGTTTTAACACAGTCTTACTTTTTTGTAATTAATTTCTATATAATAAATTTCATGTGCTGGATTTTATATTTTACTTAAACTATGCAACAAGATTTAATAAAAAATATAACTTTATATCCTTAAGAGCTTTTGTTGTGTAAATTTTTGTATTATCTTGGACATAATGGTTTTGTACGCAACCTTTTTCTGACTAGTGTATGTGATGTCGCTGGGAAGTTAATCTTTAATGCTTTACAACTGTTATGAAGATGTAACTGTTGATTAACAATAGGTGGCTTTTCGAGGTCGTTACTTTATTAGGCAATATATGCCCTCAAAACATGTGAAATATGGCCTAAAATTTTGGTCGACTGTCGATTCCTAACCATACCTTGAAAAATCAAAAAATTAACAGCCAGAAAAATCGGGCAGAGCGAATCGTTTTGGATCTCACTGAAGGTTTGAAAAGTCAAAATATCACTTCTAAAAATTTGTTTTCATCTTTTGAATCAGAAAAAAAAACCTTTATTGACATAAATCGGTACAATTCGAAAAAATAAGACATTTATTCTTTCAATATGTTATTTTCACAAACAGTTAGACGCATCAATATTTGCTTTCAATGAAACTGCTACATTAGTTCATTATGCAGCGTCTGCGAGCGGTGTACCAAATAGAGTATGTCATCTATTAGAAAACGAGGCACATGCAGTTGCTGGAAATCTAAGTGCGGTAGCAAGTGCATCATATGCAGAAAACACAACGAAAAATAACACTGGTCTACAAAAAACAAAAAATTTTCTGGCCTTTAAATAAAACTATATGGAATATAATGATTTTGATGCGCTGAATTCAAATCCGTTTTTAGTTTTTTCCATCGGGCTCAACTTTTTATGTGCGTTGCAAATTTTCGCCAATATAATTCATCATAACTTAATGCAAGTACCAGCAAATGTTTAGGAACAAAATTTCCTACAAATCACCTGAACGAAATTTTGCTTATTTTCAACAATTTCGGTGTTATTCATAACTTAGTTGCGAAAAAAAAATTTTCGCGCAAAATTAGAGCAAATTTTTTTTCCCAGTCATAAAAAATTTTTCAGAATGAAAATTTTATATGTTAAGCATGTTTTATATGTTAAATTAAAGCTTAAAATGTTTAGAATAAAATAAGCCATAAATCATGAAAATCAGTTGGCTATTGCTGATTTTATTCAAAATTAAATGCAGGTATCTAACTTCGACCAAAATTAGCGAAGAAAAAAGATTTTTCTTTTCTTTAAAAGATAAAAAAAATTCTTAGAATATAAATTTTACATTTTAAGCATTTAAGGGTTGATTTTGTATGGCTATGGTAGGTAAAAAATATTTTAAGAATAAGATTTTGGGCGAAAAATTTGCCACGCCCTTAAAAAAAGTTGAGTCCGATGGAAAAAACTGAAAACATTTTATTCCATATAGTTTTATTTAAAGGCTTTTTTTTTGCTGTAGACCAGTGTAATTTATTCTCCATTTGCCCAAAAAACTTGCAGCGCAAATGGTTCTGTAAACCAAATTCATATAAATAAACCGATAAATCTGAACAGACCGAAGAATTGTTACTTTTTATTCTGTTATCTTGTTTTACATCATAGAATACCAAAATGTTGTAGAAGTAATAAAATATAAAAATTGCCACCTGAACTAATAAAGCAAAAAGAAAAAAAATTACCAAAATGGTCCAAACATAACAGCAGAGTTAAAGCAGTTTTCATCAAATCTCAAAAATAACTTTCATAATCTTATTTGTAATCATATACACATCACATAGATACTTAATAGATTTAAAAAAAGGTAACCATTTTCTGGTAATGAGATTTTATGAGTTTAGGCAGCTTATTTCTCTTCCTCCTTAGACACTTGTGCACTTGTAAAGAACCTGTGAAAAACGTTGTGTGTCGATGTAATAAAGTATAGATGCATTTGAGTCCATAAACTATAAGTTTTAGATTATATTTCACTTTTTATTAACATGGGGTTAGAGGAGTCTAAGCGGAATGTGTTGCTGCTTGCTACTGCTGTCTGTTGCAGCAGCAATATAGATACAGGATGCACTTTTTTTCGTTTTGATTTGGTTGATTGATATTTGCGGCGGTTGCTGTTTGTTTAATGTTGTTTTCATGTTGATTTTGATTTAAAAATAGATCCCCTTCAATGTTCGTTTGCTAGCCTGTTTGTTTTCATACAATTCCTAGAATATGATCACATATAAATTTTTTTCTTTTTAACCTTGTTGTTGTTCTTGTAAATATTTATTGTAGATTTTATGTTTGAAACTAAACGATATTTCTCGGATGTAAATAAAATAATTTTATCACCTTTAACATAAACAATTACATGCATATGTCTATGTATGTAGACACCAGGAGTATGTGTTTTATATATAAAACAGATTCATTTATATTCAGAAATGTATATGGTTGATACTATACGATACTTATGTTCTTCGTAATAAGCATGCACCCACCCAGCCAGATATTTTTAAATATAAAACCCAATAAAACCCGGGTGGGTTTAATTGGGTCGTAATAAGCATGCACCCACCCAGCCAGATATTTTTAAATATAAAACCCAATAAAACCCGGGTGGGTTTAATTGGGTTACCCAGTGGGTTGCCAACCCTGACTGCAGAACACCCGCCGTGTCCATATATTCCCTTTCTCCATCATCCGTCGAATAAATAAACCTTCTATTCCGAAAGCAGTCATTAACCAGCTCCATCAAATACGGCGGTGTACCCTTATTGAAAATATCCCTCACGATCTCTCCCCAGCTCGCTGAATTAAAGGCGTTCCTGATTTGAAGTGTGACCACTGCACAGTATTCCTTAGAACCAAACCCCGCACCAAAGGAAAGGTGTGTGCGTGTGTGTTTTTTTAGCTATACAAGCTACGGCTAAGGAATCTTCAAAAGATATTAGCAGGTCGGACTAACCAATATGATCGCGACAATCCCATCCTCATTTGTAGTTCTCTCATTCATTTTCTCCCCTGGGACCACTACCGAGTATTATTTCAGGGGAGTGGTGATTCAGCGGATGCTCCTTCTCTTGCCACAGATCTTACCCTCTCCCTGACGCACCAAGATTTCCTTTGCGAAAGCATACACCAAGTCCCAATTCCTATCTGAAATCAGCATTAGTCCAACAATGTTGTCTGGCACAATCCGCGAGCGAACCGTCGTTTCCAGGGAGCACCTTTGATCCTCATACCGTGTGCAGTCAAAGAAAACGTGACCAGTGGTTTCAATCACATTCGGACAATCCGGAGAAAAACCAACGTCCATGACCGCTCAACAACTGCATTAGGTAAAAATTTACCTGCCCTTGTTCTCTTCCAACCCAATCAGCCATTTCGATATAAGCCTGTGGGTCCATCTTTCCCTCAAGGAGGTATTTCGATCATGTTGCTATTTCCCCATAGCGCTGTCCTCCAATTGGTGTGTGTTCCCTGACCCCGTTCTTTTCGCAACATGCTTCCTCAACATCAGCCACCAGCTGCAGTGGCATCAGTCCCGCTATAATCAAAGCCGCGTTCGTGGTTACCGTGCGGAAGGCAGAGGCGACCCTGAGCGCACATCTTCAAGCTGTGACAGCACATTTCCCACCGACATACTTCAGGTGCTCCCTAAACGTTAGCCTATTGTCGATCATGATCCCCAAGTATTTAATCGCTCATCTAAAGGCTATTCGCTGGTCTCCTACCGTTATAGTGAAGAACTCCATTTTCTTTCTATTGCTTACCAGTACGACTTCAGTCTTGCGATCATCCGCAAGTCTGAGAACTGCGCTCACAATCCAGCTTCTAACCACAGTAACTGCATCATTGCAAGCTCTTTCCAGTTTGTCGAGATGTTTTCCCCTTATTACCAAGACAATATCATCTGCAAAGCCAACGATTTGCGCACGCCTCGGAAGCGTTAGCACACCATCATACATAATGTTCCAGAGTACAGGGCCCAAGACTGAGTCTTGCGGTACCACTGCCGAAACTACATATGATTTTCTGCCATCAGACGTGTCGTACAAAAAGACTCTGTCCCTGAGATAATCGGCAATCAGCTCCATCAGGTATTTCGACACGTTCTTCTCATCGAGTGCAGCCAATGTGGAATCCAAATATGCAGAGTCAACTGTAGAACGTGCCTTCCGGAAGCCAAATTGGCCGATAAGCCTGAACTATCCAAGGCCGTCTCCAATCTCCTGTAGATTATCTTCTCCAGCAATTTGTCGGCTGTGTCAATCATACAGAGTGGGCAATAACCCTATGCATCTTGACTGTAAGTGCAGTCTGTATCGTGCATTCATTGCGAACAGTTGTGTTTACGGAAGTTTTTATTTTTTATTTTGTACGTATTTTTCAATACGGGCGAAATTGTTTGAACGAAGTGTGTGGGTTTTACCTGCGCCGGCTGAGAAAAAGTACAAGAAATACATAAGGGTGGTTTCTTATGTATTGTTATTTAAAAGAACTGACGTGCACATAAACACGTGGAAATTTATTGCACACGGATTTTTCCTTTATGTGATTGTTGGCGTATTGCTGTTATTGGTTGATACTTAACTAATATTATTATATATAATATTAGAGCAAGAGAGAGAGAGAGCGGAGAGAGAGAGAGGTGGACAAGTTGATCATTTCCACCCCTGTGAAGGCTACTATTGGCGTTAGGGTGCCCTGCCAGGGGAGGGCCAAAAAGGCCAAAGATGGAGCAAATGGGCGTCGTTCATCGCTTAAGACACGAGAGGGGAAAGACCCCCACCCTGTGGAGTGCCCCTTTCAGCCACCCTGTAGACGGTAGCTGATCCCATAGTGGAGACAATGACCCTATTGGTCAAGAGTCTGCCTATAAATCTTACCACAGACCAATGAACATTCAATGCCACCAGAGCTGACCTAATCGCCTCCGATGTCACATTGTTAAAGTCCCCCTCTATATCAAGAAATGCGACTAGCAACTGTGTTCGAGGGCATTTTCAATGTACCCCCCAAGCGATTGAAGCGCAGTCACAACAGATCTGTCCCTTGTGTAGGCATGTTGGGACGCAGATAATAGGTCAGGTTCTATCGTACTGCGAAGATGCAAGTCGACCAACCTTTCCAGAGTCTTCAGAAGAAAAGAAGATAGGCTGATGGGTCTGAAGTCCTACTCGTATGGGAGGTTTTACTCCCCTTAGGAATAAATATACCACCCTGCATACGGTCCAAGGCTCAGGAATATAAGACCATGTAAGCATGCCTTATAGATAGCCATCAGCCAAGGAATAACTAAATCAGCGCTATTCTGAAGATCGGCAGAAATAATGCCATCCGGACCAGGGGATTTGCATGTGACAAAACCGCACAACGCCCACCTCAGCCCACTCTCCGTAATTGGAACGTGGGACTCGGTGTAATCATGTGAGTTGTTCACGTGACACTCCCCCATAAGAAAACTGCCAGGAAAGTTTACGTCCAGCAAGACATTCAAGGTCTCATGTCCGCTTTTGGTCCAGCTTCCACATGGTTTTTAAATAAAACCAGGGATCGCCGTTGATGATGCCAAGATTTTCCGCAACCGGCTCGTCCCGGAGTGTCCTTCTACACTGCTGCAGAAGGATCTCCAAGATTTGCGCTTCTAATCCGGTTTTTAATTCTATTCCATTAGCCGCCGACATTCCCTTCGGGTGTCGCCCAGATCGGAATTCCACCATGCTGGTTGCTTCCTACCCTTACAGACCCTTGATCTGCATGCCTCACCCGTTGCCCTATCGAAAGCTTCCGTCAAGGTCTTAACAGAAGCCTCGATGTCGCGGCAACTATTTATATTCGGAGGATCCGGAAGAGTTCGGGACAGGATGTTGCGATGCTCAACCCAGTCCGTCTTCCTCCTGTTCTGAAAAACCCTAGTCCCAGGCGACTTGACCGCAATCTCGAAATCAATATACGGATGGTCAGAGAAGGAGCATTCCCCAGAAACCCTCCATCCACTAACCAAATCTGAGTGCCTGGAATAGGCCAAGGTCACATCAAGAACCCCCCCACGTATTCGAAACTACAAAGGTAGTAGTGTTTATTATATCTAAACAACTACATGTCCGAGCTTCCCCAAGCAATGTTGGCATCAACCCCAATAATAAGCGCACTTGTCAAGCCACGAACGCTTTCATTTGGACCACAAAAATGGTGCCAGATCCGGTCTCCCAGGCCGCCGCAATCGTATCCTCATCGCTGTAATCAGATAGGATGAAGATACTAAAATTCTGTTCAGGCCTAATTAAGAGCTCTGTAATCCTTCGCCTCTAAATGTTTGCCAAATCAATGCATTTGCAAAGAATATGCTCCGTCGTCTCGAGCTACAGTAGACTAATCATTTACTTAGCTTGAAAACCAACTTGATTAATGAAACTGAAACAAGAGAATAATCAGAAAGTTACTATAAACATAAATTTAAATTAACAATAGTTGAATGTTATTGTAGGTTGTAGAATTCACTATAACTTTCTAAATTACTGTCAAATAACCATATAAGCCAAGGAACTCGCTTGAGTAAGTCAGCTATAATTCAGCCGTTAAAGAGTGCAGTCGTATGGAACTTAAGAAATCGTTAAGAAAATTATTTGTGTGTTAAGAGTTGAGTAAATAGTGTAAAGCCGAATAGTATTTGCGTGTATTAAAATTCGTCTGGGCAATAAAGTTCGCTGGATTTAATTTTATTTCGAAATTCAAAAGAATTCAAACGTTTTAAACGTTTTATTTTTATATTTTCGAATGCGAATGCAAAAATAAAACCAAAAAGCTATTAACGACAAATTTTTTTTTTTTTTTTTTTTTGTTATTTCGTTTTTCAGTGTGAAAATAAAGATTCGTGATATGTGGCAAAGCCAAAAGTAGTCAGGTCAGATTTACCGTTTAACAATAAATCGTCGATCAAACGAACTGCGCTTGTAAATCATTGAATTTTATTACCAAAATTCGTGCAGTGTGAGAAATGTGTTATCATCAGTGACGAAGCTTATTTTTGCCTCAATGGATGCGTTAACAAACAGAATTGCCGAATTTGGCGTAAAGAATAGCCAGAGGCAGTTCAAGAGCTGCTAATACACTCTGGTACGGCTTGTGTGCGGCGGCATAGTTGGAATTCAAGTTGGAATTCAACAAGACTGTGCCACATTTGCGACATGAAACTATTGAGAAGCGAGTCTGGTGAGCAATTTTTTTGTGCGGATACGTGAAGTCTCTTATGTACAGAGACAAGCCAGCCACAATTCTAGCTCTGAAGACAACATTACAGTTATCGTTGATGAGATACCGACCGAAATGCTGGAAAAAGTATGTCAAAATTAGAGCCCATGGATTTCACCCGTTTACATGAAATGATCGTTAAAAAGAAAATGATTCAATCACTCTTTTCTGTGTGTTTATCAAAACTCGAAGTGTTAAAATATCAGCCCTTAGTATGCGAATATTCGCAACACCCTTAGTTAAAATTGGGAATTTTTCTTTTTCCTTGGAGCTGCTGATACAATTTACACTTGGCTTGGCTTATATTATTGTTGCATACTTTTCTTACTTAATTAATTAAATAAATTTCCTTTTTTGATCAAATTTAATAATCGAAATTAGATTAAAATAAATAATGAATAAACAAACATTTACTCAATAAAAAAAAGTGTCGACAATCTAGTCTGGTAGTTGAATTATTAAAATTTTGATATTCTATTTGTATTAAAATGAAAAATTTTTAAAAGAAAATCAAAAAACTAGACAACTTTTGTTTCTTTGTTTTAAGCGGAAGCTATTGCGAAGAAATTTTCCGAACAAAAACAACAAATAGCCGCAGATACCAAAATGGAAAAATGAGAATGTAAATAAAATAAAAAATAAACAAACCAACAGTCAAAAATACAGAAAGAAATGTACGAATTATATACAAAATACTACCATACGTATGTGGCCAATGAACTTCGCATTTTCTTTAACAACAACAGCAACATGAACAACAATAACAACAAGAACAGATATATGTATGTATGGAATGCGTCAATATGAAATAAACATTAATAAATGTGATATTCTCTTGCCACCATGAACCACCACACCAACAACCACTTGAGGTATAATTTTAGAATTGTAAAGAGCGTGTGTGTGTGTGCATGTGTGTGTTGGTTGTTTTTCTTAGATGTTGTAATTATTTTGTTATAGAAATACTTACATACATATGTATGTAAAGAAATCAATCAATATCAACTTTAAACATAATATAATTAATTTCTATGTTACAAAAATAATTCAAATTTGAATGTTATTGATTGCACTGTGCCCAAATTTGAGATTTTTGTTTAAAGCTGGGCACCCTTCAGAAAAATGTAATTCGGGGACGCTGAATTCGACTTATTTTTCAAACGTAGCACACATATTCGAGTTATTATTGACCTAAATTTGATCTAAATTATAGACAGCTGAACAGCTTAACCGATTTTCTTGAAATTTCTATAGTATATCTCTATATGTATTTATGTATGTCTGTCTGGAGGAAACTATTGTTCAAAAATTATTACTTTTATGTATACAAAGAGGTAAAAGTAAGAGCCTCTAATTTAGTCCGATTAGTTTCGTGGTCAATAGAAATCATTATTCAGAAGTTAGGCGGAATCTGATAATTAGGCAAGATACCTCACATAAAAAGTAAATATTAATTTTTGTATATGTTGAGAACGAAGAGTTAAATTTGAAGTTTCTGAATTTGATCTAAATAACTTCGTAGTTAATACAATTCATCATTTAAAAAATTGGCGGAATTGGACAAGTGAGCTTGGTATCTCCCATACAAAGCGGGAATTGGAAGTTTCTAAATTTGGTCTGACTTCGAAGTCAGCAAATTTGAACGTTACATCGGCCATGCATAGTAAAATAAACGAATAATACACAAAATAATACAAAAATAAAGAATTCAAGGGGGCCACGGCTAAATGTATTCGGAGTAGGAAGTGGGCTGAATGTGGATAAAAGCTTGGAGAGTTTTTTAACTTCTTTTCGCACTTTGAACTAATCTTTATTACATATTTAAAAATGGAAACATAATCAATACTTCTCACACTTTTTCAAAATCAAATTTTTTATAGAAAAAATTGCCCACTTTGAGCAGCTCTACCACCCATAATTTTTATTCAATTATGAAAAGCGTTCTTGTATCAGTACGATCAGTGAGAAACTTTGTCATCAAAGTTTGTATTTTTGCCACGATTTTTTGGAAAACGAGACACTGTGCATCGTATGAGTTCATGGTTTCATTTAGTAATAGAAAGGAAGGATAAATATTTTGCATAGAAGCCAAATAATATCACAATATTAATGTATTATCCTTGTACATATGTAATTTTAAACCAAGATTATTTAATGTTTCAAACAAATTTGTAAGGTAAGTAAAATAAAATACAAGGTTAGTATTGGTAAAGCTTTTATGAAGATTAGCTTTGTATCCACTCAAAAGGAAAACTTCGATCTCTGCTTTTAAATTATGTGATCTTTTTAAGCATGTTTCTTTTCGACAGCCATCGAACTATTTCTGTGTAAAATAATAGTTAATTTTTCCGGCAAAGTTTCAGTTGGCAAATTTCAATAATCCAGAGCTATAACCTGCCATAGGTGCTCCCATGGGTGCAAATTTCAATAATTTGTTTTCCAAGGAATGTCAATTTGTATTAGAAATTCGGATAGCACATTAAAAACATCCTGGCTTTTTTAAAGTTCTGGGAAGAGATTTCATAAAAGGAAGTTCTTGGTTTATATGTATGTACATATTGTTACGAAAATAAACAATGTCTAAAGAAAAGATACACCAAATTAGTGCAGTAGTTGTATTAGCTATAAACTTTATTGTATAATTTATTGGCTTGTGTCAAGCCTGTTAATGTATTTGTGCTATTGACAGTATTACCACTTGTGTATTGAATGTTGCTATCGTACCGATTTTGGTTGTTACATTTGTAATTAACGGAAGTGAATGCAATGTTGTGGTAAGAACAACGATTGTATATAAAAGGCGGCGCCTTATGCATTAGTTAGGCCAGTTATAAAGTAAAGTCGTGCTAACGCGTAAATAAAAGTGTTGAGTATTTGTGTATTCAGCGAATATTAAGTGCAAAATAAATAAGTTGGATACTGAATAGTTATAATTATATAAGTGGAAGTTAAATTAATAAGAGATTATAAAGTAACACATTAATTCGCTGCATTTATTTTATTTTACGCATTTTAAAATACTCAAACGTCTTGAAAAGGTTAAAACGTAACATTGGTGTCAGAAGTGGGATTGCGTATATAAAACAAAATAAATAAAAAACGGAGAAAAAAACGAAAAGTGGAGAGGCTCAAACGCGAATAAAACAAATTGGAGCACTGAACAGCTGGTAATAAGAGAGAACTACAAAAGCGTTTGTTAAAGGAATTCCATCAGCGTGGCGTTAACATTAATAGTTATGAATTTGTTGTAAGCGCAGTATGGACATAAATTCATTGCTAGCCGATGGAAAAAATGTAAGTATTTACTAATGCACAGGAAACTTCTAGAGCTGAGAGAAGTTTTTGGCTGAGGTGCGTGAAACTTCTAGAGCTGAGAATCAAAAGCTTTTGGCTGAGCTGCATGAAACTCCTAGCGCTGATAAGGACAAGCTGTTGGCCCAAGTACAGGAAACTTCTAGAGCCGAAGACAAGAATTTTCTAGAAAATTGGAAACAAATTTGAAGAAGCTTCTAGTGCACAACAGAGAAGCTGCAAGAAATAGATATATGAGACGGTAAGCAAAAGGTTTGATGATGTTGACGCAAGAGTGTTAAATCTAGAAAACAATGCTGACGAAAAATTTTATGTAATAGAAGAGAAAACTAACAGTCTACATTGCCACTGACAAGAGCCAGAGCGAATCGTACCAGAAAGTTCTAGCAGAATAAAGACACCTTGGCTTGATGGTAGTACACCTTGGACGGTATTCAAATTTCAGTTTGGCCTTAAGTGGCAATGCATAAGAAATTTTAGAAACCATGCCAGCCAACTGAAGAAACAACTACAACCACTTAATGGTGGCACTACAGCGTAAATTTGGCGACAAGCACAAATGCGATTTGCCAATTAGCCGCTTCAAGCCTTTGCAATTGAAATCGAGAAGTTGGTGCAGCTTACCTATTCAGGGGAAAATCTCCCGCTAGTATACTATCTTAAGACAGCCACAGGTAGTATATAAAGTGTATAGCATGAAAACTGTAAATACCAAAGAAGATTTCATTATAGCTATAAAAGAGGTGGTAGAGCGGCTTTTGGCCGAAAGGAAGCAAAGGGCAAAAATGAGGTGCCAAAACTGTGGCAAGAGCGGCCATTTTCAAAGGCATTGTAGGGCACCGCTCACAAGTGCATAACAACCGTTTTATCAAAAGACGGGAGCCACTTAAAAAGGGTATAGCAAACAAAGTAGAGAAAATGATGATGGCGGTAATAGCAATGAGCATCATAATAGTCATGACATAAAAAGAGTTACACGTAATAGAGAAGCTGGTTACCGAATTCGAAAAGTGAAGATAGCCGCTGGTAAAAAAAAGTGATAACGCCAAGGAGACTGTTAACAACATCCGCAATCACGTCTGGAGGCTAAGGAGGACCGATCAACGGCTCAGAGAAAAGACCTAGTACTGACAAGGATAATACCGGTTAAAGAAAAGGCCTACTAGTAAAGATATATCAGCAGATAGCCCTCTAATAAAGGCTTATTTATATTAAAGCTGACAGATGGGTACTTATATCGAAACTGGCAGAGTGCAGATGGCAAAACAGCTTCCAATCTAAAAATTTTTTCTTTTTCCAAATGAGTGAAATTTTAAATCAGTCTCATAGAGACCCTAGCAGTGGTCATCTTAGCATGGCATAGGCTAGAAAAATTGAAACAGCGTTGTTATTGGTTTGGATACCAGCCAAAACGATAGCCCGCGATCAAAAATTAAAGTGGTACATCTAGAGCGACTGGCGAGCTATGGAAGGAAAGATAACGAGACAGTTTTGGACGAACAGACTTAAGAGGGTGGCAGTATTACGAAAATAAACATTGCCTAAAGAAAAGATACACTATATTATTACAGTAGTTGTCTTAGCTATAACGTGTAATTTATTGGTTTGTGTCAAGGCTGTTAATGTATCTGTGCTGTTGAACGCTGCTGTCGTACCAATTTTTCAATTTACATTTGAAATTAACGGAAATGAATCGAATGTTGTGCTAAGAACAAGAACATTCGGAAACAATATCGATTGTATACAAAAGGCGACGTCTTATGCATTAGTTAGTTCAGTTATAATTTTGCAGTCCTAAAGTCGTGCAGAGGCGTATATAAAAGTTTTAAGTATTTGTGTATTAAGCGAATATTAAATGCAAGACATAATTGTATAAGTGGTAATTTATTTTATTTAACGAAATTAAAAAGAAATCAGCCATTTCCAAAAAGATTAAAATGTAACAATATAAAAATATATACATATGTATTATTTTCCGCAACATATGTACATACATATTTAAAAAAAAATTAAAGTTGGTTGGCTTAAGAAATATTCGTAGTTTCATTATATTGGAGCGCAATAAATGGTGAATTTTGAATTTTTTCTTTAATTGTTTTTGTATCATTTTTGATTTTATCATTGCTTTCATTGTTAAGCACAAATCTTCCAGCAGGCATGCACTTCATTTTTTAGCGTTTCATCAATGGTATGCAGCTTATTGTTTTTGGCAATCAAAATTAATATTTTCTATGCAGCTTAGGTGTCTAGTTCTTTTACCAAACTTATATTTTTAGTTGAGTCCAACTTAATTGAATAGTTAATCAAAAATAGCATAAATAGGCCCGACGGAACTGTTGATACAGACCCTACGTAGACCCCTGACTCCCATTTGAGAGCCCCTGCTATAATGGCTAGTGCTGCACTTGAGCCATTAACAAATATTATGAAATGTCTCTAAATATCGTAAATTTAGATAGAAATTGGTGGTGGTTTCTACTTTTTAATAAAAATGGAAAGTAAGCAAAAAACAATCTACGTTACAACCGAGACAAAATTTATTTTCTTCTCCGCTGATTTAATCCGGTGCCATCTACATGTGAGTAAGTGCAAATTACATCTAAATAAGAATGGCAGCCAGTGCTGCCGTTTTAGATTATTTCTAATCAAAATTAGTTATTTTATTCTTCGATGTGTAGATAATGTATATATTTATAATTTCCATTTTGGTTACTTTTCTTTTCGAAGTTAAAAAAGGAAATAAAGGTAATAATTCATTTTAATGTGTAATTATTTATTCGGTCTGAAGCTTAAAAACTGGGAAAACGTTTAGCCTCATTGTAACCGAACATATATATTGTTACGTTTTAACCTTTATAAAACGTTTGAGTTCGTTTAAAATAAAATAAATACCGTTTTTATTTTCTTGTTTTACGACAGCCAAATGATAACTAACTGACATGTAGGTAAAACAGCCCTTTATATACCTAATTGTCTGCATTTTAGAAGGCTAAGGAAATATCGATCATCTTCTATTTCCATATTCGCTAATTCAAATGTAACGTAAAGATATTCGATGTGGCACTGCTGCCAACTTGACATATACCAAAATACCACAATGCAGAGTTGTATTTTTATTTCGTAACACTGCCTCCCGCTTAAGTCTGTTCGTCCCGAATAGTCTCATTATTTTTCTTCTCATAGCTCGCAAGTTGTTCTAAACGTACCACTTTCATTTTTGATCCCGAGCTATTGCTCTTCTATATTCTGTATACCACATCATTTAACCTTTTGACTACTTTGTAAGGTCCATCCCAGTTAGTTTTCAGCTTGGGAGATAATGCTTTCTTACGCTGTGGGTTGTAGAGTAGAACCAGTTGTCCCTCATGGAAGCCCTCCGTACTTGCTGCACGATCATATCTGGCTTTCATTCTATCGCTGACCATTTTAATTCTGGAGCGTACAAATTCGTGGAATTCGTTAAGGCCTTCCTGTTTTTCCGCATATGTGGTATTTTTCTCTGTGGTAGATTTAATAAGTCACCGGGTAGTCTTAGCTCAGTACCAAACATAATCTTGGCAGGTGATCTAGATGTTGAGTCATGTACAGTACGCCAGTAGAAATCTCGGTAGGTGTTCGTCCCAATATTTCTGATGCTCGCCTACTAATTTTCGCAAGCAGCGTTGTTCGGGTCTTCTTTATACAGTATATCTCACACATTTCTTTGAATATAGCAAACTTTAAATAATTTACCCTGATCGGAATGTAATTCTATTGGAACCCTCATACCCAGTTGTTTACAAAAATATTTACAATTGTGTTCGCCTCTTGATTGGGTATGGCATATACATCCGGCCATTTGCTGAAATAATCCATCACGACGAGAACACAACGATTTCCGGCATTACTAACAGGGAAAAGGTCTGCTACGTCCATCGCTATCCGTTCGAAGGGAGCGCCGGAGTTATATTGTTCAGCTGACCTCGGCTTCTTCTTACTGGACCTTTAGCTGCAATATACTGGGTAGAGTTTGCTATCCAATCCGCCACTGCTTGCTGACACCCAACCCAATAAAAACGTTGTTTTTCCAGAGTCGCCCCAAGGTGTCCTCCGCAGGCCCCATTATGGAACTCATTTAAGCCTTCTTTCATTTTGAAGGAAGACACCACTATTAGGTTGGATAAAGTTTTGGCATCTGCACTTTCCCAATGAGCACCATTAATCAATTTCAAACTGTCCCATTGTGCCCAATACGCTTTTGTAAGAGGACCTGTTGTTGATATTTCATTGCGGGTGGATCGTCTGTCCTCTTCTCTAACTGATATAATCTTTGCCAATATTGGGTCATTCCTTTACGCTCCTGATCAGTCTTTGTTTGCGTCTATTTGCGTTAGCCGTATATCAATGATGGATTCCTTCCGCTCGACTTTCACACAATGTTTACATTCCAAATTACAAGGCCGACGTGAGAGAGCATCAGCATCTCCGTGCATTATACCACTTCGGTGTTCAATGCTAAAATCATAAGCCTGGAGGCGCACAATCCAACGTGCCAACTGTTCTTCAGGGTTCCTAAATTGCAGCAGCCATCTCAGTGTGGAATGATCAGTCCTTAGCAGGAAATGTTGACCATATAAGTACTTATGGTAATATTTTATGCATTCCAGCACTGCCGGTAGCTCACGTCGAGTCCCACAATAATTCCGTTCAGGCTTTGACAGCGTGCGGCTATAGTAGCCCACGACTTTTTTTGTCGCATCGACCATCTGTGAAAGTACACCACCAATACCATATCCGATGGCATCACTGTCAAGGATGAATTTTACACCAGGGACAGGATATGCCAAAACCGGTGCAGCACACAATAGGTCTTTTAGTTTCTGGATTGCCTTTTCTTGTGACTCACCCCAATGATACGCCTTAGATTTCTTGGTGAGCTCATGCAAGCTTGCTGTATTCCCAAAAAGCTACGTATGTCATGAAGATTCTGGGGACGAGGCCAGTCCTTTGCTTCTCGTATTTTATTTTAATCTGTGGAAATGTCATCTGCTGTAACAAGATACAAAATATATTACTAGTTTTTGGAACAATGCACATTTCTACAAGCTTAATTTTAATCCAGCCATTGATATTCGTTGCAGAACTTCTGCCAGGTTTATGAGCTCTTCGTTAAAAGTTCTGGCCATTGCTATTATGTCATCGAGGTAAACCAGACAAGTCTTCCAATGGAGTTCTTTTAGTAGGCGCTCCATAAGCCACTCGAATGTGGCCGGCGCATTGCAGAGCCCAAATGGCATAACTCTAAACTGCCACAAGCCACCGTTCGCACTGAAAGCAGTTTTCTCCTTATTCTTGTCTGCGATCTCTACCTGCCAATATCCGCTTTGTAGATCGAATGTGGAGAACCACTTTGTTCCACCTAGCGTGTCGAGCGTATCGTCAATTCTTGGTAGCGGGTGGCTGTCCTTTTTAGTGACATCATTTAGCTTCCTCTAGTCTACGCAGAATCTTGTACTACCATCTTTCTTTTTAACTAAGACTACAGGTGAGAGATCCACGGTTGGTTCAATTACACCGCTCTTCTCCATTTCATTGACCAGCTCCTTAACCTTATTACGCTTTGCCAAAGGTACACTTCTGGATGACTGTTTTATCGGTCTCGCTTCGCCAGTATTAATTTCATGGCTTACATTTCATATGGCTTACAGTAATGTTCGCTATAGTCAACGGGGACTCTTTTGTTGTGTGATGGTAGTTGGCCCGTTTATTATTTCTCGGTGGTGAAACGGATCTGGACCTTTTTCGTGGTGCTTTACAGTTTCTTTGGAAGCGGCCGCTCTTTCCACAGTTAAAACATATTAATTTGGATTTATGCTCAGCTAGAAGCCTCTTGATCACCTCCTCTATTTTGTTGATTAATCTTCCTTATCGGCCACAACTTCCAAATTACGCACCTTGTGTATTTGTGGCTGTGATATCGTGCGAGCAGTCTCCTGTGCTACTGCGAACCATATCTGCAAAGGTTGTCTTTTGTGTAGCACATACAGCTAGCTTAACATCTGGGTCTCGTATGCCGTTAACGAAGGCTTCGGTCTTGAGATGATCTACTAGTGGATGATTTTCACCAGGATAGGTAAGCTGCACCAACCTCTCGACTTCCATTGCAAAGGCTTGAAGCGATTCATTAGCCTTTTGCGTTCCTCATCTTAACTCCATACCATACAGCTCTCGTTTATGCTCATCGGCAAATTTACGCTGCAATGCCACCATTAAGTCGTTGTAGTTGTTTCTGCAGATGGCTGGCATGGTTTCTAAAATTCCTGCTGCAGCACCTTTTAGCACCAAAATTAGTTCTAGAGCCTTCTCTTCATCATTCCATCCATTTCTACTGGCTACTGTTCGAATTGAAATTTAAATACCGCCAAAGGTGTACTACCATCAAAGCATGGTGCCTCTCTTCTGCTGGAAACTTCTGGTATGATTCGTACTGGTTCGAGTTTCTGGCACTGGAGACTGTTGATCTTTTCTTCCATTACATTCAATTTTTCGTCAACGGTTTTCTCAAAATTTCCCACTCTAGTCTCCACACTGTCTACCAATTCGCTAACCGTCGCATATATTTTGCGTAATTGTTCAATTGTTTCTTCAAAATTGTATTCAAGTTGTTCAGTAATTCCTCGTACCTCAGTAGAAGTTTCCTCAAGTTTTGCTTCAATTTTTGCCAGAAAATTTTGGTTTTCAGCTCAAGAAGTCTCTTTTACCTGTGCCAAAAGTTTTTCGTTATCAGCTCTAGAAATTTCTTGTGCTTTCGCCACAGCATTAATTTTTTCCATAAGTTTTTCATTAACAGCTCTAGATGTTTTTCGCACCTCAGCCAAAAGCATTTTGCTCTGTACTTGCATTTTTCATCATAGCAGCCAGCAGCGAGTTAACGTCTATACTGCTTGTTGTTGGAGGAGCACTCAACTCAGGCTCATTCTCGTCATCAAATTCGTGAAATTCTGAAATTCCTCTAATAGACGTTTTTGTAATTCGGTTTTACTACGGATTGTGGAAAGCTCTAATATATTTAATTCGCGTTTGAGCCTGTCCACTTTTAATTCTTGGAATTTCATTTTTTTCTCCGTTTTTTTTTTCATTAATTTTTATTTAATTTTATTTTATATACGCAATCCCACTTCTGACACCAAATGTTACGTTTTAACCCATTTTAAAAGAGATAAGATATTCGATGTGGCAGTGCTGCCAACTTGACATATACCAAAATACCACAATGCAGAGTTGTATTTTTATTTTCGTAACAATATGTATATGTACAGTGCTCACTGTTTAAGTTTAGCTTCGTAATTATATCTCTAAGTACACATATTATATTTCCTTAGTAACTAACTGGTAAAGTTCAGTTTTTCAAACTTAAAGAATACGATATAGAACAGAATGTGCGAAGTTTGTTAATTTATAATTAAAAAGTTTGGCACATATAGGAAAATATGCCTTATTAAGTATTGATCCAAATTATTTTTGATCGATCTT
Source organism: Wohlfahrtia magnifica (assembly GCA_023159175.1). NCBI lineage: Eukaryota > Metazoa > Arthropoda > Insecta > Diptera > Sarcophagidae > Wohlfahrtia > Wohlfahrtia magnifica. Next base: position 814,492 of record JAKWBJ010000216.1, on the reverse strand, counting down.
ATTTAGTCAATGCTTATACACACATCGATATATAAAATTATATCTCAATCTTTTTTGTGTTAAAATTAGGTCTTGATATTTTGGCTACTTTTAATTAAAACGTGACTATAAAAAATTAAAATTTGTGGCAACACTAATGGCTGCGTTTTTTAATGCGTCTATTTACAACCGTGTTAAATGTCAATCTAATATAGCCAAGCCGTCTTTTATTAAAGAAATTGCTATATTGTGAAAAAATTCATAAAATTTATATTTAACTCATACAAACATAAAAATATTCAATTAATGTAACACAAACACCGTAAGAAAGCTGCAAACTTTCAAATACATTGAATATTCATAAAAAATATCTTTGAGGCTGTGATAATTTACATCATGGTACCTGCACCACAGCCACTTGAACAGGGTCTGGCCGGTTACTTGCCACAAGGCCAGGAAGGAAGTCCTCGCATGAATACAATATCATTAGCCGTACTCATTGATTTTATTATACAAAGAACCTATCATGATCTAACAGTTTTGGCCGAATTGTAAGTATACATACTCGATATTTGCAGAAATTGAATTGCATCACAAATGTTTTCTTTGTTTTAGACTTCCCCGTAAATCTGATATGGAACGCAAAATCGAAATTTATAATTTCTCAGCACGAACACGTCAATTATTTATACGTCTTATAGCTTTAGTGAAATGGGCCAACTCAGTTTCCAAAGTAGATAAATCTGCCGTAAGTAAAATCATTGATTTCATAGTTATTGTTCTACTGAAATTTTCCCTTATTTCGCTTAGAACATTATGAGCTTTTTAGATAAACAAAATATGCTGTTTGTGGAAACAGCAGATATGTTGGCCCGTATGTCTCGAGAGACGTTAGTTCGAGCTCGTTTACCAAATTTTCATATACCAGCTGCTGTAGAAGTATTGACCACAGGCACTTATAATCGGCTACCAACTTGCATTAGAGAACGAATTGTTCCTCCAGATCCTATAACCCCGCAAGAGAAAAAGCAAACCCTGTTGCGTTTAAATCAAGTTATACAACATCGTTTAGTTACTGGCAAACTCATTCCCCAAATGAGGGAATTTAAGGTTGATTAATAGAAACACAAGATTTAGAACTGAATGACTAATATATGTTTGATTACAGATTCGCAATGGACGTGTTACGTTTGAGGTAAAACATGAGTTTAATGTATCACTCACAGTCATGGGAGATAGTCCCAATGTGCCTTGGCGTTTACTCGATATTGATGTATTGGTTGAAGATAAAGAAACAGGAGGTAAGCATGCTATTTAGATTTTATATGAGTGAGGTCGGTGTTGCCACTGCGGTCTGTGAACCAAGAGGTTTTGGTTGAATCCCAGGCTAGCAGTGGTATCACCTCATGACATTGGTTATGAGTATTAACTCTATGAAAAACTTCTCCTACTAATGCGTCTGCAGTTCAGAGCCAGCTTTAATGTGTAGAATATCCCTAGCTATCGTGCAATAGAACATAATAATTTTCAATTTGAATCTACAGCCGAGAGTTAAATTTTGACTGATTTTTAGCCGGCTAATGAGAAATTAAAAAAAAAACATTCACACATACTTTATTTAAATATATCCAGTATTAACATATCACTCATTTACTCCAATAATGTCATAATTAAAAACATAAAATTTTTCAGTAGAGCTGTTTTAATTTTCAATTAAGCCTTTTATTTTTAATTTTTATTTTCAGATGGCAAAGCTTTAGTTCACCCACTTCAAGTGAATTATATTCATCAACTGATACAGGCTCGTTTAGTGGAGAATCCCAATGCTTTATGTGAGGTTTATAATTGTTTACATTATTTTTGTCAGTCTCTACAACTCGAGGTATTATATACACAAACATTACGTCTCAGTTATGAGCGCTTGGATGACAACATTCAAGTGGAGGAGTATATACCAGGTGTTAAGGTCAGTGTATCCTATTGGCGAGAATTGACTAGTAAAGATCCAAAATCAGAATTGGGTTATCGTTTGACCGTGCAATCAGATCCAAATGAAATTGGTCGACCATTAGCAGTTGTTCATGTGCCTTCATTGGGTGCTAAAGAATCGGCCGAGGTAGCTGATCGGGCCGTACGTTCGGACCATCTTTCAATGGAAAGATTAATAGTGCATACAGTGTATATACGTTCTGTATCCAGATTATCTGATTTAAAATTAGAATTTCAAGCTTTTCTTAAAGATGTGGATTGTGAGTGTAAATTTCTTTCAAAAAAACTAAACCTGTTATAATAACACGAATTTTAATTTGTTACTTTTAATTTCTTTACAGTCAAATTAGAAGGTACACCTGCTATTTTAACGGTGCCTGTTTTAACGCCTTGTCTAAGAGCTGAGCAAATTCATATTACCATTGATACTCATTCGGGCATGTTGCGTTGTCATGTACCCAAACATTTGGATTGTCCCATTATACCAGAAATGCAAGCTTCCCTAAATAACGATCGTACTAAGTTACCGCAACTAATGTCGGAATTGAGGTACTGGATAACACATCGTCGCTGTGAGAAAACTTTACAACATCTGCCGGCAACTGCAACTGAGGGTTTGCCGTTTTTAACTATACCCGACAACCCACTATTGCATTTAGGCAGGCATAAAATTTTTGTCAAACTTCATCGTCATCCTAGCGTTATTCTGGTAAAAATTAATTTGTTTTTAATGATTATATCTCTTTATTAAATAATCAAAATATTAAATTCTATTTATTATATATGAACAAAGGTTGTTCAATTGAAAGAAAAATCAAATATGCCTAATGAAATGGAATATACTTTCCATTTGGGTTTCGTGGCTTACCAATCACATGAAAATGACCCAATACCAGAAGAAACATCTCAGCAATTAGTACCTGTACAAGCACCGCCCGTTTTGCAACCGGGTAGTACGCCAAATGCTGAACTAGCAAAAGTTTATACGAAACTTTTAAAACTTATTGAATTTGACACATTTGTGGCAACTCATGGTCCAGGAACGGATGTTGATGGTAACAAATACTTTATTATTTAAGCTAAAATTTATAGAAAAACTTGTTTTTAGATACACCGCCGCATAAAAGAAAGTTGGGGAATGAACATGGGGCACCTTCCGCAAAACAGGCCAAAACCATTTATCCGGCTTATTTTATACCTGAATTAGCGCATGTAGTGGCAATGTGTGATGAAAAGATACCATTCTTAAATTTGGCTCAAGCTTTAACTAAGCACAATATACCACATAGTGGCTTGCAAGTTGAATCAAATGCCACTTCTTTAGTATTGAAAATACTTACGTTGCCTATGCCAGGCCAAAGCCAAGGGGAAGAACAAAAGGTAAACATTGAAGAATGCTGAAAAATTAAGATCCTCTGCACTAAAATTAAACTATTTTTTCCTTCAGACACAATCACAAACTTCTAATTTGCCTGTTATAGAGCCTCACGTTTGGAAAGATCTTTCAAAACGTCTTCTCTCAATATCAATACGTTCACAGATGAATAAAAACAATCAAATACGTGTTTGGGTAGTTGAGTTTGTTTTCTATAGCACACCTTTGCAAAGTACTCATCCAAAGGAACACGGCAATCGAAGAACAGTTTACCTAACATATGAACAAATTAATCATGACTTTTCCAAAACAGTGGAAGATCTTTTAAAAGACTGGTCAAAAATTGTTTATCTCTATACATTGGTTTATAACTTCTCTGAACATATGAAAAATAGTAAGTATAGTACAGTGTTCCCAAATAACACATTAGACTTCTTTATAATTTCCTTCTGCTTTTTCTCCACTATAGAACGTTTAAATATTTCTGATACAATATCTATAAATTCCTACAATTACATTAATCTCCTGCTGGGCTATGGTCCCAAAAAGGAAGTTATTTGCAATATTTATTGGTCCGCACAATCACGAGGCTTTCGTTTAGTTTTTATGGGTGGCATTACTGCAGTCAATGCACATTCCATGATGAGAGATCAATTAGCCACCCATTTAAATAGTCAACATAGCTTGGTACAAATGGCTTACATTTTACATGAGACATATTATCCTCTATCATCAATAGCTAAATTGCCAATTATACCCCACTTGGGTATACCGGTAAGAAGAGTATTGTCATAATGTTTCAAAAATAATGTTGGTTTAAAATTTTGGTTGTATTTCTTTCACAGCGTCCACAAGTCCCAGTTCTATCATTTTGTATATTACCTCAGTCTCCATGCTTAATACGTGTGGCCTATCAGGCCATGTTTTGTTTGGAAATACGCTTCAAGGCAGGACGCTTAGTATCAATACGTGATGGAGCTTACAGTCGTTTTGATCGTAATCTAATAGAAGATTTTACTCCAATACAAGGTTTAAAGGTAAGTTCTTAATGTACAATCATTTAAAACAATTGAAGATACAATTCACCATTTCATATTAAGGGTTTCCTTTCAAAATATGTTGATGAAAATGCTGTTTATAGGGGACGTTCTCAAAGTGAAGATGATAATCCACCTTCGCCGTTAGGCTTGGAGGATAATTTTGGGGGTCCTGGTAGTGTTACAGGGTCTGGAACGGGTGGGTCATCGCCATTTCTTAGTGCTGGTATGAGAGGACCTCAATCTCCACGTGACAGTGGCTTAAGATTTCCAGCGCCACATACACCTCCACTAAGCTCTAACCCGCATACACCCGCAAGTCCTCATCCATCGGCTGGAGGAGGTTCTTCGACAAATGCAGGAAATACACAAAGTCATCCTAATTACAACTTGACCTCACCCCCTGGACCTCATATGCCTCATCCATCACCTGGAGGTCTTATGCCTTCATCTCCTTTAAATCCCCAACCAAGTCCACACATGGTGCATAGTCCTGGACCAAATACTTTATATATGCAAGGTCATCAAGATTCTCCGTTTGCTGCAATGTCACCAGCCAACTCGAATTGGCCGGGATCTCCCAGTATGCCAAGACCTTCACCAAGACCGGGACAAAGTCCTGACCACAAATCCAGTCAATCTGGTAATACGGCATCAAGTGCGACTTCAAATAGCAATGTTAACGCACAAAGCATAAACCGCATGCCACAAGCAAACAGATCTTGGGCCGGAGCCGTGCCTACTGTGTTGACGCATGAAAAACTTGATTTACTTTGTCGTCCAAGCCCACATCCCAACAAGGAAATTGGAGCTACGCCTGATATAAGTCCTTTGGAACGTTTTCTTGGTTGTGTTTATATCAGACGTCAACTACAAAGGCATGTGCAAAACGACGAAACTCTTACGGTGTTAAATTCCAATGAACCGGGTGTTGTGCCGTTTAAGGTAGACAATTTGCAATGTCAAGTAATTTTAAATCAGGTTCATATGCAATCTCTGCATTTGAAAATCACACAATTACCACCTCCGCCAACACCAGATGGTAAACAACCTTTTCAACTTAGTCCAGATGATTTAATTGTATTAGAACAGTTCTTCGATACTAGGGTAGCAGCACCTCCATATCGTCCGAATTCCTTACAAGGTTTCTGTAAAGTACTGAGTTGTGCACCACAAGTACTCAAAGATTTTATACAAATTATGCGTTTGGAAATGAAACCTGACTTAGGAGGTGATCAATTGAAGTGGACAGTTCAGTTTTGCATGCGTGTACCTCCATCAGCTGCTCCTATTATACCTATTGGAAGTCCAGGTGTGCTTATAGTGCGCCTAAAAATACTATTCTTTGTAAGTACCAGAAAATGTTAAAAGCTTCGCCTAACCATAGAGAAATAATTTTTAAATGTATGTTTATAGTTACAAATTACTCGTATACCCTATAATGGTAAAGAGTGGAAAGATAGTCCCTCTCTGGTTTTACCTATGGTGTATGATCTCAGTTCCAATTTAACGCAATTGGCTGAGAAACGTGAACAAGTACAATCGCCAGCAGCAGTTGCGGCCAGTACCTTATTGAGACGCTTTTCCGAATACGGTGTGCAGCATGGGCAGTGTTCACTATTTCCAGCTGTTCGAGACCTATTAACAAATCTACAACTTCCAAATGATGTGCCGCCACCCAATCAGGTAAGTTTGCAAATATTTCGTTTAATTTGTAATTCTAAGGCTTTATATAAATTATGATTTCACTCTGCTTGTATTTTATAATTATTTATAATTAATTTATTAATTTAAAAAGAAATAATATGGCTAAGGCATTGAAGAGGTTAAAGAACTTTATATTTTAGGTTGTTTTCATATCAATTAGCAACAAAACTAAATAGCATTTTTTTTATTCGTAACAAAGTTTATTTGACATTGAAATAATGCATTAGTCATGTGTTAGATAGATAAAGTTTCTTAACAAATATTTTTAACAATCGTTTTAGGCTATTGGACCTTCAGTTGGGCCCATGGTAGGGTCTAGCCCAAATCCAATAATGCATTCACCCATGCAACAAATGGGTGGACCTGTGGGACCACCGCAGGTTGGTCCAGGTTATCCCCAAATGCCACAAAACTCTGGCCCTCAGTGATGAAGGCGAAAACGCCGCTCGGCAGCCAATCTAAATATATGATAATGCAACACAGGCGGCTCGGCTGGCTATAAAATCCAATTTTTTTATTTCTCAAATTATTATATACATGCCGTTACTTCTAAGTTTAAGATTATTTTTTTTATTATAATATATTATATTATATATATTTTTTTTTAATTTTTAAATAATTTTTTAGTCAAAGTAAGAATTCTGCGATGACTGTTATTATTTATTAATATTTTCGCAAAAAGATTTAGACAAATGTCAAAGAATTTTTGGATGAAAAAATCACATTTTATTAAACAAAAAATATTTACTTAAATCTAATCACACTTATTTATAAGTAACGTATTTACAAGAAAAGAAAAAACAAAAAATTTAAGAATAAAAATAAAAATCATCTAATTATTTAAAAAATACAAAACAAAAACAATATATATGTTTGCAGTAGTAGTATCACAATTATAAATGAATTAAAAAACAACTTTTCACATCATCGGAATATATAATTTGTTTAAGAGTGTAACGTGTAGTATGTACATATATGTACATAGAATAAATATTTTCTATAACTACGTCTTTTATGTTTGCTATTTATAATTACTAACTTGTAAGACCCGTTTGCAATTCTAAATAAGTATTTTGTTCTTCCACGTATTTTTTAATATCTAACTAAGCTTTTGGCTTACTAGCATATACTTTTATTTTGTTCTTTAAGGAATAGAGATAGGTATGGTTTTCAACACATCTAATGGAAATTATTTGCTATCAGCAGCAACCAATTCTGTTTGACCTTCTTGTGAAGGGAGTTTAGTTATATCATCATTTTCTGAGATCAATGATACCCAGTAGCGCAGTTTTTTACTGCGCAAATAACTGTGTGAATTGTCAAAAACTACAGTATCTGTAAAAGAGAAGTTATTTAAAATTGTATATATTAAAACAAAAAAGATGCTGTTTGCAGTATAATTACATTTCGTATTCGGGCGAGTAAAGAAAAATCCGACTTCATCCATTTCATTTGAAGAAACTGTACCCAGGTGCACTTCACTCTGTTTTTCGCCCGTTTTCTTATCCACACTATAGATGCCAAACTTGATATCATAACCAAATGTACGAAATTCCCATGATAGAATTTGATTTTCTTCACCGGGTTTCTTTTCACCAACATCAAATTCAAGTTTTAGTTTTTTGCCTTTGCTGACCACAGTCTCTATGAAGTTTTTATTGCTATCGATTTCATCTTTTTGTTCCACATACATGTCCTGTGGAACTTTACCAGCCCAAATAATCTAAAACAACGAATTTTACCTAAAGTTCTTAAAATTGCATTTGGCTCTCTCTCTTTCTCTCTCTCTTACCGTTTTAGAACATTTTTCATCGCCGTTTTCAATATAATTACCACCGAAACATTTAGGAAAAACATCTGGATCTACATGGCTAAATAAGGCATCCTTCCATTTATCATTTCCTGAACCGTAAATGTTAATTTTACTCATCGTGTATTCATCTAAAAACTTTTTTACAAAATTAAAGGCAACTGAGAAAAACTGTGGTGCTATAAAAAGAAAATTTAAAAAAATAAAATGAATTTAATATGTTATGTTACAAAACTGACCATTAACTATGTAGCACATTTTTAAAATTTCTGGATAATTTTGTTCATAATTCTTAATCATTGATATAATTAATTCCGTTGCTGGCCGCCAGACATATTGTTTTAAATTGAAATCAGACATATCAAAGAATACCACTAATTGGCGCGCATTAGGACCATGAATTTTACTTTGTTCATAACCAGCCTTCAAAAAACGTTCAAGTAACATAACAACGTAACGTTGAAAGTCGAAACGAGTAACAGAGTGCAACATGCCATAAATATCAAAATTGTAGAAGGGACACACAATTACTAAAAAAAAAATTAAATGTTTGATTAATACATACATATGTACAATTTTGAAAAAAAAAAGAATAAAATTAAAGCTTACCGGGTGAACCTTCTTTATCAAAACCTATCATACCATAAGGTAAATACTCTTTTAATGCCTGAGGAGCTTCCCACTTTTCTAAACTATCTACATTCCACATGGCTCGGGTTTTAAGACTCTGAAATTTAAATCATACTTAAGAAATAAAACATTTTTCAATTCGATAGCATTATCACTTACAGCACGCAACATTTTTTCAGCCTGTTCTGGATTCCATTTTCTGGCTCTTAACCAACGCATCAGGAAGTAATCATCGTGTGTTTCATTTAGAACGTCTGCAACATTGGAGCGAAACTGTAAATAAAAATATTTAATGAAAAGAAATGTAGAATACAATCTTTAGATCAAATAAATAAAATGCAGCGAATAAATTCGTTTTATTCCTGTCATCGTTCTTGTTTCAAAACGAAATAAAAGCGATAGTATGGCATTACCGTTGTCGTTGTATACATTTATCGACCTTATGCTGGTATGCTCTATTGTGAGATCAACGTAGAAACGTAAACATTCGTTTTCTGTCGTCATTTTTAGTAACGAAATTAAATCGACTAGAGTGATACAAGTAAAAATGAAAAATACAACATTGCAGCAGTTTGAAACTTTGGTTTCAGAAATGGAACTAAATCCAGAATATGGTAAAGATTTTCGCAAAAATAAAAAAATATAAATCCGTTTAGACCTCCAGTTCGTGACGGATACTGTAGACACAAAATAAGTAAAAGAAATTAGCTAAAAATATAAGTTAAGATTTTACTAATAAAAGTGTATGTATGTATATATATCTAAAATTAAAGGTGTGGAAGAATTTAAAATTTGAAGTAAAAAAGCAGATGATCAACAAATCTGAAGCCAGGGCAATAGGAGGAGTCGTCAATAAACAGATTACATTACCATCGTTGGAAGAAGCGGTTTCAAATTTGATGTAATTGGAAAAGGAACTAAATTTAATAGGAGATGTAGAATTCGGTGAAGAAATTTAGGAGGCTATACAATACAAATATAACAAAACATGCTTAATATAACGTTCGATCAAATGATTCAAACAATTTACAAAACAGAAACAAAGAAATTTTAATTAAATTAAACATAAGTATATTTTGAATTAAATAAAAGATCCGGAAAAAGCTCATTTACATGTTATTTTGACTATATGTGTATAACTTTTATATTACCGAGACTCGAACCTTAAGTGAAGTCGTGAAAAACACATCTTTGGTATAAATGAAACACTCTACATACGAAATAAATTCGCCTAAAATATACTGCCAACATTTTTTCAAAGTAATTTCCACCACCAGTAAAGTCCACCATTTTTAAAGAGATGTGTGTGATAAACGGGATTAAGTTTGATGGAATGGTAAAGCGATTTAATCGAACCCTGGTGGAATATTTGCGAAAACTAGTAAGCGAGCAATAAAAGGATTGGGACGAACACACTCTGAATTTTCTATTGGCATAACGATCAACTGTCCATGACTCGACATCTAGATCACCCGATAAGATTATTTTTGGGACTGAGCTAAAATTACCTGGTCAGTCAGAGGTGAATCTACTACAGAGAGGAAATCTACATAGGTTAAAAAATGGGAAAGTCTCAATGAATTACACAAATTTGTGAGCACATGAATAAAAACAGCCAGCGATAAGATAAAAGCCAGATATGATCGAGCAGCAATGAGGCTCACAATATAATCAAAAGGTTAAACAATGTTATCTATAGGATACAAAATAACAATAGCGCTTGATCGAAAATGAAAGAAGTACATCTAGAGCGACTAACAAACTATGAGAGGAATGATAATGAGCCTATCCTGAACGATCAGGCTTAATTGGATGACGTTACATAAACTCTATAAACACACATCTGTGGTAGTTATTCTATTGGATGGTGTCAATGCTACGAGAATTGTAATGGATAAATTATCAATCAGATATGTACTAAATCTTTAAATTTGAATTAACATCAATTGAATACTAGGTTGTAGAATGAACTAGAACATTCGAAACTAATGGTAATCGGCTTTGACTAGCTGTCAAAAATTCTCATGTCCATACAATAGCGCGGCGTCAAGGCTTTGTAATTGGAAAATCCAATTTTGATAACGCGTTAGAAAGTGAAGGTGGCTAAAAAGAAAAAAGTAGTGCCATTTTAGCTGTTTTCGCATCAAATCTAGCGTTTTAGTAACTTTTTAATTTCAATTTAATGATTTTTTGTTGACAAGTTAAGTTAACATTACTACAGCGTCAATGCTAGACAATACAATACCCTACAGATGTGCTGCATTCATTAAAAATAAATTTAACTTCTGACAGAAATACAATAGTTGCCTTAGTTTGACCAGGCATATTTCAGACTTGTTTCATTATTTTGATAAAAAATATATTTTAGGAAAGTAAGTGATAAGAATTTTTTATTTATCTATATTTTGTGAACAGATTGTTATTACAAAAACAGGAAACTTTTCCGTCTAAATTGTTTTTAAATCATTATATTTCCCATCTAACATCAGTCGCTTTAGTTATTGCCATATAATCGTAATCGCACTGTCAATCGTGTGATTGAATTTAAAATATTTCACCCAACATTTTTCTGTATAAAAGCAACAAATTAAATGTAGATCAAAATATAAATAACTGTTTAAAAACTGTACGAAATGTTAAATTTTTTAAAGAGTCCTCAGTAAGAAACGAAATTCTGTAACAGGCCAGCGTAAGGCTCGTAGCAAAGATATAATGCTTCTTTTAAATGCCAGAATCTATATCAACTTTGTAATGTCCTAATGCCAGTTGAAGCTCTTTGCAGCTCAAATGCAAGTATTGTACAAGCTGAAGAGGTACTGTCATTTTTGCATAAAAATTTAAACTATGATAAAAACAGATATTGTTAAGAAAAATGTTATTAGCTATTAAGAATAGGATGGATAAAAGACAAAACAAAAACCTTATAAAGAATACTATCGAACAGAGATTTATTTAATTATTCTAGACATTTAGTTGAACGCTTATACGGATTTGAAAATACAAAGGACCATAATATTTGTGATGATAGGATGTGAGCATGTGAAGAGGATAACATTGATAATATGGAATTTAAGTTACAGGCAGAAATTGATAGAGCTCCTGCTGAGGCTCTTCCAATACGCACAAAGCTATTCAAATGATAATACCAGCTTCAACAGAATGCGAAAGAGCATTTTCAATAGCAGGTAATTTTTGCACAATAATACGATCGCGTCTTAGTGTCCAATCATTAAATGCGTTAATTTTTACTTTCTGAAGTTTTATTTACATATCAAAATATTGAGTACCGCAAAAAACTAATATGAAATTATATCACAAAAAGAGGTAACAAATGTATTTTTTTGCTAGAGCTGAATAAATGATGATTTTTACAGTGGGAAGATTTTACTACTGTATATCGTTTTTTTTAACTTAGTTCGTCTGTATTAATTTCTGCCCTAAATGCGTTTGTATTTTTTTTTTTTTATTAACAAAAATTGTGTGTAAAAGGGTTTAAGTCACTTTTAAAACATTAGGCACAGTAAAGAAATGTGTACTTCATTCTTCTATAGAATGAGTAGATGAGTTAATTTTTCTTTTCTTTATGGTAAGCACACATTCTGCTTCTAGCATTTACTAATTTATAGACTTCATTGTTTAAATTCTATTAAAACTTTTAATTTAATACTTCATTTAAAATCCTTGAAATATTTTTATTTGATTTAGTGTTAATTTAATGGAACCGGTTTGTAAACCGCAATGTATCTCTTTGGCTAGCAATTTAATTTTATTTTTGTAATTTTTTGCTTACGTTTAAGAACTTAATAAAATAGAATTTTTTTAATATTTTCTTTTTAGTTGTGTTTACAATAACAGTTTAAGTACAATCAAAAAGAAATCAGTTTTCTACTTGCTTATAAACCGGTTTAATTGTTAATTAAAACAGTGTTAAGACAAATTTATGTTTTAATTTTTTTATTTTATTAATTCAAGATCTAGTATAAAGTTCAAGGTATGAGTCTGATTCATAGTGTATTCAAAGAAAAGAAAAAAGCCATAAAATTATAATAAATTAAGTTTTGCCTAACTATTACAGTTTCAAAGTGTAGATTTTGAACTTGATCAAAGTTACGAAAATTATTTACATTTAATTTTATGTTTTATACATAAATTTAATTGTTTTTAAGTATTTCGAACTATAGTTGGTATTAAAGTGATATGTATTATTGACTAATTTAATATTACAAGTCATTGCACGTTTGAAATTACTTTTTTTTTGTGTAAATCATTCATGTGAAAAAAAATTACCAAAACCGATTTTTTTTTTATTAATAATAAATAAAAATTATATTCACGCACATCATCACAGACTTTTATAAATTGAATAGTTTACGGAAGTTTATTCCCTGTTTATTATTTATAAAGTGTAATGCTTCAAAAAAAAAAAAAAAAAAAAAAAAAAAAAAAAAAAAATTGAAAATGTAGATTTGATTAAATATCATCTATAATTCTGCACGTTAAAATAGCGCATGCACTCGGCCACATAAATATGCGTACAGACAGACTATTTAGTATACTTTAAGGTCTGATTATGGAACTAAGGTGTGACGGTATTTTTCGAAACTGATTTTATTTTACAGATAAACTTCTGAAAAATTATGTTATATGTTTTCCTTTAGTATTTACTTACAATCATTATCAAACTTAAATGGTATTTATAGTTTACTCATATGTGAAAATATACGTACACCAAATTAAAGTGTATCTCTTAACTGTTTTTTGTCGTTGATTGATATCATAAATCTGAAATTTTAGATTCAAACTGGTCGAAACCATCAATATAACACACACATGAGCTGAAAAGTCCATGTCCTAGCAAAGAAAACACTTTTTTTGTTCAAAATTAGTTTTATTCATTAATATAATCTCCATCAAGAGCAATGCAATCATTCCAGCGCCGTCTTAACATTTCAATACCACTTTTGTAGAACGATTTATCTTTTGCCTTTAAAATAGGCCTCAGTTTCAGCGATAACCTCTTCATTTATGCCAAATTTCTTATCGGCAAACATTTTTTGAGGTCTGCGAAAAGCAAGTAGTAGTATCTGGAAGCCAAATCTGGCGAATACGGTGGATGTGGCAGCAATACGAAGTTCAATTCACTTCCACTTTGAACAAAGCTTTCTCATAGTCAAATGCTCATGCAATATAAAGCCACCACGTTCTTTTGATATCTTTGCGATGTCAGCTAATTCCCGTAACTTCACTTTTCAATCATTCAAAACGATTTTGTGGATTTTTTTTTATGTTTTCTGGTGTTACCGCCTCATTTGGACGTTCACTGCGTCCTGCATCATCGGTGTCTCTACGATCACATTTTATTGTTGTTTCGGATGGAGCGGAGTCTCCATAATACTTTTTAAGCCACAAGTTCGCTTGAACGGTGTTTTTTCTCAAAAATTTTAACAAATGTCTTAAAAGATAGCACTAACTGAAAAAGAGGTGAATGCAATAAAACTAGCGCCATCTATGTGTTAGGCCCGGGATTTTTCAGCTCATGTGTTAGTGGGTTTTAGAATTTTTTTGTTTTAAACTGCAATAATATCCTTTTACTACGGAGATGATGGTAAATTTTAACCTCTCATTTGGTAACTGCCAGTGATGGGAAATCAAATTTTTTTCGATATCAAAAACAAAAATTCTTGATAATACTTTTTTGACAACAAATTTTTTTTTTTTAACAAATTTTATAAAGCAAAAAGACTTCATTATTTGCTTTGCTAATATACATGATAACTCTGTCAACTTCCAAAGGATTTTCAAAATTAAATAAGCATTTTATTCTTAACTAAATATAGATTAGGTTAGGTAAATCTGTAAGCTACCATCGGCTCACTTTTATCTAAATTGTAGGTTTCGTTTTGTTACCATGTGGCCATTACCGCACCATGGTCCTGTCAACTCCTGTCTGGAAGCAGTTAGACATACAGTCGCAAGGATTTTGTCCAGATCGTACGTTTAAAGGGTGTCCTTATTGTCTAATCCTTTACAATGATCATTATATGGGATTCCCATACTTTGAGCATGTCTGCCCGCCAGTCAGCAATAACACATATAAGGTTCCACACATGTGTTCTAGGCAGGGTTGGCAAAAACCGGTTTTTATTTTTTAAACCCAACCCACCGGGTTTTATTGGATTTTTTATGGTTTTTTTTTTGGGTTTTATTGGGTTTTATAACTGCTTCCAAATTTCGTTCAAGTCGACAATATTTTTTGTTTGTTTATATAATCACGTTGTAATACTATTTATAATGCAATTTTGCTTTCTTGGTCGGATCAAAGCGGCATTGTATACTATGAGCTGCTAAAACTCGGTGATCGCAGCAGACTGCAATTACTTAGAGACGATCAAATCGCGCATCCGCCGTATTCTCGGGCTGTGGCGACGGATACAATGTATGGATACGTCTTTATACGGGTTTTATTTACATGGCATTTCGCTATAACGGCCTGTTTGAATAATGGAACACATTCACTTTAAGCGCAAATCACCTCGTTCTACGGTTAAAAAACCATGGATTCTCCGTTTTTTAACAAAAAGCGTAAGGAAAGCAAACGCAACACGTATTCATTTCATTTAAACGCATTTCGATTTAAGGTCTAAAGAAATACAAAATCAGCTTTAAAGTTGGAGCGCCTTAAAAGACGAGAAATTTTTTCTGAGACGGTATTTGGAAATTGGCTCAGAGTTGTGGAAAAGATGTAAGCAGTTATTTGATACATTTGTTTTTTCATTATCTTTTTGAGCTCAATAACAGAACAAATAAATTTATAGTCCCAATACGTAAATTACTCTTATTTTTCTTGTACAAAAAAGTAAGAAAAAACCAACCGGATACTATGGTATTTTTGTAAGTTAAATAGTATAAAAAATACGGTCGTATCAACTTTGCCATCTGCTTATTATTATTCAGTTGTCTTTTGGCTGTTGTGGCAAGAACGTGTGCGAATAAAATTAGATGCTAATATTTACCACTTGATTAGATGGTAATATTTACCACTTGCCTGTGTTTATGATATTTTTCCTTCGAAAATAGGAGTAGGACAAATGTGCATGGCACCTACCATACAAACTAATTATTGATTTTTGTATATCTTATGAATGGTTAAAGCTTGATGATTCGAAATTAACCATAAAAAACTACATACAAATAGTCAAAATACAGCACGCATAGACAAATAATTACTTATCCAAAAAATACTATTATTTTTACTTTTTTCTTCTAAAAGAGAATAAGTTATTTACGGGTATTCTTATCAGGAGAGTAAGGATAATTTGACTTTAGGTCAATCCAAATAAATCAGTAGTGCTAAGGATGACAAAAGACTTAAAAAAATTATATGTGTTTTGTTTTGTTTAAGAAAAATTTGACTTTTAAAAAAATTCGGGCACCGGGGTACCCGTGTCAGGAAGATTAAAGTTAAGACTATAGCTTAGTTAAGTTCAAAAGCAATGTTTTATAATTTCAAAAATGTTAAAAATTGAAGTTAATTTCTATAAAATGGATGCAGTCTTATGTAATTAAAACTTTTAATTGAACTATTTGTCAAATATTTCCAAAACTGTGCAAAATATTTATACTCTGAAGTATCTAAATGTTTTATTTTAACCACAGCCGCACAAACACAATGGCAAGCAACTTGTCTAAGACAAGTTACGTGTTCGATTGTCTAGGTGTTTGTCTATTTGGCTGTCTATAACGTGTAACTACCTAAAGTTTATGTCGATTAAAGCAGAAATTAAAAAAAATGTTGAAAAAGACCTCGATATTGAAAAATTGAAAACTAAAAATTATTTCGTGTTTTTGATTATATTTGATTATAAAAAATCTTAAAACAGACTAAAAATTTTAAATGTGAGAAATTTTAAGCGGAAAACATAAATAAAATAATAAAATTAAATTAAACTAAAAATCGTGTACGAAAGAAACAGAAAATGGAATAAGTGGTAAAATTAAAAACAATATAAAAGTAAAATTTTATTCTATAGAATAATACAAGGTCATTGTATATTAACACTATTGTTCAGCAATTATATAAATTAATGTTTCAATAAACGTTTTATTTCTATTTTTTCTGTTGTAGTAGTTAATTTCTCTGTTTTTTAATGTACATAACTGGTCATTCAGTAAGTCCATAGTCAGTCCGTGGCGTTACTAGAATTTTGTCCACATAATTTTTATTAAGTACTAACCTTCAAACGATACGTGTATAAATTTGACAGCAATCGTGAGTTACAGCATTTTGTATGAAGCTACTTTCGTTATTGAAAAAAAAAAAAAAATGGAAAAAAGTGAATTTCGAGTTTTGCTAAAGCATGGCTTTTTTATCCGAACTCTGCTCCATTGAGACAATGGTTTTCTGGATACAGTTAAAAATGAAAATTATAAATTCAATTAGATATAAAATAAATAATTCTGTATTGTCGAACTAGGTTACACATATGGCGAAAATAATAAGTACATGAGTTCTTTCCGCATCATTTATTTAATTAAAGGTACATATAGGTATATTTATTTAAATTATTTATTTTAGTTGTTGTTAAATTTAATTAGTTTATGTTATGTTTATCATAAAACACAAATACTTATGCCCTAATAACAGAAATCTAAATTCTTTATGAAATAAAAAAAAACTTAAAAAAATTGCTGGACAAACTAATAAGTATGTATGTACTACATTGTATCGTGTGTACATTTTAAGTCGTTTTATTCATATCCAGTGTATCCTTTTTTACTTGTTAAATTTTGGATACTACTAATTAGCTTACGACAGGTTTCCAAAGGAACTGCATATCACATTTTTTGAAAAAAAAAAAAAAAAAAAAAAAAAAATCCAAAATTGGCTTTCGTTTTGAAATGTTTGCTTATTTATTCTCTCTTTCAAATTTCCTTCCTTTAAAGCGTCAATTGTCTCTGGCTCGTTGGCGTAACACTTATCTTTGACGACACCCCACAAATAATAGTCCAACGGTGTCAAATCGTAGCTCCGAGGTGGCCAAACGACATCAGCTCTGTGGTTGATAATGCGATCTTCAAAAACAGGGCGCAAAACATCGAGTGCAGCTTCGACTGTGTGACGATGATTTTTGATTCTGCAACATTACCATGATTTTCAAAGTAATTGTTGTTCAAGCGTATACACAACCATATTCGTTCAGCGGAAGGATAAAATTAATTATCTGTCAAATCAGACATGAGCTAAGTATTACCATTCACGAAATAAGCACTAGTTGAAAAGAAAAACGTTAGATGGCGGACCCTTTACATATTTTTGGTATACATATCTTCATAAATATCTCTGAATCCTATACATACAAATCACCAGGACACTACTGTCTAAATAAATATTTAGTACTAACTTTACCCATCCAGCGTTTCCCTGAAATCTATATATGCACAGTGGTGGAAAAATAATAAAAACATGACGAAATGTTATTTTTTGATAAGCATCATTGTTATTTGATTGTATATAATTTGATTCGAATTGGTTGTCTATAAGCTTAAGTTATTTTCTAATACTTAAAGTACTTAATAAAAAATTTTTGAACTTTGTTTCTATTTTCTTCCAACCTTAATTTTAAACGTAGTAAAAATTTTTGGGTTTAAATTAAGTTTTTGTAAATAATTGTTGCTGTTTTTTTAGAACAATAAATTATAAAACAACATATAAATTTTACAGAAAGTGTTTATCGAAATAAAAATGTTTTTTGAAATTAATTCAAGAGAAATGTATTTCTATTATTTTTTCCACCACTGTATATGTGTATTATAAATGCAAGATAAATTCTATTTTTTCCAATCCGTTTTTTTGCTACCTCTTTGACTTTACATTGACCACCAGTCTGGAGTTTTTTGGGACTTACACAGGTAGTAACATTTATGCTACGAAGCTTAATCGGAGGCTTAATTCTGGTACCATGGAAGACGGTAGCCACATGGACGTTGGTCCCTGCTGACCATAGTAAGACCGCCTTGTAGGAGCAGCATGGTGGCTGAGATTTATACCCATATCGCGCGGAGAGCATTAGCTCGAATTGGTGTTAAACTTTTAACCGGGTGCCGTGACCCATAGATCGGTAAGAGTTTAGGTAGTCTTCGATATTTTACCAAGGTTAAAGTCATATCCAAATATCATGCCTTCAAATTTGGTACTTACTTGTGATTTTGATCATAGGTGGGGGCGTTGATGGACGCATTATATTCATTCGTGCCTTGGGCACCGTGGGGTATGCCCAGCGTACCGATATTCACATTCAACTTGTGACTTACTTGTCGGTTTTTACAAAGGAAATGCTGAAACGACTTTTGACGTCTTCAACTGATATAGATATTTATATGTGTGAAGATAAATTCGAATTTGAAAAGCCAAGACACCAACTTTACTTTTTTAACATACACAAATTTTGTGTTAACAGAGTACTGTTAAGAGATTAACAGTGATTACATACAAAATGTAAAATACCTGGAAAAAACACCGGATTTGAGAAAATCGAATTTTAAAAAATCGCCCTTTTGAAAAATCTGAAATTTCTTCGGAGGATGAGTGGCTACTTCTCTAAAATATGGAAGGGCTCCCCTATATCACTATATACAAATGTTTGTGCCAAGGGTCCTGTCTAGAGCCTATGTAGTGGTATGTCTGGAAAAATCACCGGATTTGAGAAAATCGAATTTTAAAAAATGGTCTTTTTGAAAAATCTGAAATTTCTATAGTGGTATATGTGAGCACTTCCATATTTTAGAGAAATTGCCACTTATCATTTTTTTCTCTTCTAGACTATTTGGACAACAATATGTATATAGTGGTATATAGAAACAGCTTCATTTATTCCCGAAATGTCTACTTATCATTATTCGAAATTTTTTGACGAAAAATGCAACAAATACCATCCAACAGCCACCGAAAGCACCTGATTTGGATCTCTGTGACTTCCTTCTGTTCAATCGAGTTAAAAACCATTACGGGGAACGCGTTTCAGCAGCCGAGAGGGAATAATGGAAAAATCGCAGGAAGCACTGATGGACATACCGAAAATCGAATATAAAAAATTCTCGAGGATTAGATCAAGCGCTGGCATAAGTGTGTTGCAGTTTATGGGGGTTACTTTGAAGGGGATTATATAGATTTAGATGGATAAACTTGTATTTTTAATTTTCTGAATAAATTCTGGGAACTTTTTGATCAAGGTGGTAATTAAAATATTTTTTGTTTACACAATGATGGTGTAAAATATGTAAATAAAAAAAGACAAAAACACGCTCTAATGCTTTATTTATAAAACATTTTATGCTTTTATTTTATTTTATTTTATGTTTGTATGCATAATTTATAGAGAATGTCAAGTGAAAGTTTTTCAAAAATCAAATTAAAACGAGTGCATTGCAATTTGATGGATTTAAATTTAACTAAATACATACACAGTTAATTTTTATTTAGGGCTATTCCTCTTCTTTCCAAATCCGCTGAGAAATCTAAAATCAGGTAATATTCGGCTAAGCTAGCTTATCGCCCATGTTCTGAAAATGCTGCGTTTTCAAATCGCAAATCGTTTTTAAAACGCAAAACGCATTTAAGCATGTTCTGAAAACGAAGCGATTTGCTGGCGTTTTGCCTTTTTCGAAGTTGTGTTCGAACAAATAAAAAACATATGTTTCATAATAACAAAACATAAACATAGAAAAAATTATTCATAAAAATTCGTCAATTAAAAGAATTATTAAAAAAATAAAATTTGTTTGAATGAATTTTAAATTAAACCGACTATTTTTATGCTTAAAACAAAAATTTTTTATTGAAAGTATTTATATTTAATAAACTACGAATTAAAATTAAAATGCCTATAGCGTATTTACTTGCTCTATTGGCTTTAAAAAAGCTACAAGCAAGAGAAGAGGTAATAAACTCTAAGGGATTCTTCCAATCCATTGGACATATCAGTACAATGGCCGCAAATGCTTCTTCGTTTTATTTAGAGATGTTACATATAAACACTTGCGAATAATTGGTGAGTTTCATCACGGGTATCCGGTTACAAATAGGATCTTGAATAATTTTTTCATCTCTCGTAAATGTTTGTAGGTGCTTGAACAGTTTTTTAAATATTTTTGAATTTTTATAAAGGGTTGTTTACTACTTTTTAATTAAAATATGTGAACATAATAAATTTCAAATAATATTATCAATTCAATTTCAATAATATTATATTTGAAAAGAGTAAGTAATTTTAAAGTTAACACCACTAGCACAAAATTTTTTTCGAAGATAAAATTGACCATCTGTTTGCGTAAATCGCCAGTTTATAAGTAAACAAATGATACCGACAATTGACAAAAACAAAGTAAAATTTTAAATTGCATATTTTTAATTAAAATTGTGAAAAAATGTTAAAAGTTTTTCTTCAAATAAAAACATAACATATTAAATTGTAATTTTACATCAATTTATTTTCTCTTTCAAGTGCAGTTTAAATAAAAATGACCAGATCGCTTCAGCATACACTAGCGGTTTGAAAACGCTAGATTTCTAGCGTTTTCGTTAGCCAGGACACCTGTTTGGCGTTTTCAAATCGAAAATGCAAATTTTAAGCGATATGCGTTTTTCAGAACATGGGTGTATAAATATGTGAAGATACCACACACTGGTTTTTTACTCGTAACCCAATATTTTGGAGGTGTTTCGAGAATTTCAAAACCAGATTCTTGCTATCAGTAAATTAATATCCCTTTCAAGGTATTTCAACTTTGTATTTTTGTGTTTTTTTTTGCACCGTGTACCAAGCAAATTAATTTTCCAATTTTTCTAAATACGAATACTTATATACTACCTTGATCAAAAAGTTTGCGGAATAACCCCCGTGTGGCGGGTACATCGTTCCAATTTGAGTTCTTTTTTTAAGTCGGTACATTTGTTATTGATATTTCCGCTAAATCTTAGCGTCATAGCTTGACATCTGCAAAAGCTACGTAGCCAAGAGTACATCTATCTCTATGTGTGTTGGCGATTTTTTACAATTTTAGAAAACGCTGAAAACGTTTTTGTCAAGGTAGTATATGTATGTATGAATACATTAAATTAACTTAGCAAATCAGTATTGAAAGATATTTGAACTAACAGACAAACTCCAATAAAACATATAATAATCTGAATATAAAACAGGTTAACAATAAAACTACATTTCCAATCGATCTATTCTACATATTTGTTTTCTCCGTCACTCCTCTAGGGGCATATGTAAAGTCACTTGTCTACGTCAATAACCCAGAGACAATTGAACACCTGGAAATCAACATTCGAAGAGTTATTGGCACAATATGGCCACATACGCTGCGAAAAGTTTGCGAGAATTAGTGTTCCACATTGCGCCTTGTAGCGCCAGCCGTGGCTACCACATGGCCGAAATCATATTTAAACATTAATGCGATAAACATATCCAACAAAGCCTGTTTAGTTGATATTAAAAATATATGTCTTTGTTTTATTATGATTTAAACTTGTGTAACTGTCAAAAAAAAACGATATAATTTGAGTCCACAATTTAAAAATTTTTATATATTATTAAAACTAAGGTTTAAAAACAAATTAAACTTCATAGAAAATTATTTTTATACGTTCTGCGCTTAGTAAAAACTCAAAACATTTTTTTGCAAAATTAAAATTCGAAACAATGGCTGACAAAGAAATGAACTGTAGTATTTGATAAAACCAGTTTGCTAAGAGAATGTTTTGAATAGACTAGCGAATTTGATGCGATTAAAAAAAATAAAAATGTTACTATCTCATGTATTTCCCGTTTGAACATTATTAATAAATTCTATGTATTATTTTAAATAACGTAGAAGCTACACTTACGCCTCCATTTGCAATTTAAAGTTCATTACTGCTTGCCGTTATTTTAAAACAAAAATTTTGTTAACCAATGTATGTATGTATGTATGCATTACGAATTTAAATACGTATAATATGTATTTACCTGTAGTATTTTTTGTTTCGATTTTTAATAAAAATTTCTATTTGCACAATTTCTGTGCTTTGGCCAAGTTTTAAGTTGATAGACTTACGTCGACGCTACATACATGCTTTATTACGCTTAGCAAATTAAATAAATAACTATCGTTATAGTTGAAAATAAATTAAGGGCCGACAACCAGTGTGACCAGCTAAAATAAGGTAAAAAATTTTGTTTTCGAAAAAATAATAAGCTAAAATTTTAAATTGTTTTTCGACATATATTTTTTAGTTGGATGTTAGATAAGATTAATATAGCACTAAATAAATTGTTTTCTTTAAATCTAAAATAAAAACTTATTTAGGTGATAAGCTAGATATCACTTTTAGATAGACTATTAATTGAACAAATTTCAATAAGATTCAAATGAAATACATAAATGTGCATAACTTTCAGTTTCATGCATTTTTCAAAACCATATACATATGTATGTATATTATAAATTTGTTTGTTTGTTTAGCAATCACTCGTAAATGGCTCAACCGATTATGCTGATATTTTCAAGACAGAAGAAGATCCAGCTAACGAAATAGGCTATTCTGTTTTCAAAATTGAATCTGGAGGAAAACGGGCTAAATACGTCACATTGGTTGTCATTTAATGTTAAAAGTTTATTAAATTGGCAAACCTAGAAGTATGCGAATAAAACCAAGAAATAGTTTTGCTTATTCAGTTCATTTAGGAGCTAATCACGCGCTTTTGTTGAAATTAGGAGGCCAAATACATAGATCCGACTTACAAAAATTCGGTCATCATCTACTTTAAGCGTCTTTGCTTTTTCCTTATAAAAACAAATAGGTGGCCCAAAAACTGATAGGATCTGGATAAAGGGGAATGTTAACTTCGTTTATAATATAAGTATATAGATTCTCGGGCAACATCGGATGAGTAAAGGTAGTTTTTAATAAAGTTGTGGTTCTTTTTTTTTTGGTAAATTTTGATTTTATTTAGTCTATTTTATTATTAGCCATTAGCTAATATTTTATCTTATATTTATGAGAGTTGTGCATAACTTGAAAAAAGGTAGAATCAAGGATGCATGAATTGAAAGTTTTCAAGCAATTTTCGGCGAATCAAAAATGTCCGCTGGCATTGTAACAATCTAATGTTAATTAAGATTTCTTTCGTTTGACATCCTCATTATTTTTTCATCCCCCGTACTGATTCGATTAAAAAAAAAAAAAATATATATATATATATATATATATATATATATATATATATATATATATATTGATCAAAAATGGAAATTGAAATGTCATCTTTTAAACAAGTGCGAAACGAAAAATAAAACAAAAATTGTGATTTAAATTCACTTCAATAAAAAGCGATTTGCCACTTCTATACGTAAAATAATTTTTTATTTATTTTCTATTGATGATAGAAAATAATTCAACAGCTGTTTGCAGGGATGGAAAAGTTGATACAATCGTGCTTTTGTTTTATAAATCTTCCATACTGTGCATCGTTTTTAAATAATTGTTACAACAAATATGTTTAAATTATTTGTAATTAAAAGCAAATACTTGAAATTGCAAGTTTATTTTTATTATTGTGCAATTATATGTCAAAAGAAAGAAACACTAGATCCTGGAACACACGATGAAAGTTTTCTTGCAGAAAGTCTGAGTTTGTTGATGAAAGGGGAGAAACGAATGTAATGGCGTACACTCTTTCATGTACTCTGAAATTATCTTTTGTTATGAAATTCGTAATGTCATACAACAACTATGTTGTTTGAAAATCTTAAATTTCATTTAAATAAATATCGTAGTGTAGACGCGAATGCAAGTTTAAAAAATAATTGAAGAATATTTTATCATGTGTTCCATGACTAAAATTATGTAAAATTAATTTCAATTTCCCATTCCTGACATTCTCTTTGCTTCTGTAAAAATACAACTCTGATCAAATGAAAAATCTTATTGTTTAGAAAAATTTATAAAAATGATAAGAGCCATACGACTGTCAAATTTCTATCTGTATTTTTTTTTTTTTTGACATTTCATTACATATTGTTTTCACGCTATTACACTTTTTCATTTTTCATAGTCAGTGGGATAGTATAAAACCAGCTTTAATAGGTATGTACGTCGTTTACAGAGTGTTCCCATCGGCAATTTTATTAGCTTCAAAACGTGAAGCATATTTAACCCTAATATGATAGATAAATGTAAAACACGACTTTAAATATCTATCAGTGTGCTCAGAGTAGCGTTCCAGGGTTAAAAACGTATATTTTATTTTATACAAATGTTACTCATTTCTAAAGGGGGTATTACAAGATATGTATTTGTTAAAATTTTACTGAGACGCCTTTTGCACGTTCAAAATACTTTACAGTCTTGAATTTGCAAGGGAGAAGAGAAAACCGAGAGGGGGTGAGTACACACTTTGATGTACTCGCAAAGTTGCTTTGTTCTTCGTTCGTATTTATACATAGTTGTATTTGCTTACATGTTTTATTTGACATTTTCTTTTATTTTTTATTTCGCACAGTGAAGTTTGTTGTATAAAAAACAGAACGACCCGATAAAAGAGAACAAAATTTGTCAAAGCAAATTTTGAACGTGCAGAAACGAAACAAAGTTTAAAAGAAAATGTAGAGTTTGACAAAGCACTTTAAAAGTACTTTCAACATGCAAAATGCGTCTTATACAGACATTTTATCGTATTTGCTTTCGAACGTATACATACGTTCAATAAAATCAAAGCTAACAACAAAATATTTTGTTATAAATTTATTGAAGCTGTTGTTAGAAAAAAATATTCTGTGAAATGTATAATCCAAAAAGTAAAATAATTGCAACTTGCAGTATTATTTCAATAATAACTGCAATTGAATTGAAAAAGAAAAAAGATAAGATAAGATAAGAAATAAACGTAATATATGGAGTAAAAAATGGTTACTTCGAAGGGCGTTGGATTAGATTTCACTTCTATGGCAATAAAAGAGTTACAATTAGAAGATCCGAAAGCCTTCAAAATTTTTTTAGGAATTTCCTATACGCCGCCAATGAAAATTTTGTTTGAAGGAGCCGCATCCAATGGTCGCCGTAGTTTAGAAAAATAACAAAATAAAAGTCAAAGATTATTTCAACAAACTTTTATATGTAAAAAGATAAGCTAATATATGTGCGAATTAAATTATTAAAATCAACTAAAAAACAATTTTTATTTATTTATAACAATTATTTTTGTAACTATCAGCGCCGTCAAACATTTTCACATGGCATTGGTTTTTGAAAACAGAACATTTGTCAGACGAAATTAGAACACACTAATTGAAGTTTTGTCAAATGTAATGTCATATGGATGTTACAGAAGCAATATTTTTGTGCTTTTACAGGACATGTTAACATTTCGCAGTAGAAAGTTTAACATGTCAGATGACAAACACATGTCGTGTAACACCCCCTTAAGTAAATCAGGGCTTTTTGAAGGACTTCTTTAAAAGAAGAAACTTTTAAGTCATATTGTATTCTACCGAGTTATAACGTCTAATGGATCGATTATGGATGACAACAGAACTTTAGTTGCTTTAAATGTAAAATTAAATTCTGAATAATATTTTATGACTTTGATGAAACAAAAACTATTCTAATTTTGCGCGAAAATTTTTTTTGTTCGCAATTAAGTTATGAATAACTCCGAAAATACAAGAAAAAAATTATTAAGTTGATTTATAGGAACCTGGATTAAAATCGGTTAAATCGTTTTCAAGTTATGATGAAATATATTGGCATAACTACCATATTTTGGGCGAAAAATTTCCACGCCACGAAACTGAAAACGGATTTGAATTCAGCGCATCAAAATCATTATATTTCATATAGGTAGTTTCCTTTAGAGATCCGAAAATTTTTTGTATACCAGTGTTATCAAGAAATAATAAAGTTATTGCCAATAGCTTATTGCTCTTTAAATATTCAAATACCGAAAGTTAACTTTTTTCTACGTACTTTTTAAACTGTCCGCTTATGTGAAACATGAAACGAAAAATGGAGAAAAGGAAAAAAAACTCATATTTGCGACATCAAGGAAGTATTCAATATTCTCAATTGTTCATAGCCCTTATCACAGTTGACGTATTCGTTGTTGTTTTTCAACATTTTGGTCCCAGATTAGAGAAAACAGAAAATTTTTCTAATCTATTACAAAAATTACGAAAACGACTACGATTCTCCAACCATAGTAAGGGTGCATATATTATTTTGCTATAAACATAAGATTTTCAAAGTAAAATTGATGTAAAGCCAATGTATAACAAAGATTTCTTAATTAAAAACACATCTAAACTGGTCTTTTTTTCTAAAACCGTAACAGAAACCAATTTTTACAATAAATGAAAAAATAATTTTCTTAAAAATTTCAAATACTTATCGTAGGGTATAAATATTTAGAATAGCTCTAAGCGTATGCCATACTAAGGAGATTCTATTTTTTGGAGGTGACTATGATATATTACAAATTTGTACTTATTAGTATCACAGATATGAAAAGCTTTAAACATTACTTTACCGCATAAATATGCGTATAGACTATTTAGTATATTATATTTTAAGATGATTGTGTTGCTAGGGAGTACCTGTATTTTTTTGATATGGGTTTTATTTTACAGATAAACTTTGAAAAACGATGTTGAGTGTTTCTTTTTGCAATTGCACAGTTTGGTAATGTTTATCAACCTTAAAACAAAGGTATGGCAAGTTTATACGTACTGAGCCACTTCGTAACCGTTTTTTGTTATTGAATGATATCATAACATTAAAGTTTTCGTTTAAAATTGATCAAAATATGAATATAGTGGTTTTTAGAAATTTTTTATGTCAAGCTGCAATAATATTTAAGTAAAGGCAACCAGAAAAGAAATTAATATTGCTTAATATACAATCATAGCACAGTTATGAAAACTAGGAAAAACTTTATGCGAAACCGGTCAAATACTTGAACGGACTCACTTCTCTCTCTGAGAGTGATTAAAAAAAATTTAAAAACATGAGTTTATATCTCAAAGCGTCGTTCTGGTCGCCAACCCAAATTAACTGAACTCAAAAGAAGTACAATTAGTGAAAAATAAACCCAGATTAGCAGAGTCAAAAATTGCAGAAAGCATAAATACACAATTTGATAAACAAGTGTCTAAAAATACTGCATGCAGAAATTTGACATAGGCCAATTATAGAAGAAGTTACTAGTGTAACAAGTCAAAAGGCAAAAGCGAATTCCTTACGCTAAGAAACATCTGCAGAAACAGGAAGCAGTTTTATTTAGGGGTGAGAGCAAATAAAGGGTCCGCCAAATAATTTTTTTATTTATTTTTTTTGAAAATGCTATAAAAAAAAACTACTGAATATTTTCTCAAATTTATTTTTTTATTTGAAAGTACAATCCTTCCGGTTAATAATGGAAAATAATTTCATTCAAATGGCTGCTTCGGCTGGCCATGCAGTAGCCTACACAATCGGTCCAATTTTTAACCACATTATCGATTGTGTGCAGCTGTATTTCACCAATGGCTTCACGAATATTGCCCTTTAAAGCGTAAATTGTCTCTGGCTTGTTGGCGTAACACTTATCTTTGACGGCACCCCACAATTAATAGTCCAACGGTGTCAAATCACAGCTCAGAGGTGGCCAAACGACATCAGCTCTGCGGCTGATAATGCGATCTTCAAAAACAGGGCGCAAAACATCGAGTGTAGCTTCGGCTGTGTGGCACGTAGCACCGTCTTGTTGAAACCAAATGTTGCTAACATCCTCCTCTTCAATTTTTGTGAACAAAAATTCGTTCAACATGGCCCGATAACGATCGCCATTGACTGTAACGGCCACTCTTTGCTCATTTTCGAAGAAAAATGGCCCTCCGGACCAAAATCCGCACCAAACAGTGACTCGTCTTGGGTGTATCGGCTTTTCAATGTATGTGTGCGGGTTTTCTGTGTCCCAAATGCGACAATTTTGCTTGTTAACATACCCGCCAAGATCAAAATGAGCTTCATCTGAAAAGATGATTTTTTTTTGGCAAAATCGGCATCTTCTGTAAGTCGATCGCAGGCCCAGGTTCCCAGCGTTGTTTAAGCGTATACACAACCATATTCGTTCAGCGGAAGGATAAAACTAATTATCTGTCAAATCGGACATGAGCTAAGTGTTACCATTCACGAAATAAGCACTAGTTGAAAAACAAAAGTTAGATGGCGGACCCTTTACATTGGAAAATGACAACAGTATTAATGTGCATTCGGAAACTGTTCGTAGTGTTTTGAAAAAAATCACAGTGCATAGTAGAGAACCAAGAGAGAAACCTTTTATAAGCGAACTCCATAAAAGAGAACGACTGAACTTTTTTACACTGCAGCCAGCATACGTACAAAAAACCAAATTTTTTGGGCAATGTGATATTGAGTTATGAGATCATGTTTAACTTATTCGGTTATGAAGGCGGCAAAAACTTTAAATATATATGTTTAATATTCAATTATTTTTAGGGGGTACGTAACATTATCTGTGCGACTGTGTCCGAAGAATAAAACCAATTTCAAAAAAATGTCGTTACTCCTTAGCACCACAATCAGACCTTAAAGTATACAAAATAATCTGTGCGCATATTTATGCAGCCGAGTGTATATAAAAGAAAAACAAGAAAGTATGTATCTGGATATGTTGAGATAAAAATGGTTTAATATTCAATACTTACGGTTTCAAGAATTTCTCTTTGACTTTCGGTGATTTCTGGTTTATTGGACATTTTTTAAAATTGTTTTTAAAAAAATGTTTTATTTAGTTTAAATATTACTCTGTAAATAAATATTGAATATTCTATAGATTTGCCCCTTATTATTCTAATATAAAAAAAAAAAACAAAAAAAAGAATTATAAGCTCACAATCAAAACGTAAACAATGTTAAGAAATTGTTCACCAGCAGAATAGAATTTCACCAACGATTTTACTTAAAAAAAGTATCATGAATATTTTTGTGACGAAATGAGTTTATTAAACGCTCTGATGAACAAACAAAAAAGAAAGAAAAAAGTTACAAATAAACAACAGTTACGCACTTATTTCTTTATAGATTTTCTTTCTATCGGGCAACAATGCTAGCAACAGGGTTGTCAGATCTTTTTTAAGCTTTTTCGCCAAATTCAATTTCAAAAATCGCCAAATCATCATCAAATAAAAAATAATTTTTCTCAATTCTTAAATTTCGCCAAAAATGAAAAAAATTCGCCATAATATTTATTTTAATTTTATTAAGCGAAAATATTAGCAGAAACAAAAAGTATACAATGTTCACTATAACATAGTTTATAGTTTACTATAAAAAATAATTATGGTTAATATAAAATACATTTTGGATGTAGATATGTAGTCTCATTATTGTTATATATATATAAAACTTTTTACACTTTTTCTTCGACGCATTTCACATTGCCATGTATTGGAATTAAGTTACGCTATGCGACAAAGAACGAAACTTGAAACTTTCTAAACACCTCCAAAATCTTTAATTATGGATAAGAAAAACGGGGTTTCGTAACTTCATATACTTAAAGAATTATAATTTAGTGAAATACTGTCCGATTTTAAGCTCTTCAGTGGATTTTGAGAGAAAAGTAGACCTTTTAAATGATGATATGATATACTTCATAGCCCTGAGGTGTGCATACGTAAGAATTTTTCAAGCAAACACATTAATTTTTTTCCACATTTGTCTAGTTTAGAGCTCTTTTCGTACCATTTATGAATTTAAATCTTTCGTTGCCAGTTGCCAACAATTGCATTATATAAGTATACCGGAACCTAAGAACCTATTAATTTCAGTTCCATAAAGGCAACTACAAAATTTCTAGTCGCCGAGAAAACAATTGAAGTTCAGCTGCCATCTATAATCGACACGTTAAAATTTTCATGTTTACGAATTTCATACATAAAAATACCAAAATAATAATTTTAATTTTTCGTATTTTTTATTAAAAATAGCAAACAAAATCGCCAATTAATTTATAAATCGCCATGTCGCGAAACCGAATATAAGGACTTTTAAAATCGCCAGATCTGACAACCCTGGCTGGCGACAGTTTTTTTACAGTCAATTTTTTGTTGTTGTTGGATGAATGTAGAATGTTAGTCTGATGTATTTATTTACAATAAATATTATTTCCCTGTTATATTTACTAATTTTAATTAATTTAATCACACTCTGTATTCAAAAATATTTCACCACAAAAATATTCCAATTTAATACTTTAATCGTCAATGTCAGTCGCTGCTACCTGTTATTGGAAAATATACAAGAACGTCCGCCTTAACGTTGTTTCAACACGCGCGTCTCTTTAATAACTAGTTGCAGTTGGATACTCTACATTGTTTAAAAACATTGCTCTCTACATTTGTGGTAATACTCAGCAGAGTTGTCAGATCTTTTTTAATCTTCTTCGTCAAATTCAAATTAAAAAATCGCCAAAATCGCTAAATTATCTTTTTTCATTTTGAAAACAAAATGTATATATTTTTATATAATAAAAAAAAATTGTAATAAATAAAAAATTATTTGTTCCGATTTGTTAAATTTCGCCAAAAGTGGAACAAATGCGCCATACAAATTTTAGCAAAAACAGAAATTGTACAGTATTAATAATTTAGCTGAATAAACTAAGTTTAAAGTTGCCAGTTGCCGAAAATTTAATTACATAAGTAAACTGGAACCTAAAAGTCTATTAGTTTCAGATTCATATAAGCAACTACAAATTTCTCTTTACCCAGAACACAACTGAAATTCGGCTGACAACTATAATCGTAACATTGAAATACACTATGTTCATGAATTTCATACAAAAAAATGCCAAACCAATAATTTTAATTTTTCGTATTTTTTATAAAAATCGCCATGTCGCCAAACCGAAAATTAGGTCGCCAAATAAAAAAAAAAAAATTAAATCTCCACGTTGGGCGAGAAATCGCCAGATCTGACAACCCTGATTGGGTTCACCAGCTGTTTTGTATTTTTTTGAAATTACATAAGGTGAGGTTGTTTGTCCGGCTGATAGCTTTTTTTTTGTTCACCACCAAGAAGAATTCAAACGAGGTGACCTTGGTTTGCTACGTAAGTAACAGCTGATAAGTAATTATATGTCAAAACGATTGGCCATTACTTTTTTTTACAGAAATACATCTGACAAACAATTAATTTGTTTACTATTTACTTACTACAATGTTGCATTATTTCGACACAACACTGAAGTCTGTTTACAGTGTTGTATTCGTTTTTAAAATAAGACCACCTTATTAAATTCGTCTTGTTCACCATGATTCACATGATGTCAAAACATTTTCTTGCACAGCAGAGACTTACTAAAAAGAACAATCCAAGGATGTCGTTAAACTATGTCTTATAGCAACAAACATGCTTCAAAACGCATTAAAAATAATATATTTATAAATATGTCCTCGTTTATACGAGGAAACAATTTGATGGGAAACATTTAGTTTGGTAGCAAATTACGGGTGGGAAAGAGAGAATCGTTTTTGTCTTCGGTACTCGGCGATACGCTTTGTGGTCATATTCGCATTGTTGATATTTATTAACTTTTTTTTTTAGACCAGCACCCAGGGGATGGCCCCTACTCATGCAGTGCATTGTGCTGGTACTAGGAAAATAGGTTATTGGAAGGAGGACAGAAGGGGTAGTGTTTATGGACGTTAGATTTAAATTTACTCATGTCGTAAGTGACAGGAAATACTTTCGCTGGAAGATTATTCCACAACCGAACAGTGCGACCAAAGAACGAATTCTCCCTATAATGCGTTGTGCGATTTACTGGACAATCAACTACAAAGGGATGCGCTCTACGAGAAATACGAGTACTACGTAAAAATATATGATTTTTGGGAATTAATTCCTTAATTTCGTTAGAACACATTCCGTTATAGTACCGATAGAACAATGAAACACACGCCACATTGCGATGGTGTTCCAATGAATCGATAGAGTTGGCTACCCTACCGTCATTGATGAGCATCTTCGCCGTCTCCTGTACGCGGTCGAGAAGTCCCAAAATAGACTTTGAAGCACCGGCCCATACATGAGAGTTGTATTCCATTTTGGGTCGGATATAGGTCTTGTAAATATTAAGGAGATCAGATGGGGTGAAGTATTTCTTGCACCGTCTCAAAAAACCAAGGCACTTGAATGCTTCTTTCGACAGTTGAAATATGTGATCATTCCAACGAACGTCACAGTTAATTCTCATGCCCAGAACATTAAGAGCATCTGATTCCTCAATATCCACATTTCCCATTGACACAAATGACAGCACACCACCACGCCTGTGTGTTAAAAAACAACATTGAGTCTTACGTGCATTAAAATCGACCCTGTTCGCACGACCACACTCGGAGACCCTCACCAGGTCACTTGTGAGTGTGACGTTCATATTCATCCTTCTTACCCAACATCCAAAAGGCTCGGTCTACGATCAAAAGAATATGAGTGACAAATGTTGCTGTCATCCGCAAAATAGTAGATAGGATTAGAAGTGAGAAGAAGAAAGTCGTTAAGAAATATTAGAAAAAGAGTAGGAGAAAGAACACTTCCAACACTTCCACTTCTCCGAGATCAACGCCAGCAGGTCACCAGTAGAACGGCCCTTTCGGAAACCGTACTGACGATCGCTAAATAAATCGTTGGACTCCAGATATCCCACAAGGTGGTGATTAATCATACTCTCCATAACCTTGGAGAGTACGGAACAAACTGCTATTTGACGGTAGTTCTCAGGGTTACTAGCCTCGCCCTTTTTGGGGATTGGCGTTACATTAGCAACCTTCCAGCAAGATGGAAAAATACCGGCGCGATATGACGCACTGAAAAGGTGAGCTAATGGACGCGCAAGCGTCGAAGAGCACTGCTTCAGGACCAGTGCTGGTATGCCATCCAGCCCAGAAGACTTGTTAACGTTGAGATTTGCAAGGACCCTTTTTACAGCACGCGCTCGAAAGAATATACCAGGCATAAGAACTTTACTTCTTTACAATAATAGTATTGCAATGTTGACGACAAAATGTTCGCCTGTGTGAATGCCAATGGAAAAAACAAAAGAGATTTCAAAATGTTTCTCTTCAGAATGTTTTTTCGTATAAACGGGGACTATGTTTAAATATTTAATGTTCATAATTGAAAAACGTCCCAAAAACTGAATATTTGATATATAAAATTTTCCACAAAATAAAATATTTCTAATTTACAAGTATTAACTGTACACAATTTTTGCTTACGTTTTTTTTATGGAAATTTTTTGACATCTACCATACAATGTACAAAAAATATTGCCCATCACCATGGGCATGAATAAATAAAACTACGACAAAAACAAATTATTTTATTGTTCATAGAGAGGTTTTTAATTAAACAACATTTGCATAAATAAAATGTTAAATTCTCCCTTTTATTTTTACTCTCTGTTTATAAGAAGAAAAGTTCAATGAGTAGTTGAGCACAGAGCTGTCAGATATGGCGATTTGCCGCCAATTATGGCGATTTGAAATCGTTTTGCCGACAAAATTAAGCAGATCTACAACAATTTAAACAATAACAAGAACAACAGTCAATTTGTTTTTGTATTTTTTTCAACCAGTCCGAATATGTCAACGACAGCTGATAAAGCATAGGGTTGCCAGACGTTTTTTTAATCAGTAAATACAGTTTTTATCTTAAATTTTGGAATCGATTTATCAAATAAAGGTAACACTGAGTATATTCATATTAGGTTGTAATATTTCATTTAATGATTTCCTTAATATAGCTAAGACATTTTAAATTAAAAATATTCATATGAATATTCTTAATGATGAGTACATACATATATATATATATATATATATATATATATATATATATATACATATATATATATATATATATATATATATATATATATATATATATATATATATATATATATATATGCTAAACATACATATGTATATACTCGTCAATAAGAATATTCACATCAATATTTTTAATTGAAAATATCTTTAATATTATTATTATATTATTATTATATATCTCGGGCAATGAGCTGTTTAATACTCAACCAGTTACTATATAATTTTAGGCGGGTGTCTTATCTACCAAGCCACAGCGGCAATATATATCAAAAATTTTACCGAATCTGTTCGAAAAAACTGGAGGTTAAAAAAATTTTAAAATTTTTGAAATAGAATGGCATATAAGAATTTTGGGAAAATATGCAACTTTTGTAACACATTCAGACGTTTTTTAGATTAAATGTTTTTGAATTAAAGAAAAGAGAAAAATAAACGAAAAATATACGAGCACTTGTTTATAGAAGTACGTATGCATGTATATTGTTTATATTTTCTTTAGTATAAATAACGGTATCTTTTGCAACAGTTGCGATAATTAATTTAAAAAATTTGTTTAAACAGTTCTTAATAGAATAAGTTTTGTTTGTCGTTACATATTTAATATAGTTTTTAATTACATAGATACGCACTATTGTTTTATAAATGTACAGATTCTGATTTTTGTAATTCTAAGTCTGGCAACCCAGATTTGAACTTTAAAATAGGCAGATATAAAAATGTATACAACAGAAGACAAAGTAAACAAACTTTGACAGCTGCAAGCTGAAAACATGCATGAGATGGCGACATATTTGGCCATATTTTATTTTTCTGAGAAATGTGTTTTTTTTGCCCTTATACACATACATACACATCTGGTATCTCTAATTCAATTTTGTTTGTGTTATGTTGTCATATATTAGTGAATGTCACCAGTACCGTTTTTTTTCTGGGGAAGTGTTAGTTTTTAAATTTTTTGTAACGGCTGAACAAACATTTTTTATGGCAACATCAAAAAAAAAAGAAAAAAAACTAAATTGGACCGTCGCCATAGAAAAGCGTGGAAGAACGAGGATTCGGCAAAAGGTAAGTCAGAAAATAAGTTCAAACATATGTCTTAACCAGGCATCTTTACAACCTTTAACTTTTGGGTTTGACCTATTTCAGATGCACCTGCGGCGTACTAAGAAACTTGCAACGATCAAAGCACTTAATGGTGCTTTGCTTGCAAGATTCAATCTAAAAAAACATGCTTTTACTGAAAGGCATAAAATTAGTGTTTCTTGTTTGTTAAATCAAAACAAAATAGCAAAATTTGGTACATTAGTACAAATTATGAAAAAAATTTTTTAATAAGCAATATTTAATTTTATTTTAGTAATTGAACCAAAACATAATTCCATCGCTTGCGTTGACTACTTATCAAGTATGATACGAGAAAGCTCATCAAAACAAAATTCTTTTGAAAATGCACGCAAGTAAATGTACTGCCATCATTAAATATGTAGTTTCGCCGTCAATTTTGAAAAGTTGGTGGAAGATATTGGTGATTCTAAATACAGCCTTATAGTAGATGAGTTCACAGCTATAACGCAATCAAAATGGATGGGTTTTTGCGTGCGATTTTTTTATAATAAACAGCTTAAGGTTGACACTAACTTCTTAGATATTTTTCTAGTAAAAGAAGCTACTGTAACACATCTCTTTGAAGGTATGCAAATATACATATGTATGTAAATAAAGTTTGCTTACAAATAAAAAATGTGGTGGCAATAAGTACTGATGAAGCTAGTAATTTGTGTGGAAAAAATAAATACCTGTATACACTTCTTAAAAAACAAAATGCCTCCACTTTTACTGATAAAATGTACTTTTCACTCTCTTCATCAGCGGTGCTCCAATGCGTCAGGAAAACTTCTGAAAATGCCCCCTTCGTCAATTGCGCTACAAATGAAGTTTTGATTTAATCAACACTGAAGTTGATTCCAACAATTTCAGAAAACTTGTTCAGGTTTTTGCAACTGGACGGCTGTTTTATGGGGCTGCTAGTAAAAGAATTTTGGAGCAGTGGGTGAAATTAAAATACCATTTTTCTTTAATATCAACTGGTGAAAATGAAAAGACTGCTCGAAATATTTATGACGAATTATATTTTGAAAAAATCACATTTTCTTGATATGTATAAGCCCGATTGTAAACAAAATTAATTTTTTAAATCTAGATCTTCAATACAAATTTTTTCTTCAAAAATTTTTAAACAATAACGAAAATATTTATAACTTTCTAATTAAATTTAATTTAGCTATAGATTTACCTGATTCTTTTCTACCATTGGAAGAAATTGATTATGGAGTTAAGTTTGAAAATTAACTCAGAAATTCTAGTCTCATATCGGATCAAATAAATACTTTATATGAAAATTGTTTCCTTTATTTAAAAACACTTCAAAGAAATGTTAAATTGTTTACCGGAAAGTATGAAGTTTTTTAAATCATATAAAGATTTTTCAATAACAAATGTGGAAATCCATTGACTCAAGCTAAATTTGCTGTAGTCGAAGGTACGTTGATATTAGTCGAATGTGATCTTCAGTGGTCAAAGTTGTGCCACAGTAATTGGAAAGAATATTTCAATAATGAGATATCAACAAATTTATTTGATTTTTGGCCTCAAGTACATTTCATTTTAAAGAAATAGCCTTAAGAAGGATAACAAATTATATGAATGTCAACAAAATTTATTGGAATACATTTAAGCCAACAGAGAATATGCTAAAAAGTCTAATTCCACTAACTAATGTATAACAGCCAAAACAATACAAATGAAACGGATAAGACTGAGGTTTACAAAATCTTAGATTTGTGCTCTTAATTTATGTTATTTGTTATATTTTATTATATGAATTTTATCTGATGTTTTATTGTTAAAATTACATTGTTATATTTTTTATCTTTTTTAATTATACAAGTTTACAAAAATTAATTTTTGTTGTACATACATTTTTAAGAAGGACTATCAACGGTAGTTGATTACCACTTTTTGTTTGTTCACCTATACGTTACAGTTTTATGATAGACAAGTTTTCAATATTTACCTACATAATGTAGTATAGTATTAGTGAAGTAGTTGATATCAAGTGAATTCGAACTCGAATCGAGTTCCTGATACACAGAATACTTAAAATTAGTTATTTAATGCTTTCTGAGACGTATTTTTTTGTTGTTAAACCAATTATATTTCACATAAGCAAAGTATACATTGCTGCTTTAAAAAAGTTTTAATCAATATAAATTTGCAATTATACTTTGTTTTGTAATTGTATAAAATTAAAATTTGGTTTATATAATAAAATGTCGTCTAAAGTGTGTAAGTTAACGCAAATCGGTTTTGCTATGTTTAGGGTAAATTTGTTTATGCCAGGCAAGTATTCCCAATCACAAAAATGTTCAAAGTGCTTATTTTTTATTAGTTTCGGTGTAGCATCAAGATAAAAGGTGGATTTCTCATGTGAGTTGCACAAATTTTAGTCTGATCTTAGCTCCCACTACACCGGTAAAAATAGATCTCAGAAGTTTAGGATCCAGTAGTAAAATTTCGAGAACATTTTAATTTCATGCAATTCGTTGGAAGGGTTTGTAGCTGAAGGACTCTTGTCACTGGACTGAAGTTGGTTAGGATTGGTCATCACATGGGCAAAGTTTAGCTAAAAATTATTTGGAATACTGATATTGAAAAAAGGAAGTTTGTTGGAATAAGATGTATCGAATATACATAATACAATTCATATATCTTATTTCGCATCATACTGAGTTTAATTAAGATCAAACATGAATACATTAAATTAATCATAAAAGAATATAAAAACATGTGTGTAAGCAATAATTATAAAAGTAATAATAAAAATTAAAAGTGCACTTGGGCTTGTAATCTGTTGAACCACAGATGTAAATGAACTACTATTTGTTTATTATACAAATATGGAGGGGTTAGTCATTATTTAGAATATAAATAAAATTAACACTTTAATTTGCGAAATTAATATGGATTATTTCACTTGTTTATTACACATACGTATGTATATGTACAATGAGCATCAAAAGAAACTGTACAACCATATTCTCTAGAATTAAGTCTTTACTTCAGACTTAATATACGGTGAATTTAAACATTTTATATTTTTTAGGAGTGTATTTACGGCTATATAAAATCCATAAAAAACAACAACAAAATTCTTATAACAACTTAAGTTATTGTATATACAACAAAAACGAAAGGTACCATACTTTTTACGAGTCAAAAAAAAGCTGTACAAGAGAAAAACTATGCCAAAAGAAAAGAATGAAGTAAAAACACCTGGGAAATGATACAAATTTTTAAAGCTGCTGTCGAGTACAACAAGAATCTGCTTTTAAAATTTTCAAAATACATCAAAAATCCTGACCGGTTTTTCGTACCTTCAAGCACTTATAAGCCAATATTTTAAGTAAACTTGTGGGATCTGTGTACATTGCTTAAGTAAACGCATTTTTCATCCAATTAAATTTTTTATTCAAAGTGTTCAAGTTTATATAATGATATTTTATATATAGAGCGTATTATTTAGAAATTCATTAGAGAAGTATGTTTAGTTATGAATACAATGATAGTTGATTTTTTAAGATCCGTTGGAAATTGACTAAGTTAAAGGCCCTACTTCGCAAAGCAGCCCGTGAAGAAATTAAGCAACTTTTAGCAAATTTAAACAAATTGGCATCAAACTAGTTTTGGATGAAAAGGACATGTGTTTCTATAATACCATACAACAAAAATGCTTAAAGTATTAAATAATGTTACACTTTTGCACGTCACTGTAAGTAACCAAGTACAATAACTTTAATTTTCTAACTTAATGTGCAACTTGATAATAGATTAGTATGTGGAGAGTTTAAGGACTATCTTTTTGAATTCTTAAGATAAACCATAATAAGGACGTGATTCGTTGAAATATACTATGATAGATCTATCTGTGTTTCAAATTTCAACAAAATCGGTTCAGTCCTTTGCGCTGGAAAAAACTAACAACATATAAAAAATAGAAATCTTCCGATATTATGTTGAGATATGTTTATGTTTATTGAATTTTCGATATCCTACTTTGTTTTTAAGAAAATGCCCGGATTTTGTTTTTATCTATTGGCCTCCTTTTCTAGATAAAGTCAGAATATCCCTAGCTCTAAAGGTCGAGGTCTACAAGTAAGATATTTGGCGTAGATTAGAATGATAGAAAAATTTCTTTGTGTATGCTAGAAGCTCCAACAGAGTAAATAAAGTGTAGATTAACTCTCTTATTTATAATGACAAAATAGATTTATAACATGTTAATAATCCGGGGGTTACATGTTCAATTTTTGCTTTTAAATTTTCAATACACTCACACTTTTTTGCTAACACACTAACATTTCTTAAAATTGATACGAACTTGATTATCACTTTTGCTTTCAATCGAATGTTTTATTTTCGTTCAAGAAAACAGCTGATCATAACTCTGCAATAGTTGAGAAAATCGACAAGCGGTTAAACCTAATTCGACTACGCTGAATTCAGTGATGCTAACCATTTTTTCGGTTAGCTCTTATTTTCGTATCGTTATTTCGAAAACGGTGGAGGTTGCATAACATACATTCGCGTAACTCAAAAATGATTTAGTTTGTTGAATAAAACGTTTTTTTTTTAATCTGCGCAGTCGTTTAAGAAATAAATATATTTTTTTTGGCAAAAGCACAGTGGTATCATATTACTGCGTAAGTACCACAGATCAGCAATGAGTAGCCTTTTTGATACTCATACTTACTCATGAATGTATAAGTATAATTGACTACACACAATTGAAATTCATGAATCAATAAACAAAGATGACGCCGATAAGTTTTCAAAACAATTTTCTACTGCGCATGTACGTCATAATAAAATAAAATTGCCTATATTATACAAAATTTTAATTAAAATTGGAAAAGGATGTTATGTTTTTGTTTTTATATTTATATGCAATATATAATTTTTTTTAAATTGTTAAATAAATTAATATTTCTTAAAACTAAATTACTACACCTTTATTTATGTAAAATGAAATATAATTGAAATATACCAGTAGAACTTTTACGACCTAGCTCAAAGACAGGTTGACCTTTAGCTAGCTTATTTGCGAATAACTTTAAGCTAGCTCAAAACTGATGCAGGAATATTGTGTGTTTATTCTTTTTATAACATACAGTGGCGAAAGAAATAATAGGGACACATCAAAATTTTCTTTAATTTAAATTTTCTTAAATTTTTATATATTATTACAAAAATTATATAAAGAATGCTTTGTAATCAAAAGAAGTTTGTACATACTATTCGGAAAAAATTAAAGTGTCTCTATTATTTCTTTCACCACTGTATGTACATATGACTTTTTCTCGATAAGAATTTAAGTGGCTTATTATTCACTCAAAACTGAACAAAACTAAAAACACCAGCAGTACACAATAAAAAACAGTATACAATAAAAAACAAAGGGAAAATTCAATATGGCTATTCTTTTTCTTTTTTTGTTTGTGGAATCATAAAAAATTTTCGTTATTCGACGAAATACGAATTTTTATTCTACAATAGATGTTGTTTGCATGTACATAATTAGTGTAGTGAAGTTTTTGCAACTAATAATTGCGGTGATTGAAAATAAAAAAATGATAAAAAAGTAATACAAAAATAAAAGTGTCAAAATGGTTTTTCCAGGAAAATTATGCCACTTCGGCATACAAAATCAATTACCTACGGTGACAGAAATTTTACGAAATTTGAAAGAGAGCGTGGTTGATATAAATATCGACGGCTTACCACTGTATAGGAGCTCGACCAATTATGGCCAATTTTAATGATGATTATTAATATTTGCAACGTTTATTAATATTTTCAACTTAAGAAAAAGAAAACCTGGAAATATAAATGCTTTATGGCAGTTGTTTCAAGCCGGATTTTAATCGGAAATAGAACAATCCTTTTCTGTTTAAGGGCGATCATTTGCGATGCTCCAGCAAAGGCTTTAGTTTGTGGTGTTGCCGGTCATACCTATTTTAATGGTTGCAGTAAATGTTGTGAAATCAGAAACAAAGTTAATAATGTTACATATTCTGTGGAGTCATCTCAGTTAATTATTGACGAGAATTTTACATCCAGAAGGTTTTTGAAGCACCACCACAAGCAATTTAATGAAGATAAAACTCTTTTTGAAAAAAAAAATAATATTAAAATGGTTAGTCAAGTACCACTTGACCCAATGCACCTTATTGATCTTGGTGATTGATCT
Organism: Wohlfahrtia magnifica; assembly: GCA_023159175.1. Classification (NCBI taxonomy): domain Eukaryota; kingdom Metazoa; phylum Arthropoda; class Insecta; order Diptera; family Sarcophagidae; genus Wohlfahrtia; species Wohlfahrtia magnifica. The sequence goes on along the minus strand of JAKWBJ010000216.1, from coordinate 772,721 downwards.
TAATGAGAAACATACTGAGTCGATTAATTAATAATAAAACGAATTTAAAAGTAAATAAGGAAAGTAAAGAGCAAACACTCTAGTCAGAAAAAGTTTGCGTATAAATCCTTTTATTTCATTTAGGACTCTGTATTTATAAGAATTCGCAACAAAGCTTAAACTTTTTGGTCTTGTATGGTAGGATCACACGATTGTCGTAATGCACTGGTCTACAAAAACAAAAAATGTTCCCACCTTTAAATAAAACTATGTAAGTATATGAAATATAATGATTTTGATACGCTGAATTCAAATCCGTTTTTAGTTTTTTCCACCGGGCTCAATTTTTTTTTTATGCCCGTGACAAATTTTTCGCTTAAAATATGGTCATTATACCGGTTTTTAATGCAAATACAACCAAACGTTTAGGAACAAAATTTCCTATAAATCATTTGAACATAATTTTTTGTATATTTAACAGTTTCGGAGCTATCCAGAACTTAGATTCGAAAAGAAATTTTTTGCGCAAAATTAGAGCAATTTTTTTTTTTCAAAAAGTTATAAAAAAATTTTCAGAATGAAAATTGTAGATGTTAAGCACTTAAATTAAAGCTGTTGAGAATAAAATAAGCTTTAAATCATGAAAATTGGTTGGCTATTGCTGATTTTATTCAAAATTAAATGCAGGTGCCTAACTTTGACCAAATTAGCGAAAAAAGGTTTTCATGCAAAATTGGATTAATTTTTTTCTTCTATTTCCAAAAGGTTATACAAAAATTATTCAAATCTAATTTTACATTTATGCATTAAAATTAAAGTCAGATACGCAACCTATAAAGGGAGGTACCTAACATCGACAAAAAATTTGTAATACTTATTAGGCAACAAACAAATGTAATGAAAGGATATGTCTGGTAGAAAACAATACGTACTCATATAGCATGTGTATGTTTTTTTGATGAATCGATAAAGAGTCGCCATTTCTCAGACTTTTCAGGGAAACTCAGCTTTCGTAATAGTCCGCATCATCACAAAATACTAAATCGCCTTCTTTGCTAAAATAACCCAGAAAATCTTCTTGTCTATATCGAAAATATGAGACTTCGTATTCTTAAAATTTTCGTTCTGAAATTTTTTTTATGAGTTTTTGAAAGAAAAAAAAAAATGTTATAATTTTGCGCGAACTTTTTTTTCGCAGCTAAGCTGTAAACAACTCCGAAACTGTTGAAAACACAAAAAATGGTGTTCAGGTGATTTATAGGAAATTCTGTTCCTAAACGTTTGGTGGTAATTGCATTAAAATCGGTCAAGTCGTTTTCAAGTTATGATGAAATACAATACTGTTCGAATCCTAAGCAACTTTTTCTAACGAAGTAATCAAAGTCTCATATTTTTGTTTTTATTGTACTTATTGGAAACAATGATTGTAATTATTATTGCATTATGTGCTTACATTCTAATAATAATAAAACAAATTAAATTCTTCTTCTTTAAAAAAATAAAAAAAACAAAAGCTAAAGTAAATGCAAATATAGCTGTTCGAAACGTAAGCAACTTTTTTATTGTTGTACTCCTGTTTTTTGTTTTTGCAAAAATTATTACAAATTTTAAAACAGTTATTTAAGTCCCGTTAATTATAACAGAGAAAAAATATATTTTGGTTGATTTAGTTAAGTTTTAATTAGTTCTTCAGAGGTATAGCTATGGCACGTACACGCTACGATAAAGCTTTCAAATCTAAAATCATAGAACATTTTAATAACGGTGAATTCCAAATTTCTAATGCGAAAAGGTTTGGGATTATTAAATCAATAGTTTTACGTTTAATTAAAAAGTATAAAACAACTGGAACAATAGAAGTTGTAAATAAAGGCGGGCGAAAAAGAAAAACTTCAGCGCGCACTGACAGAAAAATCGTTCGTTTGTTTAAAAATGATCCCTTTATTACTTCCCGAAATGTTGTAAAAAAGCTTGATCTTGCTAGCACTGTAAGGAAACGGGCCTTGGAAAATGATTTGGGAAGCTTCATGCCGTCTAAAAAACCCGTTCTAAGAAAAAAACATATAAAAAAGGTTTGTATAAATTTTTCAAACTTAATCGTAAGTTTTTATATATTTTATGAAATTTTAGGCTAGGGTTTGTAAAAACTCACTCTAATTGGATCGCGGAGAAATTGTAAACAGTTTTATTTAGCGATGAGTATAAATTTAACTTGTTAAATTCGGATGGTGTATGGCACGTTCGAAGACCAAAGAAAAAGCGCTTAGAGCCACCAAAGGTACTATCAAGCATAGTGGCGGAAGTATAATGGTGTGGACCTGCTTTTCTGCCAATGGAGTTGGCCCTTTTGTTGAAATATGTACAAAAATGGACCGTTTCACTTACAGAGAAATTTTAGCCAACCACATGCTAGATTATGCAGAACGGAAAATGCCACTTCGATGGGTGTTTCAGCATGATAACGACCCGAAACACACGTCGAAGTTGGTTAAAGAGTTTTTATTTGAAAATGGGGTTCAAAAGTTGGATTGGGCGGCACAATCCTCTGATTTGAACCCTATAGAATACTTGTTTGGGATCTTAAAGCGAAGAATTGGAACTCGCCTTTTTGGTAACAAACAGGAGCTTTTCAATTGCCTTAAACAAGAGTGGGAATCGATACCCACATCAGTTTTAGCAAGCCTTATAGAATCTGTGCCAAAAAGATGTGCTGAGGCCATTAAAAATAAGGGATACCATACAAAGTATTGAAAGTTGCTTACGTTTCGAACAGCTATATTTGCATTTACTTTTGCTTTTTTTTATTTTTTTAAAGAAGAAGAATTTAATTTATTTTATTGTTATTAGATTGTAAGCACATAATGCAATAATAAGTACAATCATTGTTTCCAATAAATACAATAAAAACAAAAATATGAGACTTTGATTACTTCGTTAGAAAAAGTTGCTTAGGATTCGAACAGTACTGTATATTGTTACGAAAATAATGTTGGGCACCACAGCGTTTATTACATCGCTAAAATAAATAAACAAAAGCTGGAAGAACAACTAACTATACGTGCTGTTTACAAATAACCAAATCTACAACAACAACCATTAGCAGAGATAAAATAAATAAAAATAACACGACAACAACAATAATCAAGCAGCAAAGAAAACAGGAATCAGAAAATAAACAGGCAACAACAAATACTAAGAGCTGAAAGAGGTAGATGTTTACATACGCATGGCTACAAAAGAACTAAAAGGAAATTAAAAGAAAGAAATGGAATCTACCTGAAATATCGAGAGGTTCGAGAGCTTTCGATGTATTGTTTATTCAGCCATATAAAAAGCACATCGATGCGAACAGCGATCAGTTTATGTGTCGTAAACTCAGCGAGTGCAGTTTATGTAAAGTTAACTTGTGGTAACTGTGAAGAGAGTTTATAAGGAGTAAACTCGTGAAGTAAAAACCAGTTTAGCTGGAGCTAACTCAGTAAAGAGAGTTAAGTGTGGATAACCTCTAGTTGAAAAAGGTTGTGATCGAAGTTATAACTACGATCGGGTTGGAAGATCTTTAGGAAGAAAGATCTGTCGAGTAATTGTTGTTGTTTACAAAGTTGACAGAGTAATTAAGAATAAAAATTGTTATTGCCTGTAAAAAAGTAACAAGCAGTGGTGCACAAAACTGTGTTGAATAAAGGATTTTAATTAAAAACCAAACACAAAATTTATTTTATTTTAACTACAATCTACGAACTCATACATGCACGTTTTTAAAAAGGTAAAAACGTAACAATATTGATATTAACATATTTTGGGCGAAAATTTGCCACGTCAAAAAAAAAAAAAAAAAAAAATTGAGCCTGATGGAAAAAATTGAAAACGGATTTGAATTCAGCGCATCAAAATCATTATATTCCATATAGTTTTATATAAAGGCGTTTTTTTGCTGAAGACCAGTGTAATTAGTCCATTTTATATGCTAATCGTGTGATTATAAGTATAATTTATTGGCTCATACGGCAACTCACAATATTGTGCTTATTTATCACCAATGTAAATGCCAAAATACACCAGAGTTTATTGTATTCTTGTGAGGCAATTGAAGAAGACAATACTCACCAATTTTTATTTTTTAATTGATTTCTTTCTGAACAAACACGTGTTTGTACGGTATTTATAATTGTTATCCCTTCAAATATGCATTTTGAATTATTATATGTAAATTGCATCACAAACTTCTACCATTTCTTTTTTCGTTATTTTTACTATTTTTTATCAAGCGGACACACGATAATCAAAGCCGATGGAATTTTTATTTTTTTAGAGAACAAATTATATTTACTTTAGGGGATTAAGTATTATTCGTAATTATATTTCAATTTAGATAAATACATATTTTAGTGAATTATTTCTTTTAATTTATTGAAAAGTTTTCTCATATGCACCATCAATGGTCTTATTGTGAGCCAATCTCTGACCCACACACTTCTTTTCTTTTTTTTGTATTTTTTTATTTATGTCTTGTTCACTAAATGAGCTCAATATAAATGACGAGGACGCTATTTTTTTAAAGAATGCAATTTGTGTATTTGCTGTAAGAAAATTAATTTCAGTTTGTGAAATAACTTTTTTTTTGCAATGGGTTAAGAAAGGAAAATATTTATCCTGCCGAAATAAAATTTATTATTTTTCTCAAAAAGCAAGAAAAAATTTTCAAAGAAGTTGCAGAAAAGGTAGAGCAAATGGATGCCTCTATCTAGAGAACCGTCAACTTTTACAAAGTAACTGAAGGATTTGTAATTTTGAGAGAAAATATACATCTCAACTCCGTGCAGCAAGATCCCAAAATAATAGCCTGAAAAGTGGCTGAAAGCATTAATTTAAAATTGCAAAGACGTATATGTGATGATAATTTCAGAAATATTTTGATTCATTGATTAAAAGGAGTCAAAGAAGAATGTTGTTTTGTAGAGAGCTGTTAAATTAACCATTAGAGTTCTGGTAAGTGTTAAATTTTTGGATGATAGTAAGTATTGAATTTTTATAATAAAAAGTCGTCAATTCGTGTGGAGAAAATGCGGTAGAGCACTACATAAAGCTAATTTGTACGATAGGGTTATACACGGTCGTGGAGATGTAATGGTTACGGGGTCTGTGCCGGCTAACGGGGTATACAATTTGAGTCCACTGCGAACAAAAGAGCTTACCTAGACACTAAAAGTCAACTGGAAGCAAAATTTAACGAAACTGGGTTTTGGTAGCAATGTTTTATTTGAATAAGTCAACGATTCTAAGAACGCAGCCGATACTGTAAAGCTTAAGATGCATTATAATGTTTCAGAACAGGTGCGTCTTCCATCACAGTTTCCTGATCTCAATCCCATTGATTATTTATGGGATCTGTTGAAGCAAAAAATTCGCCATCATGAATAGGAGGAAACATCACTGGAAGTCACCACAAAACTGATTTAATCCATGCAAAAAAGATTGGCTGTGGTTGTAAGGCGGCGAAATAATTTAAACAATGAGAACCCTTTAAAGTGTTAAGTAAGCTTTTATTGAAATTATTGTGTATTTACTGTTATTGTGCTTCTGCGGGTGGTAGATAGGGCTGCCAGATGAAATTTGCAGAAAATCGTAATTTTTCCGATCAATTTTAAAAATATCGTCATTTGAGTTTCAGAAAATCGTCAAAAAAATTGTCAAAGAAATCGTACAAAAAAGCAAGTTTGTTTTTTACAAATGAGTACCTCGTTTGCCAAATCGATTAACTTTACTGTGAGAATTTTATTAGAAAAACATTGCATTGATTCAAAATTATATTATATTCAAAAAAAATTCTCTGGTACTAACTTTTAATAATACTCCTGCAGTACCAAAGTTATTACAAATGATACACATCCGATTGCATACTATTTTGTCAATAGGAAATTTTGAAATAAAATTTTTAAGCACATACAACTAGCATCCGATTTGGTTGAGTCTCATTCCCAATAGATTGTGAAATCAAATGTACATTACAAGTAAAAAAGCCATGGCACTAGCGATTTGGATGAGTTTGTAATGCAATATGAATTTTGTTTGTTTTTTTTTGCTGCTGTTTTTCTAATTGTTCTTAATTTTAAGACTTACAATGTATACAGTATTGGACCCATCCAACCTTCACTTACAATGTCTGTTCCGTCGGACCCATCTGAAGACCTAGGCCAACGCTGTATAAATCTAAATAGGAGTTGTATAAAGATATTGAATGGGTTCTACTTACATTGCATGTGGTCTCGGATCGAAGATGTATGTGTTAAAAAATTTGCTGGGACTAAACGATAAAGATACTTATAATTTAGGTACTAGCTTTATAAAAGTTTTAAGAGTATTCTTTGACTCTTTTAATAATTTGTTTATACAGTATGGTATACATATTAATAACCGTTACCATTTTTGTTTAGTTGAAATTTTTGGTATGAAGTCACTGTAATGTTATAAGCCATACCAAAAAAATTTTTTTTCGCTAAAAAATGAATGCACGTATTTCTTTACTCTTTATTAACATTGATCGCAAAAATCATAAGAGGTAAGCTAGTTATCTTAACTACAATGAGTTATTAATACTTTTAGAGCTGTCAATTGTCTATATTGCAAAAATCGTAATTTTAGGAGCAAAAACGTCAATCGTTATTTTGTCAAAATTTTCATCGCTATTTTGCCAAAAAATCATCAAAATGACGATAAATCGTCAAATCAGGCAGCTAAGGTGGTAGATCAGAACTGGCGTTAATTTAAAAATTCTTCATAGATTCAATGTTGCAAAGAAAAGGTAGTAGCACGGTGATGTAATATGCAATAGTGTTGCTAACAATGGTTCTCAAAAGAACAGACCATCCAATTTAACACTAATTTATTGTTAAGGTTTTAAGAAGGTGCATTCTCTTTTGTACAAAGACTTTTTCTGCGTATTTTTTTAACACAATTTTACTTTTTTGTATTTTATTTGTATATAATTGATTTTATTTGCTGAATTTTAATATTTATTGAAACTATGCAACAAGATTTAATAAAAAAATGAATTTTATATTCTTAAGTGCTGTTGTTGTGTCATTTTTTTTGTCTTATCTTGGACATAATGGTTTTATACGCACACTTTTTCTGACTAGTGCATCTCTGAAAAATGTTTCTATAAAGAATTTTCTCGTTGCCCTAGGGAATTAAATTAAATATCAAATTAGAAGGCAACCAGGTATCGCCTGTTCTTATAGGACGAGTTCACGACGACTTTTATTATGAATTTCTTTTGCTCCATTGTGCTTATCGACTTCTAGTTTGCCTAAGAACGAGTGCTAGAAATTTAGACATGGGTCAAAAAATGTTGGAGTTATTTGTTGAAAATTTTCCAATTATATTTGGAGAAGACAGCGTCACATACAACATTCATGGCCTTTTGCATTTACAGTATGTCAAGAATGAGTTTACACATATAAAAATAATAAGCCTTTTTACATTTAATTGGCAATAAAATATCAGGGTTTATTACTACATACATATTTTGTTATTGTACATAATTTTTGCAGTATCTTCAAAGGATTATCACCAAAAATATTCCGCTTTATTGCAAATTAAGTGATAAATACAACAAAAATGAATATTAGCCAACTTTTTAAATGTCAACTCCCTACACAGCTACTGCTTTTTACTCAGTTTAGCATTTATTTAAAGGTCAAATGTGTTGTTTCCGTTATCTTTGGAATTAGTTATTGTTTTCTGCAATTGTGTAAATAAGTTGATGATAATGCAAATCTCATTTAGTTCAATATTACACAATTTAACAGATGTCACGAAAAAGATTATCTACAATGTCATTCAGTTGATTTACTATAATAATCATTTGTAAAAGGGTATAGCCGATTTATCAGAAATGCTTTCAGTGGCAAGAAAACTGATTTACAATGTACAAATCGAGCTGTAAAAAGCGGCAGATTGAAGTTAAAGAGGGAATTGGCCCATACCAAACATGCAGAGCGTATTATTATTACAATAATTGCTCAAAACTTCCAAACTTCCACAGTAACACTTGTGAAAGAGCTTGAAGAGGAGATGGTCTTGTTGATTGTCATTAAACGGTTCGGCAGGCAGTTTTAAATTATAAATAATAACCAAGAGTAGCACATAATAAATCATTTGTATCTGCAACAAACGTAGAAAAGCGTTATCTCGTCGCCATTATAAACGTTTAACAACCGTCTGACTATTGTTATAACGTTACAATTTGTGCTGAAATGAAAATGGTGTAGTATTACAATGATGGACAAACAAGAGTGTGGAAAAAAAAACCCTCAACGTTAAATGTTAAATTAATGTTAAATTTAAAAAAATGCCAATATTGGTTTAGGGGAAAGCGTAGAAGACTTTGCTTTTATAGAATCAATATTGGATGCACGGCAATACTAAGACATTTTAAAGACCCATTTAATAAGCATTTTGGTTCCTCAGGGACAACAAACCATAATTTAAATATTATCAGGACAACGATTCTAAGAATAATTCGCATATAGAGCGAATGTGTCTTCTTTGTAATTGCGGAAAAGTTATAGACACTTCTGCACAAACCCCTGACATTAACCCTATTAAAAATTTTTTGAAAAAAAAAGTAGCTAAAAGCCGACCAAAAAATACCGGCGGATTATAGTCTAAAAAAGTTGGTTAATTGGTTGAATAAGCTACTACAACGCGTAATAAATGCTAAAGAAGGTCATACCAAATATTAAAAGTCTGAAAAATGTTTTCATTATCCGCTAAATATATTTTTTTTAATTTTTGTGTAAAGAGTTAGTTGACAATACCAAATGTGAGCAAAATTTGTTTTTGGTAAATTTCTTATGTGTTTTGAAGTGAATTTATTTTCTATTAATTACTTCAGATTCTAGAAGATGGTATATTATTATAATAAATTTAAAAAATAGTTTTAGGAAACAAAAAGTATCATTTTATTGCTGATGAAGTTGTTGAAAATGTAAGAGATTTCGCACCTTGTACTAATTTTTCTGAATATCCCTTTAAAAATTATTAACAAATTTTGAAAAAATACGTTAAAAACCATCAAAATTTTGCAACAAATTTCCAATAGAATTCAACATGAAAATATGATTCTAACTTAACCGGAAGAGAAATTCAAACAAAAATGGTACAACCACCACCTCCTCAAACAAAGATTTTCTTTTAACACCAAATTTTCCCAATAACAATAATAATAAAGCCTTATATTGCCTTCAATATTAATAATAGATTTTTCAAGTGGAAAGACTAGAAAGCTTGTTTATTGAGCCGTTCGATTCCCTTTCTACTATAGGGACCTGTTTAGTTGATCTTAACAATGTAAACGAGTCTAAAACTTTTAAAATGAAGGATATAGAATGTAAATTGACCCGTTTTCCACAAGATACAAAATTCGTTTTACTCCTAATATGTATCTGATTTATATTTCTGATTTATATTTTTTCACAAAAGAAAAATCTTCCAAAATTTAAACGATTCTAGTTGGATTAAAGTTGAAAATTGAAAGTCTTTAAAACACATTACGTATTTTACTTAAAAATTAACATATTTAACATTACAGTTGATCCAAATACTTGCCAAAATTGCCAACATTGGAAAAGCCAATACGAAAAAAATTGACCAATTAGTATGTATAAGCTGAAATAGAAAACCATTTATTTATTTACTTAATCCAATGTTTATACTATATTCCAACAAACACAGAATCTGTAAATCGTTTAAGAGGTACCATTGAAGCGGTGTCAGGTAAAACCACAAAATTACATTATTAAAAGGTGTTTCACTACGGAGTTTATTTGCTTTTATTTTTATTTTACTTTCAAAACTAGCTACTAGCGTTCGACAAAATACTGTGGTAATGGAGGCTTGCTACACAGAAAGTGTTAATTGGAAACTTATTGGGAAGGCAAAAAGACGATAATCATATTAGAAAGTTGTTCCCAATAATGTCTACTGAAGATTTGGCAACGGCAGAAAATTCAATACAAGAGTCGAATCGGGCAACTTTTTAATTATGTATATTGTTCCTTTATCCTTTACATAATACATTGATTGCATTAAATTATTTCAGACTCGATGTATGTATATCATCTTTTTTGAATGGCAAATTGCACAAATCTTTGACAGAGATTTTTACTGTTAATGTTATTATGGAGTACATGGCAAAATTTCTTTAAAAACATATAAAAGACTTTTTGATGTCTTGAAAGGTAAATTAAGATGTAAATATTGTACAATAAAAACTAAATTAATGTTCGTTTAATTTAACAAAAGCAGTAAAGCCAACTGAGACGAAAACTCTGGAAAATCAGTAAGATACGCTCTGAAGATTATAAAAAGTGTCACTTCCAAACAGTTTGCACAAACAAACAGAAAAAAATAGCAATAATAACCCAAATGATAATTTAGTTGCATTAAATTAATTTTTTTATTTTAAGTGTTTTTAATTTTCACATAATTTTATATCATATTCGCACATACAGATGTAAGCCTTAATTGGTAATTAAGTGATTTTAGGCAATTAAGGCCTTAATTGGTAATTAAGTGATTTTAGGCAATTAAGGCCTTAATTGAGCTGAAGTTACCATACAATTGCGCAGTTAATAAATTGCTCAATTAGTAATTAATTGCATTATTAATTGAAACGAATTTACAATTCAACCCTATGTAAAATATGTAAAATGATGTGTGTTCAGTGAGAACTGACAACTATCTACAGTATGGAAAATCCGTATTCATAAAAATTTTCAAATAGCATTTTTAAAATGATTAATTTTTAATAAATAAATACTAAAAAATATTTTTATACAGTTTTAAATAGAGGTTTTATTACTTAAAATAAATAAAAAAGGCACTATAATTACCATATATCGTCTTTTTAGAAAAATAATAAAATTCAAACAAATAAATTTTTTTGGTTGTATGAATGCGGATTTCACACACTGTACAATGTTGTATGAAATATATATTGTCAAAATGAAAAAATTCTTTCTAAAGTCAAAGTGTTATTCTCAAAATCATAAATTTAAGTTTTCACGAACAACATTTATCTTAGCATTTTCAGCTGTCAAGTGCTAAACAAGCCAACTTAATTGCGCTATATGTGAACAGCAAATTCGATAGTTTAATTTAAAAGTTAATTGATTAAATTAAAATCTATGTCCGAATATGGTATTAATTTCATTGTTTTTATGATAAATTTTTAAAATGAATTAATTTTGTTTTTGTCTTTAAGAATTACTATTTCAATAAATATGAATTTATATAAAAAAATAAAAAAACACTTTTTATTTTAAAATTTTAGCATTACAAGCCAACTTGCAAAATCCTAATCATTATTTAGTCAGTGCATAATTGACTCAGAGTACCTATTTGTTTTGTACACCACAAGCTAGCTTATAATGAGCCAACCGCAAGCTAACTCATAATGAGCTAACCACAAGTTAACTCATAATTAACTCATAATTAGTTAACTTGTGGTTGTAACTAACTATGAAACTTATACAGACATAGCGAGTACTGACTAACTCCTATGATATTCTGTGTTAAAATCAAATAAAACTTGTATACTCAAATGAGTTAGCTTTTGTGTCACCTGACACTCATTTCTGGTTAACTATAAGTTAGTCGACTCAAATCAAGTTTTTCGCATGAAAAATTTACATTAAATATACTCTAAAATCATTTTAAATTTTATTAACGCACAACTACTTTTTTGATTAAATTAAAATAATATAGTTACGTTTTAACCTTTTTAAAACGTTTGAGTTCGTTTAAATTGCGTTTAAAATAAATATAAATACCGTTTTTATTTTCCTGTTTTACTGTTATCTTTTATTTACTACACAATAGCTTTTATAGAGTTTACAGCAACTTAATCACCCCTATTCCGACTTTCGATTACGTCTCCGCACTCAGTTACGTTTCGATCGTAAATTGGTATTCCAAAAGAAAATCGAATCGAAAGAAAAAGAAGAAGAAAATAGTGTTCTCAAAAGCATAGGAACGTATGAAATAGAAACAGAAAAATAAGCAAATTTTAATAAAAAGTAGTGCATGCACTAAGGGGTTCAATAAGAAACCACAAAATTTTTGTTTTTTCTTTATCTTTTTCATGCAAATGGACAAGCGTATATTAATATTTTTATTAAATTTTTGTTACACTTCGTATATTTTCATTTCGTGTTTAATAAAAATAAATAATATATCATATAGTTTTGTTTGGCTATACATTTTTTTTCAAATAAAAACCAAGGATTAAGAAATCTCCGTCACAACTTTAACAACTTAGATAAACGTAGTTGCGATCGTAAAGCAGAATACATACAATCGAAGAACACTGAAGGGAATCGAAACTCAGAATACCAAATTTGCCAAGCGGAGAAAATTTCGATTCGAATCGAAAGTCAGAATAGGGGTGGAATATTCACTATACAGCACTTTTATTTCCGCTTTAACACGTCTTTATCTTACGACAGCCAAATGAAAACTAACTGACATGTAGGTAAAACAGCCCTTCATATACCTAATTGTCTGCATTTTAGAAGGTTCAGGAAATATCGACCATTTTCCATTTTCACATCCGCTAATTCAAATGTAACGTAAAGATATTTGATGTGGCAGTACTGCCAACTTGACATATACCAAAATACCACAATGCAAAGTTGTATTTTTATTTTCCTAACAATATTATTAAATCTAATTAAAATTCAATATACAGTGGTCAAAAAACTATTTGACATCTCATATTATTTCGGAAATCTTCTTAAAATGTTGGTATAATTACAAATTTTGCATGCAATATTACTGTATTTTGTTACGTTGTAGTCGTTATTTGATTTACAGTTACAAAATTTATAAACATTGTGCATTTTAAAATTATTTAGCTTAGTTAAGAAAAATACACAATTTTCAAAGCAAAAAAAGTATTCAACAATTATCGTTTTCTTTTTTTCTGTTGCTAATAAGTTTGTTTATAGTTTATATTTTTACTGTTATTAGTACCGTTAGAATTTAGGTATATAATTCCAAACAAGTTTGCTCATTAATGTGCATATGAACGTAAGGATGGGACGCAAAGGAAAACAGACCTCAGTCGATATAAGAAATTTAATAATTCATAATCTTAAATTGGGAAAATCTGTAAACCTCAAATCATAAATAGTTAAAAAAATCAAGAATAATCGGTCGTGAAGTGAAAAAGAACCCCATAATTAACACATCTACACTAGCCAAAAGTACCGAGGAGTACTCAGGCATTTCAGTTATACCCCAAACAAAAAGAAATATTAGAAAAAACACGAGCTCCATGCTAGTTTTGACAGGAAGATACCACACATTTCCAAGAAAAATAGGAATATTAGGTTAGAATTCGTGTTTAAGCTTCCTGAGTTTTGGATGGATGTTATTTTTGCTGATGAAAGCAAATATAACCTTTTTTTGTTGTGATGGAAAGGTTTTAGTACATCGGAAACCCAATACACAGTTTGAAGATAGAAATATTGTACGAACTGTAAAACACGGCTGAGGTGGTGTTATGATATGGGTGTGTATGACGGCATAAGGTGTAGGCAATTTAGCATTTATTGATGGCATTATGGATCATCATAAATACATTAACTTGCTTAAATAAAATTTACGATAGGACGCTGAAAACTTCAGACTTTCCGCCCGATTTCAGTTTTACCAGGATAATGATCCTAAACTTACGGCCACCAATACAAATCTTAGACTTTTATGTAATTGTCCATAAATAATACAAACTCCGCCACAGTTTCCAGATCTAAGCCCCACTGAGTCTTTGTGGAGTTACTTGGAGAAAAAAATTAGATCACATGATTTTACAAATAAAAATCAGTTGAAAGAAATCCTGCCAGAGTGGAGCAATATCAATTCTGAATACACAAAAAAAATTGATAAGATCTATACCAGAACGTTTAAGAGAGGTTATAAGACTCAAAGAAACAGCAACTCGTTTCTAAACTAACAACAAATGTTTTATATTTCAAGAATATTGTCATTGTCGAATATTTTTTTTGTCAAATTTTTTTTATTTATGTTTTGAATTATAAATTTTTTGTATTAGTTTCTCAATTTTGATCTCAATTTTTCAGTTTTGTTGGCCACTGTACGTTATGTTAACAAATTTTGTAATTTGTTGCTTAAAAGGAAATGTTTAAAAAAAAATATTAACTTTTTGCAACAAATTAATTACTTTTTAAATAATACTAAAAATTTCAAAAATAAACTTTGACTTTTGCCACATTTATTACTTATTTTTTATATGACCTTCTTTTGATTTAATTATAACCTGAATACGTCTTGGAACGGATTCCTCTTTCATAGAAACCTTGATGCAATATATCGATGTGTGCTGTTTTGGCGTCCGTTCGTCCCAAAAAACTTAACACATTTGCCTACCCCATCTATCCCCATAAGCCCACACATCATTATGTTATCCCCTCCAGACTTCACCCTTGGTTAAACAACTGGATTAAATTTTTTTATTTTTTTATTTGTAGAAGTTTCCGAAAAGTAAAAAAAATTTTTGTTGCTCAAGAGTGCAACTAGCGACTGGTGCTGTGTATTTACGCCCTGGAAAACTTCACTAACTAATATACATATCTGCCGTTCGGGATTGGGTTTCAATGAGTTTAGTTGATCATTCTCCATATATAAAAATCAATATTTATTTACAGAAGATGAGAAAAGGTTATTGTTGCTCAAGAGTGCATATCTTTTTCGATCTACTTTGGTTTTCACGTTCTTTGTGAGACGTTTAAGGTTTGTTTTTAATATCTTTGATACTTAACATTATTTTATAAAAAAAGCCTGAAATACGTTAATTAGATTTTGAAACAAAATATCAGTTTAAATTTTTAAGAAAAAGTTAAGCGGTTTAAGCATGAGACGCAGCAAAAGTGAACGTTGCGTATACGCAACGCTGTGCCTTAATGAGTTAATAAGATAAAAATAAAGAAAATTATTGCACAAAGTTTTGTTATTATCCATTTTATAGCCAAACACCTCAATTTAATAAACTTTAATTTTATTATTTTTATTGAATTTTTTATTATAATTAATTATAGATCATTTCATACTTTTGGAAACTTTTCTAATGCATTAGCCGTACGGAGTCGGTGTTTAACTGTAGGTCCCTTTCAATGAGTCTAAAAATAAAATTTGGTACAGCTCATTGACTGAGAGAAGTCCCATGTTCCTTAATGGAATGTTATGGGAATTAATATTATTATTATTATTATTATTATTATTATTATTATTATTATTATTATTATTATTATTATTATTATTATTATTATTATTATTATTATTATTATTATTATTATTATTATTATTATTATTATTATTATTATTATTATTATTATTATTATTATTATTATTATTATTATTATTATTATTATTATTATTATTATTATTATTATTATTATTATTATTATTATTATTATTATTATTATTATTATTATTATTATTATTATTATTATTATTATTATTATTATTATTATTATTATTATTATTATTATTATTATTATTATTATTATTATTATTATTATTATTATTATTATTATTATTATTATTATTATTATTATTATTATTATTATTATTATTATTATTATTATTATTATTATTATTATTATTATTATTATTATTATTATTATTATTATTATTATTATTATTATTATTATTATTATTATTATTATTATTATTATTATTATTATTATTATTATTATTATTATTATTATTATTATTATTATTATTATTATTATTATTATTATTATTATTATTATTATTATTATTATTATTATTATTATTATTATTATTATTATTATTATTATTATTATTATTATTATTATTATTATTATTATTATTATTATTATTATTATTATTATTATTATTATTATTATTATTATTATTATTATTATTATTATTATTATTATTATTATTATTATTATTATTATTATTATTATTATTATTATTATTATTATTATTATTATTATTATTATTATTATTATTATTATTATTATTATTATTATTATTATTATTATTATTATTATTATTATTATTATTATTATTATTATTATTATTATTATTATTATTATTATTATTATTATTATTATTATTATTATTATTATTATTATTATTATTATTATTATTATTATTATTATTATTATTATTATTATTATTATTATTATTATTATTATTATTATTATTATTATTATTATTATTATTATTATTATTATTATTATTATTATTATTATTATTATTATTATTATTATTATTATTATTATTATTATTATTATTATTATTATTATTATTATTATTATTATTATTATTATTATTATTATTATTATTATTATTATTATTATTATTATTATTATTATTATTATTATTATTATTATTATTATTATTATTATTATTATTATTATTATTATTATTATTATTATTATTATTATTATTATTATTATTATTATTATTATTATTATTATTATTATTATTATTATTATTATTATTATTATTATTATTATTATTATTATTATTATTATTATTATTATTATTATTATTATTATTATTATTATTATTATTATTATTATTATTATTATTATTATTATTATTATTATTATTATTATTATTATTATTATTATTATTATTATTATTATTATTATTATTATTATTATTATTATTATTATTATTATTATTATTATTATTATTATTATTATTATTATTATTATTATTATTATTATTATTATTATTATTATTATTATTATTATTATTATTATTATTATTATTATTATTATTATTATTATTATTATTATTATTATTATTATTATTATTATTATTATTATTATTATTATTATTATTATTATTATTATTATTATTATTATTATTATTATTATTATTATTATTATTATTATTATTATTATTATTATTATTATTATTATTATTATTATTATTATTATTATTATTATTATTATTATTATTATTATTATTATTATTATTATTATTATTATTATTATTATTATTATTATTATTATTATTATTATTATTATTATTATTATTATTATTATTATTATTATTATTATTATTATTATTATTATTATTATTATTTTTTTTTTTTTTTTTTTTTTTTTTTTTTTTTTTTTTTTTTTTTGGCGTATGAGGTAGGGTTAAAAATGCCTTCGCACTTACAGTGACCGTCGTCGACTGCGTTCAGTGGTGTTTCCACTAAAACAATCCCTCCTCCTCTTCTGGGGGGACTCCCTTCCCGGAACCGCTCTCCGCATTACTTCAGGAAGGCCCAGAACGACGTCCTCATGAGGACCATTTCTCACTTACCCACGTCTGGGTCCGCCATATTCGAAGCCAGGATCATCCCGTTGGCCCGCGAGTCTCATCTCCTGCCATCTGTCGAGATCTTCCTTCTTATTTCGCAATACACATCCTGTATACACCTTTACTGCGTTCCATCCGTTCTCGTTCTCTAGCATTTTGTCCACCAGATTATCGGGACCAATCTCACCAATCTGCCGCCTCAAATTGTCCCTTTCAGCCTGCCATCTCACGCAGTCAAAGAATGTGTGCTCAGCGTCATCATTCTCCGCCTCGCAATAAATGCAACTTGGAGCTTCTACCTTCCCCATGCGATGCAGATAGCCCCGGAAGTATCCGTGGCCCGAAAAGAGCTGGGTCATAAAGTAGTCAACCTCGCCAAAGTTCCTTCGAATCCATATTTCTATGTTGGGAATTAGTCTCGCTGTCCATCTGCCCGTTGTCTCAGAGCACCATCTCTCCTGCCAACGTTGCATGGTCTGGGATCTCAATTCCGCGGCCCCAATGCTGAGGTTTTCTCTCCTCGCATCCCATGCCCTCTTGCGCTCCAAAGCCAGCAAATCGATGGGTATCACTCCACTTATCACAAAGATTGCCGCCCCTGAGACCGTACGATAGGCCGAAGCCACCCTGAGTGCCGCCGTACGCCTCACTGCTTCCAAGACCTTGCGCTTTGTCTTTGACCTCAGCGCATCTCCCCAAATCTCGCTACCGTACAATAATATGGAGTCCGTGGTAGCCATAATCAGCCTTCTTTTGCCCTGAGTCGGCCCACCAATATTCGCCATCAGCCTACTCAGCATGCCCGTCACCTTTGCAGCCTTTGCAGCCACATGCTGTATCTGAGCCCAATAAGTGAGTCTGGAGTCGAGCCTCACTCCCAGATACTTTACCACCTTCTGCGTAACCAAGGACAAATCGCCCACTTGCATGTCAATTTCAAGCGGCATGTGAGCCCGTGTCATCAGAATGACCTCCGTTTTCTCACCGGCAAGCTGCAGACCGTGATCCTCAAGCCATGTTCTAGTCCTTATCATAACTTGATTCAGCTTCCTTCTAGCATCCTCGGTATCCCTAGCCGAAATAACCGCCACCACATCGTCCGCGTATCCCACGAGATGAGTGTCCTCCGGCATATCCACTCTCAAAACCTCGTCATAACTTATATTCCAGAGGCTCGGCCCCAAGATAGATCCCTGGGCTGCACCAGACGTGACACTTATCACCCTCCGCCCCTCAGGTGTATCATAAATAAGCTCCCTGTCGCTGAGGTAACTTCGGAGCATCCTCATCAGGTATTCGGGGGTATGAAATCTCTCCCGTAGTGCCCTCAAAATGTCCCTCCACTGTAGGCTGTTGAAAGCATTCCGTACATCCAAGGTCGCTAAGACCGTTATACGCTTTGGATAGTAGCGTCTCCGTTGTGCACGCTCGACAGACTCCACCACATCTGCTATAGCACCCACAGTCGACCTCTGAGGTCGAAAACCGTATTGCCTCTCCGATAGCCCTCCAGCCAATTCGACGGATTCCGCCAGTCTGCGCTGCAGTAGCCTCTCCAAAAGTTTTCCGGCGCAGTCCAGCATACAAAGAGGTCTGTATGCTGACGGGCTAGTCTGATCTGATCCCTTGCCAATCAATGTAAGCTTCTGTACCTTCCATCGTCTCGGGAAGATGGCCTGAGCAATACATGCATTATAAACCCCGAGTAGTGCGTCCGGTCGGTTTTCAGCCAACAACCTGAGTACCTCAGCGGGTATTCCGTCCGGGCCAGGGGCTTTGTTGATCCTAAGACCCCTCGCCGCTGTTTTCAGCTCCTCTTCAGTAAAAGGCGGAGGTATCTCAGCAGCCCAGGATTCCAATTCCCCACTCAGTGGGGGGTGGACAGGAAACAAGCCTCTCACTATACCATCGATGATCCCGCTATCCAAGTGAGGGGTAGAAGTATTCGCCCCCAGCTTACGTCGTACGATCCTATACCCAAGTCCCCAAGGGTTGCTGTTCAGATCGCTCCTTAGCTCCTCCCATTTCGTCCTCTTGCTCGCGACGATTGCCCGTTTCAAAGCCGCCCGGGATTGCCGAAAGTCTTCGGCCTCCCGTAGTGCGTCTCCCCTGCGTCTCGCCCTTGTGTACCTTCTCCTGTTGCAGAGGCAGGCTCCCCTGAGTTCAGCAATCTCATGTGTCCACCAATACGCCGGCCGTCTCCTCGAGTTCAGCCTCACACGAGGCATCGAAGCGCCGCAGCCATGACTAATACGTTCCATCATGGCATTTGCCAATGAGTCCGCGTCATCCCCGTAGTCCGAAGATAAGTAACTATCAAAAGTCGCCAAAAAGACCGCTGGGTCTAGCCTACTCGCGTTCCATCTTCGAGTTCCGCTCCTTCTACGCACAGGCGGTACATCGTTTCCCCCCGTGATCCGGAATGTGATGTACTGGTGATCACTGCCCGTATAGTTTTCCAAGACTCTCCATTCAGTCATTGAACCGGACAATCTATCGGTCACCAAGGTGATATCCGGCGTGGTATACTCACATCCCGGTCTCCTGAAGGTTGGAGTATTACCGTCGTTCGCTATCATCAGACCCAACCTTGCAGCCATGTCCAGGATACATCTTCCCCGTGTGTTCGTCGTCAGGTCACCCCACTCGACTGCCTTGGCATTGAAGTCTCCGGCTACTATGAATGGTCCTCCTGTCTCGCGGATCGTGTCCTCAATAAGGTCCAGCTTCATCATAAATTGATCCATACTGTCACTGGGAGTGAGGTAGCAGCTCATCAGTGTGAATCGTCCAGTTCGGATGTACGTGTAGCCACATCCGGCCCCGTGACGAGCAACCGTTAGTCCCATGCTGTCAGGCACCCAAATTGCAGCCGTCTCGGTCTCGTCTTCGAACCATAACCCTCGGGAGATTCGTCCATACTGCTCGCTGATGACGACCACATCCACCCTTTCCTCGACTGCTATCTGCCCAAGTAGAGCATCTGCCGTCCGGCTCCTATGCATATTCGCCTGAAGCACTCTCATAATTTACCGACTAGTGGGCATCTGCGCGAACCTGGCAGGTGATCGGTTCGGTCCCGTTTCGCATCAGCACAAAGTACGCATCTTGCGGTCGCTCTGCAGTTGCTCATCCTGTGTCCAGTTACACCGCATCTAATGCACACGTCTCCTCTATCCGGACCCGAACATTTCGCTCGTGAATGTCCAGTCCCAAGGCAACGGTAGCACCTCCGGATGTCCTCGCACGGTCGTATTCTGGACCGGATCCATCCTACTCTCACGTCTCCGATTTGCACGAGCTTAGTGGCACTCTCCGCCGTTAATGTGACGAAAGCCCGTACCTGCTCTCTTGAATTTGGCGCTGTGATCCTCGTCCGGATTGGCTCCCCTTGGTCTGTAAGTAACTTCCGAATTGCAGCCTCCACCTCTTCCGCAACAGTCAAGGAATCAAGGTCGCGTATCTCCACCGTAGCACTTGGCCTTAGTTCCGTAACGTGAGCTGTTTCCCGGACAGTACTCCTAAGCTGTTGGACAAACTCCTGTCCGACTTTCTCTCCTTTGCCGAACTCCATGAGAATAGCGCCAGTCATCGTCTTTCTGACCGACCTTATCTTCGTGGAGTTATTCGCCATCATCTTGCTGCGGATATCTTTCAGTACTTCCGAATAGCTTTTGCCCGCTGCAGGCCTGATCATCACCGCCTCCGGCTTTGTACGCCCGGGTCTCGGTCTATTCGCCTTGCTTAGTTTGGCCGGTTCCTTTCGTGTTTCTCGTTTCCTGCCCTTTCCGGTAACCGTTTGCCAGCCGTCCATTCTCTCCTTGGGAATCTCGTTCTCGCCCACATTGGGCCCTTTCGCCCTCACCTTCTTGCCGTTTTCGGCCTGGACCGGGCTGGTTGCAGCCCTCTTTGCATTTGCCGATTTAGGGGTGTGGGCATCCACCGACGGGTTGATAGCAATCCTTCTACAAATGTTTGAGGCCGTCCTCTCTTCCTCTGCTGCTTTCCAAGTGCGTCTGTAATTGGATATAACATCCAGCAACTCAGATATTCTAGAAATTCCAATCTTGACATCCTTACTAATGTTCTTCTGGCGATTTGTAGCCCTCTGCATATCGCCTATTGCCATCCTGCACTGGGAGATCGCGTCCTCCTCCATCTTCCTCATCCTCCGTATCAATTCCAGTCGAGGGGAGCTAGCCATCGCCACGTTCAATATGTCCCCTCTAGTCGTTTCCACTGCGTTTCCATCCATTTGATCGATAGAGATCGCATCGTCCGCGTGCCGCTGTTCTCCGACCCTAGTACTTTCATTGACCGAGTCATTTCCGTTCCTCAGCGTGCAGCCAAAATTTTGCCCGGCCTTTTCTAGGCTCCTGCGTGGAGCCTTATCTGATGCGTGCCCAGTTTCAGTTCGATCGCGGGTAACTGTCCCGATTGATCCTTGAGAGTTCCTAGGGGTTGCATCTGCCCCTCCGGTCGCTGTTCTCAAAGAATTCTGCGGAGATCTCCCAATTTTGGAACTCTTGCGGAACGGGTCGATTTCATACCCTCCTCGTGCCAAACCATCTTCATTTTCAGTGCTTGTAGCATTATCTGATACCCTAGCCAAGCCTACCGGGGTATCATTGCAGTCACTTGATCTCGACGACTGGTAGCCTGCTCGCACACTACCCAAAGCCGCCGGTACTGGGGTTATTAATCCCTGCACCGTAACATTATTCCTTAATGAACCTTTCATCTTCGATTTTTTTTTCCGGGTTTCTTCCCGTAGCATTTTATACCTACTGCCAGGTGACTCAAAGTCAGCCGTTCCTAACATGGAAACAGACGCTGGCCAAGAAGACGCTCCACCCGGGAAAGGTCGCGCTTGGACTTACCTGTTGGTCCGCGGGAGGTATTTCAATCCCCTCCTACCACCCATATCTGGGAGGCATTCCCCTATCCGCCACCTGGGGACGCGCCCTATTGGGGTTACAGGCTCCCCGTAGGGGATTTATTATTACATGATTCATGATTCAAATTCAACTATTCGTACTCACAATAATGTTGATTCATAAGTATGAGTAGCAATTAGTATGAATCACACACCGTACTCATACTTATAGCTATTTATACTCATAACATTCGTTCATTTCTCAGAAAATACTTATAATCTGCGAGCACTAATTTTGCTATACTCTTTCCAATAATACGTTTGGTATCTCACCAATGTCAATTGTATTTTTTTTCAAGGGCTGCTAGCCATCGTCAACAAGCTATCAAAAATAGAATACTTGTGTGCACATGAGAATAATTATTTTAATGGCAACACGGCTACCGACTACACGACTACCGTTGCAGTCCGTAGCCAACTTAGGCTAATTTATATTTTTCTTGGCGACAAAAAGTTAAGTGCTGTCAATAAAATAAGATGCATGAAAGAGGCATTTTAAAAACGCAATACATGAAATATTTAAATTAAAAACGAGAAAAAAATGTATGTGGCACAACTGGAATAGAATAATCATATCTCCACTGAAATGTTTTGTTTAGGTTATGTTCAATGTGTCGAATCAGATGTTTGTTTTGTAGCTGTGGTCATTAATAATTAAGTAGCTGGTTACTTTGCTTCTTTTTAGCCAGCGTCTTTTGTAGTCGTGTTGCCTATGGTCGGTAGCCTTGAATGTGTTTATAGCATCAATGGGTTTATGGTATCACGTGCCATGTGGCAAGTGACATTGTCTTGTTGAAGCCATACATTAACCAGGTTAAATTATTCTATTTTGGACAAAAAATGTCAGTGTGTTGAACTGAAATTAAATTAATTTTTTAAATATGAAATTATTCAAATGTGTAAACAAAAAATAGTTCTGGCAACTCTTTTCCTTTCTACACCGCTATTATCATTAACAAAGAGGCGCTGTATCTGTATTTTGCAACAAGCCTTAAAATATGCACACATTTTTGATGTTTTATAAAAAAACAAAAAAATTTTTCGCCATTTAATAAAACTATATGAAATATAATAATTTTAATGCGTTGAATTCAAATCCGTTCAAACGTTTACGAACAAAATTTCCTATAAGTCATCTGAACACATTTTTTTTGTATTTTCAACAGTTTCGGAGTTATTCACAACTTAGCTGCGAAAAAAAAGTTTTTTTTGCGCAAAATTACAGCAATTTTTTTTTTTCAAAAAGCAATAAATAATTTTTCAGAATGATGATATTAAGCACCTAAATTAAAGCTTAAAATGTTGAGAATAAAGTAAGGTTTACATCACGAAAATCGGTTGGCTTCTGCTGTTTTTATTCAAAATTAGAGGAATTTTTGTTTTCTTTTATTTCCAAAAAGTTATACAAAAAATATTAAAATATAATTTTTACATTTCGGCTTTTAAATTAAAGCCAGATATGTAACCTGTAAAGAGAGGTATCTAAGTTTGATAAATGTTCCTAAATGTTTGGTGGTAATTGCACTAAAATCGGTGAAGGCGTTTTCAAGTTATGATGCAATATATTGACATAACTACCATATTTTGGGCGAAAAATTTGCTACTGCCACAAAAAAAAAATTTTAAACTCGATGGAAAAAAACTGAAAACGGGGTTGAACTCATCATTATATTCCATATAGTTTTATTTAAAGGCGTTTTTTGCTGTAGACCAATGTTATCAACCTGTGGTCCGATTGACGCAATACACCAATTATTGATAAGACAATCGTACGATGGCTCAATTGGCAATTAATTATGTGTGGATTCTGTAAAACTTTATTGAATATGAATTAACCATCGACATACACCCAAATTACACGATGGCTTCAAAGGCATGCCTTTTTTTAAATTCTCTTTTAAATCTGCTTCTTAAAATCAACTGCATTAAGGCATGTTTTATTTTGCAGGTTTGATTTTTAACTATAATTCTTTTAGTTTACATTGAAGAACAAAGCAGAATGACCAAAACGAAAATAAACGTAAAGGAGAATACAGAAAAGTCATGAAAAACAGAAATGGTGTCTTTCTTGCCGCTTCTCTATTTTTCCTATTTCTCTCGTCTACAAACAAAGAACTCCTTCAATTGAGTGATAGACTGTCATAAAATAGTTTGCAAATAAAAAAGTGTCCAGACCGATGCATACGAGTCCTAGTCTAGAATATTTAAATCCAGCATTCTTTAATGTGCTAAATATAGTAAAAATCGATTTTTTATTAACTATACCTGCCAATCAAATTTGTTCATTGGAACGCACAAATTTTGAATTAATAAGACTAATTTATTATAAAATAGACTCTAGCAGGTCATATTATCCCTTACAAATAAATATATAAATTAATTTTCTTTTTGATTTCAATTAAAATTACTTTTAATAATGTAATAAGAAAAATTATAAGTGTGCTGTACTTTGAAATCAATCCGATACTTTTGGCGTAAAATTCTGTAAACTTTACTACCAAGCCATTTAGCACATGTTACAATCAGCCTTAAGATATGCTTAATTTTTTTGCAATATATGTACATACGAATTTTTTTTGTTTATCGTTGTCTATCATTAGCAAATTATTTCTGTTTTGTGTTTCTCATATTCTTTATTTATTTATTTTCGAATTAACTTACAAAATTTAAAAAAATAAACAAAATAAAATTCCCTATACTTTTAAAATATAATCAGTGGTTTTTCATATTTTATTTTGATTTGTTGATATACTTTGTTGTTTAGATTTTATTTGTTTATACTTTTACTTTTACAGGTGAGAATGACGTTGGCACCCATAATCGAATCAGAATTAATATTTTTGTTAACTCGAGTTCATAGCCCATATTTTATATGTATGTACATAGTATGTATGTTTGTACATACAACATAGACAAATTATTCACAATATATCTTATAAAAATTAATGAATGAATTTGTTATTGTTTGAAAAGATTAAAAATAAAACCAAACTTTTCCAAACGATATTTAGACGGAAGATCTTTAATGGTTTGGAAATATATATTCTGTGTTCACATGATGCTAGAGTTGGTTTTTCCGAGTACGAAAATGAGCTCAACAGTGTACACAACATTTGTCCACACTAATCCAAATTTATTTTTTTAAAGTAATCGTTGAAAAAATATTATTTTATAATAAGCAATACGACACCATAATTGAACTAAAAACGGCGGTAATTGCTTTTTTGGAGTCAATCGCAGCACAAGTCCGTTTAAATTATGTGTGAAGTTAGGGCTGCAAGATATATTTTTTCATCCTTCCCAAATAAAAAAAAAAAAAAAAATTTCCTCAAAAATATCCCGTCTAAAAAGAAATAATCCGAAAGAAATCCCTTTAAACCAAACAGTATTTTTAAACGATTATGCTATAAACACATTTAAGGCTACCGAATATCGACTACATCACTACAAAAGATACTGGCTGCAAAAGTAGTCAAGTAACCAGCTACTTAATTATTTTAACGAGTACAGCTACAAAATAAATGTAAACAAATGGCGACATGATTATTCTTTTTCAGTGGTGTATATAAATCTCATGTATTGCGTTTTTAAAACGCCTGTTTCATGCATCTTATTGTATTAACAGCACTAAACTGTTTGTTGTCGCCAAGAAAAACAGAATTTGGTCTAAGTTGGCTACGGGCTACAACTATACTCGTATAGTCGGTAGCAGTGTTGTCGCTAAAATAATTATTCTCATATGCACACGTGTATGCTATTTTTGATAGCTTGTAGTCGATGGTCAGTAGCCTTGAATATGTTTGTAGCATTAATTTTTAATATATTTTTGGATAATATAGCACTGCAGATAATTTTTATGTTATAAATATACATTTTTACATCTAGAAGTACATACAAAGGCCCAGATATACGTATGTATGTATTTCAACGAGCCATTAGTTTATAAAAAGAATTTGTGTGCGTAGATAGAGAATTCAAATTATGCAAGCGCCAACTTAGTAGCATAAATACTCTCCTCTTGGATATACGAGTACATTAATAATTCCCGCGATATCCCATCATTATTGAAAGCGATTAGAGAAGTTGTTCATACGGTGAATACTCATAATCAGTCGCTAGGATTGTTATGAGGTGTTACCGCTGAGGACCATTTGGTGGTAGGCAGGTTTCATACCACAGCGGTACACAAGCCTGCCCTCACGAGTCCGTTAGCAAAGTGCGACCCTGTTAGGCGCATCAAGTTGTTTATGATAGCCAAAGCTTTTTTCGACTAACCGCGATTTCAGCGAACATGAAGCCGATGCCCTCCGTGCTAGCTGGCTATTCGAAAATATGATTATATGCGCACATTTGATGCTCCTTTGTAGGCTTGAAAGACACTTGCCCATAGATATTTGGTCCAAAGAACCCGGCTCCCACACCCGTGTCAGTCCTCGATCTATCTGTAAACCACTTTATACTTCTGGATTCCTTACATGGCCCCGAAACCTATTTCCCGAAAACAGGAAACTTCTCAATCTTTCATTAGAAAACTAATTTAGGACTCATACAGTCTATGATCGCCCGCTCCTCATATCATGCTTTGTCACAAAGATGAGCAGGGGTGTAAGCTTTATGATGGCTTTAATGGTCTTTGTCGGACAGCTTAGCATGAATTCAGTCATAGCCAGACAAGCCTGTCTTTGAAGACCGCTCAGTTATTTCCTAGCGACCACCAAAAGAGGGATGCGTACGTAATGATCGTTCTAATAATCAGCCAATCTTAGAACAAATTAATGTTATGTAAGTGTAGCTAAACATTCTAAAATCCTATTGTTGCTATTTACCTTTCGCTTAACCCTCTTCTCCCATTTTCTCTTTTCTTTGTTATGTCGCCGCTGATTGCATATTTTACTTTTTGGAGAAGATATTTGTACGAGAAAAATTATATTCGGAAAAACAAAACTATCTTCAAATCACATTTAAGAAGGTGGTGTTGTCGGTTTGGCTGACTGTTCTTTTAATGTAACGCATTGATTCTTCATTGTCAATAGTTTTATTTAGTTTACACCTAATCCTAATTTTGCATGATTTTTTGCATGGTATTGTTCGGAACGTAAGTAAAATGTACAAACAGGCTCAGGTGTATTTTATTATAAAAGTCAAACGTTTTTTTATTTTACACCTAATCCTGAACTTACGCCATTTTTTGCACGATATCGTTTAGAATTTATTTAGAGTGTCAGAATATGATAAGGTGTATTTTATTTATGTAAAATATAATTTATATTAGTTTTTTGACATTAAAAAAGCAACAAATATATGTTGTTTGTGTTAAAAAGTTAGTTGTTGTACAGGCAACACTACCTTGTTCAATGTGCCTTAACTATTTTTTAATAAAAAAAGGTTACCATTGTTTGTTTAGTTCAACCTTTTCTGTTTCTGTTGAAATCAATCACGGTATTATGATAACATAATATTATCATGTCCATGTAACATATACCGGAGTACCAGAATTATTTTTGTGACTTTGCGGTGTAAAAAATTACATGGATGTATATACATGTATACTATGTTGTCCTTTGTTGAATATTAAAGAAAAAATTGTTTAACAATTTTCCCCAAAAAATTCTACTTTTTTTTTGTTAAATATCCCCAATGATAACCCCAAACCGCAAAAATTGCATTGATAGGAAGCACTATGCACAGCCACAGCTAATCATGGTGTTCATTTATCAGCTATCATTATTAAAATATAAATGCCATAGGTTTTCCTTCCAAACGGGGTAAAAAATATCATTTATCTGATTACTGCTTTGTTGTTTTATTTGAAACTAGATGACCCGGTAAGCATCGGAACACCTACTTCTATTTATCCACATACATATTTAAAAATGAGTTGCTGTTCATTAGTCTCACTAAAACCCAAAAACTTCTTGACCGATTTGATTATTGCTTTTGTCATCTTTCGATAAGCTATAATCAATTGTAAGCAACAATCCTCCTATGGTTCCAAGCTGGAATAAAGGTCCACAAGAAAGTTCCTCCATTCTAATCTGTCCTGCGCCAAAAGTTGTACTTCAGCTCAAATCTTTCCAATAGAGTTCACTTCCTTATCAATTTGCTTTCTCCAGGTATTAGCAGGTCTACCTCTCCTTTTACTGCCTTAAGGGTTCTACTCAATTGCCGTCTTTGCTATATTCTCGTTTACCCTTTTCATAACGTAGCCAATTCCGCTCCATTTTCTTATGGCCATTTCAATGTTGATTCGCCATAGTATTTTCAATATCCTTCGCAGACATCGGTTGATAAATACTTGTGGAGATCCTACGAGTATGTGCTTAGCTAAAGTGCTATCAGACGCATCCACAGGTTGCGGATATTGGAAAGTCCAGTAGATATACTGGATAGCTGCGAGTAAAGTAAGCAGTCGAGGACAATTTCAGCAGTTTTAAGGGGAGAGTCTCGGAGGGTGCTTTCTAATGCTCCCACTAAATATCCTAGTTGCCAGTGATCCTCAGAACGACACGGCGAGCAAGTGGCCATTAAATATCCACTCCCATAATACTGCAGTGTTTGGATGCTTAAGCCGGCAGCTCGGGTACCAATCTCGGATGGGAGTGGCTGATCACCATACAAACTCAACAGATTATAGAAACAGAAATCACAACAATAATGATCCCCAAATGTTGACGGCCTTTAGCCTCAAATCAAGGACACGATTCGGAACTTGGAATATTAGAACAATTCTGGAACCAACGAGATTAACGAGATTAACAGAAATATATATGTATATATATATATATATATGTATGTAGTTTTCTTTGGCGAATAAAATGCTTGCTTGCTTAATTTGAATTTCACGACTTTAATGTACATGAATGAATATAAAGCTTTGAAATAAACTATGTATTTTAAATACACTAGAGGCCATAACTAAAGCAACTAATTTTACTCGGCGACGTTATGGCAAGTAGGTCTTAGAAAAAGCTTAGATGGGAAACTTTTATGTTTTAATATTAACATTTTATTCACAAAAGCATGCATAAAAACAAATTAATATTTATTTTTATACAGGATATTGTTACGTTTTAACCTTTTTAAAACATTTGAGTTCTGTTAAATTGCGTCGAATAAAATATATAACACGTAAATAGCACTAACTTTATACAGAACTTATATGACTTCCACTTTATACACAAATTACACACACTTTCATTCACGCATTATCACGTAGAGTAATTATGACAGTTAAATTGGAACTGACTGACTAAGCTCAATGCGCTACCTTTTATAGTAAATTGTCGCCAATTTTGAATGTTCTTGTATTTACTACAAATTTCTATTAATCTACGATAAATTCAAAAAATGTAGGAACGTAATACTCAAAAAGAAATTGAACTGGCAATACCGTTAGATACCCAATTGATAACATTGTTAGTAACGCAAATAATTATGGCATTGACGGATACATTGAGAGCCATGACACAAACCAATGGATTAGAATCTCAGAATTAAGTTTTACAGCTCAAAGTGTACTAATGTTGGTGTATCTTTTTCTATTTTAGGCATTCTTTATTTTCATAACAATATTTTTTTCTCTTTTTTAATACAAAAAATGTTTACGGAACTTTCAAAAAGCTAGATCGGCAAACAAATCAAAAGTGCTCTAAGGCTAAGTGCATCAAAGCTGCAAGATGTAATTGAAAAACGTTTTATTATAAGCTGCTGGGTTAAATCATCCTCAGAGTTCTTAAAAAGAATCAGTTTAACCTCTTGCGACCTGAACATAAAGCGATTATGGTAACAGTTTATTTTTGTAGATATCGCTTCCTTTAGAACTAAAGTCTATGACAAGAAATACAAGTCTAGCAGCTTCCAAATAATGTCGCTACTTGCAATAAAAAACACTTGTAAGTCAAAATAAACAAAAATATTAGATTACAGTTTGATCACAATTAGGCTTTTTATTTGCAGACAAAAGTAAACATAACGTTTTCGGGTCAATTTTTTTTTTAAATTTATAAATGATTAGTACGAGTATTTGTAATACTTTCAGAAATTACAATTTTAAATTTGTTTATATGTTCAAAGCATTATCTCTATTTATAATAAAATTGACAACCTTTTTTTAAAATAAATTTACATTCTGTTCGTTTTTAATATCATGACCTTTGCGTCGCATTTGTATTTACATTCTTCAGCCTAAAATCATTCGTATTTCCAAGATTGTATGGCTGCACATCTCCCACATACCTCAGCTGTTCTATTAAATATACTGGTGCATCTCCCTCTTTTAGCTTTTTAATGAAATAGATTGTGTTTTAATGAAATAGATTGAGTGTTGAGTTTAATTCGTTGTTGTATATTTAACCATTTTAAAGTATTTAGCATAAATGTTATTGATGTAAACCGATTAAATTTTAGAATGGTGCGCATTGCCCTATTTTGTAACTTTTGTAATCTTGATAACTGTTGATTCGTGCAGCACGTATACATTATCGTTGATCCGTATTCGAAATGAGGTTTAATAATTGTATTATATATATTAATAGAAGTAATGATGGATACTTTATTTCTAAGTCTCTTAAAAAATCAAATTTTCTTCCCAATTTTTTTATATATATATTTATATTCAACATGTTTTTTAAACTTTAAGTCTTTATCTATTGTGAAACGTAGATATTTTAAGCTAATAACTTTTTATATTTTTATAATATTTATTCTAAAACTTCTTGTGTTCATATTTATTTCCCTTATATTTGTTTTGTTTTCATTTAACTTTAATTTGTTCGTTTTTAACCACTTATTTATGTTATTCATATCCGTAGTCATATTCTCATAACATTCTTCTTCTGTTTCCGATTCCGTAAAGATTAACGTATCATCAGCATTAAGAACAATTTCACACTTTTCCAAAACTTTCCCGATCTCATTTATATAAATAATAAGCAAGAGAGCTCCCAATATTCAGCTTTGTGGAACACCAAAGTCATTTGACTCTACATTATTAACTTTCGTTATTTGTTTCGAACGCTCTCTTAAAATCAAGAAATATAACCAACATTTTATTATTTTTCTTAGCAAATTTCCACCTGTTATAACAAAGTTCACGAGCGTTTCACACGAGTGTTTCGGTGTTAATTCATGTTTTTCAATAGAGTCCTCTATTTGATTTTTAATTATTTTTTCTATTATTTTTTCACATGTTTTTAAATTGTTAATTGGTCGATATTCTTCACATCTATAAGTACTTATTACTTTTTCTACCGGCGTGATCATTGATTCTTTCCAGTTTTGTGGAAAGGTACCAGTTAAAATTTATTTTTTATTATATTAAGTAAAATAATTCCCATCTTCTCCCAGTTATCCAAAATTAAGTCCTTTGTTATTATTGTTTCTTTTTTATATTTTTAGCAACATTTTTTAATTCTAGTATATTCATTACACGAAACTTAAATCTATAATCTATCGCAGGTAATTGGTTTTCATATTGCACATATTCTATTTTTTTCCGTTACTTCTCTTGGGAGCATATGGCTTCCACAAAGCATCTCCATCTAACACGGCTTACAGCTGTTGATTTTGCCTCTTCCTATGTTAGATTGTTCTGTTTCAATTCTTCGATAATTGTGCGGCTCCAGGTGATACTTCCTTATCTCTTTCAGTATGGGTTCCTCATTAGTCATGCTCCACAGGTCTGTGTTACTTATTGTGTTGGACCAGAATATTTTGCATTTGATTCTGAGGCACTTGTTAATGAATACCTGGAGTTTCTGTATGATGTTATTCGATACAAGCCAGGTTTCATTGCCATACAGCAGTACTGATTTAACACATGAGTTGAATATTCTGAGCTTAGTTCGTCTGGATATATGTGAGCTTCTCCACACTGACTGCAGTTGTCCAAATGCCGCTCTCGCTTTGTTGAGCCTGTTATCTACGTCTGTTTCTGCTCCACCGTTTGTAGTCATTGTACATCCTAGATAGCAGAAGCTATCTACATACTCGACTGGTTGACCATGTAACATGATGTTTTCCGTGCTCGTAGCACATGTTCTATAGAATTTCTTATTTCTTCTTCTTGGAAACATTCCTTGGTCTCACAGTTTTTATCACATTTCTGGGTTTGCTTAAAACTAGTATCAAACGCTTTCTTGAAATCGACGAACAGTAGATACAGGGGGTACGCCTGCTTGTTCGACTCGCAGTATGTTGTCTATTCTGCTCTGAAGCCTCCTCTGTAGCAGTAAAAGTTCAGCTGTGGTTTGGATGTCAACCCGTAGAACTTCCGCTGGCAGTCCATCTTCGCCTGCCGTCTTATTATTTTTTAATTTAACAATCGCCTCCTCTATCCTATTCAGATTGTGAGGGTTGCATGGTATTCTTGAGTTGTTTTTCTCATCTCTTTTCTCAACCGTTTCGCTCTCCTCAGTAGTGTTTGTGACGATACTAATTTCATTGAAATGTTCTCTCCATCTCAGGGTTTGTGCATCATTTTTCGTTTTTAGTGTACCATTTCGATCAGCAACAGCTTGGTTCCTATTACACTTTTGATTAGTGAGATAGTTAATCGTCTGGTGTAGTTTCCTCACATTATTCTGGTCAGCTGCTTCTTCTGCTGCTATTGCCAGTCGTTCCAGAAACTTACTTCTGTATCTTTTTGCAGCTTTTTTTACTTGTTTTGATAGCTGATGGTATTACTGCCTCAAGGTATTACTGCTATTCAGCTGCAGTTTCAGTTCCTTTCTTTAAGAAACTAGGTTTAAAGTGTAATCTGATATCTAAACTCTTCTATTTGGTTGCACTACACCAATTGTTTCCTCCGCGACTTGATTATATATTGTTCTGATATCCTCCCATGAATGATGTTGGTTTGTTGGTAGCCGTTCACGGATTGCTACGGCTAATGCGTGCCTGGTTGCATTATTCTGAGTAGAGCCGCCTTCGCCTTGTGTGCCTGATGGTGCTTCTTTGACATTTCAATTTAATCGTGATTACTGCCGATGTAAGCTCCTCTCCTATTTCTGACATCCGATTAAGAGCTTCTCCATCTCCTGTTCATGCATATGTGGTCTATCTGATTGCATGCATTGCCGCTCGGGGATGTCCAGGTATATTTGTGTATTTCCTTATGCGGGAAGATCGAGCCACCTATGACTAGTTGAAATGTCTGGCATAATTCTATTAGTCGCTCTTCGTTCTTATTCCTGACTTTACTAACCGTGTGTTCCCATAGTGGACCGGATGTTAGTATTGTCGCTACCTATCTTTGCGTTAAAGCCACCCATGAGTATAATGATATCACCCATTTGAATTTCCGTGAGCATGGATGTTACTTGTGTGTAGCATTCATCTTTATCAGATTCTTCAGCGTCTTCCGTTTAGGCATAGCAATGCACAATGGTAACATGTCGTCCTACTCTACCCTTAAAGCAGGCCATTATCACACGATCCGATATTGGTTTCAATGTTTGAAGGGAGTTCTTTATCCTCCTTGATATTATTAATCCAACTCCACTTTCGCCGCCATTTGTTTTTCCACTTTAGAGTACAGTATTACCATTTGCCGTGATAAGTTCGCCATTGCCATTCCATCTCATTTCCATAAAAAATCTTCATCTTACACGGTTTAACGCTGTTGATTTTGCTTCTTCCTATGTTAGATTGTTCTATCTTAGTTCCTGAATAATTATGTGTCTCCAAATGTTTTTTGAGGATTTCACACGAGCGACATTCTGATGATACTATCAGAACTTTTTCGAATGGTGTGACTGATCCATCCCCATTCTCTTCTCCTTATCTGTTTCAGTATGGGTTCCTCATTAGTCATGTTCCATATTTCTGTGTTACTTATGGTGTTAGGCCAGAATATTCTGCATATGATTCTGAGGCACCTGTTATTAAATACCTTGATACAAGCCAGGTTTCACTGCCACAGAGCAGAATTGATTTAACACATGAGTTGAATATTCTGAGCTTAGTTCGTTTGGATATATGTGAGCTTCTCCATACTGACTGCAGTTGTCCAAATGACGCTCTCGCTTTGTTGAGCCTGTTTCTGCGCCACCTTTTGTAGTCATTGTACATCCTAGATAGCTGAAGCTATCTACATACTCGACTGGCTGACCCTGTAGCATGATGTTTTCCGTGCTCGTAGCACATGTTCTATAGAATTTCTTATTTCTTCTTCTTGGAAACATTCCTTGGTCTCACAGTTTTTATCACATTTCTGGGTTTGCTTAAAACTAGTTCTTTTATCACATTACACATATACTTCTGATTATTTGAGATTGATATTTTGATTATTTTTTATAACTTTATAATTTGTCCATACATTATTAGTATTTTCAATTATGGCTTTTCGGTATAAATTAACCTTTTCAAATTTTAGTAGTTGAATTTATTATTAAACCATCTATTATTAATTTTTCTATTTACTTTATTTTTTATAATAATTTTTTTTATCATATCTTCCATACATTCACCAAAGTTTAGAGTTAACTCATTCACATTAAGCATTTCACATAAATTTAGTCTTGCACTCAACTCGTTTTTAAAATTCATTTTGTTGTATTTGAACAGTTCTATTTCTTCATTCTTTACTTCGGAAACTCTTTTCTCGCATTCAATAAAAATGTCTATTGATTCATGGTCCGATATTTTGTTATTTACATTAGTTTTCGCGTCGACTCGATTATCAATCGCTATTAATTATTTGCTTCGCTCATTAATTATTTGCTTCAGTCCGTTATCATTTAAAATACTTTTAATTTTATTTTTATAGAATCTCCAATCCAATCTATGTTAATATCTCCGACAATTATAATATCACAGTTTCTTTCACATACTTTTTCCAAGAAATCCTGTAACGCTTCACAAAATTCTGATTTAGAGCTACTTGGGGATCTATACAATGCTACAAATATAAATGAACAATTTTTGTTTTTCACCATATTGGCACTTATCCAATATCTTGAATCTATTGTAGCGGTTTTAATACTTTCAATCTTCCATTCATTTTTTTAATATATAATAATGATTAATGATTATATTGTATCAACTCTATTTCAGTTTCATTTATTTGATCTGTCATATGAGTTTCCGATAAAATTATGGAATCAGGCTTAGCAGATTCAGTTACTATTTCCAATTGTGTAAAATTGTTTATTAAACCTTGAATGTTTGTACATATTCCATATACACATATTCTTTGGTTGTTATATATCCGTAACCAAATCAATTATTTTCCTCTTGAAATTAAGTTTGTTTTTATATACTATAGTGACATGGTTTTCATCAATCCCCAAATTAAGCCTTTTATTTTCTTTTATGCAGTTAAAACATTTATTTTTAATCTCCTTTTTTAATTTCCATCTCATTTGTAACATATATCCTCATTTCGGCAATCTGATGACCTGTGATTATACCATTGGCATTTATAGCATTGCATTAAACTTGTACTATCAAACACTTTGAATCTATTCCATCCAATATTTAGCTTTTGCTCTTTTTGTTTCAAAACCTTTTATTATTTCCACAGAGCTGTTTTTCTATACTTCATTCTGCCTTTTTAATTTCCTTATCAACTCTTCCTCAATCATTTTGAAATTCATATCTATTATTATTATGTTCATATCCACCTGTTTTGGTACTCCTACTTCGTATTTTCCATTAAATTTATGTTGTATCGCCTCCTTTGTATAATCACCATACCATTTTTTCTATTCTCGACATTTTTGATTTTTAAATTTTCCGAATCTACCTTTTCATTCAATTCTGCTGTTGCTTTTTAAGCTGTTTGTTTTACTCTGGGTTTTATAATTAAGGGGACATTTTTTGACACATTTGGCAACGCTACAGTTTGTGTACATGATAACTTTGTTTTACCACTTGTTTCATTAACTATTTTCTTTATTTCATCACACATCTTGGCATTGTTTGTTGTTTATTGTCTCATATATATCTTTGTTTTTATTTTCATTTTCTTTTATATTTCTATACAGTTTTTCTACTTCTTCCACACCTTTTTCCTATAGTTTTTCCATATTTTTAAATCGTGCGTCGGTCCGATTTTCTATTGCCTCTAATAAATAAATAAAGCTGGAATCACACGATTGACTCAAATACACCAATCTGATACAAATTTGATTGTAAAAATTAGCGCACAATAATAAAATTGTCCCAATCAAAAATTCTAAATTCACACGATTGTCTTATTTTATACAAAATTTATTGTCACAAGATGGCGCGAAACGATGTATTGACAATAATTGTCCCAACGCTGTTACACTATTGTTCTAGTTTACGAAACTCTGTGAATCAGCTGTTGTGGTAAATAAAATTTTTTATTTATTTATTTATTTTTTTTGATGTTCAAAATGGTTCGTTCTTTAAGAAAATTGAGGTCATTTAGCGAACAAATAAATAAAGAGAAATACAAAAAAAGAAAAGAAGTGTGTGGGTCAGAGATTGGCTCACAAGAAGGGCTATTGATGGTGCATATAAGACACACATTTCAATAAATAAAAGTACAAAAATTAATTCACTAAAATATCTATTTATTTAAATTGGAATATAATTACAAATTATATTTAATTCTCTAAAGTAAAGATGATTTGTTCTCTAAAAAATAAAAATTGCATCGGGTTCTATTATCAGGTGTCCGCTTGATAAAAAGAAGTAAAAGTAATGAACAAAAGAAATGGTGGAAGTTTGTGATGCAATTTAAAAATAAATAATTTAAAAAATGCCTATTTTAAGGGATGACAATTATAAATACCGTATAGACACGTGTTTTTTCAGAAAGAAATCAATTAAAAAATAAAAATCGGTGATTATTGTCTTCTTCAATTGCCACACAAGAATTACAATAAATATTGGTGTATTTTTGGAATTTTATTGGTGCATGATTGCCGATAAAGCTTTCATACGATTGTCGCACCAGGGTTGCATTTGATTGGAATAAATAAGCACAATAATATTGTGAGTTGCCGTATGAGCCAATAAATTGTATAAAATCACACGTTTGGCATATAAAAAACACTAATTATCGGCGCATTACGACAATCGTGCGATCCTACCTTAAGACTCAAATCAATATTTTCTTATAAAATTGTTTTCGCCCATTATTTTGGCTGCATATTGGTCAACACCGGAACATATTTTGGTAAGATGGTATATTTTATTGCAAACACCATTGCATCTTATATCACTTTCTCCTCTAACTGCTGACAATCAGTCACATTTTAAATACAATTACGATATGATCACTTAAAAAAACACGTCCGTTCACTTCAAGAATTCCAATATAGAAAAAAAATGGCACAATAAACGTTTGAAAAAAATCAAATAAAGTAATGTTACGAAAATAAACAATATCTAAAAAAGAGGTACACTACATCAGCCTTTAAAACTGGGATTTTGGTAACACTGGGTTGTGTCAAGGTAGTTAATGTGTCACTCTGACTATGCTGTACTTATTTGTGTATTTGGCAGCATTTCCAATTCGATCATCTTTCTGTGTTAAATTTGAAATTGACGGAAATCAAATGTAGTAGGAAGAATAAGAAAATTTGGAGGTATGCATTAGTTAGATAGTTATCGTTTTGAGAAAAGTGGGAAAACAAAAACTGTAAAACACCAAAAAGGTGGTGTTTATTTTATTTTGACACAATTTAAAAGAACTCAAACGTTTTAAAAAAAGGTTAAAACGTAACAATATGTATCCAGAGAATGGTGGTGGCCATGTGATGGTTTGTGGTGCCTGTTCGGTTGCTTGTGTTGGTAAATTGGACTTTGTTAAGGGAAATATGAATAAGATCTAATATTTAAATACTTTACGAAATAACCTTAACAGAACGCTGGTAAATTTGGTATAAGAGACACTTTCCGTTTCTTATTAGGACAATTATCCAAAACACAAGGGTTGAGTTGTTAAGGAATGACTATTGTTTAATTTTACTAAAGTGATCAAAACTCCACCCGAAGCGCTGGATATAAATATAACAGAACATTTATAACAGAAACTGTACATGGGAAAAGACAATATTCTATTTCTAATCAAACTGACTTGAAAACTTGAAAAAGGCTCTCTTGAAGAAGTGGAAGAAAATATGTTAAGCTCTGAATACAAGGGCCTTATTTACGATAGGTTAGTTAAAGTGGACAGTTTAGTGTGACATTAATTTTTCTTTAATTTAATATAACATTAATTTCTTAATGGATATGGCTGAATTAATAAGTGTTAGTTTTTATTATTTTGTCCTTTTATTTTGTATTTTCTTTTTATTTCTTGAACTTATTAACACTCGACATTATTGGTATCAAGAGGACCAATTTCACTGGTAGTCATTGTATGTACGAATAAAGAAATTTATAAATATGCATAACCATTTTAGCAATTATTATGAATTTCATTAATCATTTTATAAATTCCTAAAGAGTGAATTTTAAAGTTTTTTTTTATTAAATATGTATGGCATATACATACATGTATGTATATTTAAAATGACATTTATTATTTAATTTATTATTCCGTTGATGCGTCTTTTATAGCTGATGTGCATATACATATATACAGATGTATTTTTAATAGAATTTGGATATTCCCGAGCTCTTTGACTATCTCTAAAAAGTAAATTAAAATTACATACATACATGCATTCGTATATGCCGAGAAATATGTAAATTTTAAAACATTAACGGCCATATGCAAAAAACATTATAAAGCTTGTTAAGCCTTTGTTAAGCAAAATTCCGTAATGTTGTATGCAAAAACGAATATTAGCTTAAAATCGCTTTGTTAAACCTACATTTAGGAAGCTACCTACTTTAAGAATACTTTAAAGCATTAATGTTCATTTCATAGAACAATTGTTTGCGTTCAATTCACACGTACTTTTACGCTCTTGCTTTAACCGTCAATGAGACACCGACGAAAGCACATGAGCAGAGGATGTACGGATTTATTTTAGGCACAGAAAAATAATTTAAAAAAGTTCTAACGATTTTGCTTTTAGTTGTCACCAGCGTTTCCGTTGTGACACTAAAGTATTACTCTTGACCCTTTTTTCATGCCAATGACACTTTTTATGACCCTTTTTTAATGTATCCCTTTTTGAACCTTTTTGCAAATGAGTAAAGTTCCAAAATTCCTCACGAAAATTTTCAGTACACTTCGCTTTTATATATGTATTTTGTATACATAACAAGCATGAGTTTTATTAACGATTTATATAAAATCTGCATTCGATATTATTTTTACAACAACTGATTTTTATGGAACTGTCATATTCTATGCATAACTATTTTTTTCATATAAAGGTTGACAACTATGTAAAATGAACTGATGATAAACTGCGATTATGCCCTGATTTATGTGATTCATGTGTTTCGGCTTAAGCTTCGAAAGCGAGAAGCTTTTATATATTTTTTTAGTAGATTTCCATTTAATTTTGTAGTTTTGCGTGCTATCCATATACCACATATGTTCATATTTGCAACGAAGTACGTATTACATTCCCAAATATCTAATTATAATAACTTATGTATAAAAATATATTTGTTTGTGGTTAAATCAAAAAGAATAGATGAGCAGTAGATCAAGCAATATGGAAAACTTTAAGAAAACTGCCTAACATATATAATCGCGGGTATTAAAATTTTATGTTGAAGAATTTTGGAGTAAAGTTGTTTTGAGCAATGAAATTAGGAGTATTATATTCAAGTGTGACGAAAAGAAAAAGTTATATAAACTAGAAGTTCCGACATCAAGACTTGATTTGACGGCTTCATTCTACTTATTAGCCACCTGACATAAGTCCCACAGACAATTTATTTGATAAATTGGATAACCTAGTACAAAAAAAGTGCAATTAAAAACAAACAAGGCTGTGTGACTGCTCTTCCTAAAGGATATCACAATAACTTAAGTGAAACTACGATAAAATAATTGTATCTAAATTTAATGATTAAATATGGTTCTTTAAAATATAAATTAACAATAAAACAATTTTAAAAATTTTTTTAGGGATAATTAGTTACCTAATATTGCAGAGCATGTATACTTATCTACGTGCAGAAAATTGAATTGATTATTTTTCTTTAAGCTTAAAGGAAATGTTATGCAAAAGCTATATCCTTTTGTTCTATTTTTCGCATGGATTTATATTATATTGTTTTTGGAATTCCAAGCCTAATAGTTCTACGTAAAATCCAGTTTTTGAAGTGATATGTATACTTTCCTATGCGACTGTATATTCAAATTTATATGAATTCGTTACATACGTATATACTTACTTTGCCTTCTAGTAGTGCTTCCGCTAAAAGAATTTTTCAAAACTATCACTGATTAAAATTAAACTTACAAACAAACATAAAATATAAACTTGTGGATCCATGCTTTCCTCTCATTCAATTTGCTCGAATCCGGGGTTGGAAAAATGGACTCCAAGTAAAGAATTAATTACAAAATATAGAAAAAGTATTTCTAAAAAGTAATAAATATTATCAAGAGTTTTTGTAAAAGGAACTTCTTTCTTTTTGATAATATGACTAATATTTGAATGTATCTGTCAATTGTTTTTTAGTTTAATTAGTATAAATACTTTTATTTTAGTTTAATATATTTAATTAACTTTTGAGATTCGTTTTTTTTTCTTTAATTGAAATAAATTTTAGTTCTTTTTACAAAAAACTTCACCCTATTTTAGTTTAAAATACCCTTTTCTGTTTCTGACCCTTTTTTTCTTAAATACCCTTTTTATGACCCTTTTTATAAATTTTCAAAGGCAACACTGGTTGTCACTGAAACAGCGACAAATGCACATGTGCGACGGATGCTTGTTGATTTTTTTTAAACATCAATTTTACTTCTCCGAAAGAGTAATTTTCATGTTCTCACTAACACAACTACAATTTTACTTTTGCACATGCCTGCTTTAAAGTAACATTTATGTTATGATTATTTAATATAAAAATAAAAATTGCATGTTTTGGCGTCAAGAAATTTTTTTAGAGGCATAAGCCTTTACCCAAAAGAAAAAGTCATTTTTTAGTGAGTGATGGTGATCAAAGCCATACCGCTAAAATTGTCAAAAAATGGCCGTTGTAACAGAAATTTATGGTAAATTAGTGATCACTGTAAAGCCATAATTCATCACAATGGAGAATTTTTTGACAATAGTAAAAAAAACGCCTGGAAATATATAATATTGGACTTCGGGTAACATGTTGAGGCTATGGCAACGAATATAATATGAATGGGACCATCTTTCTTTTACGCTATATTGTAGAGAGTACGTCTAAATTCTCCAAAAACGCCGCAAAGAAAGGAGTTTTGTTTTATTTCAGTTTTTATAGTTCAACTTCAAAACATACATTTGGTTTTGCACTGTACGTATATATATTTGCACACCCACCTTATCATCTACGGCATTATTTTCGAACCTTTTTCTTTAAAAACTAATTAATGAAATAATATGATTTTATATGAAATTAATAAAAATAAATCTTTTTTGGTGCGACTACTCGTATGTGTGGCATTAGTTTTTTTGTATCCCTGACACAAAAAAATCTTGGTATTACCAGCATGAAAACTTGAAATTTTGTAAAGCAATCATTAGCTAATGTAGGGTTTTTGCATATGTTTTTTTTAACAAATGTTTGTTAAGCTTAAAGTGTGTGGCACTAGTAGTCTACTTTTAGATTTTTTTTGCATATGGTCGTAAATATAAATACAAAAACACAATAATTTCTAGTCAATGAGATAATATTACGATACAAATTAATTTTTAATATTTACATCACAAGTCAACTACTACAGTTTGTTACCCAACGCAGTACCTATATTTTTTTTATTTTTTTGCAGTAATAAGTATAACTAGTGTACTTACCGGCTGACACAATTAGACTCACACTAGCATCTAACATTTATTTTAATTATGTACAACCAGTGTAGGGCAGAAAAACTCTGAGGCGGTACTGCGGCTGGCCATGTAGTTGTGCAATATCTAGATTTAGATTTTTTTGTGTTAGTAAGAATTTTATAGTCGTATTACTCTCAAAGTACTGGACAGATTTAAATAAAATAGATATTGTGCAAATCTCTAAAGAAAAAGCTTTCAACCCATATATATCATTCCCAAATTGATGCAGAAGAACGGGTGTAAGAGGAATACAAAGAAATGTGTTAGTCTATTAATTATATAGTATAGATGGTTACAATTTAATTTTAATTATATTTAACTCATTAAAGCTCAGCGTTGCATATACGCAACCTACATTTAACCATATCCCACGATTACACCGTTTTAATAAAGGGTCCGCCATCTAACGTTTTTTTTTTCAACTAGTGCCTATTTCGTGAATGGTAACACTTAGCTCATATCTGATTTGACAGATAATTAGTTTTATCCTTCCGCTGAATGAATATGGTTGTGTATACGCTTGAACTTCGCTTCGCTAAGTGGGCCTGCGATCGACTTACAGAAGATGCCGATTTTGCCAAAAAAAAATCATCTTTTCAGATGAAGCTCATTTTGATCTTGGCGGGTATGTAAACGAGCAAAATTGTCGCATTTGGGGCACAGAAAACCCGCATGCATACATTGAAAAGCCGATACACCCAAGACGAGTCACAGTCTGGTGCGGATTTTGGTCTAGAGGTATAATTGGGCCATTTTTCTTCGAAAATGAGG
Source organism: Wohlfahrtia magnifica (assembly GCA_023159175.1). Lineage (NCBI taxonomy): Eukaryota > Metazoa > Arthropoda > Insecta > Diptera > Sarcophagidae > Wohlfahrtia > Wohlfahrtia magnifica. The sequence continues at coordinate 729,746 of JAKWBJ010000216.1, read as the reverse complement.
AAGAAGTGGCAGTTACAGTCAATGGCGATCGTTATCGGGTCATGTTGAACGAATTTTTGTTCACAAAAATTGAAGAGGAGGATATTAGCAACATTTGGTTTCAACAGGACGGCGCTACGTACCACACAGCCGAAACTACACTCAATGTTTTGCGCCCTGTTTTTGAAGATCGCATTATCATCAGCCGCAGAGCTGATATCGTTTGGTCACCTCGGAGCTGCGATTTGACACCGTTGGACTATTATTTGTGGGGTGCCGTCAAAGATAATTGTTACGCCAACAAGCCAGAGACAATTGACGCTTTAAAGGACAATATTCGTAGTCATTGGTGAAATACAGCTGCACACAATCGATGTGCTTACAAATTGAACCGATGGTGTAGACTACTGCGTGGCCAGCCGAGGCAGCCATTTGAATAAAATTATTTTCCGTTATTAACCGGAAGGATTGTACTTTCAAATAAAAAAAGAAATTTGAGAAAATATTCAGTAGTTTTTTTTTTATAGCATTTAAAAAAAAAATTTATTTGGCGGACACTTTCTATGTTACAAAGTCTAATTGAACTGTTTCGGGATTATTTAAAATAATTTTAAGTATTCAAAATATTATTTAAAAGTATCAATATAATTTTTTTTTTCAGTTGATTTTATCATTAATTTTTTTATATGATTTTTTTTTGCATACTCCTTTGAATTCGCTATTTGTCTCTTTAATTAGAAAAAAAGGAAGAACGAACTAACGTTCATTGAATCTTAAAATAAAAAACACGTCATGTAAAGGGTGGGCAAATTTGAGGTTAGGAAGTAAATTGGATTAAAAACAATTTTTTTTTTTGACAAATTCAGTTTTATTCATACCAATATAAAATAGAAATATGGGAATTAATAGTGAAATATGATGTCAGGCAAATGTCCACCTCTAGCAAGACGGCAGACGATCGATCTTCTTACAAAATTTTGAACTACATTTTGCAACAAAGCTTCGCTTATCTCGTCAATGCAACGCCGAATTTTATCTTTCAGAGTGTCAATTGTTTGTGGCTTATTTACGTAAAACCGGTCTTACAAATGGCCCCAGAGAAAATAATCCAGCGGAGTTAGATCGCAAGAACGAGGCTGCCAGTTGACATCTCCAAATCGAGAAATTACGCGACCGGGAAATTTCTCATGGTAGGGCAGAAAATTTACGGTGACGGCGTCTCCTTGCTTATTTTCGAAAAAATACAGGCAGATGATGCCGCCTAACCACAAACCGCACTATACGGTCACTTTCTTTGTATATAATGGTTTTGTTTGTTTATATTACCGCCTAATTGAAAATGGGCATCATCAATAAAGATGATTTTGTTGAAAAATGTGTTGTTTCCGTTCAGTTTTTTAAATAGCCAATTCACAAACGTTCGACGCAAACAATGGTCGGCTGGCTTTAATTCTTGAACGAGTTTAACTTTATAAGCGTGGAGATTAAGACTAAATGCTCTATATCATAATTAAAACCTTCTGGCGAGTTGTTTCTTTTTTACAATGCCCAGGTGCGTATGATGTAATTCCTTTAAGATTTCACAACGTAAGTTCGATAGTATAACAACACGATTATCCTTGGATACAACGCCATCTTGAATTGAGATCCTGTGATCGAAGTTCTCACATTTAAACAACTCTTTCTTTATCTTAGAAAGCTGAGCCTCACGTTCTGTTTTATGTGGAATATTCATAGCGTTAATAAGCAATGTCGAAATTTGATTGATTACTTGTTCTTGGATAACTTATACTTCTTCATCTAAAAAGAGTCTGAAGTTTGGTACTTTATTGATGGGTGCTCTAGATAGACAATCTGCGCTTACATTGTTTTCTGCTTTACGATGTTTTATTTTATAGTTATAGTTATACTTGGCTGAATGAAGCATATCGAATTAGTCTTGCTGACGTCATAGCTGGTGTCTTGGCATTTTGGTGAAATATTCTTGAAAGTGGTCTGTTATCTGTTATTAAAGTAAATTCTCTTCCATTTAAATACATAAAAAACTTATCAACAGCAAAAATTATTAGTAACGCCGCTCTGTCGAGCTTTTGTTCAGCTTTTGTTAATACACAAGATGTAAATACAATAGGGCGTTCCTCCCCTTCAATTATATGCGATAATACTGCAGCTATGAACTTTGTGCTTGCATCACATGCTAGCGTTAATTGCAGAGATTGTTTATAAGACACTAATACTTAAGATTTTTAAATGCTTCTTCACATTTTATTGTCCAATTGCATTTTTGATTTTTTCTAAAAGCTGATGTAGGTGAAATGTGAGTGTCGATACTTCTGGTATAAATTTTGCATAATATGTAACCATCTCAAGAAATCTCCACATTTTCTGGTCTTGGGATGTTTACAATTGCCCGTACCATATCTGGACATTTTTATATTTTGTTATGGGTTATTACATAACCCAGGTATTTCATTTGATTTTTAAAATATTCGCACTTTTTTTTGTTGACGTGCAAGTTATATTTGCTTAACCCTTCAAAACATTTTACAAGTCGATCTTCACATTGCCTTAGTAATATACCGTTTATGATTATATCATCAAAATACTTAGCTGTGCCCTCAAGTCCATGTAATATTTGATCTAGAATCCGGTTAAACTCACTTGGAGTAGTTTTGATTCCAAAGGTAGACGGTTCATTTGATACATATACATGTGCTCGATGTGTCGAAATTGTTTGGATTTGTTTATTATCATCACCTACCTGGGCATGAAGATATACTTTGTACAAATCTAATTTGAAAAAATACTTAGAATTCTAGCTGAGGGTTAATCGCTACTTTGTAGTCGACGCACAATCAAACACTATTGTCAGGCTTTTGTATGACCACCAATGGTGATCACCAGTTGCTCGTGTTTACCTTAGTTATTATGCTGTATTTTTCTAAATGGAACTGGTCTTTTTTATAAATACGGGTTTTGCTACCTTTTGCAGTTTTAAGCTACAGACCACGTTAGGAATACATTCCACATTTTGGGTAAAAATTTCCGAAAACTGCTTCTCAAATGTTGTTGTTGAATTTATATTGTCGTTGTTAATCTAATTTAATTAATTTTAGTGTCTTTTTTAATTTGATAATTTTTCTTCAAATAAATTCTATTTAATTTTATTTATAATATTACTTTTATTTGGATTAATTAATTTATTACATATAATCACTTAAACAATATTATATTTAATTTAATTTAATTTTTAATATCACAAATTTATATTTCTCAAGTCTTCTTTTTATTTTTAATAGATTCACATTTAATATTCAAATATTTCCTTAGACCTTGTACACTTTACTTTCAAAATATTATTAATTTCATATTGCTTATCCACTCCTATTTATATTACTAATTCCTAACGGTCATGATTCTGCGTAACTGGCAACTGAAACAACAATTAGCCATATGTACACAGAATCATGAAACGCATAGCAACACAACAGGCTAAAAGAACTCTTTTAAACAAAAACAAAATAAACATACATATGCGGTATTACTTTTTTAACATATAGTTTAAAATACGTAAATATGTTGACACAAAGTTAAAAAAAAACAACGCATGAAAATATTTGCGATCGATTTTCTATGTGCAAATTCAAATGCAACAGATAAATGATAGAATTCAAGGTTATAAAGATGATTATTATGACTAAAAGATGATGCAAAAAAAATTATTATTAAAAAATTATTATTAAAAAATGATGATGATTTGTATTGACTATGATTTATTAAGGCTATTCGTTATTATTTGTAAGTTATTAGGGGCATTCAGAATAAGGTTCATATGTATTTTAATAAACATGTGTGGCATACTCATATACATATAACTTATAGACTCGAAATGCTAAATTTGTTTTTTCTTAGTGGTGTTTTGATATTTAATTTCATAAATTGATTTTCGAAACTAATGTCTAACTGGCACCTGAATCGACTTCGAAGTTTTGTTTATTACCATTAATTAGAACATCTATATAAAATTTATCAGCATCTTTTTATGACATTTCTACAGAATTATTATCATAAATATCAACAATTTGATTTACTCCAAAACAATCTTCTTCTGTTGGCGTGTATTACTCTATTGCATTTGGTGTCGCTTGCATGTTAACTGTGTAATAATGTTTATTTTGCTTTAATTTTCTATTTATACAAATCTGTGCACCGTGACCACTTTTACCGCATGACTTGCATTTCAATTTATTTTTGTTTACTCTGCAATCATTCGACAAATGATTGCTACGATCACATCTAAGACAAGTTCCTTCAAGTCCTAATTCGCTGTAATTTACTCTATTTGAAGATTTTGGTTTTATATTTCTAGAAATGTTGCGACTTCGATTTCATCCTTTTTGATTATTCATTTGTTGATTGCGAACTTGATTAATATCGCTTGTCGAACATTATTGCATTATATGAAATTACACTAGTTGTTGTGCATTTCACATACAAAGTGCGTTCGCATACAAATCCGTAATCAGTAGCTCGTTTTTGTAAAGTAGAAACAAAATCTGTAATTGACTGGTTATCATTTTGATTTTCGCAAAGAAATTTGTGCTGTTCAAGTAAAATGCTTTTTTTAGGGCAAAAATGATGTTCCAAAATAAAAACAATTCCATCGTAGTTTGGTACGTTTACGCTCCTGCTAACCTTGTCAATAATGTGTACGTTGTTGGGCCAATATAAAAACTTAAAAACTTAACTTGAAACTTTCTTAATCTGAAAAAGTATTTCCAGGCGCTTCCTATATACTTTAAAAGATTTCATCTTTAGATCGACGGCATCGAAGTTTGAAAATATATTGAGAGTTGTGGTAGCACTACTCGACGATGGTTGTTGGCCTTGGATTGTCGCTGCCATTTTTGTGATGGCATCCACCAATTGCTTTAATTGCGTAGCCTCCATTTTGTTAAGGCTAGTTTTTGCAAAATTTTATTATATATATACATACAATATGTACACGTTGGTTTTTTTTGTTTTTTTTTTGTTTTTTTGTAAATTTATTTTTTCTTTTACTCTCGCCGCCAATTTGTTATGTTGAATCTTGAAATAAAAACACGCATTGAATATTAATAACTTCAATACACAGAAATCTATATCTGTATATACATATAAAAGAGAACTATAAAATCCGTTGTGATTGATGTTCTCTGAAATGCGCCAACCGATTTTATTTTGTAAGCCCTTAAACAAAAGGTGAATTCAATACCAAGGTTTTTATGTATATGCATAAAACTCTGTATATAAAGAACTTTGTATATAAAAAGCATATATAGAAAGCTTTCATTTAGTGTATGGCTTCGCTATTCTTAAACTGGGTGGTGCCATGCCTATATAAAATTTGTATTTATACGTCTATATCATTAAAACGGTAATGGTAAGAGTCTCTAAATTTGGTCCAAATAACTTTGTGGTCAATACAAGTCATCAGTCAAAAATTAGACCCAATTGGATAAGTGGTAGTAGCACCTCCCATATATAAAGTAAATATTGATTTTTGCATATCTTTTGAACGATAATAGTGGAAGGTTCTGAATTTGGTCTAAATAACTTAGCCGTTAATACACATCATCAGTAAAATATGGGCGAAATTGAATAAGTGGGTGTGGCATCTCCCATACAAATTAAATATTGATTTTTGTATATCTAGAGAACAATTAGAATGGCATGTTTTGAATTAGATTTAAATGACTTCTTAGATAGTATAAACTATCAGCTAAAAAATGGGCGAACTCGGATAAGTGAGCATGCTACTTCCCATACAAATTAAATAATAATTTTTGAATACCTTGAGAATGGTTAGAGCTGAAGTTTCTAAATTTGGTTTAAATAACTTGGCAGTTAATACGAACCATCATTAAAAAAAAAACATCAGTCAAAAAGCAGGAACAACACAAAGGCTCACAGCAACGCGGGAGATATTACTCTAGTATGTATATAAAAGTACTCGTATATGCTTCTTATTTCGATTTTAAAAAACGTATATTTGAAAAACTGTTATGTCGGTTGTAATAATGTATTTAAAGTAATATAAAAAAACTTGCTAGAATAAGTACATTACAGTTTTTAAGTCTTATTTGTTAGAGTTTCTACGTTTAAAGTTTTTACTATTGCCTTGCAATAAACCAACGCCACCACCAGCTGGCCATATTGAATTCGTAGTAAAAAAAGAAAGTAATTAATATATGAACATCAATATGATTAAATATAATAAATATATAAACTTTTTTTGTACATACATACATACATACATATGTACATACACAGCCATGTAAACATTCTAGTACATATTTGTAGTTTGAACTTTCGATTTATTTAACTCAACACCGGTGTTTCTGGTCAAATAAACACTTCATATTTTATAAAAATATTCTTTTCTCATATTAATGTGTTTTTTTTCCATTTTAGTATATATAGACACTCAATTTGCAACTTTGACGTCATAAGATGAACGAAATATATCTTGATTCAAAGAATATATTCTAAACAAATACATTAAAAGTAAAAAATAAAATAGTTAAAAACACAGAAAATGTATTTTATTAATAAAAAAATGTTTTAATAAACTTTTTATTAATGAATTAAATATTTGATTTTGTTTATAAAAATAATAAAAAAAATCTTTTATTAACTCTTAAAAATAATTTTTGTTCTAGTTTATCGTCTATACATATACATTCATACATACTCGTACGAGTACATTAATTTCTAAATGAACAGATGTTCTATTGATTTATTTTTGTCTTTTTTGTAAATTTAATAATTACTTTGCAATTAAGACTAAAAATTTCACAAGTTACTTAAGGGAATATTCTTCTAAATTAATTGTTGAAAACAGTTGTGTAATAGTACTTTTTAGTTTTTAATGGAATTATCCATAGCATTTCGTATGCATTAGGTTTATTCATAATATTATTTGCTGTTAGAAGTGAGTGGATTTTTCAACTTATTGCAAAATGCTAAATTCACAGTATATTGTCAAAAAAAAAAAAAAAAAATAATTCTTTGTTAGTTAGAAACCCAGATACCATGGTCAATGGTCCATTATGATCGTTCTATGTAAAGAAAACAAAACTTTAAGCAAGTGGAAAAAAGAGAAGGAAAAAAAGGCAAAGAGACGTACAAGAAATAAGGAAAAATAAAAGCCAGCTAACCAACTAACTATGTAACAATACTAAAATACAATACTAACTAACAATAAAAATCCAATCAATCCCCATGCCACAACCAGCCAAGGCCCTTGGCAAACCGAAGGATAACAGTAGCGTCAGCACCAGAGAATGACAAAAGTATGGCTTTGAGTACTTTTAAAGCATTGATGGCCACACATGTATGAGTGAGTAAAGTTTAAAATAAAACGATACCCATACATCACCAATCAAGATCAGCGCAACTTTAATAACTACACGTAGGAGTTGCGTGAAGCAATTATAAATGTAAAGTGTGTATGTGTATGGGCATATTTATACTTGGGTATGGGTATATTTCTACTCGAGTATACTTAGAGTATATTTCTACAAAATAAAACCTTTTGAAATCGCTGTGCTACAGTTAATAAAATTGTTTTATATTTGATATTTTCGTAATGCGAATGTGACTATATATCGGGTGGGCCATCTAAAAGTTTAAATTTAAAAATGCAATAAAAAAATGGTTTGAAATTTTGCCAAATTAATTTTTTTTACTGAGAAGCACAATTGTTGCGGTTATAATTGAAATATTATTTCATTCATATGGCTGCCGCAGTACCCCATTCCCTCGGACCAATTTTCGAGAACTTTTGTAAGTGTATGGACACCCGCTTAAAGTTTTTTGCAGTTCAGAACGACTTTGAATCTGATCGAACACTGTCTAAATGCCCTCAATGCTCCCAGTCTCATTCTCGATCACCACCACTGCCTTTAAAACTGCAAAAACTTCCGCCTGGAAGACACGGCACTCGCCGCTCAAATTGTTCGCAGTAGACGCAAGCACCTGTGCCTCCCTCCGTCTTGGTTCTTTCTGTAAAAAGGCCAGACCACCAATTAGAGGGTCACATCGCCGCCATTCATCTCTACTCGGTATCACTACTCAAAACTCATAGCCGGCCGGAAAAAAATCACTGGCCCCTCTACTCGTTCGGAGACTCCATAATCAGCATCCCTCCAAAAGCTTCGCCGTAGATCACTTCTTTCCGCCTGAAGGTGTTTGGTGTTTTCTTTTAATTTAAATTTAAAAAAGTAAAGTCTAAGGGGAGCTGAAAAGAGTAATCAATAGACTTTTTAATAAGCGAAGCTGTGGAAGTGACAATATATTACGAAAGTATAAAATTTTCTGTGCAAGATTTCTTATGTTATTATGAGAATTTCTTTATTTAGATATGAAAAATAATGATGACGCATTTCATAGAAAATCTATAATCTAGCTTTTGTCAACAAAGCCGGGCGAATGCATTGGTTAGAACAGGTTCTGTGACTATATTGGTCCGGAACCTTACTGTGCGGCACCACTTACTACTATCCTCAATCTAATCAAGGATTGGAAAATTGCCAGATGCTTGGAACATTGGAATGCTCAAAGGGTATTTCGTCACCCTAGGGCGACGATCAGTCCGCAATTTGTTGATTGCTCTGAGCTTCTCAGGTATGGCAGGCCAGACTTAAAATTGCTAACGCATTTTGTTATGGGTCATTGTGGACTGAAGGCGCATTTGATGTAGATGTTTGAAGACTGTATTTACAGGCATCAGGGACAGCGGAACACATATTGCGTAAATGTGGAATTCTTAATAGGTTTAGATGGTGATGTTTGGTGAGATATAGGGTCATATTGGGAGGCTATCCACCATTATAATGTCAGATCGGCTGGCGTTCATAATGAAGGAAACAGATCTGCTAAACGAACTGTAGATCGGAAGGGGCTATTATCCGGCTTTGTTATCATTATCAGGAACACTTGCTGCAAGCTTTTTGTTTTAAAGCAGCTCAAAATCTTCTTAACTCTATTCCGGACCTTATTGAAGATATTTTATAAGTATTTTTTTCCACAGTCCATTTTTTCTTTTTAGGCTTATTCGTTTTATACGTTTTTTACATTTTGGTTTTTCAATTTCCAAATTTTTTCTTCATTGTTTCAATTTTTTATAATCAGCTGCTAGTAAGATCTACTCGATCGTGACAGTGTTGTGTAAATATGTATAAATTACGGTTTTGAGTATGACTAATAGTGTGTCGTTTCCATAGAGCGAATGGAATAAAAAAATGGACACGCCCACCGCTTACATATATTTAAAACAAATCTCGAAATTTTTTATGTTTAAATTTTTTAATAAAAAATTGTCTTAATTACTGACATAAATAAAAAGAAATCGAAATAACAATATTTAACGCATTCAATTTTTAGGATTTTGAAAAAAGAAAATTAAAAATGTATTGAAATCTGGCGAAAATTCGATGTGGTACTGCAAATTTTAAATTTGAACAATAAATTTAATATATGTTATATAAAGTGTTAATCTAAGTTATTTTTAATTTTTTATTTGCCTCAAGTTACTTAAAACTAGCAAAAGTTATCAAAAACGCTCTAAATTACACATTTTTTAAATTTCAAAATTTTTTAAGTTGTAGAACAAAGTTGGTTTTAATTATTTTTATTTGATAGCACATATTATATGGTTTCAAAAAGTGAAATAAAAAAGTATCTATTTTTATATACTTTTTATTAATACTCCTTCAAAGTAGAGTAAATTTAAACTTTTTATTAAAATAAGTGCGTTATTCAAAGTAAAAAACAAATAAAAACAATAAACAATTTCATTTAATTTTTTTTTCTATTTTGCTTATTATATTGTAAAGTAATTAAAAAACCAAATTTCATAAAATTTCTTAAACAAATAGAGTTCTTACAGCTATTTTTCTGAAGTACCTAAAATTTATTTTTTAAATGATATTTTTTATTATAAATTAGTTGAGTTTAGTGCCATCTTGCGAAAATATAGAGAAGTAATGAAAAAAAATTTTCATTATTATATTCAGCGGATAATTATCTTTCAAAAAATATGCATACATTTTAACAAAATCCGTGATAAGTGATTTTTTGTTTTTTGTCTATGGGACAACGCACTGTGTGACGTGGCAAATGCATTTCTGCATTCATATTCTCTTAGTATACAGTGAAATATACTAAGCAATTCTGCAAATAATTTATTGTATAATTACATTACTTGATACAACTACATTTATATTTGCCTACAGTTGCCAGTAAATATGCAAGAAAACAACATACTTTATTTGCAAAAGGATTACTTTATGATTGAATTTTTTTGCTTCATTGTCAAAAATTCGTTGTGGCATACTGTACACATATTTTAAGAGGACTTGTTTTGTGACTGACTCCCAAAAAGCTATTACCGCAGCTTTTAGTCCAGTTATGACACGGTATTGCTAATTACCAGGGAAAGTTTTATAAGCATTTTGCTTTAAGTTTTATAAGCATTTTGCTTTAAAAACTTTTTTATCCATTTTTTTGTATAGTTTGCTAATTTTTAAAAATTCTTTATCCACAAATGATACATGTTATATGTCTGGCTCGTAGGTAACAGAGCGGAAGATTTCGTTCGCTTCAATTTCGTTAATATGCATATATTTGTTGCTTTAAAACAGATTGGTTAACCATAAATCACTTTAAAAATTTTCCGGGAGCCATTTCGTACAAGTTAATTGCATTCAATATACCCAACAATATGTGAATCTTAGATTACATCTGCCATTTACTGCATTTTTTAGAAATTAAGACCGTTCTAATGGAAGGCAAAATTGTAATTTGAAAATCCGTCTATTAAAGCAGATTTCGCTTTATTATTCATTAAATTCTGAATGTACAGAATTTTCTCTTTATAAGAGTATTTCGCTCATGGAAGACGTAAAACAAAAAACGCAGGTCGTACAAAATTATATATATATTTTTTAAAAATTTGATAAAGTTTTCAATATAAATGTCACCTTAAAACGATGACCAAGATTACAAATAACTTATATTTGAATAAAAAGAAAAAAATGAGTATATTGACACACCATCCCCAAGTAAATTATTGGTTTTTAAGAAACCCCTGCAACTTTTACTGAGGTAGAACGAATGTTTTCAATATATTCTTGAGCGACAATCGAAGACCATTTTAACTTGAGAACTTAAAAAAAGAAACATATGATTGTACGTTGTAACAAACATTTATTTCAATAAAAATGAAATATGGGGTTTTTTTCAGTGCTTTTTTCTATGCTTATTTTAATGAAATTTTGTGCTTTTTTGCCTGTTTTTTTAAATATTTTTCGCCTTGCCCTGTGTAAAATTATATTTTTTCCCCGATTTCTTAGAAAAAATAGTATTAGTTAAGTTTGGAAAAGTGTTGTGTAGACTGTAAAATACATTTTCGTATTCGGAAAAGCCAACTTTAACATTCTGTGGTCACAGAATGATTCCAGATAGCGAGGAAAAATCGAGAACATGCTTTTAGTTTTGTTTTTTCTCATGAGGAAAACTTAATTTAGGCTCCCCAGATGGGTATAACTGCTACTGGATAGATTAACGAAACGGACCTGGGTATTTTACCAATCGAAATTTCAATAGAAGTTCCTTAGTGACTTGGAAGCATAAAAACTCAATAATAAAAAAAATGTTGAACAAATACATAGAACCTTAAAATCAACTAAAAATTACTTTATTTTTATAATTTTTTGTTATCTAAACTATTAATTATATACATATAACATTTTTGTGATTAATTTTTTAAAATTTTTTTTTGGCCATTTAATTTGTTAATTACGAGTAGGCTTTTTAATAGATCACAACAAAAATAAACACTATTTTGTTATCAATACACAAAACATAATTTCAAATTACATAAGTATGTATGTATACAAACATACATAAGAATTTATTTATCGCAATTAATTTAGTATGAAAATCATAACTGTATAAAAAAGTTTTCCATTTCAAATGAAACAATCGTTTAGTTTTTTTAATTTTTTTTTACCAATATATGTACTATAACATACATATGTATGTACATATATAAATAAGAAACTTAAAGTTGGTGAAACCCGACTATATAATGCACTATACCACAAAGTAAGTAATTAGTTTTTTGTGTACAATTTAGGGATAATAATGAAGCACAACTAAGAACTACCCACCCGCTGTTTGCGTTCGCTTTTCCATGGTGACCATAGTATACGCTTGCATGAACTGTTGGCTGCGAACGCTTTAATCCTCCGGCGTCTGTGCTCATAGTGAGCAGCCTATGGACAGCGTCTGCCTTCAGGGGAATGGCAGTTTTATAAACTTGTCTAAAGCCTCAAATGCAACCACCCTTTTTATTCCAGAAGTGGAACATTGAACAAGGGTATCCGGAGAAGGGCTTCATAATCTCCGGAGACCCAATCTCTGCTAGTAGGGTGTCAACGCCAGGCACTGCTTGTGGACAAGCCAATAGTGCTTTGAATCCGGAATTGAAGAGAAATCTTCTGGCCAGGCAAGAGCGTGTCATGTCGGACGACTCCGATGATAGCTTCTAAGGTCTGAGAGTCTTAAATCTCTATAAGATCTACGAGGAAGGCCTAATCATTGTACCGTCTTGACCGCTTCAGTAGCATAGGTACCAATGTAGTCGCATATGCGAATGATGTCGTGCTGCTTATCAGGGGGAAATTTCTTCCCACGTTAAGCGAGCTGATGGAATCATCGCTCGGCGTTCTTTTGACTTGGGTAAAGAATAACGGATGAAGATCGTGCTGGTTTTCATTACCTGGCGGTATAAGATACTGGAGTTTAGGCCGCCAAAGTGAGGCGGCATTGCCTTGGAATTCTCAGGAGAAGCTAAGTAAATGGGAATGATTTTGAACTTAAAGCTTTCGTGGAGGCGTAATGTTGCGAGTCGGATAAAGAAGGCATCATGTGCTTTTTACATTTGTGGGTAGGTCTTTGGAAAAAAATGGGGTCTTAGACCCTATGTCTTATATTAGATGTACACCGCAGTCATTAGACCAATCTTTATCCATGTCACTCTTGTGGAAGGCGATCGATTTTGTGTCACAACTGGCCATTCAAAATTGATGCATGGGCTAGACTGTCTTGCAATCATCGATGCCAGGAGTTCTGTTCCTCTGGCCGGTATCTTTGTTAAATATGTCTCTATAAAGTGTGGGAGGCGGGTGGATGGAGGCACGTTCGCGTTAGATACGCTGCCATCCTACAGAAAGTAGGCGTATCGATCGGACAGACTGGGCGATACCTACTTTGAATTTCTGTAGGGCTTTTGATAGTAGGAGACCTTCTAGGGATGAGTGTGATCTGTCCTCCGGGATGATACAATCTCGGTCTATACTGATGGCTCGAAGACGGAAACGGGTACAGGCACGGATTTCTACATCAGGGCCTCTCTCAGACTGTCAGATGATTACATTGTTTTTCAGGCGTAGGTTTGCGCTGTAGATATGGCTGCTAGGCGGAATTCGCTCTCAAAGCATCAAGGTCTATTAGGATCGATGTGGTCAGTAATATCGTAATCAGTGCTCACAACTCCTATGTGGTGAAATCAAAATGTTTCCTCAGCTGCATCCACTCACTGGTCCGACTGGAGCGGTATGATATCGAACTGATATGGGTTCTGAATCGCGCGGGAATCCAAGGGAATGAAAATTATGATGAATGTACGTACTAGGATATCACGAAGGTCGGCATGCATTTCCCTCTGATGGGTTTTCGGGCTTGATAGAAAGAAGGCACTGAGCAAGATGGAACACGGGTAGACCAATTTATCCATTTCTAGAATAAGTTTCTTCTTAGGTTTGGAAGTGGTGTTTATTTCTCTCATTTTGTGAAATTAAAAACAAAATCGGTTTCACCTAAAAGGTTCTTATTTTCAGCTCAAACCATTGAATTATTTTTCAAATTATTTTAAGTCGAAGATAGTACGAAGGTACGGAAAGATGTGCTCTATTATCATTAAATAGTATTCTTCTTATTATTATTATTTATTTTTTTTTATTTTGAAATCCCAAACGAGATTTTGGGTTTAATAAAAGTTATCTTCCATCAAACTCGACTACTATATACTTATAACACCCTACTTAAAGTATATATTAACAATAAGGCTGACGGCATAATATGAACTTAGAACAGAAACTTGTAGAATATTATAGACCTTTTAAAAAACCAATAAAATAATTCTTTTAAAGTTGTACCGAACCATTTCTTGTCCTTTTTTTGTAGAAATCACTCAACTAAAATAAACAACTACCGCAAAAAGTTTAGTATGAAACATACTATATTCCCCTATTGTGTGATTTACTGATCAAGTAATGTATGTACTTTGAACAAAATAAAAAAATCCCCCATAATAAATATAATCAGAAGGATGATGACTACATTATAAACATACACATATATTTTCACCTTAACCTTTCAATATAATGACGTCAATGTTGTGTCGTCATAAGTGTAAAACTTGTGTTCTTCCATTCATTCATTAGTTCATTCGCATAAGCTTTGTAAACAATTCTCATTGTGTTCATTAGAATTGATTGTAAATGTTTAAGAGAGTTGATGTTTACACATTGTAGGTGGACTGAACGTGAACGTATTTAACAAAAATAGAAGTGTTTTCATATTTATTTAAGTATTATTTACTTGTTTTAAATAAATACAAGGAGATATTTAAAAATTACTCACAATTACTAGTGAATAATTAAAAGCAAAAAGTCGAGAAATTAGAATTAAACAATTTTAGGTTGTTGACTGAAATTTTATTTATAATTTAACAAATTTATTTAAATTTATATTTAGGGTGTTCACAAAGTGTGCTATCGTGTTATATTAATGTCTTAAAATTTTAAAATAGTTTAAAAATATTGTTGTTATTATTCAAACAAAAAGTGTTTTAAAATAATAAAACTTCCTATGCTATGTTTTATTTTGCTGTCGTAGTTTAAAAATAAATAAAATAAATAATGAATTTTTAAAAATAAAAATATTTTTTTCGTTATACCTGGATAACGTATTGCTGATTGTCTTATCCGCACACACTGCTCACATTGCTTATTTTACTTATAAATTCAAAATAGGACCAGTATAATAAAAAGGGTTGTTCACAGCGGTTTTATTATTTCATCCTATTATTATAGGCCATACGATTTTATGACACATTGTGAATCCACCAATTGTATTTTTGATTTAAAAATATACATACTCGTATTAAGGATATTATATTTATTAAAACTATTTAAAATATGGCGCAGAACTGAATGGACAATGTTTAGTGCGTTTGGATTTAACCGTACTCTGCCATAAGTCAAAATTAAAGTTAAAAGTATAACTTAGCTTGAATTAGCCTCAAATTCTATTAGAATAAGCTATTTACTCCATTAAAGTTAATACTATAATTTCGTTTAGCTAGATTTAAGAAATTTCTAGGTATGAATTTACTGCCATAAACTAAAAAACTCGATCAAATCAACTCGTTATTAAAATCGACGATTAGACCCTGGCTGTATGGGCTATGGACATAAATATTCATAAATTCTAACCAAATATCCTGTAATGAGTGTGCCGCTGTGGTATGGTAGGTAAGACACTCGCCTTCCAACCAGAAGGTCGTCGGTTAAATACCAGGCCAGACCATCTTAAAAAAGAAAAAAAAAGTTTTTCGACAGCGGTATCACCTCATAATGTTAGGTAGTAACTGGTTATGAGTATAAATTCTATTGAAAATTTTTCTAAATGTATTTGCCGTTCGGAGCCGGCTTTAAAGTGTAGGTCCCTTTCAATGAGTTTAAAAATAGAATCGGGTGCAGCTCATTGACTGAGAGAAGTCCCCATGTTCCTTCATAGAATGTTATGGGAATTAATATAATATAATATCCTGCAATAGTAAATAAGTTATATTAACGCATTTGTGCCAAATTCTAAAGCAGTGGGCGGAAAACTTTCGCACCTATAAATCAATTATAAAAACTTTACTTTGCTGCCATTGATTTCTTTCTACCAATTTATAATTCACCCCCATGCAGCGGAAACAAAAAGCTGAGAACGGTTTTTCAAGATCAATAAAAAGTAAATGAATAAATGAGTTACAAAACCATTACTCAGATCCTTTATTAATTCATTCAAATTCAACCCAAATGCTTAATCAAATCAATACATATTTAATTAAATTATTATATTAAATTATTTTATATATAAAAATGAATGTACATACATATGTTTGTATTTATTTATGTTTGTTTGTTTGCTGGTTTATTTGTGCCTTACGGACATCTAAACGGCTGAACCGATTTTCTTGACATTTTTACAGTATCTCTCTGTAGGTCTGAAAGGAACTATAGACTATACAAATAACAATAATTCCAACTGGACGGTGCCACGCCCATACAAAGTACATACTTATTTCTCTATATCTTCAACGTAGTAACAGCAAGATTCATTGAATTTGGTCCAAATAGATTCATAGTCAATGCAAATCATCGGTCAAAAAGTGGGCGTGGTAAAACCATACAAATGAAATATAAAAAATTATTTTAGCATATCTTAAAAACGGTTAAAGCAAAAGATTCTGAATTTGGTCTAAATAAAATCGTAGTCAATACAAATTACTCTAGTCTACAGCAAAAAAAGGCTTTAAATAAAACAATATGGAATATAATCATTTTGGTGCGCTGAGTTCAAATCCGTATTTAATTTTTTTCTATCGGGCCCAAATTTTTTTATGGGCGTGGCAAATTTTCCCCCCATAATGAGGTAGTTATGTCAATATATTTCATCATAACTTACAAACGACTTGACCGTTTGTAATGTCTCTCTTATATTTTCCCAGTTTTCTGCTACTTCCTCCCGAGTATCGCCCGCCGGAAGATTATTCGACATTGTACCTGCAGAGTTTTTTTCACTTCCTCATTTTTCATCAGTAAGTTAGTTTTTAATTTCGTTCGTCTATAGTTATTCCTTACGATCATAACCAACAGAATGCGTCCTTATATGACTGGATGTTCATTAGAGCCATAGCATACCTCTTATCATTAAAAATTAGAAATTCTCATGTCTTTATTATTAGAGAATTCACGCAAGGAGATTTTTCCAGCAATGTGTTTAATAATATGCAATAACTAAAGTATTGTGTCCTCTTATTCTATAACGTAGTTGGTCCAGTTGAACATAAAATTTGTTCTTTCTGTGTGGGCGTATATATTGATTATCGATATTTTTATTGAATTTTCCTTGAAATCTTATAGAGTAGATTTGCTTGTTTATTTGCAAGAATTGTTGTACTTATTTGCTAAATATAAATTTTATTTTTTAATTTGAGGACAAATCAATTGTAATTACATACCGAAAAAATAACATAATCTTGAAAGTAATTGAACTCAGAACTTAAAATGGGTTCAGTAACCATAAAAAACATAATCCATCATTATGCAGCAAATTGCCAAATTTTCGTACCACTAATAGGCTTAAGTTCAAATCCTGATAGAAGCAAAAAAAAAAATTACATATCTTTTATGCAAAAAAGCCACTAAATAGAAAAATCTATGCCCGGGCACAGGATTGAACTCCCAATCCTGTATTGCAAACACAAATGAAATTTAAAACACTACCATGACATACATATGTAATAGCAGTGCTTTTTATGCGTTTTATCGAAAGCTAAAACAGGCACATTAATAGCCAACATATCCACTGTAACAAAAATGGGCCAATAGCCCACCTATGTAACTAAATTTAGCTGCAACTCTCTGGAGAGGATTGAACTCGAAACATAAAGCATCTCAAAATTAATCTTTTTCAAATCGCATATTAAAAATTAAAACATCCTGGGTTTAAAGCAGCCAAGTAGATTTTATTTTTGAGAATAAGTCAATTTCAAGACTCTGTAACTCAAAATCGGTAATGTTTACAGGAATCGCTGATTTATTAATCCAAATAGTCGCCATTGCCCCACTCTCGAACTCCTAAGACACTTTTTACAAGTTTATTTAAGGCCTTATATCTATAAATCGGTAATGGTTATGGACATGTGGTAAAGTGAACAATAATCCCTGATCCCTTATGTATTAATACTAATAGTCGCCATTGCACCACCCTCGCACTCTTAGGACATTTTATTCAAATTAAAGAAATGGCCAAATTCGAATTTCCGAAAATTGTCAAAATTTAAGGCCTATATCTAAAAATCGGTAATGGTTAAGGACATGCAGTAAAGTGGACAGGAATCCTTGACACCTTATTTATTAACCCTAATAGACGCCATTGCCCACCATCGCAGTTCTAGGACACTTTTTTCAAGTTTAAAAAATGGTAAAATACGAATTTGCGAAAATTGACCAAATTTAAGGCCTTATATCTAAAAATTCGTAACGGTTATGGACATGTGGTAAAGTGAACAAAAATCCCTGATCCTTCATTTATTAATCCTGATAGTCGGCATTGCACCACCGTCGCACTCTAGGACATTTTATTCAAATTTAAAAAAATGCTAAATTCGAATTTCCGAAAATTGTCAAAATTGAAGGCCTATATCTAAAAATCGGTAACGGTTATGGGCATGCGGTAAAGTGCATAGGAATCCTTGATCCCTTATTTATTAATCCTAAGAGCCGCCATTGCCTCACTCTCGCACTCCTAGGACACTTTTTTCAAGTTAAAAAATGGTCAAATTCGAATTTCCGAAAATTTACCAACTTTAAGGCCCTATATCTAAAAATGGCTAACGCCTATGGACATGCAGTAAAGTGTACAGGAATACTTGATTCATTATTTAGTAGTCTTATTAGTCGCCATTGCGTAACTCTCGCACTTCTAGGGCACTTTTTTAAATTTAAAAAAGTAGCCGAGTGCGTGTTTTTTTTTGCTGTTTTACGCATCTATCTGAAAGCGTTTATTTAATATCTTTAAATTTTCATAACTTTTCATAACTTTAAATTTTCTTACTCTGAACAATAAATTTACTAATTTCACCTTAAAAATATTATATTCGTTCAAAAAATTTAACTCTGTTAACTTAACAATGTAATGTTAATTTACGGAAAAGCTGCGTGAACGGAAAAATTTGAATATAACTTTGAGAGCTAACTTCACACATTTTTTTGATTACTATCTCTAATAACTTGGCAACAACAACTTGCCTGTAATTAGGTAAATCCGTATAAAATTATATTTTGCATAAAGCACAAACTTAATACGAAATACGCAATATCAATTTTAAGAAAAGCAATTCTAAGAAATGTTACATTTTGAAAGTTGCCTAAAAATCTTAATTTTCATTGCTTTCACGTGGTAAATAACATGAACTATTGTGACTTGAAATTTCGAATTTCATCAAAACATACAATTTCGTGTACTAATTTTTTGAAAAGCTGCTCACAGTTTAAAAAACAAAAATGTTTCACTTAAATTTAACTAAATACCCCACTGTGCTATAAGACTTTTTGACGTATCGCTTGCTGTTAAATTATTTTATTTTTATAAAATTAGGAATTAGCAAATTTTGTATAAAATTTATTTCAAATTTCGACTCTTTTGTTTTACACTACCTGTAGCACCAGCTAATTTTAGTAAAAGTTTAGTTTTGTTTTCTTTTTTTTTGCTTTTTCATTAAAAATAAAATTAAAACGTAAAATTCATTGAGAAATAACGAATGACGTTTTAGAACGTATTGGTTGGTCTTATTAAAAACAAATTAAATTTAAATTGCAATTTATTGTTTATTTGCTCATTAGAGCCCATAAAAAAATAGAACGATCTACAGAAAGAACAAATTTTTTATATTTTACGATTCCATTAAATTTTATCACTTCAACGGTTTTCCGGCAATTTGTTTGAATTTAAATTTATATTTTTCTACTCTTCTTTTGGTTGTCGATAATTTATGTTTTATGGTTAATTTTTATTTTATACCGTTTTCTTAGAGCTCTTGCTTAACATCTCGTGCTTACGTCCAAAGAACATACAATTGTATTAACGAAACAATTAGAAGATTTTAACCAGAAAATCTGTTTATAGTTTCATAATATATCGGGTCGGCCATCTATCGGCTTAAATTAAACCAGCGGTTATTTTGATTCCGGCAATACTTATGTCATTCTATTCTGTCACAAAATTCAGTATATTATCTCCACTGAACGAAATAAATCGATTTAAGCTTGAGCAATGTTGGGAATTATTGGAAATTTATTTCCAAAGCAAAGAAAATTGGTCGGAAATTGCACGAAAATGTCGTACAAAATTTGGTCGCAGAGAAGGACCAACAGTGCTCGGTATACTCAAGTTTATTGCTAAAGTTCGTGAAACTGGTTTCATTATTTATGCGCCAAGACGTAATCGTGCTCGTATAGTGCGTACACCCGAAAATAACGAAGCTGTGGCTGAGAGTGTGCGTGAGAATTCATCAGCATCAACTCGTCATCGTTGTCAAGAATTGAACATCTCACGCACCAGTTTACATCGAATTTTGAGAGAAGACCTCGGTATGACGCATTATAAAGTTCAATTGATTCATGAGTTGAAGCCGCATGACCATCCACTTCGTTTTCGCTTCGCTAGATAGGCCATATCTTCGGATGAAGCCAATTTTAATGGGTACGTAATAATCTTAATGGGTACGAAAGCGAAATTTCCGTATTTTGGACTCAGAAAACCCAAACGTGGTCTTACAGAAGCCACGTGAAGCGGGGGCATCATTGGCCCATATTTCTTAGAAATTGAGGAGGGGGAAACAATTCCGGTCAATAGAGACACCTATTGCACCATGATAAGCGATTTTTTGTTCCCACTCTTCATGTTATTGATGTGAGCGATGTTTGGTTTCAACATGATGGCGCAACTCATGTGTGACAAGAAGCTGTGATATGACACCGTTGGACTATTTTCTGTGGGGTGCCGTTAAAGACAAATGTTATGCCGACAAACCAGAGACAATTGAGCATTTGAAGACCGACATTCGTGATGCCATTGCCGAGATACAACCCAATAAACTTGAAAAAGCTTCCGAAAATTGGTCCGATCGAGTGGAATACTGTGAGGCCAACCGAGGCAGTCATATGAATGAAATAATATTTCATTTATAGCCGGAACAATTGTACTTTACAACTAAAAAAATAAATTTGGCAAAATTTCAAATCGTTTTTCTTTAATTGCATTTTTAAATTTAAGCCTTTAAATTGCCCACCCGATACATTTCTAAAGTAATACGAGGTTTGTTTAAATAAAATGAACTAAATGTATTTATCTATTTGTTCCAAAGTAAAACTTCTGAGATAAAATCCATTTGTAAAAACGTTATTTTTACGCCTCGGAGCACTTCTGTCAAGGCATTATCACTATACTGCTTTGAATCTTTTAGTATTATACTGTTTTAAGTTCTTAACTATATAAAATGCCCGTCCCTTAATAGGTTGTCTTATTTTTGGTAATACGAGAAAGTTACGATGTTTTTGGCCAATTAGTTATCGTATTAATCTGTGCCATTCCAGCTTGAAAATTGATGTGCAGTTATTATTGCCCTTTTTTTCCCGATCTACTCCCTTTTTTTGCAACCTATCTGTCTTTATTAAGAAAATGCCAAGACGAATTTTGACGTCTCGCTAAATTATTCATTATAGTATATCTCAATAATAAAGAATTTTTGTTTTTTGTCATCTTGCAACTTAATAATAGAGTAGCACGTGAAAAGCTTGAAGACTCTATCTTTTATAGTTCCTTTTGAAAATGTTTTTCAAGTTTTTTTTCCCGATTTTAGTGTCCCCGAGATCCAATTTCGCAAAAAAAACCCTATTGCACTTTCGACAACTGGATCTGTATATCTGTGGTCCATATATCAACAAAATCGATTTAGTGATTGACTCATAAACAAAATTTTTTACTATGTAACCTAATTTTACTCATTATCCCTGATTTTAATCTCTACCGGGTACAGTCTTGAAAAATGGCATAGACATAACACTTTTGCTAGCTAGTTCTATTTGTGTTCCAAATTTCAATAACATCGGTCCAGTCGTTTACGCGTGATTGAATGATAAACAAACAAACAGAGAAATATATAATATAAAGTCATATGAAAAATAATACGAACACATAGCAGTTTTTCTTAAGAGCTTAAAAAAATGAGCTACAATTGAGAAACGGTATAAAATTTGTTTGTTTAAATAACGGTTCCTTACGTCGTTGAAATCCCAGCGGACAATTTATAAGATATTTTTGATAAATGTTTGAATATTAAAACAAAGTTGGGTTCTTAACAATTTTGACATAAGTGTACGTATTACTTCTCTATAACTGTGTATATGGAATAGCCATTGTTAGCTTTAATCTTATTCCATAGAGCTAAATACCGGTATTCTCTTTTGAAGTGAATTGTATACCAGTGAGAGCTTTCTGCATCGAGTATAAGCTTTCCACTAATTTTTTCTAAAAACTTTTTAACTTGTCTTGCAACGTGTGTTGATTGTATATTTCGGCTTTATGTCTAGTCTCATATTAGCGGTCATATTTTTCGCAAAATGCTCATTTCAATCGAATTCGATACAACAAACGACTTTTTATGCTTCGGGTTGTAAAAATGGAATCATTTTTCATTGCCAGTAACAATTCGATTTTCAATATTTACCAACTTCAACTTGTGTGGTAGGTGTCTAATATCTTTGCCTTCCTGCAGCTGCTTTTACAAGCCTTATTGACTTTGATAACAATGTTCAGAGTGTAAGGCCTCTTCTGAGCCTTACAAGCCATTTCTCATACGTTAAAATTGATGGAACATATTCAGGATAAGCATTGATCGAGTAATTGATGTACAGGGTGGGCAAATTTGAGGTTAAGAAGTAAATTGGCTGTCAAATGATGAAATGACAAGAATTTGGCTGTCAAATTTTAACTATGGAACGCTACACTCTTGAACAAAGACTTTTAATTATGAAAATTTACTGTCTGAAAAAATGAACGAAAACAACGTATTTTTCAACAAAATCATCTTTTGTGAGCAAAATTGTCGGATATGGGGCTCACAAAATCCACAAACAGTCCTCGAAATACCACTACATCCAAAGAAAGTGACCGTAGTTTGCGGTTTGTGTTAAGGCAGCAACATCGCCCGTATTTTTTCGAAAATGAGCAAGGAAACGCCGTCACCGTGAATTCTCTGCGCTACCAAACCATGATAACCAATTTTTTGTGGCCACAATTGGCTAATGTTGACATCAGTGATCTTTGGTTTCAGCAGGACAGCGCCACAAGCCACACAGCCAGCCAAACAATTTGTTTATTACATGCAAAATTTGCAAATTTCCCGGTCGCATAATTTCTCGACTTAGCGATGTCAATTGGCCGCCTCGCTCTTGTGATTTAAAGCCGCTGGATTATTTTCTCTTAAGACATTTGAAAGACCGGGTTTACATGAACAGACCACAAACAACTGACGCTTTGAAAGATGCAATTGGTCGCTGCATTGACGAGATAAGCGAAGCTTTGTTGCAAAATGTGGTTCAAAATTTTGTGAAAAGAGCAGATGTCTGCCGATGTGCCAGAAGTGAATATTGGCCCGACATCATATTCCATTATTAATTCCCATATTTATATTGGTATGAATAAAACTGAATTTATCAAATTTGCCCACCATTTACTTCATCTGCTTTTTTTAAATTTAAATAAGTATAACAATACTTCTCGAAAATGTTGCTTTTATTGGTGCGAAATTCGACAAAAAACTTTGTTGTTTATATGCATTATTTTCATCATGGACTAAGTGAGAATAAATAAAAGATATTTACCCTCCAAGACGAGATAAAAGTTAGTAAAAACACAAACCGTGTGTAAAAGTTCTGCCATTTGTTTCAAATCTCGGATTTTTGAATTATACGCTCGACGGTAATTAATTCAGCCATGAAATTAGTTCTGTTTCAGCAAAATCTACTTATTCCCTTGGTAGTTTAGTTGACATAGTAGTTTGTATGAAATAAGTTAAAGGAAAAAGTATAAAATAAAGAAATATCTTTAATTCAATATTAAAGAAAAAGATCAAAACGCAATCTAGATATTTGATCTTTTAGACTTTTTCATCAAATATTTCCAATGAAGAATGTCATCCAGTTGAAACTGTTAACAAATGTTTTTTTTTGACATTATAGCTCTCATTTTATGTTTCGAACAAAATCATACGAGTACACTTAAGAAAACAGCTCGAAATTCTTATGAATTATTTTTGTAACTAAGTATATACGAGTATCGTATGTACATACATATCTGCATTAAGGTGGCATTTATTTTGAAAAAGATTTAATTTGGAAAACGTCACATGCCTATTTTTTTACATTTGGTTTAGAATATATTTACTGAAAATTTGAACCAAATCGAACAAATCTAAACCGCGACGCACAGAGGTCAAAGTTCAGATTTGACGAAATTTCTACATTTTAGCAAAACGAGTAATTTTAAGATATTTTTTTAACATTGTAATACCAAATTAAAAGTTAATTTCTGATCACTCAGGCTTCAAATTCTGATTATTTTTTTCAATACCTTTAACTCTGTTTTACCTTGTGGTCAAAAAAGACTCATTTCATATAATTTGTTCTATTGTAGATATCTTAAAATCGCAGTTAATCAGTCAATTTTACCTTTATATTATTTTGTTCCCTTGTAGTTATGTGTATGCAATGTTTCTATTAGTCTTTTCTTAGCAAACGAAATTATTTCCTCGCATTCATCACTTAATATTTGCTTAAGTCTAGGATCACTTACTAATCGTATACAACCGAATATATTTCAAGGCCTGTCCTGCATGAAATGTCAGGAATATTTAAAATTTGTTCAATGTTTGGAGCAGTAGTTAATATTGACAAACCCGTAATATTACTCGTAAAAGTATTTAAAAGTTTTGTGTCCCAGTGGATGTTAAAGGTTGGTCTAAAGTTTTAAACTTTTGAAGAACATTCCTGCTGATATCTTCCCTGAACATTTCTCGTCTCTGGCGAAAATGAATAATAATAATATAATTATTCGGATTTAATTAGCACCTGTAAGAACTTTATTTTAAAATCGTAGCTCCTTTGTAGAGTTTTCGGCACAATCTTCCCAATATTGCCGAAGAAAGTATAGAAAAATTTTAATAACCTGTTAAATGTGTGAAAGTTTGTCCTTTCTGGCTTCCTCTGCCTCGATTCATGATTTTTCAATAACTGCTTGTCTATGCCAAGCATGCTTACAGGCCGACCTTTTAGTCTCTGATTTGTTGAAAACTGTTTATCCTCTTCGTCTTTTATAAGACTCGAATAGTTTATTATGTGTCCAGTCATTTCTTCTGCGTTTGTAAATGACCTTTCCACGTATCGTACAAATCCAAAAGCTTTTTGACGGATCGATGAAACTGCTGCACGGGAATTTTGGCTTTTTTCCAGAATACTGAACATTCTTTTACAAAAAGATGAGCGCCTTCCTCTGCACTTACAGTATGCAAAACCCATATTCGTACACCCGATGAAAATAAAAAATTTACAAAATATTCAACGCATTAGCAAATTTTTGAAAGTTGCGTGTCTATTTATTGTTTTTATGTCAAAATAAAAGTAATATGTAGGTATCATATAAATCGACCGCTAGATGGCGGAGTATTCACATAATGTATAGCAAAAACCGTAAACATAGAGAATAACAATTTCAATAAAATTAAGAATATTATGCATAAGGATTAAAATTAATATTTTATTGGATATCCTTTTTGCTTTGTGACAGCATTGAGACGTCTTGGCATCGATTGTTAATTGTGGTGATATTTTAATCCATTCCATCCTCAATGCTACTTTCAGGTCGCTTATGTCTCTAATGTCGTAATGTTTCAAATTTTACCTGAAAATTGACCACAAATTCTCAATGGGATTTTGATTTGGACTTTGAAGTGGCGTTTTGAGGTATTTGTGGCAGTTGTACAGAATCCAAATTGGGGAAACCAAAGCTTCGGATCATTGTCCTGTTTAAAGATAAAATCCCTAGAAATGCCAATTTTTTCTGCTGTCCCTTGCTGTCATAATTGCATCAATGAAATGTAGATTCCCAACTCCTAATGCTGAAAAGCAACCCCAACCCATTACCGAGCCTCCACCATGCTTGAATGTGGGAATTAGGTTATGGCGAAATAAGCTCGTGCTCTTCTCTCGCCAAATTTTAACGCGTCCATCCGATAATTTTTATTAAATATGGACTCATCCGTAAAAATAACTCTTTTCCAGAAGTTGAAATCCTTATTTTAGTACTTTTTAGCAAACGCATTCCGGTTTGGCTTTGTAATCATGCTAACAAATGGATTTCTGACAGCATACCGACTTTTGAATCCAATTTTTTAAATGTTATTTCGAACTGTTTGAATTCCAAAGTTCTGTTCCAAACTTACATCCAGTGTAACGCCAGTTATAGAAAGATCGATGCAAATTTGGCGACGTAGGAATGAGCACTGTCTTCTTGTTAACTTGCGCCGATTTACATTTCGCTGTGATTTTTTAAATTATTCGGTTTTTTTATATTTCGACACCACGTATGGGATAGTAGAAGCACTGCGCTTCATTATTTTGGCAATTTCCCGTAAAGATTTTCCATTAATGTGTAGATCTATTACTATTCGTTGTTCATCTGAGAGCTCACTTGATTTTCTGCCATGTTGAATTTTCCCAACTTTTTATAATAATTCAACTGACTATGATATTTTATGAAAATACAGACTGCAACAATAAAACTCGCGTTAGCAACAAGAAAAATATGGCATTGCCATTTTTACGAATACGGTTTTTGTTATTCATTATGTGAATACTCCGCCATCTAGCGATCGATTTACTTGTATTTTGTCATAAAAACAATAAATACATAGTTGAATATTTTGTAAATTTTGTCATTTTTATCGGATATACGAATATGGGTTTTGCTTACTGTAGCTTAATGACAATTGTATTATAAAATAAAACTTTAGGACATTCTCCTTTAGATGATAGCTTAGCTCCTGTTATATGGAAATTTGGAAAGCCAACCAAATAAATTTCTTCTCATAGTGTTGGCATTTTTTCACAAATTATATATTTAATAGTTTAATAAAAATAACCAAAGCACGTACAACATTAATTTGAATAAAAATATGTAAATAACATTCATTCGGGGATTTCCCTTTGTACAATATATATTCATGCAACAATGTGTTATTTTTTACTTTGGCGGCAAGTCTATCTATAAAAAAAGAATTAAACAAAATAATATAAGGGTAAAATTGACTGATTAACGGCGATTTTAAGATATCTACAATAGAACAAATTATATGAAATGACTCTTTTTTGACCCCAAGGTTAAACAGGGTTAAAGATTTTGAAAAAACAAAAATAGAATTTGAAGCTTGAGTGATAGGAAATGAAGTCATAATTTTATATTACAATATTAAAAAATAAAGCGCTTAAAATACTAAAATATGAAAATTTCGCCAAATCTGAACTTTGACCTCCTATTTTAGACCAAATGTAAAAAATAGGAGGGCGGTTTTCCAATTTTAACATTTTTCAAAATAATTGCCATCCGAATGGTATATACATATTTGTAAAACACTTACTAACAGAAAACTTGTCATCTCTTGAAATTGTTTTCTTTTATTTTAAAACTCTTTAGAATAGAAATAATGAATTTTGCATAATAGAATTTAAAAATGTGTCTTATTTTTGGGTTCATTAAATGATTTAACATATAACAGATTAAAGTGTACATTTTGTTGTTGTTGTAATCGTATTGTAAGCTGGTTGTAATATGCAATCTTCATGTTTATTTTTTATTTTTCAGTTTTATTTATACTTATTTTTCTTTGACATTTTCTTTCCGCTTTCGGAATCTCTATTGATTGCTCAAGAAGCATAAAAGTAATATTTGTCTAGCACATGTTCTAAGAGAATTACATTCATTTTCATGCGCCATACACAAACAAGAAAAATATACGACATATACATACATACGTCTACTATAGGTCAAACAAATAGGGTTCCGCTAAGCTGGACTCGAATGTTTGTTCAGAAACAGTTTTTTTTTTTGAGAGTTTGTTCTGAAACGATTCACCGACTTTGAACAATTGTTCTGGAAAAACAAGGTTACCATATGAAATATTTCTGTAAACGAGGCGTGTTAGTTTCACATTTAGGCAGCACAGTAGCAGATGATTGCAATTTGATTGTTTTCTTGGCATCACCCTATATTAGTTATATTGTAATAAACAAATTGTTAATTATAAAATAATAATGAATAAAAGTCAAGTGCTTGTTTTAATATCCATTAAATTAAAGAAAGCTCGTTTGTTGGCAAGGTATATACAAATGTGAAAAAAAAAAAATTAAGAGAATTGCAGTTAGCTGCTGAAAGAAAGGAGGAAAAATGGGTACTTCCACGCTTTGGTCCCAGATATAAGGTTAAATGATGCGGAATCATTTATAAATTTCCATCGTATGGATCACCACACGTTCGACGAAATTCTTTAAATACTATACCTGTCCGCCGAGAAGAGTTAGCAGAAAGATTTTCTTTAACCGTAAGGTGAGTAATGCAGAAAATGTTGATGAAGATACTTGGCTAGTGGCGATTCAATGAAAACCAAAACCAAACCAAACCAAACTATGGTTTCCGAATTGGGTCATCCACTACATCGAAAATAATAATAACATAAATAACACGTTGTTATAAAGGTACTAAAATATCAATTTTCACTTTTTTGCAATATTATAAAACCGTTTATTTACAGGCATTTCCGAATCACATTTCACTAACGTTCAATTATAAACACACACACAGTATCGTTTTGATGGCTGTAACTGATGCGGACTATAAATTCATATTAGTGGACATTGGAGCCTTGGGCTGCAACATTAATGGCGGAATTTTTAAAAATTGTAAATTTGGAAAAGCTATTCTCGAGAACTCTGAGGATATAAAATTTCCCGGTGCAAAGGCTTTACCTGGCACTAATATATCAGCCTCGTATGTGTTTCTCGCTGATGAAGCTTTCCCATTAAGAAAAGCATCGGAAATATGCCAGCACAGAAACAAAATTTTAACAAAAATCTATTTAGGGCCAGGCAAATGGTATATTGGCAAATCGTTTTCGAATTTACAGAAAACCTATAATTGCCAGTAAGGAAACTGTAATAAATATTGTAAAAGCAACTGTTTGCCTTCAAAACTGTCTTTGCGAGAGGGCATCTTCGCATTATATACAACCTAAACTTGTTGACAGAGAAGACACACATAGATGGTGTTGTCATTTCTGAATCGTGGTTATGAAGGTCTTCGTTCGATAGGGCGCGTTGGCTCAAACCGTTCCTCTACTGAAGCTGCAGCAGTCAGATATATGCACACCCATTTTCTTTTAAAAACTAACTTGACCTTCATCAATTTTATTATTCATTTGCACTTATACATTTTTTTAGATTATATTAAATACATAATACACCTATCCCTCGTTTTACAGATACAGATATCCCTCGTTTTTCGATACGTTCCTGGCAAAACCGTGTAATTCGAAAAAATAATTTTTATTTGGAAAAACCGTATAAAACGAAAACAAAATACATAAGCTTTTCTACACAATAAATTCACTTAACAAAATATAAATATACATACATACAGTTTAAATCATAGAAAATATAAAATAGTTTAATTTATTTGTAGAATAAAAAAAAAACAATTTATTTCATAAAAATAAGAAATTCCTATTTTCATGTGTATTTATCAAAGTACAACATATATAAACATTAGGGTGCGCCTTATTTTCCAACTTGCGAAGAAATGTTTTTCCCGTCAAAAAACTGTGTTTCACAAAAATTAGGTTAATAACTTATCGGGAAGGCGCGGCTCATCCACCCTTAAGTTCCGATAAAATAACAATGCATATTCAATTTTCACATGAGTTTATTTCGACTCAAACTAATGTAATACGCTTTACTTTTCCAAGATAAATCATAATAATATAGGAATCCGAATTCATCAAATGGATCAGAGCCGGCCCAAAGGAGGGGGGCTATTTATTCACCCCTCGCACCAAAAGGTAAACTTTTATAATTTCTTAAAGAGTTCTCGAAATATTGAGTTATTCGTTTACTCGCAGATACTGTCGCAACCTTTTTATTATTTATTTTACGGTATACATAGAAATATAATATATATATATATATATATATATAATATATATATTGCCCGTCAAACCACAAAGGTACTAAATCGAAGTCCAGCACATTTCTGGCAACTTCGAACTGCGAAAATATTTTCTTAACTACATAAAAAGGGAACTCCCCAAAAGAATGACAGTTTTTGTTCTTCAACATTAATTAAAAGTGTGTTAGAAACTGATGTTAACAGTCGGAATATATTGTGAAAAATAAAGTTAAAAGTGAATATTACTTTCGAAGTTGTATTAAAGTTAAAGTTTAAAGAACATATTTGAATGCTCTCCGTTGTTTGTCGCTCACTATCAAAAAAGGTGTAAGTTAAAGCAAAATTAATACAAGAGGACAAGAAAAGTTATATGTATCTTCTTGATCATGACACAAGCCAGATTATCAGTGCCAAATTACCCTGTAATGAGCAAGTTTTGCGAGTCTTCTTCTATATGCGCAAAGTAAAATTAGATTTGCGAGCAAATGTGGTAAGAGAAATATAAATTTTGTAGAAGAAAGCAAGATTCCAACAACAATATTGGACAAATGCGTTTCAAAAGTAGAAAGTTTACACTTTGAATGGAAGAAATTACAGAAAAATTGCAAGCGCCTAACATTATTGCAAGAAAACCGCGAGAAGGAACTCTCGGAAAAGTTTGACGATCTATTTGATGTTGCTCACGCTAATGCATTAGATATGGTAAATATAGAAGACAAATTATTTTTGATGAATTAGAGAAAAAAAGGGAAGACCTGGTTAAATGTTGGGCAGTGACCGAGTTTTTTAAAAAAAAAAAAAAAAAAAAAAAAAAACGGAAGAAAGAAAAGGTCTTCTCGAAAAGAAAAAGCAAAATTTTAAAGAGAAACATGAATCCATTTTGGAAGGTAAGTATGTAAAAGTGTTATTATTAGACATGTTCTTGCTTTCGAGTGGATTTCAAATGTGCGAATTTGTCAAAGCAGTGTTTGTTTTTAAAATTAACCATCAACTTTCTTATCACTTTATCAAGCGATGAGGAAGAACTCGACGATAATGACTTAGATGGAACGCAAGAATCGAAAGATGAGCCAGCTGCAAGAAAACGAGGTGAATATCCCTTTATAACACCGAAACTAGTGTCAGTTTTAGACAAATGTAAAACAAGCGATGTCGTAAAAAGATTCGATATCAAAAAAAAAGAAATTCGTTACGAATATAAAACCGAATAAATATCAACATTAACTGTTCATTGGGATGGTAAAATTTTGCCATCATTATTGAGTAGAGAAAAAGTCGACCGTATACCAGTAGTAATCTTATTTAATGGAAATGATTAGTTACTTGGGATTTCAGCAATTTCTACCGACACGGGAAAGGAACAGGCCACAGCTATTTCCAATTTGCTGAAAGAATGGGATGTAGAAGAAAACAGCATCAAGTTTAGGACGTAAGCAGGAAAAAGAACTTTAGTATTTCTCTTACCGTCATCATATCTTTGAAATTCTTTTGAGGAGTTTTTTTGATGACAAAATCAAAAAATCTTCTAGCCACAGTGTACAAATATTTAACAAATTTAAAAAAGAATGGGCAGAAATAAAAAAAGTCTTTTAAATCTTGAATGGAAGATGTGAATGTAAAAAACATGTGAAAGATAGAGTGGAGTTTGCTTTCAGTACCCTAAAAGAAAGGCAACCCCGAGACGATTGCAAAGTACTTCTCCAGCTGACTTTAGTTTCCCTTGGAGAGTCGGTTCCAAAGTTTACTTTTCGAATGCCAGGTGCCTTTCATCATGCGCGTTGGATGTCTAAGGCCATTTATACATCAAACATATTATTATTTAGGGAACACTTCACTCTAAGTGTATCTAAAAAGGATAACGTTAGAGACATATGTATGTATTTTTATAGTGAAAATATATTTAAAAGCTTGAATAAAAGCGCTAATTGCTGCTGAAGCCTCTAATCAAGATTTAAATTTATTAAAAATTTCTATATTTATGGTCTGGTGGATGAAAATATAAGTAAATAATTATTACAGAAATTTTGCAACCATTTGTGGTACTTATCACCAGAAGCTGTAAGTTTGGCCTTTTTCGATGATCAAATATCTAATAAATCAAGAAAATTTATGGTGACTGCTTTACAAAAGCCCAATAAAATTGACATCAAATTAATTAACATTCCGCCTCATAACATAATCATGTGTAAAAATATTAAGGATTTTGTTACAGAAAAGACTAAATTCTTCAAAAGATTTTCTATTTCAACGGATTTTTTAAAGAAATATCCAGAAGAATGACATACCGACAGTGGATATAATGCAGGCTTGGATATTATAAGTAACCTAAAAGTTGTTAATGATACTGCAGAACGGGCGGTAAAGCTGATGGAGGAATTTAGTCAAGTGTTATCACGTGACGATGAACAAATATCTAATATACAAAGAAAATTTATGGTGGCTGATTTACAAAAGCCAAATAAAACTGACCGCAAAAAGCTTAGCATTCCGCCTCCTAAAAAAGACCTTAAATTTCTTCAAAAGATATTCTATTTCAACGAATTTTTTAAAGAAAGATCCAGGCTGCCAGCCCTAAACGTTTTCGTTTTTGGGTTCCTTTTGAGGTGAGCATATTGATAAAATTGACTGACTGGTGTCTGTTGGACATTTCGTATGTTCTGTAAGTGAATTGTTGACGTCAGGATCTTGAGCCATTTAATCAAAAAGATCGCTGAAATTATTTCTGTTTGAATCTACGTAATTTGCTACACTAGGTATGAAAGATATAAGAATCATACTATGAAACAAATGGTTTTCAATGAACTTACTCATTATCTTCCCAGTACTTTTGAAAGAAATCCGTTTCATTAACCAATATTTTTAAAAAGCCTTTAAACTCGAAACGCTCACTTCCACTCCTTCCGGCGTTTTTGCTTTTAGCTGTTTAGTACCTTCTAGGCAAATTCTTCCAAAGTGCTTGGCATTCGCTTCCTGCAATTAATTAAAAACAACTTTAACTTACCATTTCAATAGAGGTTGCTATTGTTAACCACACACCTAGCTTCATATGGTTATTTGTGTAACTTTTGTTACCCATGTCGTACAGAGTTTCCCTGTCCGGCTTTTTCATTTCTGAAATAAGCTTTAGTGCATCTAAAAAGGGTTCAAATTTAATAGCAGATCATTTCACTCTGTACTGTCATTATACTGTTTTATCAATTAGCTTATCTGTTGGAGAAAGTTTCGTGTTGTCAAAAATGTCTTTTTATTAGAGAGAAAACTATAAAAATTATTATTATCTTTTCGAAAAGAAGATAGAAACATCGAATTTGACATTGTCGTTTATATAAATGATACTGCTTAAATGTAGTGTTGCCAATTTAGCGTCTTTCGCGCTATATTTAGCGCGTTTCAACTACGAAAAGTCGAATTTTTACTCTTTAGCGCCAATTGTTTGTAAGAAACAGAAAGTCAATGAACTTAATGCTTGAAAAATTATGTTATTACAAATAATCTTTGTGAAAAAATTAATAAAAATAGCGTTTTTTAAACGTGTCACAAATCTAAGCGACCAGCTTTCAAGACTTATAAGTTATTTTAAGTAAAATAGGAAAAATTAAGTATGTATTTTAAGGTAGAAAGCTAAAAATTTTGAAATATGTAATTAAAATAATAAACTTGTAAATTGTTATTATTAGATCCTTTAAAGATCACAAAAGGATCATAGGGCCATAACAAATTCTTTTCATTTATGCCTATCTAAAGCCAACGATCTTATCTGGTTTCAAGTTATTCTCCGAAAAGCAGCTTCTCTTTCAATCTATCATCTCTAGGAATGGGCTGGAATTCCGATTCTTTTGTTTCCATGGAGTTCCATTCAATGGCGAGCTTCGCTAAATCGTAGTTTGGTTTGCCTCAGAACTTGCGTCATCCATTTCTGTTTCCTTTACAACTTCCTTCATTACAGGAACATATTTCTGGCCACAATATTTTCATAATGCACCGTAGATAATGATTTATAAATGTCTGAATGGAATTGGTATCAATCACAGCCCCATGCCACAACTCGCAACCATACAAAAATAGATTTCATACATTAGTTAAAGACGTTAAAATCCGTTTGGGGAGCGATATATGCAGAACGCACTACAGCATTCAGTCGGCTGTATATGCTTAGGTTTAATCTGTTCCGAATATCAGCACTTGAACCGCCGGACGTCATAGGGATAGTATTGAGATACCAAAAGACGGAACATTATCCCAAATTTCTAATTCCAATTCGAAAGATCGTAGTGTTATTAGCGTTGATTCGCATAATTTTAGTTTTGGAGATGCTTATCAACAGGCCCGTCTGTATGTTTTTATCTGTATAGGATCCAGCTTTCATTGCTTTTCGCAATGTCTATTAGCCAGGAGGCAGATGTCGTCTGTGTGATCCCAGATCTTCCAACTTTGTGTTAGGTCTTAAGGTTATATCACGTTGCAGCACGCAATCGAGGACAACATTAAACAGCAGTGAAGAAAAAACTCAACCTTGTCTACACCAGCTCTGATAGGTATTTTCGTTGTGTTACACCTGAACCCAAAAATGAAGGAAAAGTTTTTAATTTTGATTTTGAAACTTATTTTTGGAGAAAAGTCCTTTTTTAAAAACGAAAATTAAGAAAAATTTTTGGAAATGAGATAAACAGACCTTTTAATTGATATATAGTATATTTCGTGTAAGTAGCCTTGAGGAATATCTGAGTATTTCTCAAGCAATTGGTTTCAAAAAACCTTTAAACTACATATAGATCAGCCAAAGCCTGGTGGTGGTAATTACAATGATGAGTGTACTTCCAGAGTATTTTTTAGACATTACAAAATTTCAGCAAAAATAGCCAGGACAAAAAAATATGTAGAAATGCTTCTAAATAATTATCAGTGGTATTAGATGTCGCCAACGGTACACAAATTCTTGATTCAGTTGGGAAGTAGTTTGAAATACAAAATTACCTGTTGGTTCTTTGTCTGAATAAGCGCAAGAATCTATTAATAAAATATTTAAGAAAATTAGAGAGCATAAGGCAAGGAATTGTAGTAGGACTAATAATTTAGAAGATATCTTTAACTTTATGTTAATAAATTCAGAAACGGTGGTCAGGCAACTCGCAAGACTCCCTAGACAAAACAAATGGTTGTGCCCAAGGAAGTAAAATGTCTGTTTATTTCATCATCTGATATGATGGCGATATTGATGTAACACAATACGATAGCGAATAAATACATAATAATGTATCCTTTATCTTTATATTCATAAAAGTGTGTTGTAACCTTCGAAATATTTATAATTATTTACAATTAGCTTAACGATTTTTTTAAAACAAAATAGTTTTTTTTATTTATCTTTTTCTTTATAATTTTCAATAAAAACGAAAGTTTTTTTAATTGTTTCAGAATACCAAGGCAACGACCTTTCCAAAGATACCATTATCTTATATTGTAGTTCAGCGCAATCCTGTCCCACAGTGCAATCGGTCAAATTATTAAAAAATGTTTGTAAAAATTTGAATTTGAATAATAGATTTTTTTTACAATTTCAATATATGTACTAGGTATATATTTGTTTTTAGATATTATTAACGCTTATTAATAGAGCGTTTTGATTACAAATATGTAGTTACATAAACTATAATTTAGCGCTTTATAGCGCCTTTTGAGTAACAGTTCTGCACGTTTTGATCATAAAAAGTTGGCAGCACTGCTTATTTGTCTAATAAAATGAAATCATAACATCTCTCTCTCTCTATTTTTCTCTTGAATCTTATTTATATAAAAAATATATTAGACGTACGCCAAGAACTAAGTAAGAGGCCATTCATTTTTGATGAGCTTGATTTAAATGTTAGGGAGGTTTTCCTTAGAAGAACGAAGGCTTTTATTTACATATGCACAACTAGTGAAGCTAAACAGAAATTTTTAAAGAGAAGGATCGTCTATAGCTAAAGTTGTTCTTAAAGTCTATAAGTATTTTTAATAACAGATCTATATCTGATCAGTTTCAAAAGGAGTAAAAACTATCAATTTCAGTTACAGCAAATATTTTACTTCTTTTCTAAATTTAAAGTACTCCTTTGCAATGCTGGGATCACTCGATTGTCGCAAAAGCACCAATATGACACAAAATATTAAATTTGCACCAATTTTGTTTTATAAAAATCAAAAAAGAAGTTAAATGAAAATAAAACTATTACGAAATTTAGGTTTTTTAGTTTATTCAATAAACTATACCGGTTTTAAGTTACGCGAATATATGTTGTGTAACCTTCTCCATTTTAAAAATAATGGTATATCTCAAAAACAAGAGCAAACCTAAAAAACGGTAAGCACCGTTGGATACAGCGTACTTGTATTTGGTTTATCCGCTGAGTGCCCCGCTTGTCGGAAAAAAAGTGTCAAATTTATGTACAGAGACAATTATGTGATCCCAGCTTTATGTAAAACAGTAATAATCAATCAAACAAAGGAATAAATAAATAAATAAAAGCTGTAAGTATTTCTAGCTATTCTTTGACTTAGAAAAAAGTAATTTACTCTATAGTATTATAACAGTTATGAGCAAAACTATAGCAGTTTTACAATACTGAAAACATAAAAATTAATAATTTTAGGCAAATTAAAACAAAAGCAAAATAATATTCAGAGAACTGCTTAAAGTGATTATCGGAAAGCAGATAAATTAGATTTTAACCATTAAATTATTCCACACGCATAATAATGTGACCGTTTTTCTATTTGCGAGCATATTATAAAAGTAACATTTAATACTAGAACCAGTGTTGCCAGAACATTTAATAAAAAAAAATAATCAAATTTCTCAAAAAAATTTATATTTATATTTTAGTCATTAAAATGTGAGAAAAAACAACAGTTGTCTCCATAGGAATATCGACCCATAACTGCCAAAAAACAAATGATACCGGATTAGGTTTTTTTTTTAATATTTTTTGTTCTAGTGTAGTACATAAGGCTTTTTGTTTTTGCTGTAAAATCATCAAATAAAGGTACATTTTGCAGCTGTATAATTTTGTGTGCTGGTGGGAATAATCGAATGGTATTGAGATTTATCAAAAAAAAAAAAAAAAACGAAAATCGATAATCATAGCTCTTACGTCTTTTTGGCGGCTATGGCTCGATATTTTATTATGAGTTTTAAATTCAAATTAGTTCAAATAGGTACATACATATTATGGATAAAAAGCTTTTAAATTATTATTCATAACATATTATTATTATTGTTCATACACGGTTTGGATCAGAGCAATTAAAACCAATTTCTTAGGATATTTGAGCCGCTCAATTCTACTTTTCGTAACACTGCAGAAAACAATTTTTGTATAAATTTTAATATTTTTTATAATTTAGCTAAGATGTTTATTTGTTTAGTATCTATTTCACGCTTTGGAGTCACTCATCGTGCCCTCGTTCCAAAATCCTTCATATCGTCTTTCGAATATCACCAAATCTTGGTGTAGTCGCTATCCTTGCTCCTCGCTCGTATCACCTATACTTAACAGCATACTATAAATTCGTAACTAATACCATCATGTTGCTAGGAATAAAAACACACTTGATATTTTTAAAATTCATATTAAAATATAAAATAGCACCGTATCTGAAAAATAGAAATTAGTTTTGAAACATACAACATCGAAAAAATTTAATTTTTAGAGATTTTTTTATGAATTAAAGAATAATTCACACAGGACAATTAATGTTTTTCAAGTAATCCTTGCTTATTTAACCTGTATCCTTGGTCAGAAGCTTATGTCATCAGTACTGTAGTATTTAAAAAGATTTTATGGTCTTGAACTGGTGATATTTTATTAATGGGGTTTAAATCATATACTTGAGACAAATGTCGATTTTTTCGGCGATTTCTTAAAATGTATCTTTATGATTTTAACAAACACATTAGCTGCGATGTTTTCATCGATTTATACTAAGATACAGACTTTTCTTTTCGATCCTTTATGCTTTACAATATACTAAAAGAAATTAGGCCCAGTTTGGACATCGAAACTCAACGGGAAAATTAAAATTAATGTAGTTATTTTGAATTGAATTTTGTAAAATGATACGTACTTATCGGTGTTAACAATTTTATAAACCACAACTACTTTGTTTTTTTTTTTTTGGTAATATATTTATATTATACGCTTTTTTGGAAAACACACTTCTTTAAGTTCTTTGAACAATAAAATATTAAAAATAAATTTGTTTGCATTTATTTCATATATATAAAGTAAAATTAGAAAAATCCCTACATTTTGGCGAATATGAAAAATCTGTCCGATTTTCCCTACGCCTCTATTTTAGTAGTAAAAAAATTTAATGTAGGATTTTCCTCTACTTCTGCAAACACTGACTAGAACTACTACTCACAAATAAGAGGTCCTCGGTTAAATTCCATGCCAGACTATCTAACAATTTTCAGCGATCTCGCCTCATAGCATTTCTAACGACTGTTTAAGAGTATTTACGCTATGCTGTTCGACTGCAATGAATTCGTTGTTTTTAGGAGCATCTAAGCATATTTAACAAAAACTTCGCCAATAATTTTACAAAACATATGCAAAGTTAGGCCAACCTTAACTAAGTTCGGTTTTGATGACGAATTTCAGCCAATTATCTCAACTTATTACAAAGATCTGGGTCCGAACGTGGACTGGTCTGGTCAAAGTATATTTCTCATGAATTTAAGGTCTATAACAATAATCTCCGATACATACACATTCATATACAACTATTTATGACAGAATTAAATTAACAGATTTGTGATTCTAAACAGCAACATGTAATATGTTTTGTTTAATTACCGCTATAATTATAAGCACATCTATTAGCCTGCGATTACAACATAATGACCGAATTGACTGTTATTAGAATTGTAAAACATTTGAAAAAGACTTAAAAATTAGAATTTTTGCATATATTTATTGCAGAAACCTGCATGCAGGTGTATAAAGTACTTTAAGTATTTAAATGTTCAAAGAATCCATAGAAATGTGTGTTCGTTTAGTAATCAATTTTTCGTTACTTTTTTCTGCTCGTTTTCTTACTAGACTTTTAAATATCTTTGATTGGTTTTTTTTAGTTTCCATATAAGGCCAGCTTTTTTATCTCTTATTTGTGTGGCTGTTAAATTAGATATGGACCAATTTTAGCCATTATCGGTATAATAACAAATATGACGTGTTTCGCTACCCCTATATTAAGCACTATCTTAGTTATCATATTTTACCTTTTTTTATTATTACTCCCTCCCGGTTCAAGTCCTAACATTTAAGATAACATAATTCCATCCTTCCTGTAGAATCTGTTTCTTAGCTGTATGCAGTTTCAAATAAACACACATCAGTTTTTGTATAGTATGTATATGTATATTAGGGTGTGCCTTACCTGTATGGGCCAAAAATTTTTTGTAAGTTTTCGGTTGCAACACCCTCTCAAAATGTTCTTCACATAGCAAAAATAAGCTTCGGAGAATATTGTTCGGATCACATACCGGGAAGGCGTGGCTCATTCGCACTTATATTATCGATGTATGGCCAATATCTACAAAATCAATACAAATGGTATTAATGTGCATAACTTTCCAAATAAGTTTGTGTATTTTTAAGTGGAGTACAGTTTTAAGTCCCTAAAAACTTGTCACACTACAGTTTTTTTCTAAATAATTCTGCAAAAATACCATTAAAAGGTTCAATTTAATATAATTGAATCCAATCTTTGCTACTAACATTTGTTTTTGATATCTTAAGTATCAAATACAAAAAAATATTATATTTTTGATAAGTTTTCCAAAATAAGTTTGCAAAAAATACTTATAAAACTTGTTAACAATTAATTCGATTTTTGTTTTATACTTATTTATTCGTACATTTACCGTATTAATTGTTTAGGGTAGATTTGGTCGAATGAGGGTATTTTTTCTGTAATCTGCAACTATTCGCATTATTATTTGCTTTTCTTCCTCGTCACGAGACAACACTTGACTAAATGCCTCCATCAGCTTTACCGCCCTTTCTGCAATATCATTAACAACTTTTAGGTTACTTATAATATCCAAGCCTGCATTGTATCCACTTTCGGTATGCCATTCTTCTTGATATTTCTTAAAAAATCCGTTAAAAACAAAAATATTTTGAAGAATTTAGTCTTTTCTGTAACAAAATCCTTAATATTTTTACACATGAACTGGATTATGTTATGAGGCGGAATGATTTTGTCATGTTAATTAATTTGATGTCAATTTTATTGGACTTTTGTAAAGCAGTCACCATAAATTTTCTTGATTTATTAGATATTTGATCATCGAAAAAGGCCAAACCTACAGCTTCTGGTGATAAGTACCACAAATGGTTGCAAAATTTCTGTAATAATTATTTACTTATATTTTCATCCACCAGACCATAAATATAGAAATTTTTAATAAATTTAAATCTTGATTAGAGGCTTCAGCAGCAATTGGCGCTTTTATTCAAGCTTTTAAATATATTTTC
Source organism: Wohlfahrtia magnifica (assembly GCA_023159175.1). Taxonomy (NCBI): domain Eukaryota; kingdom Metazoa; phylum Arthropoda; class Insecta; order Diptera; family Sarcophagidae; genus Wohlfahrtia; species Wohlfahrtia magnifica. Next base: position 689,025 of record JAKWBJ010000216.1, on the reverse strand, counting down.
ACTATAAAAATACATACATATGTCTCTAACGTTATCCTTTTTAGAATCACTTAGAGTGAAGTGTTCCCTAAATAATATGTTTGATGTATAAATGGCCTTAGACATCCAACGCGCTTGGTGAAAGGCACCTAGCGTTCGAAAAGTAACCTTTATAACCGACTCTCCAAGGGAAGCTAAAGTCAGCTGGAGAAGTACTTTGTAATCGTCCCGGAGTTGCCTTTCTTTTAGGGTACTGAAAGCAAACTCCACTCTATCTTTCATATGGTTTTTACATGCACATCTTCCATTCAAGATTTAAATGACTTTTTTATTTCTGCCCACGCTTTTTTAAATTTGTTATATATTTGTACACTGTGGCTAGAAGATTTTTTGATTTTGTCATCAAAAAAACTCCTCAAAAGAATTTCAAAGATATGATGACGACAAGAGAAATACTAAAGTTCTTTTTCCTGCTTACATCCTAAATTAGATTCTGTTTTTTTCTACATCTCATTATTTCAGCAAATTGGAAATACCTGTGACCTCTTTCTTTCCCGTGTCGGTAGAAATTGCTGAAATCCCAAGTAACTAATCATTTCCATTAAATAAGATTACTACTGGTATACGGTCGACTTTTTCTCTACTCAATAATGATGGCAAAATTTTACCATCCCAATGAACACTTAATGTTGATATTTATTCGGTTTTATATTCGTAACGAATTTCTTTTTTTTTGATATCGAATCTTTTTACGACATCGCTTGTTTTACATTTGTCTAAAACTGACACTAGTTTCGGTGTTATAAAGGGATATTCACCGCGTTTTTTTGCAGCTGGCTCATCTTTCGATTCTTGCGTTCCATCTGAATCATTATCGTCGAGTTCCTCCTTATCACTTGATTGAACATCTAGAATTTTGTACTCGCTTATAAAAGATTTGATGGTTAGTTTAAAAAACAAACAATGCTTTGACATATTCGCACATTTTAAATCCACTCGAAAGTCGTAACATGCGTGATAATAACACTTTTACATACTTACCTTCCAAAGTGGATTAATGTTTCTCTTTAAAACTTTGGCTTTTCTCTTTGCGAAGACGTTTCCTTTCTTCTCTTTTTTTTTTTGTTAAAACTCGATCACTGCCCAACATTGAACCAGGTCTTCCTTTTTTTCTCTGATTCATCAAAAAGAATTTGTCTTCTTCAGTATTTACCATATCTAATGCATTAGCGTGAGCAACATCAAATAGATCGTCAAACTTTTCTGAGAGTTCCTTCTCGCGTTCGACGCTTGCAATTTTTCTGCAATTTCTTCCATTCAAAGTATAAACTTTCCACTTTTGAAACGCATTTGTCAATGTTCTTGTTGGAATCTTGCTCTCTTTCACAAAATTTATATTTCTCTTACCACATTTCCTCGCAAATATAATTTTACTTTGCGCATATAGAATAATACTCGCAAAACTTGCTCATTGCAGGGTAATTTGGCACTAGTAAGCTGGCTTGTGTCATGTTATTCTTATTGGGGAGTTCCCTTTTTATGTAGTTAAGAAAAATATTTTCGCAGTTCGGAGTTGCCAGAAATTGTAAATGTTTACATTTACATAACTATGTGCTGGACTTCGATTTAGTACCTTTGTGGTTTGACGGCCAATATATATATATTATATTTCTATGTATACCGTAATAATAATAAAAAGGTTGCGACAGTATCTACGAGTAAACGAATAACGTAATTTTTCGAGAGTTCTTTAAGAAATTATAAAAATATACCTTTTGGAGCGACGGGTAAGTAAGTAGTCCCCCCTTTGGGCCGCCTCTAATCCATTTGATGAATTCGGATTTCTATATTGTTATGATTTATTTTGGAAAAGTAAAGCGTATTACATTAATTTAACTCGAAATGAACTCATAGGAAAATTGAATATGCATTGTTATTTTATCTGAATTTAAGGGTGGATGCGTCAATCCATCCCGATATGTGATCAGCCAAATTTTTTGTGAGAGTTACGGTACATTTTTAGGGGGCTACGGTACAATGTCGCAAGTTGAAAAATAAGGCGCACCCTAATGTGTATAGATAAATAACAGATTTTTAAACGCTGTTCTCCACATATAAAAAATTATATATTTAGTATGAATGGAATTGAATTTGTCCAATTCCGCCCACTTTTTTAATGATGATGATTTGCATTGATTATGAATTTTTTTGGGCCAAATTTAGAGACTAATACAAACTAAATATTAATTTCTGTATATCTTGAGAACGGTTAAAGCAAAAGCTTTTGAATTTCGTCTGAATGACTTTAAAGTCAATACGAATTATTAGTCAAAAACTGCTCGTAATGGGAAAAGAGGGCGTGGCACTTCCCATATAAATTAAATATTGATTTCTTTATATGTATTTTGTCCAAATAGTTTCCTAAATTAGGTTCAAATAAAGTCGTGAACAATGCACTTCATCAGCTAGTGATTTGGTGAATTAGGTAAGTGGTTGTGCACCTTCCATTCATATTAAATATTGAATTTTGTGTATATGGAGAACGGCAACAATTAAAGCAGCGTTATCTATCCTCATTAGCCAAAATGCGGATATTGCAGAAAGCACACTGCCTAAAAGCTATCTATATACATACAATGTGTCTTGTATACAAAAATGAATGTGTGTTTGTTTGAAGACTGTATGCAGCTAAACGACAGATTCTACAGTGTGTTTCTGGCAAGAACTATAGACTATCTCAAATGTTTTTGAACCGGAAAGGGACAAAGTGTTGAAAAAAGTTAAAAATGTAACTAAAATAACATTTGAAATAAAAATTTAGATGGGGGCAGCGAAGCACGACGGGTTTTGGCTAGTACTATATAGAAATGAATATGTGTATATTTGAAGACTGTATACAGCTAAACAGCAGATTCTACAATGTCTTCTTGGAAGAATCTATACGTTATCTCAAATGTTTGGATTTGAACCGGAAGGGAATAAAAAGGGGAAAGATTTTAAAAAATTATAGGTAAGAAAATAGTTATAATAATAATTAATATAGAGGTTGCGAAGCACGCCGGGTTTCAGCTAGTAGTATACAAAAATGACCATGTGGTAATGAGTTTCTTAAATGATAGTTAACTTTCTTAATGCTATAATACGGAAATTAAATCTGGAGACCCTCTTAAAAAAACACGTGCTTTTACATTGTTTGAAACATATACTTACTTACATATGAACATACATATTTATGTAAGTTAACTTTAATGGAAGTCTATTTGGAGCCACTATATAAAAAGTACTATTTTCAGATTAATTAAAGAGAAACTGTAAAAGAAGCAATTATTAGCATACAGTGGAGATCAGAACTGGATGAATACCAATGAAGTTTGAATTAAAAGCGCAGTAAAACCCAGAAAACTTAAGGAAAGTAGTTTGACTTTTTGTATGAAATAATCAGTAGAGGAACAACATAAAAATTATAAAAATAAATTCACTAGCATTTAAATTGGTGTTAAGTTTTAGACAATTTTATGAAAAAAATTAATGTATACAGTTTTGCACGTTTAAGTTCATTCAATCCGCCAGTACAAACAAAATAATAAATTGCCGTGGAGTAGAATTTTGAAAAAGGCATCAAAACAAGCAGCAATAATTTTTGTTACTAATTGTCAACTTCTTTCAAAGATTTTTGCCTTTAAGTTGAAAAGAAAAAATTGTCGGACTTATTAGAAAATCAAACTATGCAAATGATAAATAATTATTATTCAGCTCTTCAAATTCAACAGTGCTTATTTCCATGGCTGCTTAGCATTTAGTATCTTCCAAAGAGGTAAAAACACCAAAACAGACTGCAACAGCCATAAACAAGTCAATACGTGAATGGACAGCATGGAGATCTCTTTGTTAAAATTGCCTTATAAATATCAGCTGTAAAGAAGATAAAGCCAGCGTTGTCAGAAACAAATTTGAAGGATCATGCTAATTTTGTAAAGAACACATAATATGGAGTGTTGATGATTGTAGAACGGTTATTTGATTCGATGAAACCAAAATCAACCGCTTTTAGTCCAATGCAAAAGAATATAACTGGCAACGCCCTAATTGATGCTCAAAAATGCTAAAAAAAAACTATGACGGTAGAAGTTTGGGCTGTTTTACAAGGTGGCATCTTGGTTCCTTAGTGAAAATAGATATATTTACAAGAAGTATACATGAAGAATCGTTAAGAATTGGATCTCGGTGCAGGATTTTCTAACTAATCAACGGTGAGAGTAAAGTCTGGACTTGAATCCCATCGAAAATTTGTGAGTTTTGTTAATAAAAACGTCTTGCTCCAACAAATCTAAGTGAACATTAGTCAAGAATACAAATATAGTAGGCTAATATTTTGCACTAGACCGTCGAGACTTCGGTCGAAAGTGTGAAACAACGTATACAAGTGTTATAAAAACAAAAAGTCTTTGGATCAAATCTAGAAAATTAGAATGTGCAAAAGTGAATACATTGATTTTTTCATCAAATTTTCCAAAACTTAACACCAAGTTTAAATGCTAGTGATTTCTCTTTATTATTTTTTCTCATTCCTCTACTGATTATTTTAAACAAAAAGTCGAACTATTTTTCTTAAGTACTCTAGGTTTTACCGCGCTTTTAAATCAAACTGCATTGGTATTCATAAAGTTCTGCTCGCCACTGTACATTTTTCTTCAAACAATCTGCTTAAAATTGTAGATTGTTAGATGTATGCAAATAAAATAAATGAAAACAAATTTTTCTATTTCGAGATTCTGCAAAATAAAAAGTAATAAAAATCACGTTTTGCTTGTAGAAGGTCAATAATATTTTATACAAAGGAAAATAGCTAAATAAATAATATCATAGAAAGAATATAATAAAAGAGTGAATAAAAAAGATATTAAGTACTTTAGGCACTTACATACATACATACATATGTATATATAAATATATATATATATATATATATATATATATGTATGTATGTATACTCGTATTTCTCACTTCAAGTTATAAGATTGAATAAAAAATAATTTGAAAAAAAAAATTGCAAAATTATGATTATTATTTAATAATTTCTTTGTGCATTGAAATGGAAATTTTCATAAAACATAAATTGTAAAATAATAATATTTTTATGCTTATTTTTTGGTTTTCTCTGACGTAAAAATATTTAGAAATGATTTTTCAGATCACCTGGTTGCCTGTATAAATACGTGAAATATGTTAAAAATATTTTATATGATAAAATTCTATCAGATTATTTAAAATAAGGATTTTGTTTTTATACATTTTATACATTTTTCTCTACCGTGTAGCCTAGAATACAATCCTAATAATGAACGTTTTTATAAATTCCATATATAAACGTATCAAATTTTTTGCGATTAGGCTGACATATGGTGACCCTAATAGCCATACAAAATTTATTTACATAACTCGGACACTATACCAAAATATTTTCGATCGCTTACAAATCATACATTTTATCGTCTTCTGCGCACAAAAGGAAAAACTAACTTAGAAATGTAATAATTGTACGTAAAATTGATAACGCATTGAAAGTCAAAATGACTTGCACAAGCCACACTCGGACAGTAACTTTTATGGGTTAATAACTGCAACTCTGTAATTTCAATGCGGCCAACTTCACTGATATAATTCACATATTTAGGGGAAAACCCTTTAGTTCGAAAATTATACAGAATAAACCGAGCTAAAACCAAGAAGATGGCTAGACAACGGGGACAAACTAGTATCGAAGTAAGAAGGCTTATTATTTAGCATGCAAGAAAATGAAAAAGTGTTCGCGAAATTTCAAAAATTGGTGACAGAAGTCATTTAAATGTGCACGACATAATAAAACGTTTCAAAGTCAATAACACGGTACAAAATATAACAAAACATACCCACAACAAAATATTTTCTGAGGCTGATGAACTAAACTCTAAAACTTGCTGTTATTGCTGAAAGTAACTTTGTTTAGAAAGCAAGTCCATTAACAATAAGAAACTTGCTTCACAGAGTTGGTCTTAATGGTAGAAGTGCTAGACAAAAACCTCTTATTAATAAGGGCAATCAAACCAAAAGACTTAAATTTGCAAAAAAGTACCAAAATAAGGGTTTTTCTTCTTGAAAAAACGCTATGTTCGGATGGTAAACCAAAAGTATGGAGGGGACAAAATCAGGAACTACGTTTGAATAACTTGAAACCGACAGTAAAGCATAGGGGTGGTTCAGTGCTTGTCTGCATCACCTCCAGCATCTTTTCATTTTATTGACACTATCATGGATCAAAATGTTTACTTAAACATTTTAAAAGAAAACTTGCCAAAAAGTCTGGGAAAGCTTGCTCTGGATAAGGACTGGTACTTTTACCAAGATAACGACCCCAAGCACAAGGTCCACGAAGTAAGATCTTGTCTGCTATATAATGCACCACACGTCATGTAAACACCATCCCAGAGCTCCGACATAAATCCTATTGAAAATTTGTGGGATTATCTCAATAAAAAAGTTCAGCATTAGTCCGTTTCCAGCAAATCCGAACTAAGAAGGGTTTTATTAGAAGAATGGGAAAAAATACCAGCTGGCTACTGTCAAAAATTGGTCCAATCTATTCCTAAGAGACTCCAAATGGTTATAAAAAACAATGGTCTGCACACAAACCATTAATTTTTTAGCAGTAATTAATATTTTCAAATATTTATGTAGCCGTTCGAGTTTCGCTTGTGTAACTTTTTTTAACAAATTGAAGTCATTTTAGTTTATTTCTACTTATAACTACTGAATTTCAATTTTGTAACAAAGCTTTTCTTAACTATTTCTTATTAGTTTGATTATTATTAACAAAATCAGTTAATTAGTGTCCCAGTTTGGCTTGTAGCCACTGTATATAACTAGCGTAACCACTCGCGCATTGCTGAGGGTGCTTGTGTTGTAGCCGTTTATTCAATTTCTCATGCTTTTTGACTGGTGTATATAGATCACGAAGCTTTAACTGTTACAGTTCCATATTTATTTAAAACAGATGGTTTGCATTGATCGCCAAGTTATTTAGACCAAATTCAGAAACTTCCATTCTAACTGTTCTCAAACTATACAAAAATCAATATTTACTTTGTACAGGGGGTACCCTTATGTAAAATTCCGCTCATTTTTGAAGTGATGATTTTTATTAACCACAAAGCTATTTAGAACAAATCAGAAGCTTTCACTCTAACCGTTTTCAAACATACAAAGGTCATAATTTAGTTTGTATGGAAGATGCCATTACTACTTGTCTAAATTCGCCCATTTTTTGATTGGTGATTTTTATTGACTGCGAACCTGTTTGGATCAAATTTAGAGCGTCTTACTGTTACCGTTTAGATATACATGTTTAAACAATGAGTAAAACTATACCTTTCCATTGCATGTATTGGTTTGTAAATCGGTTGAGTGGTTCTCGAGTTATTAAATCATGACCATAGGACAACTTATTTTTATATATCGGGTGTTTTCGTTTTACAGTTACAAAAGTTTAAATTATAATAAAACAAAGACATATATTTTTAATATCTGAAACAGCAATTTTTACAAACAGCATATGCGGCCGTATTTCGCCAACAATTCTTTGAATGTCGATTTCCAGGTGTGCAATCGTGCTTGGTTTATTGACGTAGGCAAGTGACTTTACATAAACCCAAAGAAACTAATTCAATGGGGTTAAATCACACGATCTTAATTAGACCATTACGTGAAATTACTTTTTTTATCAAAAGTTTCATTGAGTAAATCAATTGTAGCGCGCGCTGTGTGGCATGTGGCTCCGTCCTGTTGGAGCCACATGTCAGCTAATTGAAGTACGAAACATTTTCTAATCATGGCCCTATACCGTTTACTATTGACAGTAACATTCTGACCATTATCGTTTTTGAAGACAGCCCATACAGTGCACCAAACAGTAATTTTCTGTGAATGTAATGGTGTTTCGACAAAAGCTTGTGGATTACTCTCATTCCAAATGCAACAATTCTGCTTATTTACATACCCATTCCACCAAAAATGGGCTTTATAGGAAAATAAAATTTTGAATTTTGTAGTTTAACGAATAGAGTTGGGCTCTTTCGCTCTTTTATTTTTTTAATTGTTTAGCCATTCGCAGTGTAACTAAAATTAAATTATTTCTAATTTGGGTGATTCCCCCTCTCAAAATATTGTGTGGAGAAATATGTAATTCGGCTCATAATTGAAGGTTGAATTACGAATGAGAGAGCGAATTACGAAAAAACGTTGTCGTGTGAACATAAATGGGTTTGTCAAGATTCCTATGTGATTAAAGCAAATCTTTGCTTTATAAAATATTTTTAAACACTGCATTATGATTTTTAATTCGAGCAAAATTGGAACATTAATCAAAATCTGTCTTAAAGAATTTCTGTACTATGAAGCATTCTAAAGAAAAAACTTTCGGTTTGTTAAAAAAATCACCGCCAAAGACTTTTGTTTTTTACATATGTGAAATCAATACCATGCAAATCTCCCTTCGCCCAATTTACACTATGATTTTAAAATCATGATTTTTTCTTATTTCTTTCTGAATGTATCTTTTAAGAAACTCTTGCATGTATACCATGATTTTTTCTGATTTCTTTCTGAATGTATCTTCTAAGAACCTCTTGCATTTATACCATGATCTTAAAATCATGATTTTCTCTTGCCTAGTTGACTTTTTAACTATAATTGCTTCGGTTTACATAGAAGAATAAAGCATAATAACAACAAAAGGAAAATGATTGCTAAAGAGAATGCAAAAAAAGAATCATTGAAAACAGAAGCAATGATTTGTTTTCTCTACCCGTTGTCTTTCTTTTTTACCCTTCTCGCCTAAAAGAAAGAACATCATGGTTTTTACTTACGATTTCAAAGAATCATCGTGTAAATTGGATGTTTCAAACTTGTTATTAAACAAGTTATCGAAGCGTTAAACACAAAAAAGAAATCAAAATTTTGATTTTAATGTTTCAATTAAAATTTTATATATAATAGCGATATTTTCGTTTCTTATTAAATTAACTATAATTTTGTTAATAACGTAACCCTCATTTTAAATCATCATTATTACCAACATGACTATTGAATTCGTAATTATTATTGAATGAAACAAAATATAATGAAACATACATATTTCATACAAAAATCTCTTTTGTTTCCCATCGAGCAACAATCACAACAACTTTTGACATTGTATTCTCACAATCGCTTGCTTTTACTGGGGCAATTCTGTCAATACCCTTGTCCATTAACTAAGCCCGCACCCCAGTAAATACTGCATTTATATCCATTTACTATTCCCATTTGTTATTGGCTTCTGCTGTTTTTATTTGGCCGCGGGTGGGCTATTTTTTCAAACTGCTAATATTGTTAATGATTGTGTTTTTTTTTAATATTTCCCTGCTATGCTCATTTCTTTCGACTCTTTGATGGTTTTCAATAACAACTTGCACTTTTACTTGTTAAACACAAGGAAAGAAGAAGAAAATACTTCGTTCACGCTAGCGATAAAAGTTACATTCATTATTTCCTCTTTATAGGTTTTATTTTATATTGTTGGCATTGGCACCCTTTAGTTTTTAATGAAAAATATATTTTTTAAAATTGTTTTTCAATTACTCGTTTAAGAATCTGTACTTAAATAAAATATTTTGGTAAGTGAGTATATATCGGCTGATTTTTTAGAGGTTCATAACTTTGAGTTGGCAACACTGCTTTATTTGACGACCGATTCAACAGCCTCTTGTTTAGTTTGATTTGACATTTTATTATGGATAGGCTTATACCAGAGCAGCGCTACAAATTGTTGAAACTTTTGAACTGAATTCCCAGTCAAAATTTTGTTCTACCATGAAGTCCATTTTTGGTTGAATGGGTAGGTCAATAAGCAGAATCGCCATTACATACACAAAACAATACTGTTTGGTGTGCTTTATTGGCTGGCGGAGTCATCAAAAATAATGATAGTCAGTATTTTACTGTCAGTGGTAAGCGATATAGGGCAAGGGTGACCAAAAAGAGAAATGAATTTGTGTGTAATCAGTGTTGTTACATATATATTTTTTTTTTAGAAAAACTGAAAATTTAGAAGAAAAAAACTGATTTTCAATTAAAAAAACTGCATATACTTAAAAAAGTGAAAAAAAAAAATATTTATAACTTACCCTTAACAGTTCATTTAATAAGCACGTAGGAAGATATGATATAGATGGCGTTACTAGAATTTTGACCATATGATTTGAATTTAGTACTAATCTACAAACGATACGTGTATAATAATAATAACTTTTGTTATTGAAGAAAAAATAATGGAAAAAAGTGAGTTCTGATAAAGCATTGCTTTAGAATGAAAAAAATACAGTGAAAAGCAAACAATCGAGACAAATGGCAGAGAAGTAGTTTGCTGGATTTAAACGTGCGTGTACCAGCACAAATGATGCAAAGAGCACTGGACGCCCAAATGAGAAATTGTACTAATAATAAAATCGAGTTTTGTCAAAATTTTGTTTTTTTCTTTCTCATCCTACGGACTAATTGAATTTATTGAAAGTTTATCGGTTCTGCAAAACGAAAAAGAGTGAAACCAGTTGAGTGAATTAATAAGCAAAAATTAATATTTTGTCTGATGATAAAGTTTCATTCGATTTCAATTCCACTCGATGTCGGTTTACAGAACATACGAGTACATACCCGATAATGTATTTCATAGTGTATATTTCATTCAAGCATAACAGAACAAATTAAATGTGACATACATAAACGATATGATATAAAGACACTGGGCCCGAATTTTGCATTTTTGTTCGACATGCGTGACACCCAGTAAACCGAAATCGAGTATGCTGAATCCAGTGGTGATTATCGTTTTTTGGATTTCTACCGTTATTTCGAAAATGGAGGAGATTGAAGTACATATGTATATTTGCGTAACTCAAACACGGTTTAGTTTATTGAATTAACTGAAAAAACTGAAATTCCGCAATTAAATTACCTTAAAAACTTTTTTTCTACGCATTCGTTTTAAAAATATAATTTTGTTTTGCAAAAGAACAGTGGGATCGCATTACTACGCATATTACTCATACGAACGTATGAGTAATATTTTATTAGTGGAGCAGTTATATCACTCATACCGACGTACTTGCGTAGTATGTAATGTGATCCAACTGTTCTTTTGGCAAAAAAAATATATTTAGACCTAAATGTCGGTATCACTCACTGTGTGAATTCTACCTTTCTTTGTGATCAGTGGTCAAAAAAATTGAGTAATTACATTGTCGTATTAAAAAAGGTACGAGTAAACTCAACCACAGTTATTTTAAACAAATGGGATGAAATTCTTATTTCAGAAAATTTTCATCAAAATAACGAACTAAACAAAAAACTTCAAAACTGATCAATGCTTAAAAAACTGCAAAATAAAACAACAACAGAAATAAACAGTTTACATGTGCAAAGCGACATAAGTCTGCTCTCATCAACATCTATTCCACAACTGAATGAAGTTTTTGCTTATTTGTTATAATCTTATTATCATCTATGTGCTCTCGTTCGGTTGTATACATATACGGAGTAGACAACTCTCAGCCAGATAACTCACGCGAGTGGTTATCTGAGCATATACGGTATAGGCACATGATTAGAAATATTTTTCGTACCTCAATATGCTGACATGAATCTTACTGACATGTGGTTCCAACAGAACGGAGCTACATGCCACACAGGGCGTGCTAAAAATGATTTTCTCAAAGAAACTTTTGATAAAAGAGTAATTTCACGTAATGGTCCAATGCATATGCTGCAAAAACTTTGTCAAAATCGATGTTCCAGCTTGCGCCTTCTACGCGCTAACCATGGCGGCCACATGGCCGAAAATATATTCAAATATAAATGCCATACAATTTTCTATTCAACAAATCCAATTTCATTGATATTAAAAACATATTTCTTTATTTTATTATGATAACAAAAACGCAAATGATTGTTAAAGAAAGCATCGACTTGCTTAACATTCTGCTTATCACGTCTGATCCTATTATTAACAGTCTCAGGGAGATTCTCAGAAAAAAAAAAACAGGCTCCATCCCTTCTCAGGTATAAGATTTACTCTTAGAGCCTATATGTAATATAAATACAACATAGTAGACTATTTTTCCGAAGAAGATTTGAGTGATGCTGAGTACATGGAATTTTAATTTTATTTTCCTGTAATGTTTTGTGTATATGGTAGAATAATAAGAAATATATTTTTTTGTTAATTAAGTTTTTATTCCATTCTCGATAAATCCTAGTAAAGAATTTATTTTTTTGGTGTATCTAGTAATAATAATAATAATTAATTCTTTTTTTCATTCTCAGTAAAATTTTGTTCTGGAAACAGTTAAAATGATTATAAGCATTATTAACAAACGTCTTTAAATTAAAATACTGTTACGAAAATAAGATTGGAACCTCTGCGTTTATTACATCGCTAAAATAAATGAACAAAAGCAAGAACAACTATACATGATGCTTATAATTAGCCAGAATCGACAACAACAAACATTATTAACAGACATAAAGTAAATAAAAATAACACAGCAACAACAACAACAAACTAACAGAAAAGAAAACAAGTAACAGACAATAAACAAGAAATTAAAAGAAAGAAATGGAATCTACCTGAAATATCGAGAGGTTCGAGAGCTTTCGATGTATTGTTTACTCAGCCATATAAAAAGCACATCGATGCGTACAGCGATCAGTTTATGTGTCGTAAACTCAGCGAGTGCAGTTTAAGTAAAGTTAACTCAGCGAATGTGTTATTGGTGTGAAGAGAGTTTATAAGGAGTAAACTCGTGAAGCTAGTGAAGTAAAAACCAGTTTAGTTGGAGCTAATTCAGTAAAGAGAGTTAAGTGTGGAAAAGGTTGTAATCGAACCTAATTTATAACTACGATCGGGTTGGAAGATCTTTAGGAAGAAAGATCTGTCGAGTAATTGTTGTTGTTTACAAAGTTGTAAGCAGACAGAGTAATTAAGAATAAAAATAATTATTGCCTGTAAAAAGATTACAAGTAGTGGTGCACAAAACTGTGTTGAATAAAGGATTTTTAAAACCAAACAAAAATTTATTTTATTTTAACTACAATCTACGAACTCATAAATACACGTTTTTAAAAAAGGTAAAAACGTAACAATACCATACGTGACCAAATAATTTTGTCCATCTAGCTTTTAGACGACGCACTGTGCGTAGGATTAAACAATTACAAAGTAAAAAAAAACAAAAAATATTTTGAAGTCAATAAAAAGTACCAATTTTAACCCCTAAAACTGATAAACGAAACGTTGTATGTATTTGTGACTTTTATCATTAACCCGAATTAACCCATAGTTACCATATGATAACGCTAAATATGCCGTTACGTTTACACAAGTAAATCAAAGACCATATAATAAAACTACAAAAAAAAACCGTTAATTGTTGCAAAACATTTGTGGCTTGACAAAAACAAATTTTATGTTATGCAATTAGTTCAATTATATTGTTCAATTAGCGAAGATATCAAAAGTCAAATTATGGTGCAAAAAAAAAATGTTGCAAATTCCAGATTTCCATAGTGGCAAGTCTGTAATTGGGCGCATATAGTAATATTTTTTCCATATATTTTAATAATAATAGATTAGATAGTAGATTAAGATTTGAAATGTAATTTAATTTTTTTAGACCAAATGTTTTGTATTATTTTTAGCATTTTACTAAAGGTGTTACCATATGATAACCGTGAGTAGTCTATATTGAATGTTTTTTTTTATTCCATTTCACTTGGTTTTCTGTGTATTTGTGTTAATTTATTTAATACATTCATTACATTTTGTTGGCGTTTTATAAATTTTACGGCTTTCAGAGGTATATCGTTGCGACAAATGGTTGACTAAATTCAATAGCTCGATGAAACAAAAGATAGAAATTAACTAACTGATATACCAACTACTATTTACATAGATCCTCCTGTAGATGGCAACATATCTGGCCAAAATGATGCTGATGATGAATGTAAGGGCATTGCAGTTTTTGTTTGCCTGGCTCAGATAAAAGGTGGTTGTGCAAGTCTAATGGCAAAATTTTGGAAAAGAGCAACCGGTAATGACTCAACTGGAATTTCGTCGATAATTGGCTATATACTACTGCAAGCATTACGGTATAAAAGCCAAATCAGAGAACCAATTCGAGTTGAACAAACTCTCCGTTATTATCAGACTAGCCATTTTGCAGTACCATCTAAACGAAGACGTTGTGCCGGTAAACAATGCAAAGTTAATGGACGACCAGCATGTATAAAATGCATCGTAGGACTTTGTGAACAGAGTTTTGTCAATTACCATACCCAACTTTGATTTATTTCAGTTCATTAATTTTTTTCTTATTTTCGAATACAACTCGAATAAAAAATATTTAAAACTGATATTTTGTGAATGTTTTTTGGAAAAATCGTGTCTCATAATCATTTTATCTTTCATAAAAAACCATGTAGTCTAGGCGGTTACCATATGGTAACGCGGAAAAGTGTGATAATGCTTTAAAAAATGGACTTCATTTTTGTGATTAGGACTTTCGGAAATGGGTGGTCATCTTATCGCGATGCGAACGCTTACGTGCAAGGACCCATGAGGCTGAGCTGGCAGGGCCTCCCATACCAGAGTGGGAGAACTGCCCATCTCCTGTCTGATAGCGTCTGTTTTTCCCATATGTGGTGGATATTAGACGTTACTTTCTCCAAACCTTGGTCAAGATTGGACATCAAGCAGCTAAAGTCCGTTTGAATCCACAGATTCCTTCGTTAATTGTCCGAAATCTACCAGCGTCTGTTTCCATATTGGGCGGCTTGGTGGTCTATATGTCCCAGAGGGACGGCAGCATTGTACAACATGACGGTCCTGTATAAAACCCACTATTTTTCCCTGTTAGTTCGATGAGTAATCCGGTCGGGGGTCTTATAATCTCCGGAGACCCTATTCCCACGACGACGCCCTTGGGTCGTAGTGAATCGAATGCTACCAAGATCCAGGTTAGTCTGATGGAGACACCAGGTCAGGCTAGTCTGCATGCTACTGGTATCGAACCAAAAGCAGAAGAAAGTAAGGGGAAACTGGACCTTTCTAATGCGCAAATTCTGCCCCGAAGTGCAGTAGTGGTAGAGAGGTGCCTCTGAATTCAAAGACAAACACCTTTAAAGCTGCTTAACTCGCGCCGGGAAAGGCCCGGCGAAACCACCTGCTTCGAGCCCTGTGCCTATTGTGAATAAGGGAAACGCGAACAAGTTTTGGTCTCCCAAGCTTCACCACCCACTGCCAGTGAAGGAAATGCGAACAAGTTTTCGATTTCTGGATCTGTGCTCTAAGACAAGAAAACGTCCCAAAGGCACATAAATCTAACCGAAGAAGGACTTTGCTGAAGCAACACGCTGCTGAGCGCTTCATGGATAAATTGGGTAAGAAACCCCCAGAATCCCTAACCTCTGAGGAACTAAACGGCAAAGTTCGGAAGAGGAGGAGCAAAGGCATGGCCAACAGCCCGGGACTAAACGCACGAAGCCTTCAATGAATGGGTCCTATGGCTGCCAAAGGTCATCTCATACGAGCTATCATTGACAGAAGAGACGCTATTTCCCGGGAGAACTGGGAATTAGTGTGGAAGAAGCTGATTTGAGTGTTCTGGAGAGTCCTAAGGGAAAACCCAGGCCGTTCCCCTCAGTGTGACGATGCTGGACGCTATCGCGGGCGCGTTAGACTCATTGCCTGCTCAAACGAGCGATCGGCTTTGCTTCTAAAGCAGGTGATCGCACTTTTGGAAAGCCCATTGGAGGATGATAGACTCGACGTGGTGTTTCTTTATGAGATTCCATGTCGGCCTAGGGCCATTGCCCGAATTACCGACGAATCATTCGATAAGAAGGAGATCCTAGATCGCATACGTTGCGGTAACCCTGACATCCCTTCACATGATTGGATAGTTGCCAAGGTCTCTGAGTCGGATGGCTCATCCAGGAGGATAATTCTCCTTCTGAACAAGGAGTCTCTGCCACCTTTATGGAAGAAAGGTAGAAAGATCTGCTACGGCTTCGAGTCGATCTCTCTACAGGTCTACCGGGGGTCAAGAAAAAATCGGTTCAGAATGAGAAAGATCCTACTCCGGAGGATATGCCTTTTGACGAGACCACTAGTTATTTTGCGCAAGAAGAAACACTTCTGGGTGATCTTTTTGAGCCAATGGACGAAGTGGTTGCTACATGTTACGGGGTCAGGTAAGATCAGATCGTGCATTGTGGCAAGCAAGAATTTGAGTATCTTTACCTATCTGATTACACCGATGAGGATACGGTAGCGGCGGCCTGGGAGCCCGGATCTGGAACCATTTTTGTGGTCTCGAGTTACATGGCACACGACTATGGCGAACGTCCACCGAATAAAAAGGTTCGCGGCTTGACAAATGCGGCGAGAATGGGAAACACGCCGGTTATTATTGGGGCTGACGCCAACGCACACCACATTGCTTGAGGAAGCTCGGACATGAATGCAAGGGGTGAGTCTCTTTTTGATTTTATTCTTTGTAGTGGTTTAGATATAATGAAAATTGGCAGAGAACCTACCTTCGTAGTTTCGAATAGAAGGGAGGTTCTTGATGTGTGACCTTGGCCAGTTCCAGGCACTCTGATTGGGTTAGTGGATAGAGGGTTTATGGGGAATTCTCCTTCTCTGATCATTAGTAAATTGATTTCGAAATTGCGGTCAAGTCGCCTGGGACTAGGGTTTTCCAGAACAGGAGGAAGACGGACTGGGTTGAGCATAGGAACATTCCGTCCCGAACTGTTCCAGATCCTCCGAATATAAATAGTTGCCGCGATATCGAGGCTTCTGTTAAGACCTTGACGGAAACTTTTAATAGGGCAAAGGGTGAGGCATGCAGACCAAGGGTCTGTAAGCGTAGGAAGGAACCACCATTGTGGAATTTCGATCTGGGCGACACTCAAAGGGAATGTCGCCAGCTATTTAAAGAGGCTATTTGGGCGGGCGACCGGTCCACTTATAGATCCACATGCAATAAATTTAAAAACCAGATTACAAGCGCTAATCTTGGACATCCTTCTGCAGCAGTCTAGAAGGACACTCCGAGACGAGCCGGTTGCGGAAAATCTTGGCACCATCGACGGCGATCCCTGGTTTTATTCAAAAACCATGTGGAAACTAGACCAAAAGTGGACAAAAGTGGACGTTCCAATTACGAAAAGTGAACTGAGGTGGGCGTTGTGTAGCTTTGCCCCGTACAAATCCCCTGACCCGGATGGCATTATTCCTGCCGATCTCCAGAATAGCGCTGATTTAGTGATTCCTTGGCTGATGGCTATCTAAAGGGCATGCTTGACATGGTCTTATATTCCTAAACCTTGGACCGTCTGCAGGGTGGTATTTATTTTGAAGGGTAGTAAAACCTCCCACACGGGTCCAAAGGACTTCAGACCCATCAGCCTATCTTCTTTTCTGCGTCCCAACATGTCTACACTAGGGGAAGATCCGTTGAGACTGCGCTTCACTCGCTTATGGGGTATATTGAAAATGCCTCGAGCACAGAGAGTATGCTCTAGTGGCATTCTTGGATATAGAGGGAGTTTTTAACAATGCTACACCGGAGGAATGAATGTTCATCGATCTGTGGTAAGATTCATAGGCAGACTCCTGACCAACAGGGTCATTGTCTCCACTATGGGATCAGCTACCGTCTACAGAGTGGCTGAAAGGGGCACTCCAAAGGCGCAATGGCGAATGTTGCGCTGTACGCCTGTCGTAGGGCCATTGGAAAGTCCTGTGGTCTAAGTCCTAGGAGTTTCAATTGGATATTTAACACGAGGGTCGAGCCTATACTTATGTATGGTGGTGCGGTCGTATTGTGTAGGTCTCTGGAGATATCACATATTGCAGGATCTTTGATAAGGTTCTGCGGCACTGATGGTTACACTCCTTGGAAGGCCTTGTTTGTACTACTGAACTGGCTTCCAGCGGAACTGATGGCTAGGCAGATGGCGGGCATGTCAGCGATAAGCTTGAACATGGCAGGGGTATGGGCGGAGAAGGTTTACGGGCATGCGGCCATCTTTAGGTATTTGGATACGATCCCTGATGGTATAGATTACTGCCCACCCAAACCCTTTCTGGATAGAATGTTTTCCGTGTGCATATCAACACAGCCGGTAATTGGACCCGGTTCTATTGAGTTATACTCGGATGGATCAAAATCCTCGGAAAGGGTTGGTGGCGTCATCTTTATTCCTGTATACGGGGTGAGGGAATCATTTAAATTACCGGACCACTGAAGTGTCTTACAGGTGGAGGTCTCGGCGATAAAGAGCGCAGCGGGCTCGTTGATGTACTTCGGGGTATATGACAGTGATATCCGGATCTGTACGGACAGTCAGGCTGCGATCAGGGCGCTCTCCGGTGTCTACTCAACATCGCGACTGGTGTGTGAATGCCGGGCATCTCTCAACGAGATGGCGACACATTCAGACATAGAGATTATCTGGTAAGGTGTCAGTCGGACACCCGGGGGAACTGTGTGGCAGACGGACTTGCGAGGGCTGGCGCTCTCCTCAGAAATGAGGAGATTTACCACTCAGTTGGGATGCCACTCTCCACTTGCAGACTTATGGTCCTGCGGTACATGTTGGGCAGGGCACAGCTACGATGGTATAATGAACCCACGTGCTCTGTATAGAGACAAATCTGGCTCCTATATATCGGGCTCGCTCGGAGTCTATTATATGGATGCCGCGACTTAGGCTGCGAACTCTAGTGGCTGTTATTACTGGGCACTGGGTGGCTGGTGCGTACGCTAAGAGATTGGGTCTGCCGTTCAATAACTACTGTAGGGGTTCTCAGGATAAGGAAGAAGAGAAGACTGTCGAGCCCTTCCTGTGTCAGTGTCCGAGTCTC
This sequence comes from Wohlfahrtia magnifica, assembly GCA_023159175.1. Classification (NCBI taxonomy): domain Eukaryota; kingdom Metazoa; phylum Arthropoda; class Insecta; order Diptera; family Sarcophagidae; genus Wohlfahrtia; species Wohlfahrtia magnifica. The sequence goes on along the minus strand of JAKWBJ010000216.1, from coordinate 670,043 downwards.
TCGGACATTGGGACTGCTATCCTTGGCTGTCCGTTTCTGAATGCTTTGTTGTATCTGGCTGATGTAAATATCGGCAGGATCTCTTCTTTTGTGCATGCGTCTGGTTGGTTCGGATCGGACCGGGACGTGGACATGTAAGTGGTTTTTTTCTGGATTACTAATGGGTATCACAGTGGGATCAATATTGGACCCAGGTGAGCTGGACGTTGCCTGGCTACCCGTAGTAACTAACTAACTTCGTGCTCAGGATCAGTTTGACCATATTAGCTTTTTTATGTTCGACTTAGCTTCGAAATTTTTCGTTTAGCCTTTAGCTTTAATCAAAAATGCATTTAGCTTTTTTAGTCTTTCTGACATTTCAACAAAAAAGGACAATACAGCAAAAATAATACAAACATTGTAAGGTCTGATATCGAAAAACAATAAAATTGTAGCATTACAGAAACAACAGTTTCTGCATTGCTTACATGCTTATATTAGTAAGTAAATTCATATTCTTTTTCAAATGATTTTGATAGAGAAGTTGAAAATATTGCTTTTTGTTGATATTTCTTTTTTTGTAGTCATTAAAAAAACAAATTAATACAAAAAAAGGGTTTTGTGTTTATCTCTGTAAATGTTGCCTTTTGAAAATTTTTGATATTTCTTAATTTTAAACAACGTTTAGTGACAAGGAATTGAAGTGCAACATTTTCTTTATTATTACAGATTTGTTGTTTACTATCTTAGTTATGAAAATTACCCTTTTTCTGGTTTTGTTTCTTTGCTATTGTAAACTTGATCGCCTGTATTGTGTTTATTATTCATATACAATTTTTCCCGTAAATCGGAAAAAAATAATTCGATTGTGCAAATGGAGCACTTGTTTAAAAGATGACATTTCAATTTACATTTCTGGTCAAAGGAGTTTTTTAAGTCGTCACTAGTGATTCAGTACGTGGTATGAAAAAATGAAAAAGAATAAAAGAACGAAAGAAATCTTATTACAATGGTAATGGACATTATTGATTCGTCGAAAATTAGACCGGATTCTACCTTTTTTCAGGTTCTGCACAACTTTCTTAAATAAAAAATAAAATATTAGCCAATGGCTAATAATAAAATTGACTAAATAAAATCAAAATGTGTCAAAAATTATTTCTACCACTTTATTTAAAACTACCTTTACTCATCTGGTGTTGCCCGAAAATCTATATACATACATATATTATAAACGAGGTTAACATTCTCCTTTATCCCGATACTCTCAGTTTTTGGGTCACCTATTTGTTTTTATAAGGAAAATTTAAAAACGTTTCATTTAGATGACGACTGTTAGCAATAAAAATACATGTCATTTCAGACGAAACGCCACTAGCTTAGACATCTCCGATGTCTAATATATAATAAAAAAGTATCCCCTACAGTATTTTTGTAAGTTGAATCTATGTATTCGTACTTTTAATTTCAACAAAATCAGTTCAGTCATTTACGCCTGATTGTGGCATATTTTTTGGTTTACCAATTTAATAAATTTTTAATATTAAATCGCAACTCATATTACAAGTATATACCAGATTCATATTTTTAAAAACAGCATAGCCTATTACGTTAGTTGGATTTTCTTCTGTCAAGAAAATTTCAGAAAAATCGGTTCAGTCATTTACGTGCTTGTTGCGAAACAAGTAAACAAATTTCTAATATACATATACTATATATATGTACTCGTTTGTATGTATATGGATTTAAAAAACGTATGAAACTGAAAATTATTTACATTTACATATGTATTTATAAAATACAAAAACAATTTAAAATTTAAGCTTATTTTTTAGCCGAAAACAAAATTTTTTAACTTTTTTAAGCTTTTTTTTGAACCTGATTTGGCTTAATGTCATTTTAAAATCCGGTCGCTCTGCACAAGACAAACAAAATTCTTGGCATTAACGGGTTAGTCGTTATTTTTTTTAAGTTGATTTTAATTTAATATGACACATCGTATTCTGAATGATTTTATTTTTATTTACTTATAATTTGAGTTCACGTAAGTATTTTGAAATAAAAACATCTTTCAGACCATTTTAGTTTCCACCTATTTTTAAACTATATGTGCAATTTAATTTATAATAATAATTAATAACTAAAAAAAAATAATATCAAATTACACATTAAATACACTTTTAAGAAAACAAAAAAAAAAGTGAATAAATCCTCTGTTACGTATTTGAATTTTCCAAATCTTCTTGAAAAGGAATCCCTAGAAGAACGTGCAATTTCTAAGGGTTGCTGCCACATATGAAAATTTTGAAATTTCATGCCAGATTTCATGTCAGATCTTACATGTGTAAATACTGCAAATTTTCATCTGTTGTACTTGGGGTTTTTTATTTTTAAATATTGACTAACTTTATGTTCTTACGCAATAATCATTTCAATTCATTCTATTTTATATCCTTTTGTATCGTTCTGTTACAGTTTTAAAATTTTTGTTACTGTATTTATCTTAGATATTGCATCTTGATGGGGTTTGAAGAATCAAATGAGTAGAATTTAGTTGCAGACAAATCTAAAGAAGGATAAGAAAAGGACGACAACAATTTTGGTTCATGTTGTTTTATTTGTGCCAGTGAGTCAGCTTGTCTTAATTTTTTGTTTGTTTTATTATATGTATCGGTTTGTTTTGTCTATACCCTACACCACTCTATCGTATGGCACGAGTATATTATGATTATATAATGCGAGTTATGGTCTTTCTACATGAGATCAACGATATGTAGTATAGAAAAGAGAGTTTTTTTGAGGGTATTTTACATGATAATACTTTACGTACGTAAAAAAAGAAAGAGAATATTACAAAATTCCATCCGTAATTTTAAAGTGAGAGTAAAAATCTTACAATAGATTACACTGGTCTACAGCAAAAAACCATTTAAATAAAACTAAATATATGAAATGTAATGATTTTAAGCATTTGCCGGTAGTTGCATTAAAATCGGAAATATATTGACATAACTATCAGTTTCTGGGCGAAAAATTTGTCACGCCCATAAAAAAGTTTGAGCCCGATGGAAAATAACTGAAAACGGATTTGAATTCAGCGTATCAAAACCATTATATTCCATATACATAGTTTGATTTAAAGGCGAGAAAAATTTTTTGTTTTTTGTAGACCAAAACAAAGTATAACGAAAGCATCTGTTTAAAAAAAGGCCAATAATGCGAGCGAAAAAATTAGCATTTTTCCTTGTTTATTTAATTTGTTTACATATAAGTACTCCCCTGATCTAATGAAGTGTGTTGGTTTTTCAAAAAATTTTAAAAACAAAGAGAGCCGTACGCTCTCATTATATATTGAGTTTACCAGATACTATACTCTCTCTTCTACACAAAAACTTGAAATGTCTTACGACTTGTATTATCGTGTAAACCCCCTTTAGAAGTATTGGTATATTTTATCGTTTCTAAAGCGTGCGTACAACCCTACACTTCTTATCCCATAAAAAAAAGAGACTATTTACTTTAAAATTATACCAAATTAAATAAAAGTCAGAGCTAAGTTGAATGCAGACTAGCTTTTATAAAAAAATCAAAAACACTCATAAATTTTCAGTTTAGGCAGTAGGACAGATAAAACTTGACTTGGCAAAGTTAAAGAATAATTTCAGTATTGTGCTGAATTCAGTAAAAATAGGTTCACTCAAAAATAATTCGAGGATATATACATCATCCGTAAGAGTATTTATATTGTTGAATAGGGTATTGTTTTGTCGACTTTGGTACTCACATGAAATGTTGTTGTTGGTTTTGCTTCGATAATTTTGACATTTGAGTGCAAATATGACACGTTCTATGTTTGAGCGTCTGTTGTCGATGTGAAGAGATATTTGAAAGAATTTACGATCTGATGAAAGGCGTGGAAAAGGCGTAACAGTCGTTGTAGCAGATGATTTAAATTTAAGAACTGGAAACAAATTATTTAATAACAGCAGATGATGCATTATTTTGTTTTTCCCTTATATTTTCCTGTATAAAATTTAAATTAGATCAATATGAAATGTGGTTTTGATCAATTTTAACGATTTCATTTTGTCAGAATAATGGCAAACTAAGTAATTTTGCTTTGCATTATTAAAAACGATTGTCCGCATTTTACTAATTAGAAATTTTATTCTTTGAAAGATATTCACATTATTCATTCATTCATAAAAAAAGAAAATAAAGTGTTAATACTTATAAAGGGTCCGCCAAATAATTTTTTTTTTTTTTGAAAATGCTATAAAAAAACTAGTGAATATTTTCTCAAATTTTTTTTTTGTTTGAAAGTACAATCCTTCCGGTTAATAATGGAAAATAATTTCATTCAAATGGCTGCTTCGGCTGGCCATGCAGTAGCCTACACCATCGGTCCAATTTTCAAGTACATTATCGATTGTGTGCAGCTGTATTTCACAAAACATCGAGTGCAGCTTCGGCTGTGTGGCACGTAGCGCCGTCCTGTTGAACATGGCCCGATAATGATCGCCATTGACTGTAACGGCTACTCCTTGCTCATTTTCGAAAAAAATGGCCCAATTATGCCTCTGGACTAAAATCCGCACCAAACAGTGACTCGTCTTGGGTGAATCGGCTCTTCAATGTATGCGTGCGGGTTTTCTGTACCCCAAATGCGATGATTTTGCTTGTTTACATATCCGCCAAGATCAAAATGATGTTCAATTGTTGAGAACGACGGTGAATTGATGTTGATGGCGCTTTACGCACACTTTCTGCCACACCTGCAATATTCTCGGGTGTACGCACTGTTTTTGGCTTTTTACGCTTTGGTTTATATGAGGATGCCAGTTTCTTTCACTTTTTTCACAAGATAACGAACATACGGAGCTGACGGTGCTTATATTCTTCCAAAATCCGTACGCAATTTTCGCACACATTCTGCAACATTACCATGATTTTCAAAGTAATATCGCAATATTTCCCAGTGTTGTTCAAGCGTATACACAACCATATTCGTTCAGCGGAAGGATAAAACAAATTATCTGTCAAATCAGACATGAGCTAAGTGTTACCATTCACGAAATAAGCACTAGTTGAAAAAAAAAAAAACGTTAGATGGCGGACCCATTACATATGCGCAAATACTTTTAATTTTTTAAGATTAACCCACCTTACACATCCATATTAAATACTGTATTATTAAGCTTTAACATTCATATATTTCTTTAAAGTTTAGAACAATTTCTACAATATATGTTCTGGTTTATAGTGTACCAAAAAAATTGCGCAATTAGTATACTTAATTGAGTCAAGTTTCACTTGCAACTCTGTGTGAAAGAGTGAAAAAAGTAAACATAATAGCTATTAGAATTGATATTAGAATTGATAACTTTACTGAGTTTTTATTTATTTTAACAAAAACAAAATTATGAAGACAATACCTGTATTTATTTTTAATTTAAGGTCTGTCACTTACTTTTATTATTAGAATACACATTTAATAAAAAAATTGGCAACATTCATATTACCTCTAAATATGGCAACGCGAAACTAAGGGCATACTTGTTTATGTGGAATAACGGTACAATTTGACATTGTAGAAAATCAAAAGTCAACTTTTTTCATTATAAGAAGCCTAATTTGTACAAAATATACAAATTAAATTTTGTTTTGGTAATAACTAAAAAATATTCATAAAAAGCCAATATAATGCCACGTAAGAGCCATTAGGAGCGAAAAATTATAGTCAATTTGTATGAAAAAGAACACAAATCTTATGGGGAAATTATTAAAATAGTTTCTCGTAGTCGTTTTACAGTGAAAAAAGTCATTCAGCGCAAAATAAAAGAGAACAGGATTGAAAACAAACCTGTACCTGGTGGGCCACAAAAATTAACCAACAAGGATAAGCGATATATTAAACGAACCTATGAGAAGAATCCATTTAAAAGCGCCACCAAAATTGCCGATGAACTCGAAAGATACCAAAATATAAAAGTTTCAGCCGATACTGTTAGAAGATGCTTAGCTGATTAGGGATTAATGACATGTGCGTCAAGAAAAAAACCATTAATAAACATAATCAACAGACGTAAACGCATAGACTTTGCAAAAACCTATTAAAATAGACCACAGGAATTCTAGGATAAAGTTATTTTCACAGATGAATCGAAATATAACATATTTGGTTCTGATGGACGTTTAAAAGTTTAGCGTAGACAAGGAGAGGCATTGAATCCAAAAAATACGGTGAGGGCTGCTAAATGGGGAAGAGGAGGTGCTATGGTATGGGGGCTTATGTCTTCGGTGTGTGTTTGAAATTTGATAAATATTGAAAATACAATGGACCAATATGTTCATTTGGACATATTAAAAAAAAACTTTAAAATTGGGTTTAGATGGTGACTAATATTCCCAGCAGGATAACGACCCGAAACACACAGCCCATAATGTGAAGATGTGGCTCCTTTTTAACACACCACACATGCTAGTTACACCTCCCTAAAGTCCGGACCTTAATCCCATTGAGGATATATGGAAAATTTTGGAGAAGAATGTCCGAAAGCATGAAAGCCGAAGCATACTACAACTAAAAGGGATTCTACTGGATGAATGAAATATGAAACTACGAAAAATTTGGTAAATTCAATGATAAAGCGACCTAAAACTGCGTTAAATAATAAAGGCTATCCAACCAAGTATTAAAAGAGGTTAGCATTTTTCTGATTTTGTAATTTACCGAGTATATATTAATTATTCTTACTGGTGTGTCTTTACTTTTGCTGAGCAAATTTCAGAAGATAATCTAGTATTTTATGTATAAGTCTGCGTTAGAGAAATTAAATTTCTTATTTTTTTTATTCAATTGAAATATTATGCTTTATGTTTGTGTTTTTAAATATTTTCTTATTACCCTTTTACTTTGTTAATAAAAAAATTAAAGAAATCCGTCAAACATGTTGCTGTGTCTTAGTTTTGCGAGCAAGTATATTTATTATATTTTTACGTTTTTAGCTTTTTAAAAACGTGCATTTATGAGTTCGTCGATTGCAGTTAATATAAAATAAATCTTGTGTTTAGTTTTTATTTAAAATCCTTTATTCAACACAATTTTGTGCACCACTGCTTGTTACCTTTTTACAGGCAATAACAATTTTCTATTCTTAATTACTCCGTCTGTTTACAAGCTTGTAAATTCTACCTAAAGATCTTCCAACCCGATCGTAGTTATAACTTAGGTTCGATCACAACTTTTTCAACCAGAGGTTATCCACACTTAACTCTCCTTACCCCTCCTAAACTGTTTTTTTTCATGATTCACTTCACGAGTTTACTCCTTATGAACTCTCTTCACACAGAGTTTAACCAACAAACTCTCTTTACACCAATAACACGTTCGCTGAGTTTACTTTACTTAAAGACTGTACTCGCTGAGTATACGACACATAAACTGATTGTTGTTCGCATCGATGTGCTTTTTATATGGCCGAGTAAGCAACACACCGAAAGCTCTCGAACCTCTCGATATTTCAGGTAGATTCCATTTCTTTATTTTAATTTCTTTTTGGTACTTTTGTAGTCATGCGTATGTAAACATCTACCTCTTTCAGTTCTTAGGATTTGTTGTTGCTTGTTTATTGTCTATTACTTGTTTTCTTTGCTGCTTAATTATTGTTGTTGCAGTGTTATTTTACTTTATCTCTGTTAATGTTTGTTGTTGTAGATTTGGTTATTGGTAAACAGCACGTATAAGTTGTTCTTGCAGCTTTTGTTTATTTATTTTAGCGATGTAATAAACGCTGGGGTGCCCAACCTTACTTTCGTAACAATATCTTTTACGTTTAGAGGACTTATCTATGAGACAAAATATGTCCGATTATGAGAAGTTTAAAAAATATAAACTGATTCCCATCAAGGTTAATAAATGATTATTATTTTCTAAATTGTGCTGTAATTAACGACTTTAAGGCTGTTTCTTAGATTCCCGTTACCAGATTGCTAACAAAACATCAGAAAAATATAGCTTTGCTTGAATTTTAAGCTCACAATTATTCCAAACGATTTTTAAGTCTATTAACAATTTACTTTTTTCTTCTTTCGTTTTCTGAATTATTTACTGTAACAATGATAAATTCTGCACCCTCTTGTTGTATGTAACCCTCTGTCAATCAAATGAATTTTAAAACGTTAATTGTCTTGACTTTTAAGTTCATGTTGAACATGACCTTTACAAATTTACGAGTAGAGCCTTGACATTTGAAATAATTTATTCCTTTTCAGATGCCATATAAAAAGGAAAACGTCCAAAAGTGACATGCGATAATTTGCAGTGGAATTTTCTATTTCTTCGATTGGAAAATTCCATGTAAATCCTAAAAATTAATGCAGTGAAATGGAATGCAGATAAAAGGAATTTTCATTTTAATGCATCATGCGTTTCTTTTATTTAATTATTAATATGAAAAACGCCAATATATATAGGGGTGATTATTTGTTACTAGTGATTATTAGTTAGTGTATGTACTATGATCTTGAAAAAATCCTGCAAAGTCTATACAAATTATTTAAGGTTGTCTAAAAGGAAATTTGGTAGACAGACGAAAAATACGTGTTAGAAAATTAATTTCTCAGATATTATTTTAGTCTGAGGGAGCGTTTTGTGTAACTTCAAAAAAAAAAAAAAATATATATATATATATATATACATATATTTTCTTAAAATCAATTTGCCATATAGAATAGTAATGTTGTTTATTGATTTTTATCTGCAGTGGCATAACAATTTACGTCGCAATTGGTAAAGTTGGTTTCCTCAATTAGTTTGAGAAAAAAAGACGGTTTTCCCAAATATTTTATACATATGGTTTAACGCAACCACCCTTCAAAATAACTTGGATTTATTTTGCAGATTTTCAATTCAATTACCATTATGTGGGTGTGTTGTAAAACGTTAGTCATTTAATAAAAATTCTATAAAATTTACGACAATTTTACTCACGCACATTGCGCACTGTCTTTAATTTATTTCAAAAGCTATTGCGTTCTCTAATGCTATTGCATAACATTTTCATTGTCGAACATGTCGAATGAGCGAGCAGTTGTTATAATTTCGATTTATATTTCTAATGCGAATGAACAGCATCATCATACGGCCATTCCCCACTTAAATCTTAAAATAAAATGTCATCATCGCACAACAAACAAATTAAATGCAAATGCTTATCATTTTTTCGGGTCTATTATTTGAAACAAAGTTCAGGCCTGTTCTTATGCGTACCAGATATGCTGTTATAAAGAGATACTAAAAAATATATGTACCTTTAACAATATGAATTATAAAATTAAATTTAGTAAAATAAAAAAATTTTACACATATATTTTGTTAATAAATACAGTGGTGGCAAATCTAATTATGATTGGTACAACCAAAACGCACGATGTTAATTGTAAATCAACAAAAAGTTTTTAGAGAATTATCTAAATATGTTTTATAATGATAGAGTGATCTATGATAATTTGTGTTAAATAAAATATCGGCCAAATGCTCGCCTCGGCTTCAGTGGTCAACATTTACAATGACTCAGACATAATTAAGGTTCAATGTTGTTAATGTGCCGAATTATCTCATTTTTTAGCTCTTGAATTGTCCTTGGCTTAATGACGTACACTTTTTCTTTTAAAAATGACTGAAGAAAGAAGTCCAACGTTGTCAAATCAATCGATAACACGGTCATTGAATTTTTCGCGCAAAAGAGCCATTGTTTCGTTGGCTGTGTGGCAAGTAACACTATCCTGTTGGAACCACATATCGTCTAGGTCTATATCCTCAATTTCTGGCCACAATTTATGGCCTTTTCATATCTCGAAAGCGAACACCATCCACGGTAACTGCTTGGCCGACCTCATTTTCGAACAACAGCAATATTTTCCGCAGAACGGATCGTGCAAGCATGCACAGGTGTTTCCACATTTCATATAGATCCGGTTTGCTGAAATTTGCGCATAATTATCGCGATTGTGGACACATTTGGTCGGTAATGCTGACCAAAAAAAAAAAATACGAAGTGCACGAAATGTATATTGATTTGAACACCCATTTTCGTAAAAGGCTTCAACAATCTTAACACGCTGCTCATTTGTGTACTTCTCCATGACTGAATTTGTCAAATTAAGTTGGGCAAAAAACTAGACGTTATGGTGTGACCCACAATTAACATCGTGCATTATGTGGTTAGATCACCCTTTATATAAAAACGAATGTGTGTTTGTATGTATGTTTGTTTGTTGGCGTGTATTTTCTAGATAGCTGAACGGCTGAACCGATTTTCTTGAAATTTTTACATTATCTCTCTGTGTGTCGGGAAGGAACTATAGCATATACAAATTTAAAATTTTTCCAACTAGGCGGTGCCATGCCCACCATCCAAGCTCGGGGACTATAATAAAATGATTTTGTTCATAAAAAACAAACTGATAAGAAATAGTTAAGGAAAGTTTTTGTTTGATTTTTTATTATATGCATTCTCGTATTAGGGAGATCGATTATTATTCGACTTTTTTCGAAAACCGGTTTCCGAATAATTCGAAAAATAAAATTTTTTTAAAACCAGTTTTCGGTTATAGATTTATCAAATAACCGGTCCTGTTATCAAAATAAGATTCTTCTCAATTCTAATTCCATTTGTAAATAGAATTGAGAAATTTGCGCTCCCTGATGTAATTGTAGCAAGTAAGAATGCTAGAACAACTTTCGGCTTTTTTAGGGCCTCAACTGACATTTCATCTTCGACACCGCAACGTCCTAGTATTCATTTTTTACAGCTTATTTTGTAAGAGTTCTACTTGCCAGCGCCTAGAGACTACTTGATATAGAATCAAGTCTTCCTTACTGCACAATAACGTCAACCTCCTAAACATATTTAAGGTGGTTAATAATTCCTGGTGTCGAAGAGCTATTCAAGCTTAGTATTTAAGGACACTGAAAATATCTAGACTTATCCTTTCCATCACTTGCTAAATATTTCCACACATCGGAGGACATGTGTAGAGACATAAATGCATGCATTACATACTTAATAGTGTATGCCACTGCACTATGCTAGGTAAGACACCCGCCTACCAATCAAGAAGTTCTCAGTTCAATCACAGGCCAACCCACCTGACAATTTATAACAGCGGTATCACCTCATAACATTGCTAGCGGTTGGTTATTAGTATTTACGCTTGAATAACTTAACTTATAGGATGGGCAATTTAAAAGTTTAAATTTGAACCAGCGGTTATTTCGAATCCGGTAACACCTATGTTATTCTATTCTGTTACAAAATTCAGTATATTATTCCCACTGAACGAAATGAATCTATTTACGCTTGAGCAACATTGGGATTTATTGGAAATTTATTTCCAAAACAAAAACAATTGGTCGGAAATTGCAAAAAAAAAAATAAAAAATACAACAAATTCCAAATATCATCTTTTCAGATGAAGCTCATTTTCATTTTAGTCGGTAGGCTAATAAGCAAAATTGCCTTATTTGGAGCTCAAAAAACCCAAACGTGGTCTTACAGAAGCGTGGTGCAGCTTGTGAAGCGGAGGCATCATTGGCCCATATTTAATAAATACCAACCGTTACGTTCAATAGAGATACCTATCGCACCATGATAACCGTTTTTTTTTGTACCCGCTCTTCATGGTATTGATGTGAACGATATTTGGTTTCAACAGGATAGTACAACTTGCCTCACATCTAACGCCACAATTGATTTATTGCGTCAAACGTTTGATGGCTGCTTAATTAGTCGAAATTGTGATGTCAGTTGTCTGCCAAAGAGCTGCGATTGGATACCGTTGGACCCTATACTCTCGAAAAAGTTCTCGAAAATTGGTCCCATCGAATGGGAACTGTGAGACCAGCCGCGACAACTATATGAATGAAATAATATTACATTTATAACCGGAAGAATTGTACTTCACAAAAAAAAAAAAAAAAAAAAAAATAAAAAAAAATAATTTGCAAAACTTCAAACCGATTTTGTTTTATTGCATTTTTAAATTTATTCGACAAAACCAAAAAAAAACCGGTTAAAACCGGTCGAATAATAACCGTTCAATCTCCCTAATACGTATTAAGCTATTAAGGATAGAAAACAAAATTAGAGTAAACTAAAAAGACTTCAATTTGTTAAAAAAAGTTACACCCGCGAAACTCGGACGGCTACATACATGTCAGATAATATTACTTATGTAACAAAATTAATATTTTGTGTGCAGACCATTGTTTTTTATAACCATTTGAAATCTCTTGGGAATATATTCGACCAATTTTTGGCAGTAACCAGCTGGTATTTTTTCCCATTCTTCTAATAAAACCCTTCTTAACTCGGATTTGCTGGAAGCCGACTAGTGCTGAACTCTTTTATTGAGATAATCCCACAAATTTTCAATAGGATTTATGTTGGAGCACTGGGATGGTGTTTACATGACGTGTGGTACATTATATAGCAGCCAAGATCTTACTTTGTGAACCTTGTGCTTGGGGTCGTTATCTTGGTAAAAGTACCAACCTTTATCCAGAACAACTTTTCCACACTTTTTGGAAAGTTTTCTTTTAAAATGTTTAAATAAACATTTTGATCCATGATAGTGTCAATAAAATGAAAAGGTGCTAGACGTGATGCAGACAAAACAAGCCCCAGACAAGCACTGAACCACCCCCATGCTTTACTGTCGGTTTCAAGTTATTTAAGCGTAGTTCCTGATTTTTGCCCTCCATACTATTGGTTTACCATCCGACCAAAATTTGCTTTCGTCGGTGAACATAACGTTTTTCCAAAAAGAAAAACCCTTATTTTGGTACTCTTTTACTAATAAGAGGGAGAAATTTAGCGCATCAAAATCATTATATTCTATATAATTTTATTTAAAGGCTTCCTTTGCTGTACACCAGTGATATTATTGAATATTTGTGAGATGAGCTCGAACGTCGAATAAAAATCGTTCGTGTGCCAATAAAGAACAACTAAAAGTCGCATTTCAGAAAGAATGGAGTCAGGTAAGTCCTAATGTGTGAAAAAATTAGTTAGCTGTGGAAAATCTAAAAGGATATATATGCAAGAAAATAATAATTTTAATTTCAAAATTAGATACGAGTATAAGAGTCTGTTGGAGTTTTTCAATTGGTTTGTTTTATAAAATTGTATGTAACAGTTAGAAATTTCTTTTTCGTTTGTTTTTATTGCTAAGTTAGTGCATGTTTCTTTAACGTGCATCTAAAATTTTTGTAAAGAGTTTCCCGACATTCAATATCAGCCACTGTATGTACCAATTTCTTCATATGAATGTTTATTGTTGTAATTTGCTTTAGTGGTCTTACAATCTCACTCCAATAACAATTTATTCATTCATTAGATTAGAAATTATCCATTCGGCATGAACAGCATCAAGTTTAAATTTCGCATTTATTTAATTTCCGTAATTTCTTATTTTTCTTCCTTTTTTTTTCTTTTCTGCTGAACGATTTTATTTACGATTTTTTTTTAATGTATTGCATTGTTGTTGTTGTTGCTTTTGTTGTTGTAGTGTTTGTTATAGCCTGAGATATGATTCTTTTTACTGCTCCGCATACATATACGAGTATATGTACATACATTATTGCTGTTGTTTGTTATTATTGCAGACAGTGAACGTAACAGCTCTATTTACATTTTCTAGCCGTACCGCTGTTTTACTTATTGTCCTTTGACTTTGACATAATGATTTGAGAGGATTATAGCGCTATTAAATCCTCTTAAATTGTTAATGTTCGTACTTACATCTGTTAGTTAATAGGAGTAGATGTAGACATATGTACGTACATTCGTACTCCCATTACTGTATACCATTACACGGATTGTGTATTTAAATAATCATTTGGATGTGGTTGATTTTAAAAAACCATTTCAAAAATTACTTTAAATGCCTGACCATAAAAGGACTAAGCAAAAATTGATGACTGACTCCCCATCGTTTTAAATGTACAGAATGTAAATACAAATTACGAGTATATGTATGTACACGTATGTTTGTAAAATATTTGCTTTTTATTCTATTGAATTTTTTTAAAATTATTTTCGTGTTATTTTTTCTTTTGTGAAAAAAAGAAAGGAGTCTTTTTTTGTATTCAATAGAAACGTAAATTATCTTCCCTTGTTAAAGACCGATTAACTGCAGCTTTTCTCTGGCTGTTTTTATTTTATTTTTCCTTTTAGTGAAAAACAAATCAACAATTTAAGGAATATTTTTCATTTCTTTTATTTTGCCATTATGTTTAAGCATTTAAGTTTAAAATGAAAAAAAAAAAAAATATATGAAAATTAATCCTCTAATGCTCAGGTCCACTTATAGACGGTGTTCATATAAACAGATGAATAACTTTTATTCTTGATAGTATGTACTTCATTAAACAACGAGTCAAGAGCACAAATCGAGCTTAATTTTGTACAAAAAATTTTATTTAATGCCAACGAGTACTCCAATAAAAAATCAACGCACAATAAATTTTTCTATTTATCGTAGTACTATACCCCTAGACATTAATAATATTTATCTTAACTACTACCTTTGCTACAATCTTTTTCCGTTTTTCCCCATTTTATTCCTTTCCAATTCAAATTTAAACATTTAAGACAGCCTATATTTCCTTCCAAAAGGACACTGTAGAATCTGTTGTTTAGCTGTATACAGTTTTCAAATAAACACACATTAATTTTTTCATAATACAATATATGTATGTATGTATATAGATAACTTTTACCCGATATGTTTTATTCACTGTTGCCAGATTTGTAGACTTTTCTGCAGTTTGCTGATTTTTTACTGAAAAATATGGAAAAGTGAGATTTGGTGATTTGTGTTCTCAAACTGCACAAACTGTATATTAACATAAGCGTTAGGCAACCTAATATTAATGCATTGTACAATTGTGGTAGTGTTTTGAGAGTCTCTCACTCAGGCCACTTTGCACCGTATTTTTCCACTAGTTTTCTCTTTACTTCTCTTTGTCTATTTTTTGCTTATTTTTTGCCTATGCGTGTGACTACGCACATGAAGCGTTGCCAAATGTGCAGATTTATCCATATTTTGCAATTTTCTAAAGCATAGAGCTTTTTTGAAGTTTTTTGCTTAAAAAAAAAGTTTTTCTGTAAATTGTGCAGATTTTGCAGTTTTCACATTTTAGTTTTTTACTTTCAATTTTGTTACTTTAATTACAATTTTTAAAGTAAGAATTTCACATCATTCACTTAATACAACTGTGGTGAGGTTTACTCGTACCACTTTCAATGCGACATTACATTACATTATCCCTTTTTTTTGCTTACTTATCACAAAAGAAAGCTAGAATTCATACATTGTATGATGCTTCACGAATAACATGTCACTTGTGCTTAAGAACTTATGTACGTAGTGATGTGAATCCACCGTTATTTTGACAAAAAAATTTTATATATTTCTTAAACGGCTAAGCAGATTAAAAATAATTTTATAGCGGAGTTTCGGTTTTTTAGTTTATTCAATAATCTAAACCATATTTTGTTTACGCGAACATATGTTGTACAACCTTCACTATTTTCGAAATAACGATATACCTCGAAAACAATAGCTAATCTAAGAAACGGTTAGCAACACTAGGTTCAACATACTTGCATCGGGTTTACATGGTGGCTGACCCGATTGTTGGAAAATAAGTGTCAAATTCAAGCACAGTGTGATTATATCATATTATTTATGTATATCACTTAAATTTAATTTGTTGTGTTATGCTTGAATAAAAAGTACATTTTCAAATACATTATCGGGTATGTTCTGTAAGCCGAAATCAAGTGAAACTGAAATCGAATGAAACTTCAAATTGGTTTAATTTTCAAATCAGATAATATTTTTATATATTTCTTTTTATTAATTCACTTAATTACCTTTCAAATAACTTCTTTGATTATCAAAATTTTACAATAATCGGTGCATTTATTTATATTTTTTTTACTTTTTTAAGTTGTCCAGTTTTTTTACTTGAAAATCATTTTTTTTTTATCTAAATTTTCAGTTTTTCTAAAAAGAATTATGGCAGCACTGCGTACAAATGAAAATAAAAGAGAAAAGCAGCTCCTTGCCTTAATCTGATTACACCAGTGTTGCCGCTTTGGTCCAATCGGACCAAACTTGGCAGTTTTTCGTTTTTTAAAAACGGTCTGATAGTTTGGTTGGTTTGTTGAAATTTTTTTAAAGTTTTGATAGTTTTTCCTCCTGTAGAAATTTTTAATTTAAAAAAATATAACTTTGAATTAAATTACCAACAACTTTCAATAATAATAATAACCTTTGTTACTGAATGATGTGTGTAGTGACTATAGAAAGCTGCACCAGATTACCTTAAATGGAGAGTAAAAAACAAAATTGCTAACAGCATTTCTGTTTTATTTGTTTTAAATACATTTCTAACAGTCATACATTGTATTCTTAATGTTGTATTCAGCAACTTGCAAATATTTTGTTTGCATTCATGACATAAAATATTAAATTGAAAAGAAAAATACAATATTTCATGATCATTTTGTATTTTTGAATGATGTGATAGTGTTTTTAAATACAGCTCTACAGAATAATGAGAGCAGAATATATTTAGGTCGATTGGCGCAGGATAGGATTTTCGGCCTATGGTTTCTTCTGAAAACATTCTTAGAATTTCGCGTAGATTTTATTTTGGCTATACGACTCTTCAGTTTTTTTTTTCATCCGTAAAATTTTATTATTAAAAACTAGAATTTGTTATTATTATTACTACATATGTATAACTAAACAGGTGGGTTGGACGTGTCTGGCTACCCGTCATAACTAATTAACTAACTAACTAACTACTATTTAATATCTTCACTATATTATATTACAAAATTTGCATATAGGGTTCGCACGGGTCATCTAGTCTACTTTAAATATGTGAATAAATATTGCATTTCTGTATTCTGTTTTTTTGTTTACTACTCGTAACATGAATTTTTTATTGTTTTTAAAAATAAAGCCAAATATCTCTTAAATACATGCGTTTTTATTTGATCAGATTTTTGAGCAGATTAAAAAAGCAATTGTGCAGATTTTTTGATTTTTTACCTTAATGTTGAAGAATTTATATCAAAAACATCTGGCAACAGTGGTTTTGTTCAATATCCGTTTGTCCAATTTTTACCGCTATTTGGGTTTTCGATACCAAGCGAGGGCGATTGTCGACCCTGTGATCTATTGAAAGAGAGTCCACGAAAGAAGATCTTGCAGTAAATGAGTTTATGGTATAAACGAACAAAGAATTGTCGAGGTTGGGTCATTACATGAACATTGGTGCCTATAATTTTGAGGCAGTAAATAAATAAATAGAATTAACAACATCAGTTTCGAGATAAAACGAAGAACCATTCTTGCCAAAAAATGCTGTTTTGGGCTGAGTAAGCAGTTTGGGAATAAACCCCATCTCAATTGAAAAAAGTACACTCTATAAAACGACTAAACTCCCCGTGCTTTTATATGGCGCTGAATTGTAGGTACTTACTCAAGCAGATTAAGCTGTTTTTTGGAGTGTTTGAGAGAAAAATTATTCGTAAAATATATAGTATGGGTCTGTCTGTGCCAACGAAGTGTATCGTTATCGAATGAATGACGAACTGCATAAGCTATACGCAGATAATAATATTGTTAGGCGTATTAAAATACAACGGTTACGCTGGTTATGTCATGCATTACGCATGACTGAAAATGCTCCAGCAAAGTAATCCTTCGAATTTGTTTGGAACAATATTCTTAGTCAGGCTACTGATCTTAGTGATTGTATATAGCCATCTATGTAAGTAAGTAGAATAGATAGCGAAGCTTTATTTGTTGTCCTCCCCATGCAAAAATTTCTATATTTGGTATGAATGGATGGTGACACATCCATTTATTCAATCTCGTCAATTTTTTTTGATGATTTGTATTAACTATGCAATCATTCAGACCGAATTCAGAAACTTTAGCTTCAACTGCTCCCAAGATAAGCAAAAATTGATATTTAGTTCATATGGGAGGTACCTGAGAACACCATGCAAGAAATGGAAAAAAATTTTCTGACCTTGGATAACCACTATATCTTTTTGATGCTCTATGGTCTCCTAACTTTAAAAATCTTCAGCATTTTAGATTCTATGGATGTTTTTTTAGAATTTTTTTTTTTTTTTCTAAAATGTGAGATTTTTGAAGAAGCTGCTTCATACATCTTATGATAACTTACGTTACGCCATATGTGAAAAAATTCCAAATTATACCAGCTTTAAGTCATTTTAATATAATTTTCTAATATAACCAATATTATTTGAGATATTGAAAAACAAATTATAATTTTTTTAATTATGAAATTTTTTATTTTTTTTAAATTCACAAATAATAGACAGCAGTAAATACATATTTACCAGTTTCACTATTTATTCATAAAGCTGCATACCATATAATATAAATAAAATTAACCATAATTCAGGAAAATCGATGGGTAAATACTTATTTTATTCCCAATAAAGTGAAAGTACCTAGTTTTGAAAAAAAATAACTTTATTGCTGTAATTGCCGAACAACGGTTATTCTGTAGTACATTAGGTGTTCAGAAACCGAAGCTTTACAATCATTTAGAGCTAAATGATCTTCTCAGAGACCTTAAACTAACAAAAGAGATATCAGAGCTCTTGGCGTCTTAGAAAATGGTGTTAAGACAACAGAGTATCGGAATCGACATAAGCCACACGCCAATTTTTATTATAGAATATGTGCTTTTGTTACGACATAAGTGGTCTTTTTGAGGAGCTCGGCCAAAAATATGTCACAAGTGAGTGGCGACTATTTGTTGATAGCAGTAAAGCAATCTTGAAGCCGTTTTGTCATATCGGCAACAGGAAGCCATCTATACTTATCGCACATGCCGTGAATATGAAGGAAACATATGAAGTTATGGCCAGTTTATTAAAAAATGTTAATTATGAAAAGCACAGTATGTTGCGATTTGAAAGTTGTTGCTATTTTAACAGGCCTCCAAGGTGGCTATACAAAATATAGCTGTTTTCTCTGCCTCTGGGATAAACGAGATCGAAAAAAATCACTATGTAAAAAAGGATTCGCTGACAAGCCTGAAAGCCTAGTGTGCGCTTACATAATGTAAAATATCCCGCCCTGATCAGACAGGATAATGTAATTTCACCACCGCTACATATAAAGCTAGACTTAGTTAAACATTTTATTAAGGAATTAGACAAGGATAGTAGAGCCTTCGCTTATTTAAAACCAATAACTTTAAGTCTTTCAACTACAAAAATTTTGGAGGCGTTTTTGATGGTCCTTAAATCAGAAAACTACTCCTAAGCCCACAGTTGGAAAGTTATCAACAGATGAGAAAGCTGCCTGGACTTAATTTCGACAAATTTTTTTAACTTTCTAAGAAACTACAGAAGTGTAAGTTATAAAGAAATCATTCGTGATTTGCTTGAAAACTTTTCAAAAATAGGTAAACATTAATGAAATACAGGCGACATTAAAAAACTCAAATAACTTTTTTTATAATTAATATAAAGGGTCCGCCAAATAATTTTTTTTTAAATGCTATAAAAAAGCTACTGAAAATTTTCTCAATTTCTTTTTTATTTGAAAGTACAATCCTTCCGGTTAATAATGGAAAATAATTTCATTCAAATGGCTGATTCGGCTGGCCATGCAGAAGCCTACACGATCGGTCCAATTTTTAAGCACATTATCGATTGTGTGCAGCTGTATTTCACCAATGGCTTCACGAATATTGTCCTTTAAAGCGTCAATTGTCTCTGGCTTGTTGGCGTAACACTCATCTTTGACGGCACCCTACAAATAATAGTCCAACGGTGTCAAATCGCAACTCCGAGGTGGCCAAGCGACATCAGCTCTGCGGCTGATAATGCAAAAACAGGGCACAAAACATCGAGTGTAGCTTCGGCTGTGTTGCACATAGCGCCGTTCTGTTGAAACCAAATGTTGCTAATAGCCCGATAACGATCGCCATTGACTGTAAAGGCCACTCCTTGCTGTGGACCAAGATCCGGACCAAACAGTGACTCGTCTTGGGTGTATCGGCTTTTCAATGTGTGCGTGCGGGGTTTCTGTGCCCTAAATGCGACAATTTTGCTTGTTTACATACCCGCTAAGATCAAAATGAGCTTCATCTAAAAAGATGATTTTTTTTGACAAAATCGGCATCTTCTGTAAGTCGATCGCAGGCCCACTTAGCGAAGCGTATACATAACCATATTCGATCAGCGGAAGCATCTAATTATCTAATCTAATCAGACATGAGCTAAGCGTTACCATTCACGAAATAAGCACTAGGTGAAAAAAACGTTAGATGGCGGACCCTTTATATGATTGATTTTTATTTCATTTGATAGATGGACTTATTTTATTAAATATTATTAATTAATTGTTAAAATGGTTGATTTTAAATAGGAACCATGCTGAGATGAGCATCAGCGATATCGTAACAAATTGAGATTTGATTTGATGTCGAAATCGCTTCAGTTATTGACTGAATTAACTGTTAAATTTATTGGTTCAGATTAATAAGCTTTCTGTTTACATTAACCGAAAAGAAAAAAATCTGATGTACCAAGATGTAGAGACCAGGAAGGCCACAGAATTGTTACGTTTTTTTTAAAATAATTTTATTTGAAAAGTTTCAGTGTAACTCTGCCATAATGAGTCTGGCAAGGAGAGAACTTGCCTCATCTTGTTAAAACCACACAAATTATCTTTTGATATATTTTTAAAAAGAAAAATGCCTGCAATATTTTTAAATCACGAAATCCAGTTAGTGTTGCAGTACGACCGCCTTCTTTAAAGAAGTGTAGCCCGACAACAAAAGTTTGATGATACTTCACACCACGCTATAAATCGAGCTGAGTGCAATTATCTTTTTTTAAGAACTTGTGGAATAGAGTCAAGAGTTAAGAAATCTCATTTTTCCCCACTTCCGGCAACGAGATTCCCAGGTGTCTCCGGAAGTGTGCCAAAACTTTTTTGAACGACAATTATACAAATAAGAGTTTCATCATCCAAATTTTGCATTTCTACTAAATTTAGATATCGATCTATTTGAGAAATAAAATTTAACGAATTTCTCAATTAGAAAAACACTTATCACATTTCCTTTTCGTAGCGTCTTTCATCAGCCACCCTGTATAATAAAAAAAAATTTTACTCAATGCTTATTTTAGGTGCGAAAATGTCATAATATAACATATGGCATAACAAAATCGAATAAGACATTTCAAAGTTATCATAAGATGTATGAAGCAGCCTCCTCAAAAATCTCACATTTTAGAAAAAAAAATCTAAAAAAATTATCCATAGAATCTGAAATGCTGATGATTTTTAAAGTGAGGAGACCATAGCGCATCACAAAAAAAAAAAAATATATTGATTATCAAAGGTATTTTTGCTTGTTGCATAGTGTAATTTTTATAGACTATGAAGTTATTCAGACCCAATTTAGAGACTCTTACTGTTACTGTCTTTCTGTTTGAAGATATAGACAAATAAATATTTACTTTGTATGGGCGTGACACCATCGCTCAGTTGGAATTTTTGAAATTTTATATAGCCTATAATTCCTTCCAGACATACAGAGAGATGCTGTAAAAATTTCAAGAAAATCAGTTCAGCATTTTATCATACATACAAACACACATTCATTTTTATATAGGGTGGGCAATTTAAAAGTTAAAATTTGAACCAGTGTTTATTTCGAATTTAGCAATAGTTATGTCATTCTATTTTGTCACAAAATTCAGAATATTATCTCAACGAAATGAATCGATTTACGCTTGAGCAACGTTGGGATTTATTAGAAATTTATCATAATTTAAAATCATCTATTCGGATGAAGCTCATTTTCATTTTGGTGGGTACGTTAATAAGCAAAATTGCCGTATTTGGAGCTCAGAAAACCCAAACGTGGTTTTACAGAAGCTAATGCACCATTACGAGTGACTGTTTGGTGCGGTTTGTAGAGCGGAGGCATCATTAGCCCATATTTCTGTAAAATTGAGGACGGCGCAGCCATTACGGTCAATGAAGAAACCTATTGCACCACGATAACCGATTTTTTTGTACCCGCTCTTCATTGTATGATTTCAACAGGATGGTACAACCTGCCACACATCTCATGCCACAGTCGATTGCCTCAAACGTTTGATGGCCCTTTTATTAGTCGAAATGGTGATGTCAGTTGGCCGTCAAGATGTTGCTGCGATTTGTTACCGTTGGACTATCTTCTGTGGGACGCCGTTAAAGACAAGTGTTATGCCGACAAACCAGAGACAATTGAGCACTTGAAAGCCAACATTCGTGATATCATTGCTGAGATACGACCCCATACACCCGAAAAAGTTATCGAAAATTGTTTGGATCGAATAGGTGCTGTGAGGTCAGCCGCGGCAGCCATATGAATGAAATAATATTTCATTTCTAACCGGAAAAATTGTACTTCACAACAGCAAAATTAATTTGGCAAAATTTTAAACCCTTTTAGTTTTATTGCATTTTTAAATTTAAACTTTTAAATGGCCCACCATATATTTAATATAACCATTAGCCCAACTTCCCTTATAGATGTTTTTATGTTCGTAAAATATTTGCCATATATCGCCTATTTTGAGCTAAAATCGCAATGTCATCAGTGTACGTGATCACCATCCCCGACCGGTTGAACACATTCTCAAGTCCCGTCTGGTTCCTTATAGCATAGTGCAGACATAAGTAAAACAGAACTGTAGACAAACAGTCCCCTTATCTTACTCTTGTGTGGATATTGATGGTTCACTTTGCCTTTTTTTTTTGTTAAGTTTGTACATCTTTGGTTGATATTCCCGCAAATCTTAGCGTCATAGCTTAACATTTGCAAAAGCCAAGAGTACATCTATCTCTATGTGTGTCGGTGATTTTTTACAATTTTGAACGTGTTGAGGTCGCAAAAGACATGTCAAGGTTTATGAGTACGACACGCAATCCAGACATCATGCAAGTGAATGGCGTTCACCAAATAAGCCAAGACCATTTTCAGTCAAAAAAGAAGGCAATGCTCATGGTTTTCATGGATTACAACGGTGTAGTGCATTATGAATTTTTTCCAGGCAGTAAGTAAAGAGTATTATTTGGGCGTTATGAGACGTTTGCGTGGAGCAATTTGCCGAAAGAGAATTTTGCACCATGATAACGTATCGTCGCACAGTGCCATAATTATTCGAAATTTTTCGACGAAAAATGCTACAAATACCATCCAGCAGCCACCGAATTCATCTGATTTGGCTCCCTGTGACTTCTTTCTGTTCAATCGAGCTAAAAAGCTATTACGGGGAACGCGTTTCAGCAGCCGAGAGGAAATAATGGAAAAATCACAGAAAGCACTGATGGATATAGCAAAAACCGAATATAAAAATACAAATGTCAATCTATGACGCTAAGATTTAGCGGGAATATCAACAACAGATGTACCAACTTGATCAAGGTAGTATTACAGTAATTTCCTCAAATGTGGGGTCAGGCTCTATTTCCACTCTTTCCTCGCTCTATTATACACTTCTTCAAAGTGCTCTTTCCATCTATCCAGAATCCGATTTATTTTTGTAGGCATCTGTTCACTGTTGATAGTCGTTTACTAGTCTTTTGAGCCCGTTGTAGAATTCCTTGCTTTCCCTATCGATAAAGTTTATATTATGGCTTCAACATCCCTTCTCATAGCTTCCATATTCTTTTTCGTCTTTAGTTATGTCGCCTCTTTCCGCCTTATTACATATATTTCCCTATTAGCTCTAATATTGCACTGTATCATTCTGTCCATAGCTATTATATTGAAAATATCTTGTCTTCATTTATTAAGATAATTTCATTTTTGCGCTTTCTGTGTAAGCCTATTTCATAAAAATAAATCGATAAACATAAACGAACCAAAATAATCCTTTACCTAGGATTTGTTTTGTTATCTTTCGTAGAAGTAATAGACTATAAAAATAACCCCAGAGCTAACTTTTAAGCTGATGTGTTGAGTCATTCCGCCGTAAAAGCAAAAATAAAAATGAAATTGACCAAAATGGTTCAAAGCAACAACAGGGTTGAATTAATTACATACGCGAAAAATTCGTAAGGAGCCTTATCAAAATTTCTTTGTTAAACAAAGAACCAGTAACCATGGGTTTACCATCACCGAAAAGTATTTGGCTTGATTTATATTAAAAACGAAGTTTGCTAAAACCAACAAATATGTTGTGTGTGTTTGTCCATAGAAGCTGACGTTTACAAAAGTCTAAGCAAAATCAAACTCACCCACTTCATAAAAGTTCATAAAAGCTGCATTATCACGTTCTCTGTCCACAGCCCATATATGGGCTATGAACGGAAAGCACCAGCAGCCCACTACCCATATGTGGGCTGTTTACCCATACAAATTTAAAGAGCTTAAAAAATTGTGAACGTTGAGAGAACATCGTTTATTTGACTTGGACTTCACAGAACAGACCATAAAAAACAAAATATGTGCTGGGACACGGAGGAAGTCTCGTTTTTTTGACCTGGACCTGACAGTTTGGATTGATAGAAAAAAAAAACAAAAAATGTTGAATGATATTATATTTATTAAAAAAAAAAAACAGAACAATTATTACGGAATATTCTTATGAACTCTTTGGAAACATGGCAAACAATAGGGCTTAGTACAAATATTGCATATTTGTGATACTTTTTTTGTTTTATTAGTTGCAGCTGCAGCTGTCTCGCCCTTCGGTCTATGTTCATTGTAGCGTTCCTAGTTTTGCGTCTTTTCTATCCAGTTGTGTAAGAAAATGCTTGTTCGAGACAGTCGGCGGATCATTATCTCTTTGGGAGATACTTGTAGATGACCCACTCTGTGGCGTAATTAGTACCGGTAAATTGGCTGCCTGTACGCCCAATAGGTTTTTTACAATATTTGTATGTGCCTGCAAAAGAGTACATTTTATCTGCTGGTTCAATTTGTTGCACAAATAAACTGCGTTTGTTATGCCTACTCCAAAAATAACATTGAAACCAATTTTTTTGTACCAAGTCAGACTCTTCCGAATTGGCGAATAGTAGCTTGATAATTCGTCCGATAAGTCCATAGCTTTCTTTCGACCATTGTATTCCAATATCATATTCGGCTTAAGACGTTGCTTTCGGCCTCTGGACATCGTTTGTTCATCTGCGTGGCATGTAGATAACATAAGGAAATCCCTTTTATCCTTCCACTTTGGGATAGTGACATGGCTTTTTTATGCAGCGATTTGCTCACCTCTCTTTAGTTTATTGTTTTTAACCATTAAAGGCAAGTGCTTACTGTTTTTTTGCAAAGTTCCCCAAAGATCAGTTTTACGTTGGAGCAAATAGTTAGCCAGTGGTAGACTTGTGTACCAACTATCTGCAACAATCATTCTTCCCTGGTCCAAAAGTTCCTCACACAGACTGACAACAATGCTTTCAGGCTTATCTAAGTTAGCGATTTGAGGATCCTGGCCACTATAAATTTGGTAATTCCAAACATATGCATCATCAGTTGTTGTCTTGTATATCTTCATCCCATACTTGTTTCTTTTGTTGGGACTGTACTGGCGAATTCATAGACGTCCTTTGAAAGGAACCATCGATTCATCCACAGCTATGCAGTTTTTCGGTGAAAGCAGTTTTCTGCAATTTCTCATTATCATACCTACAACTGGTGAGACCTTATACAATCGATCATTGACATCTCTTTCAGCTGTGTTGTCAACAAAATGCCAACAACGCAATATTCCAATAACACGATTATACGATGGTAAAAAATCGGATCTTTTTTCCAGTAATATTCTAATGTGGGGAATTTGATTATACCAGTTAGCAAGTAAATGCAAAAAAAATATTCCACATCTTCCTTGTTTACTGGATTCCAGCGACTCATACGACCTCCTGGATTATTATTTATAAGTTGTTCAACGTATATATTAGTTTGTTTTATCATCAAGTCTAAGACATTGTCGTCAACTAAAAGGCGAAATACCGTATGTAAATCAGCATTTTCTGACATGTTTTCAGTGTGTTGGTGGGTCCTTCATCACTAAAAATTTTTCGATTTAAAGACTGAATTCCAAAATCCATCCATTTTGCTCATCATATGCTTTCATTTGTCTTTCACCCATTGAGGAATTTTTTGGACGTAGTTCGACTGCATTTATTGCATTGTTATTATCGTCGTAATCGGTCTGCTGTCTGTAAAAAAAGAATATCGCTATAGAAAATGTATTATAAAAGCTCACATGTGGTCTGTGGACTCTGAAGACGATTTATAGAAGATTTTGTTTCATGGAGTCAACAGCCCATATGTGGGCTATTAAAAAAACACCCTTTTAGCTATTTATATACATTTTAAAAGATGTAGATACTCGTATTTATATTTATTGGGGCTTATCCGAAATACACCGATTATGCAAAAAAAAAATCGGACGTGTTGGGCACTCCCTAGTTTTTACCT
Organism: Wohlfahrtia magnifica; assembly: GCA_023159175.1. Lineage (NCBI taxonomy): Eukaryota > Metazoa > Arthropoda > Insecta > Diptera > Sarcophagidae > Wohlfahrtia > Wohlfahrtia magnifica. The sequence continues at coordinate 643,492 of JAKWBJ010000216.1, read as the reverse complement.
TGGGCAGTGAACGTGTTATACTACCCAAAAGCATATGGTTATGGGCTTGTAAAGTCCAAAGGGGAGTTAATTGTAGACCTTCACGTGTTTTTTTTAATGAACATTTTGAAATATAAAAGGAAAACCACCACCAGTATTTAAAACAATTTAAGAAAAAAAATAATAATAATTTGCAATTATGATTGTATGTAATGCATACGAGCTTATTTTATACTTTTATATTGAAAACATTTAACTTTGACTTCGAATTAGAATGTCTTATAATGAAATATACATTCTTCTCTAATGCATTGCATTCCTTACAATTGGAATCTTTGAAATATTGCTGACAGTGGTTTAAGACATTAGTGTTTTCAAGACATTAGCTAACAAAAGGAACATGTTCGATTTGAAAACATTTCTATTAAAATATCCTTAATTTTTTATTTTTTTTTTTTTTTTGTAATATTGGATTCAACCAATTTGGTCTCGACGTAAATTTTAACATCTCTTTTTCGTTCCTTTCTTCAGTTTCAGTATTGTTTCATTTTTAGTTGCAACACAACCAAAACCAAATACCGCACAAACATATGTTTTTTTCTTCGTTTTTTTTTTGTCTCTACTGCTTATTTGTGCTCGAACAATATTTACTTCTTAAGAATAATGAATCGAAAAAAATATGAAAGAAAAAAAAAATAAAATAAAATAAAATGTTGCTGGAAATAAAAAAGGAATGTGCAATACGACACCGGAACAAGTGGTACATCTGGAGTGTGTACACAGATACATAGATACATACATATACAGTCACAGATACGAATTCGAGCAAATACACAAGAGTTGCATGTGTATGTACGAATGGTTGCCTGTTCTCGAAAACAGTATCTTGTAGTCAGCGGTCGTATGCTGCATTAGAGCATATAAACTACAATTCTTTAGTGGCAGGCAAGCAGGCAGGCAGCACTTCATTATGTAATTTATGAAAAGGTAAATGCCACTTACACATTATTATTTCGTTTCGTTTAATTTCCTTCGTTTTTTTTATCCATGTTTATGCTCTTTGCCAAGAATTGCTGTGCATTAGTGATTTAAGGCTGAATACAAATACCACTCATTTTGATGCAAACAAGTTACTTCGCTTATAGCACGTACTTACTCTCACAAGAGTGTTTAGAAACAATATTTCTGTAAGAATTTATTCGTAAAACTGGTTATTATGGTTGATAGTGGTACAAAATTTTGTAAAATATAAGAGTTATGCTTTAAGTTAATTAATTATACAAAATTCACCACGTCAGAGCTTATTATGAGCTCTAAGCTAAAAAATGTATTGGCTTGTGTCAAGGCTTAAAAACTAAAATTGCCTGCTCTAATTCAGAGTGCAACCAAATGCATGGATCGGTTACTTTTTGTGTTATTTTAGACCATTTGAATTAACGGCGAAAAATCGAAGATTCATGTCCGTACTAGAACATTCTAAACTAAGATGAAATACTATAAAAGCGACGAATTGCGGCTGGTGAGATAGTTAGTTTTGAATTGCCTGTCAAGAAGTAAAGTCTGTGTAAGGCGTAAATAAAAAGTGTTGTAAAAGCGACTTTAGTGTTTGTAGACAAAGTGTATTAAAGTAGAGAGGAATTAATAAAAAGTGACAGATTCTGAGACAACTAAAATAAAATAGAGTTTTATTTTATTTTAACGCAATATAAACGAACTCAAACGTTTTAAAAAGGTTAAAACGTAACAATATACATAAGTATATAAAAGATGATTATAAAATGCGTTGTGATTGATTTTTTTTGCAATGTGCCAACCGATTTTATTTTGCAAGCGCTTAAAAAGGTAATACTAAGGTTTTTATGTATATGCGATTTTTGTAAGACCATTTGTTCCCGAGTTATTGACGTTTTACTTGAAAACGAAATTTGTTACAGTATTTAAACTTTGTGTGAGTTAGAAAATATTTTTAAGACTGTATATATAAGACTGAGTATATAAAAAGCATATGTAGAAAGCTTTCATTTGGTGTGTGGCTTCACTATTGTTCAACTGGGCGGTGTCACACCCCTATAAAATTTTTATTTATATGTCTATATCTTTAAAACGGTAATTACAAGAGTCTCTAAACATGGCCCAAATAATTTTGTGTTCAATGCAAATAATCAGGTCAAGTATTGAGCCGAATTGCATAAGTGGGAGTAGCACCTCCCATACACAGTAAATATTGATTTTTGTATATCTAAATATCGATAATAGTGAAAGTTACTAAATTTGGTCCAAATAACTTTGTTGTCAATATAAAAAAATCACGTACAAAGTGGGCGGAATTGGATAAGTGGGAGTGGCATCTGCTATGCAAAGAAAAAATTGATTTTGATATATCTTTGAAACGGTAATAGTGGAATGTTCTGAATTTGGTCTAAATTACTCCGTGGTCAATATACATAATCAGTTGAAATATGGGCAAATTTGAATAAGTGGGTGTGGCACCTCCCATTCAAAGTAAATATTGATTTTTGTATATCTAGAAAACGATTAGGGTGGCAGTTTCTGAATTCGGTCTAAATGACTTGGTACTCAATAAAAATCATTAGTTTTAATGTATTTCTTTAAATTTTCTTATGAGGAATACATTTTATTGGTATAGAACACAATGGCTCCCAGCAACGCGGGATGGGAGACTCTAGTTAAATTATAAAAATTTACTACTTGTCTAATGTTTCTTAAGGAATTCTTGCCTTTTTACCTATATCCTCATTCAAAAGCTTATGTCGTTAGTTCTGCTTTTGAGAAACACACCTAAGCCATAATACTAACTCCATTATGCTTTACACTATACGCGACGACATTAGTCCTGCCGTAGTCTCAACATAGCAACTCAACGGAAAATTAAAAGAACTGCATTAATTCTTCTTCTTTTGAACAGAAATTTATAAAATGACTATCAGGTATGTGATAGAAATCGAAAACGAAAGAAAATCGACTCAAAATCGAAAAAGTTGTGATGGCAACATAAGATTCGTTTTCAAATCGGTTTTGTTTTAAATTGAATTCGATTTCATTTTCCATTTCTTATAAAAAACTTTCAACAAAAACAAGTGTGATAGAACACAAAAATCGAATTGTTTTTACGTTTTCAAATCGAATAGGTAATGTTTGGTGAAATGAAAACGATACAAAATGTTACTGAACACAAATTTTGAGTAGAGTCATTACCCACTGAAAATTACTTTTGTAAAATATGCAAATAATTGCCAAACCTATTCCTTATTTTCTTTTTTATTTAATAGATAAAATAATTTATTAATAGATTAATAGCATTGGAATATAATTTTTTCTTGATTCACTTCTATAGAGCTTACGAATCCTCAGTATGCTCTGCGTTCCTATCCTGTATTCCTCAAGGTGTCTAAAAACACCACATGGTAGAAATAGGTATATCATATGCATGTTTTTGAACCTACTATAAGCTGGAGGAAACTATATCGCTGAGTTATTTTAACAAATGTACGAAAAGCAAAAAATTAATTGTGGAAAATTTAGAAATTCAGATTTTTTGTCTCTAAACGCGTTGTATTGAGAAATTAAACAAAATAAAAGAGGAAAAAATAAAGAATTTTTAAATAAATTACTTGAATTGTACCTTCCAAAAACGTAATTTTTGATTGAAGGCAGCGGCTACGTAGGGCAGTTATAGATACCAACATAAACCAGTATATAGCTTTAAAGGTGGCGCTATTAGAGGCACTGATGCCTTAGACACGAATAGACTTTTAATGTTATATTAGGCCGACCTACACTTGCCAAAACATATTCCGAGGTGGAAGAAACGTACACACCGTCCACCATCTTCGTTGATTTGCCTAACATCGGACGGTGAACAGGGTATTCTTGATATATCCCATATGAATTTTTCCCCAGCAGCTAAGGAGATTATAAAATGGCAATTATTGAAGACATTTAAAGAACCTTAGAAGTATTTAATGGCACAATACACTGTGGAAGCTTCATATTGTAGATGTAGACTACCCATCCCTCCTTGGCTGCCAGAACATTGTATGACTCTTTTGGAATACATTTCACCAACATGACAGGCAATGACCAGCAAAATGTTATTTGCATAATGTGATTCCATACTCCAGATATTGCAACTATGATCATCACTTGGAGAACCCAGAAATTCAAAAATTTTAAATTTATATTTTTGGAAATGTTTAATAATTTTTTTACCAACGATTTGTCGTATGTGTGTATAATATTTTAAATTTTAAATAATTAAATATAAAGTTTGTTGGCTTGTTATGAAACGCTTTGAAATAAAATATATATATCTGTAGCTAAAAACTTAATAGAAGCATCAGGGCACGTTTGACCATTTCTGGTAAAAATTTTACATAAATAAAATAGAGCGAAACGACGTAGTTTTATGCAATAGAAGCAATATTGTGGCCAGTTTTTAATATGGACAAATAATTTACCCCTTGGATGCGATGATTTCTGATAAAGAAATATCTGATTAGAGAAGCTTTAGTGATTTTTAACATCAAAGCTTGGTAGTTAATGTCATTCGTGTTGAAAATACTGCATTGTATCTAAATGATAAAGCTACAAAAATTGAAAGTTGTAGAATTTTATCCATGGACTACATCACATTTTCCTTCTTAAATTAACGATTCACATTTTCCAAAATCTTTATTTTGCCACGTGATTTTGTTTTTAATGGTTCAGCTACAGCGTTGCCACGCGTAAAATTGACTTCCTACCAAAAATGTTCTGAAATTCTACAAAATCGGTTCGCAGCCTACCAAAAATTCAAACAGAAATTTTAAAAATACATTTTAAATTAAAATTGAAAATATATTCAGTTACACAGCCTCTACACATGAAAGTACTTTCTTGATAGTTGCCATACTTTCAGATAATACATGAATATCATATATTTTGTGTTAAAGAATTTTGAAGTGAAGTTGTGTTGAGAGATAAAATTATGATTATTATATTTGGGTGTAAAGAAAAACAAAAATTTTCGCAAAAAAACGAGCTCAGTCGTATAACTTGATACCAACGATAGAGATATGACGATGCATATCGGCTGGAGTTGGATTTTATGTTTTTATTCAAGCAACTATGAATCAGTTTACATATTTAGACCGTCCCCGTTTGGCAGGGTGAACAGTCTCGCGGCTTAGGTTATTGCGGGACTGATGCCACTGCAGCTGATGGCGGATGTTGAAAGGAAGAAACATGTTGCGAAAAGATCATGGTCAGCGAACAGCGGCCAATTGGAGGAAGGTTCTATGGAAAGGTGGCAACATTGGTGGAATACCTCCATGAGGGGAAGATGGACCCACACGCTCATACCGAATGTGGCTGATTGGGTATGAAGGAGACACGGTCAGATAAATTTTTACCTGACTCAGTTGTTGAGCGGTCATGGATGCTTTAAGGCATACCTTTTTAAATATGGGCACGACCACGATGATATGTGCCCCATGTTTTCTTTGACTGCCCGCGGTATTAAGATCAAAGGCTTTCCCTGGAAACAGCAATTCGATCCCGGATTGTGCCGGACAACATTGTTGGACTAATGCAGACTTCAGTTAGGAATTGGGACTTGGTGTGCGTTTTCGCAAAAGAAATCTTGATGCATCAGAGATTGGCTGAGAGGACAAGATCTGCGGAAAGGGGAAGCAGCATTAGCTGAATCACCACTCCCCTGAAGTAATACTTGATAGTGGTCCCGGGGAGGATGTGGATGGAGGAATTACGAACGTGAATGTGGTTTAGTATGTAAGCGCATGACAAGCCATGTCCGGTTAGTCCGGACTGTCAATATCTTTTGAAGATTTCCTAGCCGTAGCTCGTATAGCTAAAAAGACACACACACTGGACTGAGCTTAGGCTACTGTGGGGGTCAGCAGGGTGGCGGATAGCTGAATGGCACACAGATATGTGGGTTAGCTGCGAATTTTAAATAAGCAGTCCCCAACCAATAGCGGCCTTAACTTAAAAGGTTACATGGTTTAGTGAAATTTCTGTGACTGGGCGATTGATGCCGCCCATTGATTAAATGTCGCCGTCAAAAATACTGGTAGCGTCTGACTCAGATTGAGCAGATTTCAAGGCAGCGTCTGCCTTCAAGTTAGGAGCGCCTGGTTTAAGAACCTGTCAGTAGTAAAATAATATAGGTAGGATCCCATAACAATAAAACAACAATGGAAATTTCCTTAAAGAGTAAAGTTACGGTGCAGGGTGTAATGAGCCCAGGCCGGCGGTTTTGCGGGGTGAGCAAACAGGCTCCCGGCCGTCGATGTCCAATGACTGCAATGATACGGTGGTGGCGAACTTGGCCGCCGTATCAGATAATGCTACAAGCTTAGATGGTTTCATGACGAGAAACTCCTTCAAGCGCGCATCAAGACTCGTGCGAATGCCGGGGAAGTCGACCCCAACGAGAACAGCCGTAAGATCGAGGTCATCTCCACCAAACGCGAATGATGGCACGCTTACTAATATTTTGCCAAAAAACGAAAGGGGTACCGTAGTGTTTTCAGGCTTAGAGAGAAAATTGCAGAACTGCAGGAGATGATGGAAGGAGGAAGGAAATCTATACATCAGTCAATGCGTGAACTTGTGACCTTAATATCGTCACTATATCAGCAAGCAGATGGAAGCAGGTTCCAAGCATCGGCAACCGATAACCATGTCTAAGAGGATGAGAGAGGAGATTGGAAGTGTCAGGAAAACACCGACGAAGAAGACCAAGTCTTTACGTCCAGACTATCGGAGGATGTTAAGGTTAGGACACTTAATCAGGAGGCAACGTTCGAGCTAAGGTATCTAGATGAGATAACTACGGAGGATGAGATAATAAGTGCATGGAAAAAGCAAATAGGCAAATTTTATCTCTCTGCGCTCAAAACTATAAGAAGGGTTCCTGGAGGTACGCGAACGGCAATTATTTCAATCACAATGAGGCAGGCTTATAGGGGACAGGAGGTAGGCAAACTGCGTGTTGGATGAACAGTTTGCCGTCTGTGCAAGAGGTGTTGCCTCACGTTGAAATTCCGGAGGTTAGTAGCCAGGAATTAGAGGCAGTGTGTAAGTATATTAGGCTGATGAAGGCGCCAGGAGTTGATGGAATCCGAAATATTGCACTAAGGATGGCTGTTGCGAGCAGAGCAGAAATATTTAGGAAAGTTTTTGATGCTTGTATTAAAGAGAAGACATTCCCTAAGATCTGGAAAAGGCAAAGGCAGGTGCTCCTCCCGAAAGGCAATACAGCCGGTAAATTTCTGGAGAAGATAATTTACAGGAGATTGGAGACGGCCTTCGATGGGAGCAGGTTTATCGGACCGCCAATTTGGCTTCCGGAAGGCACGCTCTACTGTTGATGCCATAGAGAAAGGTGCCATCAGTGGAGATCGCTGGTTTGAAATAGATAAGGAATACTATGTTATCATCACCTTGGATGTTAAGAACGCGTTTAACTCTGCAGATTGGAATGCTACGTTGGCTGCACTCGATGAAAAGAACGTTCCGGAATACCGGATTGCGAATTATCTTAGCGACAGAGTCCTCTTGTACGATACGGATGATGGCAGGAAATCATATGTAGAGTCGGCGGGGGTACCACAAGGCTCAGTCTTAGGCCCGATACTATGGAACATTATGTATGATGGTGTGCTAAGGCTCGAACTCCCAAGGGGTGCGTAAATCATTGGCTTCGCAAATGACAGATGTGCGCTCAATGTCGCCTCAGCCTTCCGCATGGTGTCCACGGACGCGGCCTTGGTTATTGCGGACTAATGCCACTGCAGCTAGTGGCGGATGTTGAAAGGAAGAAGCATGTTGCGAAAAGATGAAGATTAGGGTCGGCAAACACGGGCCAACTGGAGGAAGGTGCTGTGGAAAGATGGCAACATAATTGGAATACCTCCTTGAAAGGAAGATGAACCCACAGGCTCATACCGAATGTGGCTGATTGGTTAGGAAGAATACACGGTCAGGTAAATTTTTTCCTGACAGAGGTCATGGATGCTTTAGGGCATACTTTTTTGAATATGTGCACGACGACATTGATGGGTGCCTGCATTGTCCGAATGTCACCGAAACCTGCCCGCGGTATGAGAACCAAAGGCATTCCTTGCAAACAGTAATTCGATCCCTGATTTCGCCGGACAACATTGTTGGACTAATGCTGACTTCAGCTAGGAATTGGGTCTTGGAGTGCGTTTTCGCAAAAGAAATCTTGGTGCGTCAGAGATTGGCCGAGAGGGCAAGATCTGCGAAAAGAGGAAGTAGCATTCGCTGAATAACCACTCCCCTGAAGTAATACTTGATAGTGGTCCCGGGGAAGGAAATGGATGGAAGAATTACGAACATAGATGGGGTTTAATTTTGCTTCACACATATTTTTTTCTATAATATATACTATACGAACAACAAATATAATTTTAAAAATGTCAATTAAAGATGCAACTAGCAAATGCCCTTCCAGATTATAAACAGCAAAACTGTTCGCATTATTTAATCGATTATTCGAAAGAATTCGATTCTATAAAAATGGTTCAAATAATTTGTGTTATTGGATGAGGGTAACAAAGAATCTGATGTTTTTATTGTTTTTGTTTTATGTCGAGTTTACTCGTATTTAAAGATTTTTATGGTGAAAACTGGTTCTTTCACTAACTTACCGAGTTGAGGTTAAATGTTTTTTTTTTTTTTTAATTCAGTTTCATAGTAAACAGTATTAATATGGAAAAAAAGAGGGAAAATACTGCTGCAATTATTTTAATAGAATTGCAGGGATCGGGGTAAGTTTTTTTTTTATAATATTAAAAGGATTTACTCATACAGAGACATATTTAAGCAATGGAACGTAGTAGCATGACCAAAGGTGGAACTTTTATAAATTTGACTTTTATCCTTTTTGCTTTTAACCCTTAAATACCTAAGACCGTCTACAGGCGATCATCAGAAAAACACGTTTAAACAAAATCAGTTAATTTTACTCTTTGGCAAGCAAACAGTTAAAAAGAGTATAAAATTCTCAAAATAACGGTTCCAATTAAAATGCACTCAATAAAGTAGTTTTGCAGAAATTAGCATTCTTTTCAGAAATTTTATTCAAAAGGGAAAAAAATTATTTGTAAAAAATGTTGTGACAATTTAAATTAGAAAAAAATAATACGTTCTATTCAATGGATTGAATCTAGAATTTTTTTGGTACGAATTTGAGATATTTACTTCATAATATATATGTAACTCAAGCAAGGGCTTGGTTTCTATGAAGATTTATCTGAACACCGTCTACACGTTTTTCTGGTTCCGGAACTTTCTAAGAGCATTTTTTAGAAATTGGAGCTCGAATTCGTAATTTTCAGCAGAACACTATATTAGAAAAAAAGATTATCGCCACAATTTAATTCGTACTTCAAATTCAGATATTTAAGGGTTAAATATTTTTTATTTAGGACCAGGACATTGTTGTTGAATTTTTACGTTCTACAAATTAACACATGTCAACAATATAATACAACTTTTTGCTTCCTACTATTTTAATTATCCTTTTCTTATAACAATTTAGCTGTTATATTGTATCCTGCTCATATTAGAATGCTTTTAATGCGGTAGGTATAAGGATATTTAATAATTACGTTTCTTTTTATGCCACCAAAAATATATTTTAAGTGGATGATAGTGCCAGAAGCAAAGAGTGTAGAATCATCAAAGCAACTTTAATTTAATTAGAAAATAATGAACCATATAATGCATATAAAAACTTTGGTCATCTTATGAGAAATTTATAAATCCAAGTTGAATTGAATCGATTTTGATACTGATAATTAATTTAAAAGTAGTACGATTCCTTTATTAATTAGTGCGCAAAAATATTTATAAAGTTGCGAAATTTGGGAAAAATTTTATAACAAATGTGTTTGCTTGAGAAATGCACACAGACTTCTCAAAGTCATTTAAACAAGATATGTATCATTTAAAAGACCAATTTTTCAAGATATTGGATGTGTTACGAAATTTTTAAAAACAGATTCTCGTTGTATTCGACAGCGACTACAATGAAATTATGAAAAATTATGTCGGTCAAATGAACCCGCTACTAGCTCGGCAGTCAATGGTTGATATCTGCTTTATAATGTTGGTTTTAAGCTCTTGAACTGTTGCGGGATTTTTATTGTACACTTTCGATTTCAAAAAACCCCACAAAAACTTTAAGGTATCAAATCCCACGATCTTGGTGGCATAGAGGAGGAGCTACAAGAAATAATTCGATTTTCAAACTTTACAAAGATCTATTGTTTCTCTTGCTGTGTGATAAGTGGCACCATCCTGTTGAAGCCACACATTCTCTACATCTAAATCATCGATTTTCTGCAAAAAAAAAGCTTCGGCTTTGGCTTCACCAAACTCTTGGATTCTCTTCACTACAAATGCGGCCATTCTGCTTGTTAACGTAGCCATTGTGCTGGAAATGGGCTTCGCCGGTGAAGATTATTTTGTTAAAAAATTTTTATTTTCTTCTTGTTTTCCGATCGCCCAAGAAACAAATAGCTGACATGATGCGTGGTCAGCTGGTTTTAATTTTTGGGTCAGCTGTATATTATAAGTCTTAAAATGGAGATCACGATTCAAAATGTTGAATAATGTGAATCGTATGATGTTTAATTGTTGTGAACGATGACGAATGGATATTTTGGATCTTCTTCAACACGTTGAAAAATTCCGTTTCTATTATCATGAACGGATCCAGTTTCTTCAAATTTCTCAACCATCAGCTTGATACCATGATCTTTTGGATCATTTTCTTACCGAATTTTGTTCTAAATTTCCTAATTACGTCTTGAAAAATTTTTGCCACTTTCAAAAAACATTTTAATAATAAAATCACGTTGTTCTTTTGTGTAACATTCCCTATTAACTAACTATTAGAATCTGAAAATAAAAATTTAGATTAAAAATTACACATAGAAAAAAATGGCACTAAAATTAAAATGATACTTTGGACACCCTTTATAACCTGCATTTGATTGTTAGCATTAAAAACGGTTTTGCTTTTCTTTTAGCTTAAGTTTTCAAATCCGATTATATGTGTATTTTCCATTTATTGAGGAAATAAAAACGCCAAAAGAGTGCTTAACTGCATTATCTTCTCTTCTTACATATGAAATGGAATGTATTGTTACGAAAATAAGCAATACCTAAAGGAGAGTTACACTAAATTAATACAGTAGTAGTTTGGATATAAACCTTATTGTGGCATTTATTCTATTGGTTTCTGTCAAGGCCAACTTGGTAATACCATATTTAATTTGAGTTATTAAGAGTGCTACCACTTGTGTGCTGAATTTGATTGTTACATTTGAATTAACGGTAATAGAATGCTGTAGTAAATACAAGAACATTCGGAAGTAATATCAATTGTATATAAAAGGCGACACATTATGCATTAGCAGTTCAGTTATAGCTTTGCAGTCATAAGGCCGTGTTGAGTATTTGTGTATTAAGCGAGTATTAAGTGCAAGATAAATAGGCTGTATAGTAAAATATATATGTAACTGCATAAAGTAAAACAACATACGTGTTATTTATTTTATTTAACGCATCTAAAAAGAACTCGAAAGTTTTAAAAAGGTTAAAACCTAACATTGGTGTCAGAAGTAGTATTGCGTATATAAAATAAAACGGTGTGAAATGAAATACCAAGAATTAAAAGTGGACAGGTTCAAACGGCAATTAAATAAATTTGAGCTGTCAACAACCGGTAATAAAACCAAATTACAAAAACGTCTGTTGCAGGAACTCCGTCGTAGCGAATTATCATTGATAGCTATGAATTTGATGATGAGGAAGAACCTGAGATAGGTGCCCTGCAACAACAAGCACTGCGGACATCAATTCATTGCTTGCTATGATGATGGAAAGAATGCAAGTATTGGCTGACGCTCAAGAAGCTTCCAGAGCCGATAGCTATAACTTTCTGGCAAGTATTGAAAGTAAGTATTGACGAAACATCTAATCAAGTAAAAGAAACTTCTAAGACTGATAACGAAAAGTGGTTGGCCAAAGTACAGGAAACTTATAGAGCCGAAAACTATAATTTTTTAGCAAAAATAGAAATGGATATGAGACGGTAAGCAAAAGGGTTGGGACGTCGACGCAAGAGTGTCAAATCAAGAAAAAACTGTTAACGAAAAATTTAATGTAGTAGAAGAGAAAAACAACAGTCTATAGTGCCAACGACCAGAGTCTGTGCGAATCGTACCAGAAAGCTCTGAAAGAATATAGACACATTGTTTTAATGGTAGTAAACCTTTGGCGGTATTAAAATTTCAATTCGATACTGTAGCCAGGATGGGACGATGAAGAGAAGGCTCTGGGATTAATTTTGGCCTTGAGATGTGCTGCAGCAGAAATTTTAGAAATCATGCCAGCCATCTGCAGAAATAACTACAACGACTTAATGGTGGCGCTACAGCGTAAATTTGGCGACGAGCACAAACGCAATTTGCACCGCATGAAGTTAAGGTGTCGAACGCAAAAGGCTAATGATTCGCTTCAAGCCTTTGCAATGGAGGTCGAGAGGTTGGTACAGCTTACCTATCCAAGGGATTGCAGATACTGCGGCGTTCGCAAAGCCGCAAATATACAATGTGCGTAATATGGAAGTTGTGGCAGAAAGGGAGGATGAAATCAACAAAAGAGGTTTCTAGCTGAGCAGAAATCAAAATTAAAATGTTTTAACTGTGGAAATAGCGACCACTTTCAGAGAAACTGTAAAGCGCCACGTAAAAGGTTAAAATCCGTCCCACCACCGAGAAATAATAAGCGGGCCATTACCAAAAGAGTCCACGTTAAACTAAAACGAGCAAGGACTGAGAGGCAAGAGCTAGCTCCCACAAGCGGAGTCCCCACAATTTCCATATCAGTGATACAACAAAATAACAGCAACCTTACAGAGTGCGGGTACATAAATGCCAGAAAGCACACCTTCACTATAGACACCGGTGCGACACAGTCTATCATCAGACCTGATGTAGTGAAGGGAAAGTGTATCAGACTACGGACAGCTACTGGGGAGTCTGCTACCGTCTACAGAAAAATAGGTAAAGGTGACTATAGCCAACATCAGTGTAAACCATGTTTTTATTATCGCCGATATTGTAGGCGAAGTTATCATTGGTGCCTATTTTATGATAGTCCATGGCATCAATTTGAATATGGGGCAACAGATAATGAGTTGGCTGGAGTAATGCAGACATACCTCTTGATGTGGGATACCAGCATCACCACCTCAGACTACTGAACCATTGATATGGGCGCGTATGAAGGGAAATTGTGAGGACAACCACTTCTGGGTAGTAGAGTCAGTAAAAATTAAGACGGATTTGTTATAAGAAAAGGTCCTCGTTAAATCCACCAAACAGGTAAGAGTCACGGTGAGAGTGTTTAATCTATCAGGCCACGTAAAATTCATTTGTTAAAACTCTGAGGCAGGTCAATGTGCTCCAATAGAGGCGGTAATAAACAGCGAACAATTGACGGAACCCTCCAATTTATCAGTCAAGGACCAACAGGTATTTGACGAAAATGTAGAGAAATGGATAGCAGATCTAGCAGCTCCAGAAAGAAATAAATCTAAATAGCTGCTAAAGAGGTACGTCTGCGTTTTCGCTACGATAAATAAAAGTCAAGGTAGAACAACTATCGTCAAAAATGAAATTAATACTCGCAAAGCGAGACCGATAAAACAAGCACCCAGAAGTATACCTCTGGCTAAGCGTAATGAAGTTAAAGAGCTGGTCAATAAAATAGAGTAGAGCAGTGTAGTTAAAAAAAAGATGGCAGTATAAGATTCTGCGTAGACTACCAAAAGCTGAATGATGTCACTAAAAAGGTTAAAACATAACAGCATGTTTGTTTGAAGTCTATAGACAGCTAAACGGCTAAATCGATTTTTTGAAATTTTAACAGTATCTCTGTGCGTGTCTCAAAGTAACTATATGCCATATGTATTTAAAAATTCCAACTAGGCTGTGCCACTTCGGTACAATGAAAATATTTATTTATCTATGTTTTCAACATTTCAGTAGCCCGTTGTTATTGTGGTGCTTTTACAACATTTAGGCATACTCACTACAATATTTCCAAAAAAAAGTTAGAGAAATTTGGTTCCATTCATGTTATTATCGTTGCCCAATTTCCAACATGTTCCCAAAGGCAAATTATATTTTTCTAGATATTTTTTGTTATTGTTCGAAAATTCTCCATTGGACCGGTATTAGGGCTTTATGTTGGCTACTCTATCGCCCGATAGCGGTATGTTTTTGATCACCATTTTACTATAAGACAACTTCTTCGTTTGGTAATGGCTCATGAATACGAATTTTGGAATACGAATTTGGATAATACAGTTAACGAAGCACGTCGTGGTTTAACAAGTTTTTATATACATACATATGTATATGATTCATATTTCAATTATTTATATGCAGGAAACCTCATTTTCCTTTTAAAATATTTTGATTTGTTTGGCTTTAGGCTGTTATGGCAATTAAAACATAAATACTTTCATTAAATTTAAGAGATTCAATTATTATTTATTTCAAAATGTAAGTACATACGTGGGTAAGTCGAAGAAATCCATTACTAATAATTTCTTACCCTTCAAGCAAAATGTAATATCTTAGTTATGTAGTTATTGTGGCGACCTGCCTAAACCCCAGGTTAAAATGATTTGAATAGAGGCAGACGCAATGGCAGAGGCCAGACATAAAACATATTGCCGTGGAGTTTGAAGATTGAAATTGAAATTCCTGTTTTCTACAAATAAGACAAGGTGCAATGTATATTTGTTTGTATTTAGAAATAAGTAAGTAAATACGCGTGCCAAATGCGGCACATATACACATAAGTCTATACAAAAAAACACAAATACATACGTATGTACGTGAATAATAAACATTATAAAGAAATTATAAGAAATCAAGATTGTAGGGGAAACAATGTCTCCGGAAATAGGATAAAAATATCCTTTTTAAACAAAATAAATTGTATGTCTTGTGATCAGAAGGAGATGATGATGAATATGATGAGGATGATGATGTTGAAGTAGAGTGAAATGCAACTGCTGGAATCTGATATTCAAAAAAGATGTCATTTAAGATTTCTACTCATACATTATGACTGAAGTAACTTACATGAGCGTGGTCTATGGCAATGGTGGTGAATAAACGACTGAACTAAACCAGCCATCCATTCACATATATCCGGCATGTGCAAAATTTACTTCCACTTCTAGTGTATACGAGTATTATATATTTCATATTTGCTTAAGAATGCATTCAAAGTGTAAGAGGATAATGAAAATCATATTGATAAAAATGTTGTTGATGAACAAGATGAAGATAAAAATGATATAGCACATGCTCTTTGATAATGAATGAAAGATTTTTTTCATGCAAATTGTTTGATACGTTGTTTATAAATCAACTCATGTTTAATCACGAGCTATAGAAGTTATATTGAAACAAAGTACAGATTGTCTTTGACTATATAAGGTGTGCTTCAAAATGATAAGGTCACCTTAATATTTGCTTAATTCATCCAAACTATAAAATGTTATCTATGGTCACCTTATGCAAAAAATTCTACGTTGAAATAAGTGAATAATAAGCCGGTTTTGCTCTTATAGATGTACCGTCATATTATGTTTATTTAAATTTATGTAAATATGTTCAAAATACGATGCGTCAAAATGATAAGGTCAGTGATTAATAAGTAATTAATCTAATCAGAAAGTATCAAAACTGTTTTTTTTTTTTTTTTTTTGTAATAATTTGTAATTTAATTTTGCGTGGTATGGTCGCAGGAGACCTTTGTCACATGCATGGCCAGCCATTTGAATGAAATTATTTTCCATTATTAACCGGAAGGATTGTGCATTCATATAAAGAAAGAAATTTGAGAAAATATTCGGTAGTTTTTTTATAGCATTTTCAAAAAAAAAAAAAAAAAAAAAATTATATGGCGGACCCTATATACATTAGGGACGAACTATTTGTTCGGTTGAAAAAAACCTTACAGGCGTGGAGCAAAATCGAGATCTAAACAAAATTCTAAGAAAATTACCAAAAGCAGGTGGCTCTAAAATAAAACCAAGTTCCCTCCGAGAGACATAAAGATTTTAGTTTAATATTCAGTGTAGGACAAAAGCCCACCTGAAAGAAAGTGAAATGAACAAAGAAGAATTGAAAAAAATATAATAATAATTTTGAGGGAGAGAAGCAGGTTTTAGTAATTGTGTACATTAGGGTGGTCTTTAGTAACTCGTAACTCGCCCCTAAAATGTGTGGTTTTGTGTAAAAATATGTTATGAGTGTCGGAAAAAGGAAAGGCTTGGCGCATAGCTTCTCAAGTTAACCCCTTTTATGAAAAAAAAAAAAAAAATAGTGTACGAACTAATAAAAATAAATTTCTCTGTGTTTTTTTTATAATTTTCATTTATTTATGTACGTACTATACATTTAAACATTTATGTGAAAAAATTTAATTTTTATAAACATCGAATTTATGTTTTTAAACTTTTAAAGGCAAAATTCGAGTGCAATGGGCAACAAACCACGTTTTAACCTTTCCCAATCGTGATAATAATTTTTACTCCATATTTTTAAATTATAACAAACATTTTAGGGGGGAGTTACGCTTATCGAAAAATAAGGACCAGCCTAGTGTACATGATAAGTTGAGTAAAATGTTTATTTATTCATTTTATTTTCCTATTTCTATAATTTCTTTTATTCATTACAGCTAACACTGCTTCCAAAACAAGCCGAGCCACATCCGAATAACACAATGAACTTGCCGATCAACCTTATGATCTTTCGATCACAAAACACCAAAATTTTTCTCGATATCTTACGACAACAGATAACATTATCAGTAACTGATATGGTAAAAAAAATTACTGAATAGCAAAATCGACAATTCTGTCGTTTACTGTTTAAAACAATCCGGTTATCGTAAAAAAAGCTACTTAGCGTATGAAGCAAAGTGTTAACGAAAATACCAGAAACATCTACCAGAAGGCGTTCTGCTCAGTTAGGAATAGCTCGTACGTCACTGCGGCGCATCTTAAAAAGGATTTACTGTTATTCCCATAAAAGGTGCAATTGGGGCATGAACTAAAACCCACAGATCATCGACATCGTCTAAATTTTGCGCTTAAATTTCAATGAAATTAACTTTATTGAAAATCTGATTAAAAGTGGTGAAACTCATTTTCATTTGAATGGCTTTGTTTGTAAGAAGAACTGTACCCCATTAGATGTACTCGTACAGTACGGTTCGGAATTACATCTGAAAATATCATTGGGACTTACTTTTTCAAAAATGCAGATGGAAGTGCTGCAACCGTAAATGAGAACGGTATCGGTTTATGATAGTCTTTAACGTCCTGTTTTTGAAACCAGAATTGAGATGTGGTTTCAGCAGGATGAAACCACTGCCCACACTGCGCCAAACACTATGCCACTTTTAAGTCAAATTTTTGGAAGCGAATAATTTACAGAAATTCGAAAATTAATTAGCCAGCACGTTTGCCATATTTGTCAGCACCCGACTATTTTCTTTTGGGCTATTTTAATATTCGAGTATATGTGAACAAGCCCAAAACAAATTTGAAATTCGAGTGCCATGGCCACAAATTTTGAAAATGATCTAAAACTGAAACATATTTGCAAAACTGAAAACGGGAGTCATTTATATTTTATAAACGAAAAAGTTATTAAATTTTTAAGCCTCATGGTGACTTTTGGCCCATCCTGTTTTCTAAAAAACTAAAGCAAACATATGCAAAATAAGGGGTGGTCCATCCAAAACGCACGATATTAATTGTATATAAAACAAAAAGTTTTCAGAGAATTATCTTAATATTTTTTATTATGATAGAAGGATCCATGGCAGTTATGTGTTAAGCAAAATATCGGCCAACTGCTCGCCACGGCTTCGGTGGCATACCTCTATCTGTCGGTCGATATTTTCAATGACTGTGAGACATAATTGAGGTTCAATGTCATTAATGTGCCGAATTATCTCATCCTTTAGCTCTCGAATTGTTCTTGCCTAATTGACGTGCACTTTTTCATTTAAATATCCCCAAAGAAAAAAATCCAACGGTGTTAAATCGCCACAACATGAGATAACACGACCATTGAATTTCTCCATTGATTCGTTGGCTATGTGGCAAGTGGTACCATCCTGTTGGAGCCACTTATCGTCCAGGTCCATATCCTAAATTTCTGGCCACAAGATATCCATTATCATCTTGAACACCATTCACGGTAACAGCTTGGCCGACCTCATTTTCGAAGAAGTACGGCTCTGGGCGAGTACGAGCTGAGCGAGCAAGCACAGCTGTTTCCACATTTCCTACAGACCCGATTTGCTGAAATTTGCGCACAATTCTCCCGATTGGTGACACATTTGGCCGACTATGCTGACCAAAAAAATCACGAAATGCATTTTGACTTCAACACCCATTTGCGTAAAAGGCTTCAACAGTCTTAACGCGCTGTTCAATTGTGGTTGAATTTGTCAAACACTGAAACAAAGAAATGTCAAATTAAGTTGGGCAAAAAACTTGACTTTAGGATGTGACTCACAACTTACATCATGAATTATGGTTGGACCACCTTTTATTTCAACTATATAAACCATTTTTATAATTATTTGGTACCGAATACTCCGCAAAAGAGTCAGTGTTTTTGCTAAGAATTTTTTTTGCAAGATATATGATCAGAGAGGAAGGATGTAAAACATCAACAAAAAGAGTGAGCATTGGGCCGATATTCTGTTCAACACATAATTATCATAGATCGTTCTATCATAATAAAAAATGTTAAGATAATTCTCTGAAAACTTTTTGTTTTATTTACAATTAAAGTCGTGCGTTTTGGTTAAACTACCCTTTATATAAATTATTTTCTTAAGCAAAGATTTCAAAATTTAAAAGCATTGTTTTAATACTCTTCAAAGCATCCCTTTACTTAATCAAGGTAAGAATATTATAAAAAAATGATGAAATAGAACAATAAAATCCATAATGAAAAAGATAACAAGTTCTTATAAGTCCTTTGCCTTCAATACTTGTGCACCACCATATGATATGTTTTGTAGAACAAAGTGCACGCGTGCGGTTTTCATAAACATCTGCGCCGGTGTCTGCTGATGTTTCTTTATAACCAACATTTAAAAATACCAAAATAAAACAAATCCCATTTAGGTTGATTCATTTAAAAATAATTTTTTATTTTTCCACAGGAGATGCAAAGGCATACAAATATCTTCACTCAACTCACAAAAAAAAAAAAAAAAAAAAAAAAAAAAAACATGTGTAGTCGTAGATATTGTTCGTATCTAGTAATTGATGTGAATTAAGGAAAAAATATTGATGCTATAGAAACTATTGCTATTATTCTTATTATTGGTATTGTTATTTGCCATACGATAGCATATGACAACAAAGGGTAAAGAATTTGTTTCTCTTTTCATTCATGCAAAAATGTTTCAGACTCTTTTTTTAAATTGCAGTTTACAATACGATTCGTCCATATGGTGCTCATCACTTTTATATTTGAATTTTATTGGGGTTTTGCCAAAACACACTTTTATTATTAAAATGCAGGTTTTCAAGGTGACAAATAATTTGGATTTTGTTATTGAATTTCTGTATGTCACGTTAAACATTTTCATTAAGTACATGCTAGGCATTTGCATACAGACATACATATGTAGGTACAGGGTGGGCTAATTTGAGGTTAGGAAGTAAATTGACTGTCAAATGATATAATGTCAAGAATTGAGCTGTTAAATTGGGAAATTTTAACTATTGAACGCTATTTTAATTGTGAAAACTTACTATTAAAATGGTGAAAATTTGACTGTATCACTTCGTAAAATTTGAGCTGCTTTTCCTCGTAATCTAGGTCTTACTGAGACCGCTGTGCGTAATTTATTAGCTAAATTCGAGGCTCACGGTACTGTTGCTGACAATAGATCAAAACTATACGCTCGAAGTGGCCGTATTGATGCAAACATAACCGCTGTACAGCAAAGTGTTGAGAATGAGCCTGGAACATCAACTCTTAGACGTTCCCAACAATTGGGCATCACCAGACGAACTTTGCACAACATTTTTGCCTAAAGATCGTCATCTTCACGCTTATAAATTTCAACTCATTCAAGAATTAAAGCCAGCCGACCATTGTTTGCGTCGAACGTTTGTGAATTGGCTGTTTGAAAAACTGAACGAACACAACGCATTTTTCAACAAAATCATCTTTAGTGATGAGGCCCATTTTCAATTAGGTGGTTATTAAAACAAACAAAACTGTCGCATATGGGGCTCACAAAATCCACAAACAGTCCTCGAGAATTCTTCGCGCTACCAAACCATGATAGCCAATTTTTTCTGACCAACAAATCAGTGACCTTTGGTTTCAGCAGGAGGTGTCACAAACCACACTGCCAGCCAAACAATTCAGTTATTGCATGAGATATTTCCCGATCGCGTAATTTCTCGATTTTGCAATGTCACTTGGCCGCCTCGTTCTTGTGATTTAACGCCGCTGGACTATTTTCTCTGAGGACGTTTGAATGACCGGGCTTAGGTGAACAAATCACAAACAACTGTCACTCTGAAAGATGAAATTCGGCGCGTCATTGACGAGATAAGCGAAGCTCGGCTGCAAAATTTGGTTAAAAATTTTGTAAAATGAGCGGACGTCTGCCGATGTGCTAGGGGTCCATATATGCCCGACATTGTTAATTATTAATTCCCATATTACTTATACAGGTGCCCAAACGTATAATTGGACACTTGGTATAAGATTATTCAAATGGCGCTTTTTTCGTTTCAATATAAATAGTTCTAATAAATTTTGATGCAGGGTTATAGATTATTAAAAAAGCTTTAAAACAATGTATAATACTTAGCATGTTTTAATAAAAACCGTTTTTAAAATGAGAAATGAAAATAAAACTAACAAATTTCATGTCAAACGCATAATTGGACACATGGTGTTGATAACGATTTATTGTTGTAAAACGGTTCCTTGGACCTTTATTTTTTCTGCTAAGTGAGTACATCTATTCAAATACAAATGATGATTCATTATGAAAGTGTAGTGTTAAAAGTGCGGATCAGAATTGCAATGGATTAAAGAAAAAAACAAACTTTGGAAACACGGCATTTAATTATAAAATTACACGGCGAGGGCAAATCAGTGCGTCAAATCAGTGAAATTGTTGACCCATGCTCGTCCGCAGTTCATGCTATCATTCAAATGTATCAGCAAAATTTTCAAGTAGAAAATAAAAGTCGTATTGGTCAAGGAAAGAAATTAAATGATTATGATGAGCGGTTGATTTTGAGGAAAATTAAAGCAAAACCATTCACCACGGCGATTGAATTGAAGAATATGGTTAAATCCAATTTGAAAAAGATGTTTGTGCCGAGACCATTCGAAACGTGTTAAGGAAGAATGATTTACATGGCCAGTATGTTTGGCGTAACCCAAATACTGAGTTTTTGCCTAATAACAATCAGGCTACGGTCAAACATGGGGGAGGGTCGGTAATGGTGTGGGGATGTGTTTCCAGTGCAGGAGTAGGGAACATTCATTTTATAGAGGGTAAAATGAATCGATTCCAATATTTGGACATTTTAAAGCAAAATGTGAAGCAAAGTGCCGATAAATTAAACATATTGGACACATTTGCTTTCTATCAGGACAACGATTCGAAGCACACTTCACACGTCGCGAAAATGTGGCTTATACATATTTGTCCAAAATTATTGTAAACAACGGCACAGTCCCCGCATCTCAACATTATTGAGCATGTTTGGGAAGAACTTGCCTGTAAGCTCTATAAATCGACTTTCCACACAGTGGAGCAGTTGAAGGAGGGAATAAGACGCGAGTGGAACAATATTGCTCCGGAATTTTGTGCCAATCTCGTGCAGTCGATGCCCCGACGTTTGGAAACAGTAATAAAAGCAAAGAGTTTTGCTTCCAAGTACTGATACGGTAAAAAATATTTAATTGTCCAATTATGCGTTTGTGATGAAATTTGTTAGTTTTGTTTTTTTCTTATTTTAAAAATAGTTTTGAATAAAACATGCTAAGTATTATACATTGTTTTAAAGCTTTTTTAATAATCTATAACCCTGCATCGAAATTTTTTAGAACTAATTTCATTGATATGAAAAAATCGCCATTTGAATAATCTCATACCTAGTGTTCAATTATACGTTTGAGCCACTGTATATTGGTATGAATAACACTTAATTTGTCATAAAAAAACGCGTTTTTAAGGCAATTTACTACCTAACCTCAAATTTGCCCATCCTTTATATATTCAACAATAAATATTGATTTAATTAAAGTAAAACTCACGCATGCATCGATTATCTATGGTTAATTGGCATATGTACATGGGGTATTCAGAATACGAATTCGATACCTATTCACGCTTTAAAGTTATACGAAAACACTATTTTTTAATCTAATTTTAATGACATGCATATCATGGGTAGTTTGTAGCCATTTGAGTTTTAAAAATTAAAAAAAAATCAAAACTGAAAATTTTAAAAATTTAATGAAGTACTTATTTGGGATGGAAAATGAAAGCTTACCATTTAATTTTTAAAGATTATTTCGTGTAAATATTGCCACGTTGATCTGTGAGCACAAATTTTAGCATACTTTTTCTAGCATATCGACTGGTATCTCACTATGCAGCTGTAATGTTTTCTTTCAGGGTTAGAATTGTGGCTGGCTTGTTTCTCCACATAAGATATCTCACAGATCACTACAAAACATAGTATTGTTGGATCAAATCGCATGATGTTGGATTTTTCCAAAACGTGAGGTTAATTGCCCACCAAACTCGCCTCTCAATAGGTTCATGGTACCGCGTACCATGTGGCATATGGTACCGTCTTATTGAGACCACATGCCAACCTATTTTGGACAAAAATAGTCGGTAATTATTGTAAGGTAGCATGCTCCATTTACTGTAACATTACAATTTTACTCGATCTAAAAGAAACCGCAAAAAACAGTACATCTTTCAGAGTATTTTGGCAGCTTTTAACCGGTTTCTGAGGGCTCTTCACACTAAATTCAGCAATTCTGTACCTATTGAGCCAAAAAGAGGTGCTTTCCTAAAATGCACGTAATTTTCGAAACACATTTCTTGCGCAGCACGAACTTTGATAATAAAATTCAGCGATTGATTTTTTACCCGTAACTCATGATTTTTGAAATATTTTCGAAATTTCTAAAACAGATTCTTGTTGTGCATTGCATTACTTTTCAGGTATTTCTACTTCAATTTATTTTGTTACATAGTTTTTATCTGGTACACTTTTTTGACGCGGAAAAAATAGAGTTTTTTTCGTTTATGTTGCATAACTTTTGTTGTTGTTGTTTTTTTTTACAAATTTTGTAAAGCATTAAAAAAAATGGAATGTCATGAAATTCATCGTGTTTTTAATGACTGAAATAATAACATAATTCTAGAGAACAGAGGTGTATACCTTTTTCGACGCTGACTGTATAACGCATGCAGAAATGTTTTACATAAACTTATGCGTCAAGATCGTCAATACGACATCTTATATAACAAAACAAATTTTTGTTTTTAAAACAATAACACTATGCAACAAGCAAAAATACCTTTGATATTCAATATATTTTTTTGATGCGCTATGGTTGCCTAACTTTAAAAATCGTCACCATTTCAGATTCTATGGATAAGTTTTGTTTTTTTAGAATTTGTTTCTCAAAATATCTCCAAAAATATTGGTTATATTAAAAAATGGTATTAAAATGACTTTAGGCTGGTATAATTTGGAATTTATAATTTGGAATAAGTCATTTCAAAGTTATCATAAGATGTGTGAAGCAGCCTCTTCCAAGATCACACATTTTAGAAAAAAAATTCTCCAAAAAACTTATCCATAGAACCTGAGATGCTGAAGATTTTTGAAGTTAGGCGACCATAGTGCATCAAAAAATATTGTGGTTATCCAAGGTTAGAATACTTTTTTCCATTAGTATTGAAATTAAATTTCGTATATTTAGAGGTAAGAAAGAATAGGTCTGTTCTTTTGATCCCGTTTGGTATTAGCATTAACTTACATACTCTTAATATCTTGTATGGTGTAAATGCACTTTTAAAAAGTTCAACCATTTATTTGTGGACTTACATGTTTAAACTGTAATTTGCTTAATCTAAACAATTAATTAAGTTAGAAAAAAAACTTTACATAAAATCCTCAATAATGTAATAATTTAATCACTTATATATACAATATTTTAAATATGAAAAAAATAAATTTGCTTTAATAAATTTTACAAAGAAATTTCTGACCTCATATTGAAAATACACAGTTTGAAATCAGCATTAAATTCAATCACTTTTATTAACAATTGGGTCACTAACACGCCCTGTGCAGCAATAATATACGAGAATATGAAACGCATGAGTTTTTTTTTTGTTTTTTTTTGTTTAAAGTTCAACAATTTCTTGCATTAATCGATACATTTTTATGCCAACATTTTTTTTCAATCGCACTTTAGAAATTTAGAAGGCAGACAAGAAAATGCATTTAAGAGAACATAGAAAATGGAAAAAAAACCGCCCTGTAATTTTCTTCTACATATAGGGAAAACAAGAACATAAAGCACATATTGTTGAATGCCACATACGCCTTTAAGAACATTACTCCACCCAAACGGATAGGGTGGTTGGAGTAGGTGTTAAAGTAGAAGTTTAACTGTAAATATGTGTATGTACATGCATGTAATCAAACTTTAGATCTTATAACATGCATTCATGCCATTCATTGTGACTGCCTGACTAACTGACTGACTGGCTGCTAAGACGATTGATGGTTTCATGTCATGTTGCGAATAAAGCCACTCTCTCTTACTCTCCCTATAGACACATATGAGCCAGAAGTGAATGTTATTTAAGGAAATGACAAACAACAACATGAGGCACTTTATTATTGAGGTCTAAATGTTGTTGTACTGAATGTATAAATATGTCTAAACTTGGCTCCACAAGGCTGCCAGCAATGCAATTGTAAATCCAATAAGTGGAAATTATGTTGGTTAAGTTGTCAGTATGAGAGACTTTGAAGCAAAAAGATAAATCAATAAAGGGCTTAAGTTAAGACGATTACAATTAAATGGTTTTCAATTTTCACCCACTGGAGTAATATAAATCATGTTTTATTGATAACAGTTGGTAATAACTTCCTCGAATGGTGGAGAATGTTAAATTAAAATAAATAAGAGGGTTTGTGTAGTTACATCATGCAAATATGTTTATTGCGGTGAGCTAATGGGAATAGTGTAGATATTTGTGGCACATTCAGGAAAGAATATGGGACTTATCTTTAAAAATATTGATGATTAACTGATGATAAGTTTCTCTGTCAAATAAAGCAAAGTAATGGTCTCAGTTAAGAAAATAGTTTCATGAACTACCATACAAGCCTCGCAAACGAATCCTAACATCAACAAAAAAGGTTTTATTTGAACGATATTTGCGTTTTAATTGTACGAAATTTTGAATTGAGAGTTTTCACTTGATTTTCTTAAATTTATGACAAACGAAAAGGTAAAAATTAATTAAAATTAAATTAATGTTGTTCGTATCTAAAAAAGGTATTAACTTGCATCACATTTCGCGTTAAAAATAGAAATAAGTGCCCAAAATAGGAGTATTGTGAAATTATTGAATTACCATTCCAAAAATGTTGGCGTTGCATGTTTTTTAGACATAAGACGTGTGTTGCCGAAGTTTTTCTAAAACTGTTGTGCTTTGATAAACCAAACGGTCCTGATTTGTTTAGAAGGACCATACTGCGTGAGTAATCATAGAGTCATGATAACAGCGTGGAAACCAAAAATCTTGCTAATAAGAGATCCCAGAAGTATCGAGACTGATAGAAGCAGACACATTCATTCAAGATTTAGAGCTTAGAAAACTGTTCTATTGATTACCTGGTCAATAAGGGATAATAAAGAGAAGTAATGTACACACAGCATGTGCAAAAAGCAATACGATAAAATGCCAAGACTTGTAAAGTAGTACTTAATGGTTTGCAACATGAGTAACCCGTTCCGACCTATTTGAGGTTTAACTGTTGGAATTATGTTGGCTGCCCTGAGGCCTGTGCTTTTTGCACCGTGAGAAGTGCCGATATAAAAATGCTTATATTAAATGCTTTTTAGGCAAAAGGAAACTTTGGCCTTGAAAGGCGGGTGTGATAGCAACAATTCTGACAGAGAAAGACCATAAGCTATGTAATAACTGGACCGGTAAAACGCTGCTGAATGCAATTAATAAAGTGTTATTAACCCTGATACTAAACAGTGGAAACCATTCTCCGAATGGAACAGACAGGATTCAGGTCGGGCAGGTCTTGTGCAGATCACATAAATACGGTGTGAATCATCATCGACCAATCCGTTGAATATAACAGCAGTTTATACCTTTTGTTTGTTGATTTTGAAAGCGCCTTTGAATCCGTATCCAAGGTAAGGGCATGCTGCCGAAAATTATAAGCCTAGTTCGCGAGCTATATACGGATGCTAAGAGTAGAATACGATATAGAGTAGATGATTGTGCCTCTTTCGAGATGAGCACAGTAGTGAAACAGGGCTGTGTTCTGTCTCCCACACTATTTTAACTGCTTTTTGACTGTGTGGTTCAGAAGAAAAACGCCGAGGCTCCATATGGCATCCGCTGGAAGATGAGAGAATTCCTGTATGACATTGACTACACAAACGATATTTGTTTGTTCGCTCATCATTTTGAGAATATTCAGAGGAAACTCCACACCCTATCCGAAACCAAAAAAGTCGGGTTGAAAATTAACGCAGGGAAAACGAAATTAATGCGTATTTTCATTAGCATCACCTCACCACTCACACTTGAGAGGCAGACAATCCAGGATGCAGAAGTTTTCTCTAATCTGTGCAGTAAAGACAGTGGTTCTGATGAGAATAGTGCGGTCTGAATATGGATGAATTGAGCAAATACTAATTATTAATAATATTATCATTTTGAGCACACCTTAGAAATAATGTATCCATCGGATAAATATTAATATAGAGTGCCTAAGAACTATATAAGTATAATAAAATAATTTCCTTTGAACCAGTTGCATTAAAATTGTCAATTTATTGACGTCGTAATAGCACGAAAATGATTATTTTTAAGGAAGTTATTAATTTAGCGTAAGTATTGAACCTACCGCATATTTTAACAAATATTTATATTCCTTTAAAGTATTTTAAAAATTAATTCCATTAAGTAATGCTTATTAAATATTATCTGGGAAATCACCCTCAAGGAATTCCTTAACCTTAAAGGTAAAACTATTTGAAAAACTTATTTAATTTTCACTGAAGAAGATCGTTTATTATGGCGTTAATTCCTTATAATTATAACGCATTTAAATGATTTATGAACTCATCTGTTGGATAATAATTTTGTTTTCGGCTTCTTAGATTTGTAATCCAGGCATTAATAAATGGAATCCACCCCCGGTAAAGAAATGTTTTCAATGTTTTCTGGGCAACAGAAATGATTTATTCAATTGTTTTGCTCATGCAACACAATATTGAATTCTAAGTTGATATTTTTTACGCTTTAAAATGTCAACGACTTAATGGATTTTCAATTAAATGAAACACATATCGCACTTGTACTGCTAAATTTTTAGTAGACGCGAAAATTGTTCTGTTTAATATGAAATTATACAACAAAAACGGGTAACAAGTGTTTTTTTTTGGCGAAAGAGTAGAGAAAACGATGTAAGAATTTTACAGTGGGTAGATATTCGTTTACTTAAAAAAAGCGAAAATTTACATATTTGGAGTAGACTCACTTTAGGGGTTCAAGTGCGATATGTAAGTAACGCAAGAAAATAAAATTAAATTAAATGAATTGTTTGGAGAAAAATTGTAGCACAAAAAATCGGTCAGATTTTTCACCAGTTTTCAAGAACTTTTGATGTTATATTTGTTAAGAGCTATTGGAATTAAAGCACCCGTTAAGAAAAAATCAAGAGGCCAAGAAACAAGTACATTTCGTGAAGAAAAAAATCACCATAATAATTCAGTGGTTTAGTGAGATCATTTTCACATAGCAATATTTAATCCAATTACCGGGAGCGTAAGATGCAACCGATGGCCTTACGGATATAAAGATCTCTATGCAAGTGTTTGACGAGTTGTTGCAGACGAATGCGTATTAAAAAATCAATCAATAAACCGACAATCTCACCGCTCCTTTCAATATAATTCTTGATGTTATTGTTTGCAATGGTACAACAATCATCAAGGGTATAGGATGGGAACCTAAGCAACAGATAACCAAACTGGTGTTTGGAATACGGTGATAATATTTGCCTCTTAGCCCACAGCTATCGTCATATATCTGGTAAACTTAAATCTCTAGAGAGTGAAGGTACAACGGTGGGCCTAAGTCTCAGCATTGATAGGTATAGGATAATACTCTAAAACACCCCTAACATACATAAAATTTAAGACTCGTAATATCCAGTTGAAAGGGGTTAAAGATTTCAGTTACCTTGGCTGCATTTCAACAAAGACTCGTGGCCAATCAAACTTTTGGTATTCTATGACATATACCGAAATTGACTGCTATGTTGTAATGGACTAAGAACAAAATATGACACTCTTGCGTAAAATCAGCCCTCTTCTATGGATGTGAGTCCTACTATTCATCAATTGTTGCCTTCAAAAGATTTTAGAAATATTTTGGTAAAACAGCATCTCGAACAGAAACCTGTGGAAACAGTCGAACTACATGTAGATTATCGATCGGAAATGGCGCTGGATTGATCAAAAGTTTCGAAGTCCACATGGAAACGTAGGAATAACTGTCATAAACCGGAACCCACAGGGAAAAACGCACAAAGTGGTCTACTACTGCATATCTGGATGTGACCTGGAACTCAAAATCAACCAAAAGTTGGAGAAAAAAATCAAGCATAATGCTCCAAACAGGACTGAATAAAATGAATTTGTTGAGGCCGTTTGTTTCTCCTACGACGTAACATATATACACGTCACAAACGTAGCTAAAGATTTTTTAACGAAGAAAATCAGAAATGCAACTGATAAATGAAATAAAGGGTAGGCAAATTTGAGGTTAGAAAGTAAACTGGCTAAAAAACACATTTCTTTTTACAAATTCAGTTTTATTCATACCAATATAAAATAGAAATACTAATGGGAATTAATAATGGAATATGATGTCATTCAAATATACACCTCTAGCACGTCGGCAAACGTCTGCTCATTTCACAAAATATTGAACCACATTTTACAACAAAGCTTCGCTTATCTCGTCAATGCAGCGCCGAATTTTATCTTTCAGAGTTCCAGTTGTTGTCAGTGTTAATGTCATGCAATAAATAATTGGCGGTACATTTTTACGACACTTTTAATTCTGCTCTATCTGAGAAGCTCAACAACAGACCCAGCACTGATTTTGGTGTAGAGGCTCAGTGCTCCTTTGTCAGGGAAACTGTGCTTCAGGCCAGCGGTAATATTTTTGGCTTCGAACTCAAGAATATAAATGAGATGAGCTGAGAAGGCGTGCAAAGAAAGACAGAGCATCACCAAAGATCAGACTTAAACGGACAGACGTTGTGCAAAGACTATAAGAGAAAAAGGTTCAAAGACCTTGCCAGAAGAGCAGCGACGGCAGCTAATCACTCAGACTTTAAGATCTTGTACAAGGTTAGTCGTCAGTAATCCAGAAAAGG
Organism: Wohlfahrtia magnifica; assembly: GCA_023159175.1. Lineage (NCBI taxonomy): Eukaryota > Metazoa > Arthropoda > Insecta > Diptera > Sarcophagidae > Wohlfahrtia > Wohlfahrtia magnifica. Next base: position 613,614 of record JAKWBJ010000216.1, on the reverse strand, counting down.
TTACGCAAAAGGCCATCCCATAAAATCGAAGGAGGACATAACTTTACATACTGCTGAAAAGCAAGTTAGCCCATGGAATGACAATTTTTCTGAGCTCTTAATAAGAACCGATATTGCGAGAATTGCCTGATAGTAATTCTGAAAATAGTAGCATCAACACCTGTCCTCCTTCAGTGGCCGAGATCACGAAGGCTATCAGGAATCTTAAGCCAGGAAAGGCTCAAGGTGCTAACAGCATTCCACCGGAGATACTCAAAGCTTGCTCGGAAACAGTTGAAAAACTGCTTCACCCGGCCTTCGACTTTATTTGGCGTGAAGTTCAATTGTCTGCCGATTGGTTGGATCATGGTCATCCTGATTAAAATTTTTAAAAATGGTCATCTTTCGCAGTGCCAGAACGATAGGGGCATTACTCTACTCTCAATTCCCTCTAAGATTCTAACATCCATTTTTCTCAGTTGCATCAACACAACTCTTGATCGCATTATTCGTAACCAGCAGACTACAATGGCTTTTGCACAACTTGAGAAAATCTGGCGGTCAAGCGTTCTCCCAACAAATATGATATTATAAATATTTCGACCAAACGTGATCTCTGAGGTTGACTACGGATGCTATTTTGCAAAATCTTAAAACGTTTGTCAATCGAAGCCTTCGATGTATTTTGAAAATCTTCTGGCCAAACACCAACACCTTCTCTGCGACTGTCCTGGTCTATGGGAGCTTAGACTTAGGCACTTGGGTGCATGTCGCTTCCATGATCTGGACTGTTTTGATTAACTTCGTCAAGGGTACCGGCTGGCTCAAATGAGGTAACTGATATTTTTGGGTCTTTAGGTGAAGATATATCTTCTAGGACTCTCCCATGTCCGGTTCTTCGGCCTCTTTAATGAGTGCGTTTTTGTTGGGATATCACAATGATCCTCCGAGTGAATTCGCGAAATGCGAGCGAACCATTCAACCTAACCAACCTAAGCTATTATTATTATTCATTCTGACCAGGCACTTTTGCAGGACATTGCGACTCCTTATGATCTATTGTGCCCCTTCCGGTATACAGTTTGTTTGGAGATCTGTTGCCTTTCTAATGAACACCAGTAGACCTGAAATTCTAATGGTGGATATGCCTTCCAATGAGACTCTATGTCCTCCAAAACATCTCCTTCTAAACCTATCAAGAACTTCACATAATATGTGTTTCGTCATCTCTGATTCCTGTGAACAGAGTCTACAAACATCCTTATCCGTGACCGTCATCCTTTTGATTTGCGCTCTTAGTCCACAATGGCTCGTAAAATGTTTGTAACTGAAACAGCAATATTTTAAACATATACTCGTATTATGCGAAGTAGTAACTTTTAAAAATTATAGGAGTAATGGTAATAATTTTTTCGATGAATAGATCTAGTAGAACCTCGAAAATGTTAATTAGCGTAAAAGTTAATAGCTCGGCTAAGTTAATCGCATTGCAGTGTCCACGTATCGCTTTAAAAAGTTAAATTTTTAAGCAATAAAGTGAAATTTTTTGAACCAACGATACAACGATACAACGATACACCTCGGGATAGATGAAATTGTTGAAATTAGCATTGGTGAAATTGAATATTGGACCGAGCATCAAAGTACGGAGGTTAGTAATGATTTTGAAGAGTCCGATAATGATAACGTCGGGCCAATTAATATTCAACAACCAAAATTGAGTATCAGCAACAGCTTTCGAGCTGAAAGCAAAAAAAGCATATAAGTATCGACTACACTTTTAAACCACTGCGCAAAAATTAACCCGGTGGCGTATTTGAGCGATATTGTCACTATGATATATTTGTAATTGAATCATCGTCACAATATCAGTATTCTATGATATTATAGAAAATGGAAAATTCATTGATAAATTCTTGTGACAATGACACAAACAAACTGATTTATGTATGTCAACAGCAATGCAATGTCACCATACTAAAGAAAACTGAAACTTTGTGATGTCATCTGTTATGAGTTGACTGCATGCTCATCGATACGGGATTTTGTCTTCTCCACCTCCCCGTTAATAATTAAAGCGCTGATGATTATTGATAATATTGTCTATTAGGACTCACGAATAAACGCACGCCTGTAAGACAAAATCAACTTCTGTAATCTATGAAAATTTTGACAATTATTTTAAAAATGCATGCATGAAACCAAAGAAAACTTGCGTTCGTCACGATGGCGCACTATAACGTTTGCCTCAAAAATGGTTAAGAGTGACTGTGAACTTTTGACTTCACATTACGCAACTAACCAGACTTATGAGCAACAATGTGTTTGATTAGTGGTGACATATGATAACACTATAACGGATCAATAGATGTCTGTTGGTTTCGACTATGGTTACGGTTATCGCAATTGGATCTTAAGTCAATAAAATAAGTTAAATGTTTGCGAGAAGCCTGTTTTAAAACCGCTTTGAAAGGTTAATAGTTCGAAAAAGTTAATTATCATTGCAACACATCGGTTAACTATTTCGCGATTCTACTGTATAAACATTGAAATGATTTTTTAAGTAATTTTTAATACAGGAAGCTATTGCAAGCCCTTGTGAAATGCCAAAGTTAAAACTCCTAATATTTATTTACAAAATTTTTGAAAATAATTTAAATACTTCTGGATTTTAAAACACTTCCTTTTACAATTTCGTATCATTTATTTTTTTAGAAATAATCTTTATGACTTACATGAGAGTACTTACAATTGTATTTACTCTTATCACTTTCTTTTTCTTAATTCCTCTCCTTGGTTCATTAGTTCAGATTAGATTTAAATACTTTTGCTTGCACAAACATATAAAAATAATTTTATTTTTAAAAACTTATAGTATTTCTTTGTTTATTTGTAGGCATTTCCGAAATAATGTTGAAAAACTTTTTTTTTTTAATTTCCCTTCCAATGATTAGTTTGGTTTTTAGAGTGATCTTTGACTTCAGCTGATGAAACCTTTCAAGTGATGGCGCTAAGCACCAGTGAAATAGGAATGTTGCCGTAAATATGACTTGTTGTCTACATATTTTAATTGTTATTGTAATTGTAATTGCTGTAAGTTAGTTTTTGAATGGCAATCGGCACAAGGGGTGAAGTTGTTACCGGCGGTTTTTATTTATTGTTGAGAAACACTTGATTTTATTTGCGGCTCTTGTTATACAACCGCTTGACGACGTTCGTGTAATTGTTAACACGTGTGTGTGTCAGGTTCTTTTGAAGACTTTACAAATATTATAAATGGAATGTAAAATAACTAAAATATTCATATATAATACAATATAACATAATTTGTCTTTTAATAGGGATTTTCGACATTCGACAGTTGATAGTTGATAGCGGACATTTGTTTGAAGTTACATTTGAACGCCGTCGGCCAGGTCATCACATTTACTTCCACAAGCGATTTAAGTTCATGGTCATCACACGTATTTCGCTTTCGAATGTTGATTTCCAGGTGTTCAATTGTCTCTGGTTTATCGACGTAGACAAGTGACTTTACATAAAACCAAAGAATATAATCCAATAGGGTTAAATTACACGATCATGGTCGCCAGTTAATTGGACCATTACGAGAAATTACACTTTCATCAAAAGATTCTTTGAGTTAATCAATTGTAAAACTCAGCAAATTCCCAGAAAACATCATAGTTGCGGAATTATTCAAGTACTTTGGACTCAACATCACGTACCGCATAAAGCTTTAAAAGGCTAATTATTTGTAAGCCCCCCTTTACTAACGACGAACGGAGGCTGGGCAAGAAATGATATGAAAAAAGGAAAAAGGAAACCTGTTCGTCAGCCATCTGAAAAAGGTATTTACCCCGAATAATCCACACAGATCAATTGAGTTACCACCACCTGAAGCTCATGTCGATACCTTCATACCCCTAAGATTTAAATTTCAAGAGGTTAAAAAGGCCATTGCTGACCTAAATGTTAATGAAGCTACCATGGGTAGCTATCAGAATAGTTCTCTATATCTTTAATGCCATACTTCGGCTTAATTACTGGAAAGTTTCCCTAGTAACCATGATTCCAAAACCTGGAAAAGATTATACTAAAATTGGTTCGTATAGACCCATTAGCCCTTTGTCTAATTTATCAAAACTGTTTGAAAGATTATTTATGAACTGATTGATATCTTTGTTAGACGAATATGAATGCATCCCTGACTATCAATTCGGCTTTAGACGGAAACACATTATTATTTAGCAAACACATAGGCTGGTAAATGTTATAAGAAAAACCTTCGAAGAGAAAAAATACTGCTCAGCGTTATTTATCGATGTCTTTCAGGGTTTGGTAAAGTTTGGCATGAAGGTTTACTGTATAAAATAAGGCGGAAACTATCAGTAAGCACTCAAAAACTATTGGAAAGCTATTTATCTGGCCGAAAATTCAAGATTAGAGATGGAAATTTTTTAAGTTTTTCACAGTCCATTGAGGCAGGCGTTCCTCAAGGCAGTATCCTAGGCCACTTTCTATATTTAATATATACTTATGATATGCCAACAAACAGTCTAGAATTAACATCAACATTTGCTGACGACACGGCCTTTTTAAGCGTCTATGAAAACCCACAAGAAACATATCGAATATTACAGGAACACATATTCATATTGGAAAAATGGCTAAAAACATGGAGAATAAGAGCCAATGAACAAAAATGTATCGACAAGACTTTCACTCTGCGAAGAGAATCATGCCCTTCTATTAAAATCAACAACCAAATAATACCTCAGCATGGAGAAGTTAAATACCTAGATATTCACCTCGATCGACGTCTTACATGAAACAGTCACATAAACGCTAAATTGACTCAAATAAAATTAAAGTTAATTCAATTTAATTGGCTAATAGGCAGAAATTCAACTCTGAGTTTGGACTGTAAACTCCTTCTCTATAACGCAATTTTAAGACCCATATGGTAATAGGGTATTCAGCTATGGGCACTGTCTCCGCTTCAAACATAGAAAAGATTCAAACATGTCAAAACAGGACCCTACGTATAATTACAGCTGCTCCCTGGTACATAAGAAATGCTAATTTACATAAAGATATGAACGTTCCCCTCTAAAAAACCGAAATAGCTAAGCACGTTGATTCTTACCTGACGAAACTTGAGTCGTATCCGAACCCATTGGTACGTAACATCCTACATAACATATGTCATATCCGACTGAGAAGACACGATAGTGCAGATTTGATAAAAAGACCAGCATGAAATGAGCACATTTGATCCACGTCTCTGAACAAAGTATTGTCGGTCAGCTCTGGGTGGACTCAATGTAGTTGTGTTTTTATATTTAGTTTTAAAATTCGAAGAAATTATTTTTAGTTCATTTTTAAAATGAAGAGCCAATGAATTATGAAAAAAACATGACAGCAATTTAATGACAGCTAATTGAGGTATAAAAAACTGTCTAATCATGTTCCCATACCGTTCACCATTAACAGTTACATTCTGACCATCATCATTTTTAAAGACATATGGACCGATGACTCTCGACAAAAGCTTGTGGATTATCTTTACTCCAAATGCGACTTTTCTGATTATTTATTTTGTTCCTATTCAACCAAAAATGGACTTCATTGGAGAACAAAATTTTAAATGGAAATTCAATATCAATATTAATTTGTGCTCTACCCCGTTCGCCGAATTGGCGGCGGTCTAAGTCAATCCATAATAAAATGTCAAACTACAGAAAACAACTATCAGCTGTATAATCGGTTGTCAAAAAAAAAACAGTGTTTCCAACTCTAAGTTATGAACCTCTAAAAAAATACTGGATATAAAACACACACTTCCTGACAATCCTGAATTAGAGCATTGTGCGTTGCCTTGACATTTGTAATATAGTATTACAGTATTATAGTAATGTCGATGAGGTGACACACAGTGATGGACATTGGCTTAGCACATTACCCACGTACGAGTATACATTTTAGACTCAGCATTTTTTACGTGTTTATTTTAATAATTTCTATGCCCTAATATATCACTCGTGATACAAGGAATACGTAGCATTATTATACTTTAGTTTTGTTCGTTTCAATTCATTAATTTTGTGTTAAAATAGAGCGAAACCCAAAAAAATGGTTGGATAGTAATTTAGCAAAAATTAAAACAAATGCTTTCAGCAAGAAAAAAAAGACAAAACTAGTTATTTATTTTATTTAAAACTAAGTACTTCGCGAAGGGTGGTCATCTTGTCGCGATGCGAAGGCTTACGTGCAAGGACCCATGAGGCTGAGTTGGTAGGGCCTCCCACACCAGAGTGGCCCATGGCGAGCACTAAACTAAGAACTGCCCATCCCCTGTCTGATAGCATCTGTTTTTTCTTTTTCTTCCTATATGGGGCGGCTATTAGACGTTACATTCTTGGTGATCTTTGTCCAATTCTTGGTCAGGTTTGGACATCAAGAAGGTACAGTCCGTTGAATCCTGATTCTCCGTGCACTGCTAAACTGTCCGAAATCCACCAGCGTCTGTTTCTATTTGGGGCGGCATGGTGGTCTGTCTGCTCCCAGAGGGATGGCAGCTTTCTGAAACATGGCGGTCATGTATAAAACGCACAAGTTTTTGTCAGTCCGATGAGTGAGGGAAAATCGAGCCCCATGTATCCGGTCGGGGGCTTTATAATCTCCGGAGACCCTATTCCCACGACGACGTCCTTGGTTCGTGGTGAATCGAATGCTACCAAGGTCCAGGTTAGTCTGATGGAGACAACAGGTCAGGCTATTCTGCGTGCTACTGGTATTGAACCAAAAGCAGGCGGAAGTAAGGGGAAACCTGGACCTTCCAAATGCGTTAATCCTGTCCCGAAGGGCAGAGAGGTGCCTCTGGATTCGAAGGCAAGCTCCTCTAAAGCTGTCTCGGCCCGCGCCGGCAACGGACCGGCGAAATCTTTTGCTTCGGGCCCTGTCAACTGAAATCCTCAGGCGGCAGGTAACCCTGTGCCTATTGTGAATAAGGGAAACGCGAACAAGTCTTCGGTCTCCAAAACTTTCTGGATTTGTGCTCTCAGACAAGAAAACGTCTCAAAAGCACATGACCCCTGCCAGAAGGGCCTTCCTGAAGCGACGCGCTACTGAGCGCTTCATGGATAAATTGGGTAAGAGGCCCCCAGAATCCCTAGCTTCTGGGGAATTTGCTTCCCTCAACTGGGTTAAATCCTATTTGACCGAACAGCATAAACAACCCACTCTGGCGTCAAAGGGCGCTCCCAAACGGCAACGTTCGGAAGAGGAGGAGCAAAAACAGGGCCAACAGCCCTGGACTAAACGACCGAAGTCATCAATGGGTCCTATAGTGAGGTGGCCAAAGGTCAAATCATACTAGCCATCATTGACAGAAGCAACACTGATTTCCCGGTAGAACAGGGAATTAGTGCGGAAGAAGCTGATGGGAGTGTTCTGGAGAATCCTAAGGGAAAACCTAGGCCCTTTCCCTCAGTGTGACGATGCTAGATGGTATCGCGGGCGCGTTGAGCTCATGGCCTGCTCAAACAAGCGATCGGTTTTGCTTCTAAAGCAGGCGGTCGCCCTCTTGGTGGGGTAATCCTGACATCCTTTCACATGATTGGATGGTTCATCCAGGAGGGTAATTCTCCTCCTGAACAAGGAGTCTCTGCCACCTCTACGGAAGAAAGGTGGAAAGATCTACTACGGTTTGAGTCGAACTTTCTACAGGTCTACCGGGGGAACAGAGAAAAACTGGCTCATGACAAGAAAGATCCTGCTCCGGAGGATATGTCTTGTGATGAGACAACTAGTTCTTTCGCGCAAGAAGAAACACTTCTAGGTGATCTTTTTGAGCCAATGAACGAAGTGGTTGACGAGGTCGACCTCATGGACTCTGAACAAGACGACGTCAATGTCACAGTCATCCTAAAAGACAATAATGGTGAAGGTTAACCTGAGGAGCAGCATCGGCTGCGCTGCTCCTTCGCTTAATTGAGAGAGGAGTGGAACTGGCACTAGTTCAGGAACCCTGGATAGTTGGTGAGACTACGTGCGGAGAAAACTATAAGCTGCTACATGTTGCGGGGTCAGGTAAGATCAGATCGTGCATTGTGGTAAGCAAGAATTTGAGTATCTTTATCTATCTGATTACACCGCTGAGGATACGATTGCGGCGGTCTGGGAGACCGGATCTGGCACCATATTTGTGGTCTCAAGTTACATGGCTCACGACCATGGCGAACCTCCGCCAAATGAAAAGGTTCGTGGCTTGACAAGTGCGGCGAGGATTGGAAATACGCCGCTTATTATTGTGGCTGATACCAACGCAAATCACATTGCTTTGGGAAGCTCGGACATGAACGAAAGGGGTGAGTCTCCTTTTTATTTTATCCTTTGTAGTGGTTTAGATATAAAGAACACTAGCAGGGAACCTACCTTTGTAGTTTCGAATAGAAGGGAGGTTCTTGATGTAACCTTGGCCAGTTCCAGGTACTCAGCTTTGGTTAGTGGATAGAGGGTTTCTGGAGAATGCACCTTCTTTGATCATCTGTATATTGATTTCGAAATTGCGGTCAAGTCGCCTGGGACTAGGGTTTTTCAGAACAGGAGGAAGACGCACTGGAGCGAGCATCGCAACATCCTGTCCCGAACTCTTCCGGATCATCCGAAAATATAAATAGTTGCCGCGACATCGAGGCTTCTGTTAAGACCTTGACGGAAGCTTTTGATAGGGCAACGGTTAGGCATGCTGACCAAGGGTCTGTAAGGGTAGGAAGCAACCACCATGGTAGAATTCCGATCTGGGCGACATTCACAGGGAATGTCGCTGGCTATTTAATGAGGCTAAGATGGGGGCGACTGGTACACTTATAGATCCTCATGGAATAGATTTAAAAACCGGATTAGAAGCGCAAATCTTGGAGATCCTTCTGCAGCAGTGTAGAAGGACACTCCCAGACTAGCCGGTTGCGGAAAATTTTGGCATCATCAACGGCGATACCTGGTTTTACTCAAGAACTATGAGAAAGCTGGACCAAACGCGGACATGAGACCTTGACTGTCTTGCTGGACGTACACTTTCCGGGCAGTTTTCCTATGAGGGAGCGTCACGTGGACAACTCACACGATCACACCGAGTTCCACGTTCCAATTACGAAGAGTGGGCTGAGGTGGGCGTTGTGCAGTTTTGCCCCGTACAAGTCCCCTGGCACGAATGGCATTATTCCTGCCGATCTTCAGAATACCGCTGATTTGGTGATTCCTTGGCTGATGGCTATCTATAAGGCTAGCTTGACATGGTCTTATATTCCTGAGCCTTGGACCGTGTACAGGGGGGTGGTATTTATTCCTATTGGGAGTAAAACCTCACACACGAGTCCAAAGGACTTCAGACCCATCAGCCTATCTGCTTTTCTTCTGAAGACTCTGGGAAGGTTGGTCGACTTGCATCTTCACAGTACGAGAGAACCTGACCTATTATCTGCGTCCCAATATGCCCACACTAGGGGCAGATCTGTTGAGACTGCGCTTCACTCGCCTAGGAGTTCCAATTGGATATTCAACACGGTGGTTAAGCCTACACTTATTTATGGTGCGGTTGTATGGTGGAGGTCTTTGAAGAAATCCACATATTCCAGGATATTTGATAGGGTTCTGCGGAGTGCAGCACTGATGATTACAGGCGCTCAGGTCCACTTGAGGACCTTGTTTGTGAACTTTGAACTGGCTTCCAGCGGAACTGATGGCTAAGCAGATGGTGGGCATGTCTGCGATAAGGTTGAGGATGGCAGGGGCATGGTCGGACATGGTCTACGGACATGCGGGCATCTATAGGTATTTGGATACGACCCCTGAGGGGATAGATTACTGCACACCCAAACCCTTCCTGGATAGAATGTTTTCCGTGTGCATCTTACCAGAACCAGTAATTGGACACGGTACTGTTGAGATTTACACCGATGGATCAAAATCCTCGGAAGGGGTTGTGGCGGAATTTTTTTTCCTGTATACGGGGTGAGGGAATGCTTCAAACTGCCGGTCCACTACAGTGTCTTACAGGCGGAGGTCTCGGCGATAAAGAGTGACTGGTGTGTGAATGCCGAGCATCTCTCAACGAGATGGCAAGACTACAGACATAGAGATTATCTGGGAAGGGGTCACTCGGACATCCGGGGGAAGTGTGTGGTGGACGGACTTGCGAGGGCTGGCTCTCTCCTCAGAAATGAAGAGATTTACCACTCGGTCGGGATGCCACTCTCCTCTTGAACACTTAAGGTCATGCGGTACATGTTGGGTAGGGCACAGCTACGGTAGGATGATGAACCCACGTGCTCTGTATCGAGACTCGCTCGGAGTCTATTAATGGGGTGCCGCGACTTAGGCCGCGAACTCTTCTGGCTGTGATTACTGGGCACTGGGTGACTGGTGCGCACGCTAGGAGATTGGGCTTGCTTTCAATGACTATTGCAGTGGTTGTCAGGATGAGGAGGAAGAGGAGACTGTCGAGCACTTCCTATGCCAGTGCCCTGGCCTTTCGGATCTGGCCGGTGTGAATATCGGCAAGATCTCTTCTTTTGTACATGCGTCTGGTTGGTTAGGATCGCACCGGGACGCGTACATATAGGTTGTCCATTTTCTGGATTACTGATGGATATCACAGTGGGATCAATACTGGACCCAGGTGGGCTGAACGTGTCTGGCTACCCGTCATAACTAACTAACTAAGTACTTAAGAGTATAACCATTTTTCTTAATAACATCTCCCCTTGACATACTGTCTCTAAGTCCCACACAATGTACCTTTGGTATTGCTCACCATGTCTTTTAGATATCTTTCCATAAATATTATTAGGCTTAACAGCAATAATGTGTTGCTCTACATCATTCCACTTCAACTTCAACACTTCACTGTACGTGAGATATGTTACGGATAAATATCATGCATAAAGTGGAGTCATTGTGTTAAAAAGTATATCCTTTTAAGCTTACTGATCCATTTGCGTACCTATTTCGATTACAGGACCAACACCGTGCCTAGAAGATGCGACCCAAACTATCACATTTCCGGCACCATGCTTTACTGTCATTGATGTGTACCTGGGGTTGTACTGCATGCTTGAAGAACGCCATGTATAACATTTTCTATCAGGTTCAAACCGAAAAACATTTCAATTCGTCATTCCAGAGGACATTTTTCTAAAAGACCGGTTGCTTTACTTTATACTCAAGCAACATAAAATTGTACGTGTTCCCGAGGAGATGTCAATACCAAATTTTGTTGATAACTTTCTTGAGGATTTAAAGCGGCCTGAAACTGAGGCTCTATAAATAAAGGAGTCCTTCTTACGAGTTAAATTTTTAGGACTAGCGCGCTGTGTAATACTATTATTTGCCCCATGGACTAAAATATAACTTATACGTTGTATACCATCTTTTTTAACAGCTTAATAGGGAAACAATGTTACAAACGATGATTCCTTTAAAGCTTATTTGATGACTAACTTCACGCTATGCCCTTTTACACCTTTTGCCTAGACCCATTCCTCTTTATTGTTTTATGGTTTTTGCTAAAAGTTGAGAAGTTAAACATTCACAAAATTTAAGATTTAAAAAAATGATCAGTGCAGTACAGTGCACTCAGGATAACGTCAACTAATCAAAACCGCCGGTGTTGACGTTTATCAGACTGTTGACGGTTATGAATGTAGAAATTTGATATATAAAACATATTAATAGTATAGTTTAAAGCATAAATCTGAAGAAACAAAAAAGGCTCCCAACGAGAAAAATCAACCGACCGGAACATTTATATTGTAGTTAGGGGAATCCATACATTCTGAACTGATATCGTAAACTAAATGTGTGTATGTACGAACATATGAATGTGTTTTAACAGTTACTGAAGCTAAAAAGTTGTTTTATTTAGAGTTGATGTTTTAGAACTTTGTGGTTAGGTTGACGTTTTAGAGTACACAATGTTAGAGAAAACGATTGATGTTTTGGAATATTGATAAAAACGAGTGTTTCCGTTATCCCGAGTGCACTGTATATACAAATTCTTAAAATGTGCTAAATTATTGTCCACTGCAGATTACACATTTTTTACAATAAATTTAACATAAAAATTAAAACCGCGAATGAAAATAAAAGGAAGTTACGGTACATACTGAGCACATCATAGACAAAACATGTGAGTAAATACTTTACTCAATTTTGGTATCTAGAAAAAAAGGCTCTTTAATGCAGCATACATGAAATGTTCTAACCCAATGTCCACCACTGAACATACCTAAATAAAGGCGTTAAAATTGTGTCATGAGCAGTATCGTTAACTTAGCTTTTCAACAAAAGATCACTAAATTGAAATTAAAAAGTTACTAAACCGATAGATTTGACCCGAAAACAGCTAAAATGCCACTACTTTCCTTCGTTCTATTCTATCATTTTTTTCTTCGCAGCCAACTTCTTCTTCTAACGCGTGGTGAAAATTATATTTTACAATAGCAAAGCATTGTCGCCGCTTATTATGGTTTGCTTCATACTATTTGTATGGGCATGATAATTTTTGACAGCTAGACAACGCTTAGCGCTCTGATTTATGCTTGAAAACTTCTTTGTCAACTAGGATTACCTGTGAACCAATATTTGTTCAAATAGTAGTAGTCGTTAGACCTTAGTCTAGGTGCAAAAAATAAAAATTGGAGTATTGTTAAGAGTATTAACTAGGGAGATCGATTATTTGACTTTTTCAAAAACCGGTTTTCGAATAATTCGAATAGTAGCACTTTCAAAAACTGGTTTTCGGTTAATAATAATTCAAATAACCGGTTCTTTTATTTGAATAAAATTGGTCATAATTTTTGAAGCGTAGAGCTGGACCACGTCGTTTTATAAATAAGCAGAGGCTGATGGAGAACTTAAAATTAAAGTGGCAATCAATACTAACAATAATTCTAACAAATCTCATAAAAACTATGCCAAAACAGTGTGCGAGGCCATAAAAAACAAAGTTTATTACAGTAAGTACTGAAAATTGATTAAGTTTCGTACAACTACTAAAGGAGCTAGTTTCGTTTTTATTGTATTACTTGGTAGAAAATGAAATTAAAGGTTTGTTATTATAGTTATAATTTAGGTGCCGAAGATAGCAAAAATTAAATGTTTTACTTTGAATAAATCTCTTAATAATATGCGAGCCTTTAATTGCATCGATTTCGTGCAGCCCTGTATGTAAATTTATGCACCACGTATTTAATAGTGTGTGTGTCACTGTGGAATATTAGGTAAGAACCCACCTTGGGACCAAGAGGTCGTCGTTTCTATCCCAGGCCACACCATCTGACAATTTTCAACAGCGATATCACCTCACAACATTACTGGCGACTGGTTATATGTATTTACGTTCTGAAAAACTTCAATAACTAATATATCTACCGTTCGGAGCTGGCGTTTGTGTGTATAGTTGATCATTTTCCATATATAAAAATCATAATTTATTTACAGAAGATGTAAAAAGTTAACTTTTGCTCCAGGGTGCATATCTTTTTCGATCTACTTTGGTTTTCCCGTTCTTTGTGAAACGTTCCAGGTTTTCACATATACAAAAATACTGAAATTTATACAAATAGCTAAACGATGAGCATTTTTTCAATAAAAAAGTATACAAACGTATAAAAATTATAATTATTTAAATTAACCGGTTATTCGTGTTAAATTAACCGGTTTATTTGGTATTCGAAAAATGAAGATTTTGAAAAAACCGTATTCAACAAACCAAAAAAAACCGGTTAAAACCGGTCGAATAATAACTGTCCGTTCTCCCTAGTATTAACACTATACTTAGACTTTATAGTTTTACGTGATGTTATATCATCTTAATCAATTAAAGTTCATTACAATTACGGTTTGACATGGCCGTTAATTTTAAGGTAGAGCTTTGTTGAGAAATAAAAGCTTTTATCCTCCTAAATTAAATTTGTAAATAGAGTTTGTTCAATATTTATGTATTACTACCGTTCACGTTCAAAGTGGCGATTGCTTTTACTTTTTTTTATTTTAAAATTGAATTGGTTAAACTTTCTAGTTTAATCTATCCTTCACTTGTTTACTTCTTCTACAAACTTTTGTACTAGAAGATTGCGGTTTTTTGCACTCTTTAACTAAAATAGTATGCAACTCTATTAAAAGCAGCTCTATGTTCACTTAATCATGTACCAAACCTAAAAAGAAAAGATTTCATCCTTAAAACTTTACTTTAATATTCCGTCCTGCATTCGCAATTATAATTTTATATGCTGTGGTGGTGTGAGGGGAAATAAATTGTGGGTAAATTATTTAAATATAGTATAACATAAATATCCTTGTTGTAAACATCCATTTAATTTGATGGTTATTGTAGCTGTTGAGTTTAAGTTATTCTTTTATTTTTCGTGCAGAGCTAAAATTATTGCACGTATTTTATGAAATGACAATTAAAATATTCACACCTTTAACTAAACACGAGAAAAACCAACTTACATACGTATATATGTGTGTAATTAGACATGTACTCATGAAGACATTGATAAACTACTATTCGTGGTTTTTTTGTTCCAAAATATTCAAATGTCTAATTTGAAATTAAGCCTGTACATTCTCATCCACATTTATTTCCATTTGATTTTTGTGAAAGCACCTGTAAAAGCATCTTTTGGAAAATGTTCTTTAATGACTATTATGAATTCCTGCCACAATAACCACAAAAAGTTGTGAGAAGAAATTAAAAAGTTCCTTTTCTTGATATTACTCTGACAACTTGAAATTATTTTTCTTGCGATATCTTTTTCTCCTTCTTGTATTTAGGAGAGCATTTGGTAAATGTTTAACGAGGGTTCGTTTGAAATTTTTTGTAAATTTTAATAAAATTACTAATTCGCTAAATAAGATTATTTTGAATGTACACTTAACTGACAAACAAACCTTAATTAGAGCGTTGGACGTTGCTTTGACATTTGTTTAGCGTTGACGCTGAAGTGACATACCTAAATAAAAGCGTTTTAATTGTGTCATGAATGGTACTGTCAACTAAACTTTTCAACAAAAAATCACTAAATTGAAATTAAAAATTTACTGAAGCGCTGAAACAGCTAAAATGGCACTAATTTGTTATTTCTTTGCTTTTATTATTTTTTTTCGCAGCGAACTTAAATTTTTGACGCGTTGTCAAATTGGATTTTCCAATTGCAAAGCTAATATGATTTGCTTCATACAGTTTGCCCATACAAGTGAGTGTGAGTTTTTGACAGCTAGACAACGTTTAGCGATCTGATTTAGGTTTGGCTGTAAAAGTTGGACCTTTTAATTGCTCATCTAATTAGCAACAATTTACTAAGTACTGCATTAAACGTTAGTTTTTTAGCCCACTCATTTATAGATGCGAGGCTTGGCTATTTATTTAAAAATTAGTAGAGAAAGAGATTCTTGAAGTTTGCTTGCTGAAATAAACAGTTTCTTTTATACGGAGGAGTTTAAAAGACTCGGAAGAATTGTGACATATTTTGACATACTATATAGACTGTCAAAACTGATGCTGAATGTCTTATACAATGTTTAAGACCCAACCAAAAAATAAAAAAAAAAATTGCTTGCTTAAGCTACAGTCAAAAATCAACGGAATTCTGTCATATACGTAATCAACTTTTTGGTGGCTATAATATACTTATTGAACTTAAATGCAAGCTGTCCTAAATACAGAATTTGTTTTATCACGAAATGTTGTTTTAATGTCTATTATTAATAAACATTTTACTATAAACGAGTTAATTTTATTATTTATTTTATTAAAAAACAAAAATTAATCATAAATAAAAAATGGTAAAAAAGATACAGCAGTTGCCTTCAGCACCCATTGCAAAATGTGTTGATTTTATTATTGTTTTGCATATAATACATACGTGCAGTGCGATCACTTTCGTTCAAAACGTAAACATATGGAGGTGAATGAAAGTTGACGAATAGTTTGTTAAGTACATTATAGTTATACACATTTGTGTGTGTGTATTCGCACAGTTTTAAGCTAGTCTACGCATATTATGGTTGGTCCTTTAAGAATTTAAGAGTAATAACGAAGTCACAATATTTTGAAACGAATGTAAATCATTTAGTTATTATAAGAATACATACAGTGACGTGCGAAAATGTAACATGATTTAATAATTCCTTCTTCAACACCATGTATTTTTCTAAGCTCAAATGAATTAAGTGGTTTTGTTGTACAGTATTATAGTTACATATATCCTCTCCCTCCAAAACTAGTTTGATGCTAATACAGCACAACTATAGTATGTAGTAGAAAAAAAATGTAAATAAAAACAAATGTTACAATTTTGCATGATGTCCAGTATCTACTTCTTCAAGTTCGTTCGTTCCTATGGGTGGACTTAGACACTTAACGAGTAGTTTTTGGACATGATCCCAATTTTCAATCCAATTAACATATATCCAGAGATTGTTGAAGTCTTTAACAATATGTGTAGTGTTTTATGGGTCATTGGGCGAAATTGGAAAAGTGGACGACTCATCTTCAGTCAGTAACTGTGCGAAATTGAATAAGTGGGCGTGGCACCTTCCGTTCTTACTAAATATTGGATTTTGTATATGTGGAGAACGAAAACTATTAAAGCTTCGTTACCTACTCACATCAGCCAAAATGCGGGAATTGCAGAAATCACACTGGATAAAGTCTGTATATATATTGTATATAAAAAGCAGAACCTACAGGGGATTTTGAACAGTGGGGGACAAAATGGGGAAAAAGGGTAAAAGTATAACTATAACTATAACGTTGGGTTTTAGCTAGTATGCTTTAAAAACAATATATCGCTGCCTCAATCGAAGCGGAATTATTACAAGGCGCACTCAGTCAGGATGATCAATCAACAGATGAAAGTAACATATTCAAACGATCAAAATCAGCACGTTTAAAATCAAAGTACCCTCACTATCTAACGAAAGCCTTTTGCCGGTAGAAGAACAAAAATCAAGCCCCATGAATATAGACAAAAAATAATGATAAGTTTCCTCAGAAACAGATATGGAACAATATGAAACAATGACTAAATGCTAATGTTATCCACAAATATAAGATCCAAAATCTTAAAAAAAAAGTACAAATCTAATTTTGGTCTTTTCATTCTCTGAGAGTAAGAGTAACTTTGTTTATCAATTTTGTGCCCTTTGTTATGAATTTTGTTGACATTATTGTCGTACGTTTGTAAGAAGCCGAAGATGTTCGACCTCAAATGGAAATGCTATTCAACACCCTTTGATTTACTTTTAAATTGCTTTAGACATAAAATGGCGGATATGATGCTATAGGTTTTTAAACTAAATAAGCTAAAAAATCGGAAAAGCTACCCTTTTGTTCTTTATTTATCACTTTGCTAATCAATAATAATTTTATTAAGTGTAACTTTTGTCTACTTTCTATTAATTTTCGTTCAAGCCTCGTCAAAAACTATGCACGTTTAGAAACTACACCAAATGTTAAAACACAAACACTATTTAAATAAGAATTTAACAAATCAATCCGCACTCGTATGTATAAGCAAGAACTCGTATTATAAAATAATGTTGTAATCAGGAGTTTATATATATATTTTTTTATTGTCGGTATATATTTAGATACGACCACATACTACTGGGGATACGTTTAAAATATTTCAAATATTCTTTTCTTTTTATGTTTTTTTTTTTGGTATTTTTTGGTTCAGAGGTACAAGAACATTTAAAAAGTTTGAAAGACATTACAGAAGAAGTCAGAACATTTTAATCTGACCTGAATAATTCATGGTGAATTAGAATTAGAAAATTAGCATACGACCTTATCCATAAATGTTGGAATATTTTCTGTAGTTTTTGTAAATATGAATGTACAAAGTGTAAGTTTATGTGCATTAAAAAGGACTTAAAAAAATAATAAAGTTTTAGTAAAACAATAAAAAACATACTTACGTAGTCCTTCAGCTATTATAGGTAAATTTAACATATTAATACTAAAATGCCACAACTTTTGAACCTTTTCTATTATCTTTAAACATAGTAAGTTAGTCGATCAGCTATAAGGTGAAATCAGTTGTTGGTTGCTCTACGACTCATTAATTTGCTACGCAAGATGGTTCTTTAAGTTCGCTGGCACTGTTGGGCTGCCAGATTTTTGCGTTTATTAAAATTGAAAGAGATTATAGTATTGAACCCTTTTAAAAGATGCCTTTAGTGAGCTGTAGTAAACTCTGGCAACACTGACTTACTTTTACGTGTTGTATTAAAAAGTTGCTTCTAAGGACGTTCAAAAATGTTTAATGTACCGGTAACATGCTACATTAGAGTTTCGAAGCTTTTGAAATTTTTTTGATTTTTTCTCTTTTGAATACGAAAAGAATATTTAGAGGAAATTAACATGAACTACATGGAACATGAAGACATCCTGATATTTGTGCATTTTATAATTTTATACTTTGTTAGCAGATACCAAAAGGGGATAGACAACATAATGTGGACGAAAACATTTTTTAAAATAAAAACAGCATAATTTAATCTATTGAAATTGAGTTTTAACATGACATCAGTGCTGCCAGTAAATATATTAAATTCAGGTACAAATATAAGAGGCGATTTTCAAATTAATGCAAGTCTTTTGTGCTGAATTTTGTAAAATGTCTATTAGTGCATTTGAAATTAATGCAGTTGCTAAAATTGAATATTTATGCAAACAAATTTGCAGAAGTACAATGCCAAAGACGGTTACTTAAATAAATTTTACTTAAAATATCTTTCAAAACAAATACATACATATAGAATGATAAAACTTGTTTTATACACGTCTGAATACCAAATCCTCAAAGCTCCTCAGCAATATATTTCGACTTACACATCAACGGCATATTGCAATAGTCAGAGCTTGTTAACCGGTTGAAGTTAATACGAAAAAGAAAATTTGACTGGATTGGACAAACCTCACGTTGGGAAGATGATAACATTTGCAAAAGAACCCTAACGTATAACCCTCATGGCTCTGGAGGATAAAAACAACAATTTTTCAAATTATACAGACAGAAAGTTTGATAATGTAGTGAATTTGAAAGAGCTTGCAGGTAGATAGTCCAGATCGATAATTCTTATTTTGCGCCTATGACCACCATGAGGTAGACTGATCTATTTTCAAGCAAGGCTTGTTATTATTAAGATTTAAATAACTCTTTTAATCAATACTCCCTCATTTCAACACTGCATGACTTAAACAATTATTTTATAATTTTGAATGGTATACATACTACATACATCATAAAAAAATTAAGTTAAATACTGTATTAACTAAATGGCATCATCGTTCAACCACATGGGGACAATAATTGGTCTTTAAGTTTGCTTGATTTAAGATCTCCCCATGTTAACCCTTGAAACTACAATATAAAAACCCAAACCGAACACAATTGCAAAACTGAAATAGAAAATACGGCGCAGAACAACTGACCTGAACCAAAATTGTTATTGAAAATTTTAACATACATATACATACATACATACATACATATATGACGTCATATCACATGTGTAAGTTTATAGATTTTAATGGTTATTTTTTTCGTCGGAGCCTAGCATCAGAGGTTGACCCCTACTCATCCAGTTCATTGTGTAGATATGAGGAAAATAGGTTACAGGAAGGAAGACAGAGGGAGTAGTGTTTATGAACGTTTGATTTTAATTTACCTACATACCTTTATTTTTTTTTTTGCGTTACTCCTCTTGGGAGCATATGGCTTCCACAAAGCATCTCCATCTAACACGGCTTACTTCTGTTGACTTTGCCTCCAACCATGTTAGGTTGTTCTGTCTCAGTTCTTGAAAAATTGTGCTTCTCCAGGTGTTTTTTGGTCGACCACGATTTCTTGAGAAGTGATGATTCCAATCGAGTGACATTCCGGTTATACTCTCTGAACTTTTTGGGAGGTCTAACCGATCCATCTCCACTTTCTTTTCCTTATCTGTTTCAGTATGGGTTCCTCATTAGTCATGCTCCACAGTTCTGTGTTCCTTATGGTGTTAGGCAAGAATATTTTGCATATGATTCTGAGACACTTGTTAATGAATACCTGGAGTTTCTGTGTGATGTTATTCGATACAAGCCAGGTTTCACTGCCATACAGCAGTAATGATTTAACACATGAGTTGAATATTCTGAGCTTAGTCCGTCTGGATATATGTGAGCTTCTCCATTATGACTGCAGTCGTCATACTGCCCCACTCTCGCTTTATTGAGTCTGTTGGTCATTGTACTTTCTAGATAGCAGAAGCTATCTATATACTTGACTGGTTGACCCTGTAGCATAATGTTTTCCGTGCTCGTAATGTTTATTCTCATGGCCTTGGTTTTCATGATGTTTATCTCAAGTCCAACAGTATGAGCCAATCTTTCTGGGTCCTTTAGTTGCGACTGTTTATTGGAAATCTTATGCAAGAGTAGACAAATGTCCTCTGCATAGTCCAAGTCTTCGAGTTGGCGTGAGAAACCCCAGACTTTGCTCATTACGGTGCGGCCAAAAAAACGTTTTCTCTCTTGAATGTGTTGTGCGTTTCACTGAACAATCAACTATAAATGGTGTACGAGAATACAAGTACTACGTAAGAATATATGATTACTAGGAGTTAATTCCTTTATTTAGTTCTAACATATTCCGTTATAGTACCGATGGAACAATGAAACACACTCCACATTGCGATAATGCTCTAATGAATCGATAGATGCTCTAACTGAATCTCTCACTTGGAACAAATTATATTGACAAATCGCTTGGAGAAAAGTTCATGCAGCATAGGAAGAGAATGAAACGGAAAAAATTCGTAGAAAACACAGATGATTTATATGTCATAAAGTTAGTTGGTTGGTTACAACGGGTAGCCAGACATGAATCCACCTGCGCCCCGGCCCGAAACGAACCAGCCAGACGCACGCAATAAAAATAACAGCCTGCTGACATTTAAATCAGCCAGGATTGTTATGACATGCAGAAACGGACTGGCAAAGAAAATAGTCCTTATATTCGAAAGATTCGGACACTGACTATCGGGCGGACCAGTCACCCAGTGTCTATTGATAACAGACATCAGGATTCGTAGCCTATGCCGCGGTATCCTCGTGATACAGTGTCCAATTTTGCCTCAATACAGAGCAGGATGGTTCATTCTCCCACCTTTGCTGTGCTCTGTCCAACAATTATCGCAGAGCCAGACGTCTGAAGGAGAAAAGTAGCATCCCATCCAGGTGGTTAATCTGTTCGCTGCGAAGGCGGAAGCCTTCACTAGCTAGTTCGTTCGCAACGTTCAATTCACCCTAACCCAGATAATCTCTATGTCTGAATATCTCGTCATCTCGCTTAGAGATGCACGGCATTTACATACCAGTCACGATGTCGAGTAGACACTGGAGAGTGCCCTGAATGAAATCAATTATTGAAAATTTTTACAAAGTTCGGCAAACTTATACAATTTTATACGAAGCCCATGGGCCATATAATGTCCATAAATACAAATCCAGTCTCTGTAGCTTTATACTGACATGCAAACTATTTAAGTAACTGACACATGCACACATACACACACTCAGAATTATTATGTCTTGTATTTTTGTCCTTTCTTTTTTTCTGAGATTTTGTGTATAGAGCCTTAAAATAGGCAATACTTTTACTATTTGCTCTTATGTCTACAAACTTCTTTGCATATGAGTATGTTCCCTGCCGGAAACTGAGTTAACTTAAAACTAATTTTAAGCTAACTATTTCGCAACTAGTTCTGACTGACACTTGGATTACTTTTCAATGGCAGCAACTAACTATTTGAACATTGCGATGTCTTAGGCGGTAGTCAATTGCCCAACTCTGCACTACTTTCCAACTAACATAAACTTGACTTTCTTAACGTTAGCTTTCAGTTGTTCTTTTGTAGGTAGCTGTAAGCTAACCGCTTTTCCGTAGGTTATAAGTAGGTTTCTTTAAATGAATTGTAAATTAGTTTTATTTAAATCAGCTAATAATTAGTTATTTGCATGTTAGTGAAAACTATTTTTTCAGTTAGCTAATAATGAATAATTTATTCAAATTTGTAATGTTCTTTTTATATCTAATTCACATATGTAATTATTATGACAATTTGTGGATTCATGTCAAATCACTGCTCTCTAAGTATTCAAGTTCGACCAAAGGAAGAAAAGCGATGTAAGAAGCGAACAAAGGAAGTCTGGTATACTAGTAAAATTAAACAAAACACACATCCAATATCCCTAATCGCATCCAGACTCAAAAAGACAAAAGGAACTGGACAACCTATTGATTATAATAAATATAAATAAAATTTTACAAATAACTAACACTTTTTGCTTCTGGAATCACTTACCGCACTTTTTTATTATATTTATTTTACTGTAGTTGTTGTTGTATTGGTATCAAACTAGTTTTGAAAGAAGAGGATATGTGTACCTATAATACCAAGAAAAATACTTAGTTCATCTAAGCTTAAAAAAAATACAAGGTGTTGAAATGGAAAGTACTAAATCATGTTATACTTTTGCACGTAATTGTGATAGGTTCAGTTTGTTGAAAAATTTCAACAGAAAACAAAAACGTTGAAAAACATTTCACTGTAACTAAGCAAAGGAAGTCCGATCATAAATCATAGACTTAACAAATATATTGAAGCTAATGACGAGGAATATTAATCCCTCTAGTGGAAGTCTAAAGGTTATATAAACACAAAATACGTCAGAAAAATGAAAGAAAAAAATTTTTTTTTTTCAATTGCAAATTGTAAAGAATGAGGGGACTAATGGCACAATTAGACGTGATCTAACATAACGCCATAGTAGCAACGCTTTCAACCAACCTTATGGGCAGCAATATGTTAGATAAATGGTGACATGAAATATTTCTTTTTTTAATTAAGTAATTTAAGAATCTAAATATTTTTTTTACTTTTAATTGTTTTTTAATAATTTTTTAAAGAACACTGACAGACAAGCAAATGTTTCCAAAAATGTTGCTATAAAATAATTTTTAAGTTTTTTCGTCAAATATTTGACAAATACCAGTACGAACGTAGCTAAAGCTGTTCACTGAAGTTGAGGGCGTCAACAGCTAGGCAAATATGAACATACTCAAACAAATTTTAATTAAGGAATTAAGTGGATTCTACAGTGTCTTTCTGGAAGGAACTATATCAAGTGTTTTTATTTGGACCGAAAGAGGACAAAAGGTGGAAAAGAGGTAAAAAAATGTGACTAAACGTTTAGGATAATAATTAAGATGGGGGCATCGAAGCATGCCGGGATTTAGCTAGTGTAAATATAAATAAAAAAGTAAAATATGTATGTACTATGTGAAAGAAACTTTATTCTATTTCGACGGTTCCTCGAATGCACTTTTCTGTTAATAAATTTTAGCGTTTTTCAAACGAAAAGTGTGAAAAAATGCAGAAAACCTTAATGAAGATCAAACACCTACCCAAGAACAACAAATTTACTGTACAGAATATTACATATGTATACACACGTTGTAGGTAAGTAAATAGCTTAAAGTTAGTAAATGAAAGCTCACTTTAAGTCGGTTATTTTTGTAGTTAACTACGAATTATCCAACAGGGAACTTTAAGTGAATACTTATGTATGTATGTGTGAGAGAAAATATTTTAATGCAAGCAAAGTTTAGTACAATCAAAAATGTTGCTACGGTATGTTGCACTTCTAGAACACACAGTAATACCAACAACATGAATGCAGTTGATAAAACACTTGAAACACTTTAAATTATTGACTTGAAAATTATTTGTTGTTCCTCCTTGTTTTCTGAACTCTTCTCCGTTTTTCATCGTTCATTTTCACAAATAGACGACCAAGTATTTTGTGCACAGCAATTAGACGTCAACTCAAAGTCAAATAAAACTTTAAATATTTACTTTAATTCATGAAAAAGTGCCTCGAGGGGCAAAAGTCTGCACACACCCTGTTAAGAGTTTCATCAAACTAAAAAGTCTCTCTGTGAATGCGTTTGCATGAGTCGTCCAATCATAGGTTACTCTGGAGTGCTTGCTATACGAGTATAGTGTAATACGCACATGTATTCATGTAAATATAGTTTGGCTGTATTTTACGGGATATATTGTATGTTTGAGTGCGTGTGTGGGTGTGAGAAAAAGTACACACTCTATGAATATTTACCAAGTTGTAGATATTCAAACATGGGTTCTACGAGTACATTTGACTTTGAAAGAGTCATCTTGCATTTTTGTCTTTTGCTTATTTTGTATTTCTATGGGAGATGCCTGACTGAGTGTGTCTATTTTTGTAAAAGGGGGTCGGTATGGAAACACATTATCATTTCGGTATTAAAAATTCATAATTTAGAGAAAAAATTAATTTTTTTTTACTGCATAAAGTCCTTTTTGGATAAAAAAAAATCAATGCATGAATGCCTGGAGACATTTTACTTACACATACCATATTACATTTGCAATAGTAATTAAGACTTACGCTTAGTTTGTAAAAGTTAATATTGAAATTGTTTGTGTAGCAGGACTCTTTATAGTTCGAATTGACATTAAATTCGGCTGTGTGATGAAATATTTGGAACAAATTTTATCATAATTTGACTTAATCTGTAGTAGTTTGCAAGTGAAACATTTATGAATATGGTCTTATCTACACCAATTTTGTTAAACTGACAAAAGGTTAAAAAAATTTATTTGGTCAAAATTTTTGTCTACTGCTGAGCTCTTATGTCTACCCAAGAAATTACAGTTTTTGTTTTTTTATTTTTGGTAATTTATTTGAGACAACGAGTATTTGGGTTGAATAATATGCTATTTGTATTAGTTATTTGCATAAAACACTTTCTGAAATGTGAGGTTTTAGCTACACGAACTAACAGCCAAACCTAGGTCAGAGAGCCAAGCTTTGTCTATCTGTCAAAAATTCTCATGCCAATAAAAATTGTATGAAGCAAACCAAAATAGCGTTTCATCAACGCTTTGCAATTGGAAAATTAAGTTTTGACAGCGGGTTAGAAAGTGAAGTTGGCCGCGAAGAAAAAAATAAAAGAAAAAAGAAAAAAAGTAATACCATTTTGGCTATTTTCATGTCAACTATAACGACTTACTAACTATTTCTTTCTACTTAGTAATGTTTTGTTGAAAAGTTAAGTTAGTATTGCTGTTCATGACACAATTTTAAAGCTCTTATTTGGGTATGACACTACGGTGTCAGCGCTAGAAGCCTGTCGATGCAAAGCTCAACGCTCCTATTTAGACTAGTCAGTAATTCCCCCACAGTTTTGACGTTTTGATCCGATCGAACCAAAGTTGGTAGTTTTCCGTTGTTTAAACACAATTTGATAGTTTGGCTGGTTTGTTGCAATTTTCTTATATATTTGCTTTCAAAAACCATTGTAGATAATTTAGAAAAATATTTAACTTTGATTTGGATAAACAATATTTTTTACTTACGAGTATGTTAACATTATTCAAAAAAATTTCTCTAAGTGCAATAACTATTTGTTTCTTCGCTCATTGACTTTTTATCCTGGCTTTAATCATATACCAGCTTCCAAAAGACACATTTGGTTCACAGATTGCCAAAAAACTGTTTACATTCATGCTCTATCGTTGGTATCAACTTTTTATGTCGGAATACCTTATTTTTTCATTGCTAAAATGTGGGGTAATCTGTGACATCTAATATTTAACACTTTTTTGATGTAGCAAAGTTGAAGTGTTAAGGAAGATACGTATAGTGAATCAAATTTTGTAATTAGGAGTTAAATTACGTACGTATAGCATGTTTTTGATAAAAACCTCAACCTCGTCATATTTTTGAAGCTGCTTGAAATATCTTAAGCTTGTTATACTGTGATATCAATGGATTGTTTATACATATATTTCGACCAAGTAGAATTTATCGCCAATTTTTATTATTACACATTTGCTGTAAAATTCTTATTATTTTGGAAGGCATACCTTGGCGTGAGAGCTGGTAAAATAAGCTATTAAGAGGTATTGCATCAAAAGCGCTTGTTAAGTTTCACAATATTAATAGATTGAAAATAGTGTTAACTGTAGAATATTTTTTTTTTGACTTTTAAGACAGAATAAATTTCACAAGATTCCATAGGAAAGTCATGAATAGCAGCAATAAAACATGGCTTTGACCACGTTATAATTCTAGAATCATCATTTGGTGGCAATAAAGTTCTAATAAAGTAAAACCTTTTCCTGAAAAAGAAGTCGATTCCATGGGGTTAGATAGCTTCCATCATTCACTGCTGTATTTCACTTTGCATTTTTGCCCAATATTCCTTTTATACAAATCCAATTTTTTCTCATTACATATTTTAAGATAGGAAGCTCTGGTTTATAACGTCTAAGCCCCATCAGCATATGTTTTCCAGCACATCTCGAGTTAAACTATTTTTGCTTAGATTCAAAGGCACGTTTGCCCATTTTTGTGACATTAGCTAACTTAATTTTGCCATATAAATGGATTCAGAACCAATTCTTCAACTGTTACATTAGTTCTGGCATCATCGACATAACTAGAAAGTAATGATACATTATCTTTGTATTTAGAAGAAAATTTACCGTTCCCATGTAGTCTATGAAGGGCAGTATTTTTATTTGTATTAAAATCACGGCACGGTAATCTTATTTTTAAGCATTTGCATGTGGTTAGAGAAAGGTTTAGATATAATGAATAAATCATCAACATATTGTAGAAAGTTAAATGAACAAATACAATAAACAATAACAGAACTACCCATAATTCTACAAAATATGTATTCCGCTAGAGCATCAGAACCAGTTCTACCGTTAAGCATAATCCCACCGATATTTTTTATTAGATTCAACAATTTTTTGCCATGATCATTTGTTAACTTAGTTTTATTGATACGAGGAAAACCTTTTAACAAATTCATCCAATAGCATCTACGAATTGTTCATCACCAATTCTCGCATTTAAATCTCCTACTATGCAGAAGCTAAAAGAGCCAAGTTCTTGTATAAATTCTTCAAGCTTTTCAAATTCATTTCTCCAATTAGTACAGTTTAAATAACTTGGAATGAAGTGGAACGTTCAAGAATCTGAAATCATGAGTATTTTTGAGATTCTTTCTGAAACAATATAAACGGCAACCACTTGCACAACCAACATTATGCGTTTTCATAGCTGCAATCCAGTGTATTGAATAACAATTAAAATATGACGATAAAAGCATTGTCTATCAGCTGTGACATGGGTTTCAAAGACAAAAAAAAAAAAAATACTTCAAAATTATTAACACATATTGTAAAAGGTTTGAGTTCGTTTAAATTGCGTTAAAATAAAATTAACAACACTTTGTTGTTGTTACAGTTATATTTTTATTTACTGCACAATAAATTTTATACAGTTTACAACAACTTAATATTCGCTTATACTACACTCTTATTTCCGCTTAAATACGTCTTTATCTTACGGCAGCAAAACGATAACTAACACACGTGTAGGTAAAGCAGCATCCTTATATACCCAATTGTCTACAGTTTAGAAGGTTCCGGAAATGTCTCATATCTTCTATTTTTATATCCGTTAATTCAAATGTAACGTAAAGATGGTCGATTTGGCAGTGCTGCCAAGTACGCAAATGAGTACTGCATTGACAGGGTGACACATAGCTATAATATAATATAAAAAATTTAGGCATTTGTATTTTCGTAACAATGTGTATATGTAATGAATTTACCAACTTTAATTGACTTTTCGAGATTAGATGCCTTATATAAGACTAAATAACATAAATTTACTTGCTATTGTGAATATTAAATATCTACTTTCTCAACATTACAATCTAATGTGTTTATTTATTATTATTTATCCTTAGCGCAAACATCATTAGAACTGAAATTAACTCAAATCTATTATTTTATTCTAACGAAAATAAACAATGCCTTATAAAAGATGCAATAAATTAGTACAGTGGTAGTCTTAGCTATAAACTTTAATATGGAACTTATTGGCTTGTGTCAAGGTTCATGGGTATCTGTACCTGGGTATCTGTAATCTGTGCTACAACTTGCATGTTTAACGGTGCTGCCAGTTTGATTCCTTTCTGTGTATTATGATTTTATTACCTTTTGAATTTAACTTAAATAGAATTGTGTCGTAAATACAAGAATATTCGATATTGATGATGATTTGCTATAAAAGGTGACACATCGCGCTTAGTAGTTCAGTGATAGCTTGAAAGTCATTGTGTAAAGTTATAAGACATAAAGTAAGGTCGTGTTTAGATATAAATAAAACTGTTGAGTAATTTGTAGAGTATCCAATAATTCGACTTTTACTTTTGTTCGAGTAAGAAATTAATTAATTTTAAACTTCTAAAATTGCTTGATTAATCGAGTAAGGTTTTCAAATTGTTCGAATAACTCGAACAATTAAAAAATGATCTAAAAACCATATGTATTTGGTTTTTTGCTTCTTTTTATTTAAAAACGAGGTCGTTGTTATTTTTCGTTTGAGTTCAGCACTCAGGGGATGACCACTACCAGGAAAATAGGCTACGGAAAGGAGGATAGAATCCAGTATAGACGTTTGATTTAAAAAACAAATTCTCTCTATAATGTATTGTGCGATTCATTGGACAATCAACTACAAAGCGAACGCTCTACGAGAACAACGAGTACTACGTGAAAATATGTGATTATTAGGAATTAATTCCCTTATTTCATCAGAGTACGTTCCGTTATAGTACCGATAGCACAATGAGAGACACATCACATTGCGACGATGCACTAACGAATCGATAGATTTGACTACTCTAACGTCAATAAGAAGTACATTCGTCCTCTCCTGTACGCGGTAGAGAAGCCTCAAAATAGAATTTGAAGTACCGGCCCATACATAAGAGTTATATTTCATTTTGGGTCGGTTATAAGTCTTGTAAATATTAAGATCAGATGGAGTGAAGTATTTCTTGTCTTGATGCTTGAATGATTCTTTCGACACATGAAATATGTGATCGTCCCGACAAACGTTACGGTGAATTCTCATGCACAGAACATCAACATTACCCCTAGACTCAGATGACAAAACACCACCACGTCTGAGTGTTAAAAAACAACATTTGGTCATGCTTGCATTAAAATCGAGAATGTTCGTACGACCCCACTCGGAGTTTTCGCCAGGTTGCTTGTGAGTGTGTCGTTCATATTAATGCTTTTCGCGTCGGAGAAAGAACAGAACTTTGCGGCGCAATGTTGATGATAGCGATAAAATTGCATTAAAAAGTTTTTCTGATCTCTTTGTCTTGACTAAATATTTACATGAAATCGTCTATTATGCTTATACTTTTCGTATTAAATTTCTTTAAATTTGCAATATTTTGTATTGTTTTGTTGTCTAAAAGACTGTTTACGTTTAGATCAACATCTTCTTCTTCTTAAGGAGCATCGTTTGGTACATTTTGGTCAGGTTCAATATTAAACAATCAAACTCTTTTGTTTTGGTTTTTGAAATAGATTTTAAAAGGGAATCTTGCTGAATTGAGGTTAATTTTAAAAACTTTAACTAAAATGTCTAACAAATCAGTAACGGCGAGTCCCCGCAAAGAACTTATAAAACTCAATCTCCACGATCCTACACATATGACAACACCAACGCAGGTCCAAAGTACTATCAACCAACTGGTCAGCGGCCAACACACTTTGCATGGAATAATCCATCGTATATACTTTCCTAACAAATCTCAATGTATGGTAATGCATACATACAGTTTGTCAAAAATATCTTTTTACATAGTGAACAAGTTTTTTTTTATCCTTTATCATTAAAAACGCAATAGAACACAAAAATGAATAATTGGGATAAGGCAATAAGATAATAAGCAAAAAAAAGTCCAAAATTTTGTTATCAAGAAAATGTTTTTACCATTTTTTTTTTAATCTAAATTTACCAGAGGGAGAAAGGCTTTTCGGTAAAATTGGATTCCCGAGGGCGCCCAATGCGGAGTAAAGAAATGTTCAAAAATGTCTAAAAAAAATAATTTTAATTTAATTTTAGGTCCAAAAAAGTTAGTAAAGTGGTTTAGAGCGTACTAACGAAGTAGGTGAAATTTGTTTCATTGAAAACAATATTGATACGAATTAACGGTGCTAAAAAAATTACGCTTAATACTAACAGAAAGCCAAATTTCAAGTTCTATCTGAATAATAACCAAAAACAATAGGCTCTTTTCTTAAGAACTTGTCTTCTTTATAACTGTCGCAAAATACTGGACACTTATGCTCAGAGTCCAGATTTACTTTCAATTGAAAATGTATAGACTCATATATAAAGAAGTATGCCAACAGCCGTCTCAAAAATCAAAGTGAATTAGTGGCTGTAATTGTGGAAGAACGGGATAAAATTCAAACTGAATATATGCAAAAATCCCTGAAAAGGCATCTCTAAACTGTAATTGATGTCAATGTTGACCATACAAGACATTGATTATCTTGCCACTTAATATTTTCATTCCATTTATTAATAATATTTATATGCAAAAAACATTTCCTTGACAACAAAATTCTAGAGTTTATTTTTTTGTTTTTTCTAAGCTTATTTTTGAATTAAAATGTATTGTTTTTTTTGTTTGCTGTTATTTGTTAGCTAATATCTAGATGAAATTGTATTAACGAAATTATATTGAAAAAAAGTTGTAAAAAATAAAACAAGAAACCTATTCTCTTTAATGATAAAAGTCAAACCCAATTCTTTTTTCACTATGTAACAGATTTTCTTGACAAACTGTATGTGACCTTATTATTTTTCATATCACTGTATGTATTATATGTATTATGGTATAACGCTATTAATTTTATACATCGTTTGTAGAATTTTTTCTCCCGTTATCCCGGGAATGGAAAAGTGGGGAAAAAGAAAACCCTTATGTCTACTACCTATGAAGGTGTGGCGTAGACTTAATAGAAATCTAAATTGCGATAATAAAATTGAAATATTTCTGACTAGATTTACGAAATTTCAATGATTACTCCGTCCAAAGCTTATAACAATTCAATTATAATAACTATATTATAATTAAAGTAATTTACAAGGTTTTTGTTCATAAGTTAAAACAAAATCAAAGACGTCAAACTTTTGAGATATTTATTATAAACGAAAAACGTAAAACAAGCAAAACAAGTTAAGGAAAAAACTCTACATACACCCTACTATTCTGAACTTCTAGAGAACTAGTGATAACATTAAACATAATTTTGATGTCAATGTTTGAGTTTGAGTATATCGATAATTTATAAACTATTGGCGATAAACATAAAAATCCGTGGGGAAAAAGTCTACATAGAGCATTGGCAACTCTTAAAATGAAGAAGATAAAGGGAAAAAAACCGTTAGTTTTCTTGATTTACTTTATTTTTCAAACATTACAATCAATTAAATTGTGAAAGCGATTTGTAAAACACGTATATATTTTAAAAATGGTAAATAGAGGAGAAATACAACAATCAATTTGAAATTTGGTGGTTAACCTTCGAAAAGAAAACAAATCTTACGGAGAATTTGCTAAAATAATAAAATGAAGTCGCTCTACAGTGCAAACTATTGTAAACAATTATCAAAACACCAACAGTACCGAAAACAAGCCACGTTCTAGAAGACCGAAGAAGCTTTCAAGACGCGATGTTAGTAGTGTCCTTAAAGAAGTACAAAAAGATCCAAAATAAGTGCCTCAAAAATTAGCCGAACTCCTCGCAAGATGTTCGAATATTACTGTTTCAATAAGAACAGTAATAAACGTTTTGCATGATAGCGGCTTTAAAAGTAGAACAGCATGCAAAAAGCCATTTATTTCAGCCAAGAATCGTCAACTTCGCCTGGACTTTGCTAAGGCACATTTACAGAAAGGATTGGATTTTTGGAAAAAGTTATATTTACCGATGAAAGTAAGTAAATATTTTCGGAAATGACGGCCGATACAAGGTTTGGCGAAAACCGAACACTGCACTTGATCCCAAAAATATTATACCTACTGTGAAACATGGTGGAGGCAGTGTTATGGTGTGGGGAGCTATGGCGGCATCTGGAGTTGGTCGATTGGTCTTTATTGAAGGCGTTATGGACAGATATAAGTATAAGACAATATTGAAACAAAATCTGAAGCCATCTATGGAAAGCTTGGGCCTGGAAAACCAATGGATTTTCTGACAAGATAACGATCCCAAGCATACTGTGCGTATTGTTCATGCACCAAGGCAGCTCAATACACCTCCCCAGTCACCAGACCTCAATCCAATTGAGCATATTTGGGACATTTTGGAAAAATCTGTGCTTAAACAGGATATCAGAAATCCTGAAACTCTGAAAACTGCCCTAACTCGCGCATGGTCGGAAATTGCGCCCAGTATTACGGAGAATTTGGTGATGTCTATGCCACGTCGTCTTCAGGTGGTTATTGAAGCCCACGGTGCTCCTACAAAATATTAAAAATATATTGTTTTCTTTTATTTATTTAAAAGACTGTATGTAGTTTTAAGACTGTATGTAGATTTTTTTCTCATGAATTTTTATTGTTTTTGTTATTTCTGTTATTGTTATGCTTTTGAATTAACTTTTTGTTTTGTAAATAAACTTTGTTTTTGGTACTTTAGATATTAATGCAAACGCTTTATTAATTTGCGTTACGAATATCTTAAAAACACAAAATAGGGGGGTGTGTGTAGAGTTTTTTCCTTAACTGTATGCCGAATCCAAAATTCTTGATAGCTTAGCTCAAAGAATTTTTTATCTTAGTCAAACCGTTACCATACTCGTGACTCATATTTGCAAGGTTTTCTGGAAAGAATAATCCAAATGGAAATGTAAAAATTAATTTTAAAGGACTTATTTACATTTACACGCTCGAAATTCTTCAGTAAATCAGCAACAATATTTTGGTAATTTTCACTCTTTTATTTCCTTAAAATTCGTGAACGACAAATTTAAAAGAGTTTCAATCATTCGAGTTTCATTCATTAAAATATTCCTCAAATATTCCTTCGTTTAATTTAGATTCAGAAAGATTCGGGCTTACACTGTCACTCACTGTTGTAGTGGAATTCTTTTCAGTAGGTTTTCTCTAGATCATTGGTTGACCTAACTTTAGAGATCTTCTCTTTTACCGGAGTACCTACAGCCTACAATTTGCTTAAATCACATGACAAGTTCACCTTTAATCTTGATGCAGAACCGGAAAACCAAAGTAATGAAAATAAGCACATTGAACATTTTTTGTAACAGGTAATGCTTGCTTCGCATAAACAACTTGACCGCAAAAATAATAAATTCAATTCGGGTTCATTTTACACATTCTGTTCATTTCATTGAATGAACAAAATTTTAATTTCATGCAATTACAAAACAAAGTAGGTATTATTGCAAATTTATATTGATTAAGATATTTTCAAAAGCAGTAAATTTTATTTTGTTTAAGTGAAAAACAATTCATTTAATAACAAAATAAATCTCTGAAATCATTAAATAACTAATCTTAAGTAATTTATGCATCAAGAACTCGACTCAAATTGTATGAAATAGAAAATTAAAAACGATTTTCATGATTTATAGCTTATTTCAATCTCAACATTTTAAGCTTTAATTTAAGTGTCTAACATGTAAAATGTTCATTCCGAAAAATTTTTTTTTAGGAATTTTTGAAAAAAAAATTCTCTAATTTTGCAAAAAAAAAATGTTTTTTTCGCAACTAAGTTATGAATAACTCCGAAACTGTTGAAAATACCAAAAAATATTATTCAAGTGATTTATCGGATTTTGTTCCCAAACATTTGCTGGTACTTGCATTAAAATCGGTAAAGTCGTTTTCAAGTTATAACGAAATTTATTGACATAACAACTGAAACTGAAAACGGATTTGAATTCAACGCATCAAAATCATTATATTCCTTCCATATAGTTTTATTTAAAGGCCAGAAAATTTTTTGATTTTTGTGGGCCAGTGTTATTTTTGTAAACTTGTGTTATTAACAACGTAGTGTCAAAGACCATTTATTTGGTGTAGTGTTAGAAATGGAAGAATTTTCTGATCATCAGATCCACACATTCGACACTGACGGACTAGCACATTATCGACTAGTCTACTAGGACATTCTTTCTTAATACAATATACTTAGTTTACGTAGTTTCTGTATAATAATAACTTTAATTATTAGTATTTTTTTTCAGTTGAATTCACTCGATTACTGTGGGAGTGTCTTAAAAAAGCAAATGAAATAAAATTTGGAAAAATCACAGCTACAACAACAGCAACAACAACAACAACAACAACAAATATTACTTGAATTTAAAGGTCACTTTAATAAGCTGGTCCAAACTTGTTTTCACCCAATCAGGTAACAGGCTGAAGACAAAAATCTTGAAACAGGTAGTGAGAGTAAATCTAGCAGCCAGTTACATATATGCGATTGTGGGAAGGTACCTGTACAAAAACAACAACAACAATAATTAAAGGAACAATTAAATACTAGAAGCTAAAAGGGGTGATACATTGGCAAACATTTGTTTGCAAACATCGCAAATAGCCAATCACATTCAAGGAAACGTAAATTATTCATGTATGTGATTGCCTATTCGCGATGTTTGCAAACAAATGTTTGCCAATGTATCACCCCCTTAAGAACTTTTAAAGATAAACATTTTTTAATAAAAAGGTAATTTTTTTTTAATTTCAAGTATAATATATAATTTATATATGTATACTTATATATTTGTTTAGATTTTTAATGACAAAAGAAAAAACGACAGAAATTAAGTCGAATTTTTGCTCGAATTACCAGTAATCATTTTAGAAGCCAAATAATCCCTTTCGCTTATGAAATAGACCAGAAATGCTAATGAGATCGTTATTTTCTACCGTAATTATTCACACAATGAACGTGTGTGTTTGTGTTGAAGAAAAAGGGGAAATTGAGAAAAACTAATAACAGTTGCTTCTTAATCGTATTTAAAGACCGTTTGTGTGTGTGCGTGTGGTTTTTTACACGTATTATGGGAAATTATTTGAATTCAAAAAGAATTACATTCGTTATTCCCTTTTCAAATAATTTCATATTGAAAAGGGTTTCGTTGAAAAATTATTTCACATTAATTTCCACACAAACTTTTTTTAAATTACCAAAGGGGGTGACTTTTATATTTTGTTGCTTCCGATCGGTGGCATAAACGAATTTTCCTGTTTAATTATGATGTTTTGAATGATGTTTGGTCTTATTCGGATTGGTTGCATAGTTTTCAAATAATTTTATTTTGTTTGTTATAATGACGGGTTTAACACAATTTTAGGTTGTTAATTAGAAAATGTGACCTCAGTTGTGTTTTTGTGTCCTTGTTCATTTCGATTAAGATTTTGTCTATATTATTTTCATATTTTAATTTTCTATTTGATAATTGTTTTATAGATTCTTAAATTCCGCAGGATACTAACACTCTGATCTTTTATTTTATTTTTACAACGCCATACTTGTGGACCATTTTTGTTTTATGTTACAGGGATATAGTTCAGAAACGCATAATGCTCTCCAGCATATTTACCAAGTTTATCTAACCACTATCTTATATTTTTGTTAATCCATATACAATAGTAGACGTTGGGTTAGCACATTACCTATGTGTATTTTCTGGAATCAAAAGTTTTTTTCATATTTATTATTTTAATCATTTACATGTCCTAATGTATCACTTGTGGTCCAAAGAATACGGAGCATTAGTTTAGTTTTATTTGTTTCATTTCGTTTATTTTGTGTTAAAATAGAACAAAACCCAAAAATCTGACTAGACAGTAATACAGCACAAATCAAAAAAAGTAAGGGGAGACCTGGTGTAGTGGTTACAGGGCACGCATAACAATGCAGCGACCCATTTTCGAACCCCAACAGATGACATGACGAAAACATATAATTGTGGATTCGAGTGTTTAACAAAGAGGCTTCAAGAAGGCGCTCCGCTAACCTTCAAGCTTATCTCTGGCTTTGATGACAAACATCAGATAATCATAGTAGATAATCATCTACTTAGCTTGAAAACATTAACTTGATTAATAAAATTGAAACAAAGCAATGGATACTTTGTGGAAAGCCAATATTATTTTCAGCAAGAAGAAAAACAAAACTACTTATATATTTTATTTAGAACTAAGTATTGGGTAGTATAACCCTTTTTCTTACATATCCTCGGCATATTGTGCATAATTCCCACTCAACGTTCGTTTAGTATTGCTTACAATTTCTTTCAGAATTCTGTCCATAAATCACAAAAATTTTTAGGTTTAATAGCAATAATATGTTACTCTACTCGTACATCATACTATGGGCTTACTACACGACTGAGATCTGTTGATTGAGTTGACCAACTACAGATGAATTTCTATTTTTCTCTAAGCAACACTTTTTTTAACAAAATATCATGCATAAAATACCATCTAAGTGGTATGGAATCATTGTGTTCAAGAGTATTTCTTTCTAAGCCTACTAATCCATTTGCGTATCTATTTTGATTAATGAACCAACACCGTGCCTAGAAAATGCGACCCAAGCCATCACATTTCCGGCACCATGCTTTGCTGTGATTGCAGTGTACCTGGGCTGTGTTGCATGCTTGAAGAACGCCATATATTATATTTTCTATCAGATTCAAACCGAAAAAAAATTTGGATTCGTCATTCCAGAGGATATTTTTCCAATCAAGCGATTGCTTTACTGTATGCTCAAGCAAAATAAAATTCGACACTTTAAGTTCTTTTTTAATACGTTTACCTTATGTTGTGCAATGCATCCAAGTAATTTTTTTTTTCTTCTTCTAATTGTTCGCTAAGAGAAGTCAATACTAAATTGTATTGAAAACTCCTTTTGAATTTGAGTTGAGGTTCTATAAATAATAATTCTGTGTAATAAATTTGTATCTCCCATAGGCTTGGATATGAACTAATACGTTGTACACCATCTTTTTGTAGCAGTTTAATAGGGAAGGAATGTCACAAACAATGTTTTCTCTCAAGCTTTCTTGATCAATGACTTCAGCTATGATTTTGTGCACCATTTACCTTGACTTATTTCTAATTATTGTTTTATGGTTTTTATTAAAACTTTTGAAATTAAACATTCAAAGAATTAACCTATTCAACATTTACCTACTTTTTGTAAATAAATTAAACATACAAATAAAACCAGCAAAAGAAAATAAAAAGAAATTACCACCACACTGTATACATATATATTATATCTTTGCAAGTTTATTTCTTTGTTATTTAATTACGTACAAATGACTGAACCGAATTTATTGAAACTTCCAACATAGTTAGATGACTTTGGACTTTGGAGAGTTAAAAATAAGTGACTCTTCGTCTAAACTGAAATTGTTTTCTTTTCAACAAAGTTGTTTCTATGCTATCACTCCGCTTTTGATGAAATTTGAACACAGATAGTACTAGCTAACGAAAGTTTTATAGCGTATGCATTTTGAAAGGTTAAAATGGGAGAAAAACAGGCCAAATTAGGTCATATGAGAATTTTGTTTTTTCAGTTTGTTTATGGATTAATCACGAGCAAACAACTAAATCGATTTTGTTGATATATGGAGCACAGATATACATATATGTAGATACAGCCTTTTCAAAATTCGGTCTCGGAGACCTTAAAATCACGAGAAAACGATCAATTTCATGACTATTCTTCTGATATGACACGTATTTTGTGTTTTTAAAGCAATGTTTTTTGTATGCTAGTACATTTTCAAAAGTTTTAATTTGAGGGGCTAATTAGGGGTAAAATGGGATTATTTGGTTCATAGTCCATCCCTACGAAACACGTGGTTATTACGGTATATCTTGGGAACTATTAGGTAAAAAATTTACTTTGCAGGAAGAGCGGGCTTCTATAAAAATAAAAAATTTCGTACATTCCAATAAATATATATATGAGCGGGAGACATAGGAGACGTATGACATTGGTAGAATTTCTTCCTGCTTTTTAAACATTTAAGCTCCGATTTTACGTACATATGTACCAAACCTATTGATAAAAAATGAAGGCTAATTGGAGCTATCATAACACTCATTTGAGATATGGATGACAATTTTACTTTTACAGTTGGACAAATCAAAAATAATTTGTGGCTGGATTGTGCTTACGTACTTGACAGTTCCTTTTTGAACATTAAAAGTTGTCACTATAAATCGTTTAATTTATCTTCGTTTTAATGAAATTTTTGTTTTATTGTGAAAGAGAGAGGAAAATATTACAAAACAAAGATTTAAAACTTAAATTAATGCAATTGGAGAAGTTCGCCCAGGTATGAAAAATACTATTATTTGTTTTGAGTCAGGCACTAAGAGTGTTAAGAAGAGAGAAATCCTTTTTAAATTTGCGTAATTTAGAAAGTATTTAACATGACCTTAAAATTACTTTAAATTCAATGTCTTTAAATAGAAAAAAAGACTAATTTTTGGTTTCAAAGCAATTAATCTGATTCATTACGCTTGTAATTTGTTTTTAATTACCATATAATTTTATTTATACCTATTTTCTATGTTAAATTACATTTACATATATACATATGTAGGGACTGCAAATGTTTTACATATTTGCTGATTAGTTTTCAACATGAAACCAAAGCCAAATAGAAAATTAAATCAAAATTCTCGGTAATAATTTATGAAAAAATGCAAGAAATTTTTTATGCAAAATTTAAAAACATTTGAAAAAAAAAACAACTACACAATAACAAGATTCATTGTAGAATAAAAAATCGAAGTGGTTGGTGTTCGATACAATAACAACAACAATAACAAAAACCACAATTGGGACAAACATTATCAAACTCATATACTGACATGCAACATGAAACATGTACGCTAGCAAGCTCTTATACACAACACGACCTTAAAACAAGTTATGGTTGGTCGACAGATAACATGTATTAAAGGAACATATTTCTTGCATGAGTTGCTAGTAAAGGTTGTAGTCAAATAAGACAGTGTGCCTCTGTGTGTGTTTGTAAGCTAATGAATGAATGAAAACACTTGCTCGCCAAGCAAGCGCCTTCTTGCTTTAGTTTATTTTTCAAAATATTTTTTTTTCGTGTTGCTTTTGTTATTTTATCTTTACTCCACTTTTGCTCCACTACACAGCACTTGGATTTCTATTGTGAAAATAATGTATGATAGGCCAGTGTGTATATGTGTCCGTCCGCCCGTCTGTCTGTCTGTCCGTCCA
The DNA here is from genome assembly GCA_023159175.1 of Wohlfahrtia magnifica. Taxonomy (NCBI): domain Eukaryota; kingdom Metazoa; phylum Arthropoda; class Insecta; order Diptera; family Sarcophagidae; genus Wohlfahrtia; species Wohlfahrtia magnifica. The sequence goes on along the minus strand of JAKWBJ010000216.1, from coordinate 574,317 downwards.
TGCGTAGTGTTACCGATCAATGATGACGAAGTCGAAAACGAAGACGTCGATTATAATGATTATGTCTGTGATGTCTGTGGTCGTTGAGGATTGCCAAGCACGTATCTCGATACTACACAGTTACAACAACAATAACTATTAAGACTCATGCCTACATTGAATTTTCAAAATAACAAAAACAACCACAATAAACAAACAAACAAACAAACACAGCCACACACACATTATTTCATTACGACTATTTTTCCCCCGATTTTGTTTTTGTTTTTTTTTGGAATTTTTGCTCACATTTTATATATTGTCTGGCGCGGTGGTGGTGGTTGATTTTGAGTATCGATGGCTGTGCCGAATAGCAGGCTAACTGGCTGGTTGGTTCTCTTGGTGGCGATACGTGTGACTCACGTTTGTTGTTTCTAAAAACACAATTTCATTTTCAAGCAGCAGCGGCAGTAGAACGAAAATAAAAAAAAAAAAAACAAAAAAAAAATATTTGGCGTAAAACGAAAAGACAGTTTTGAAATTGTTAAGTGCAAAAATGCAATAACAACAACAATAACAATGACAGTTACAATACTAACAACAAAGAAAAAAAAGTTACAATACCGTAGGGGTTTTTTCAGGGGCTCGTGTTGTTCTAAATAGTTATCACTTTTATTAATATGTATGTATATAATTTGTTTAAAGAAATTTGATTATTTTAGCAAGAAGTTTGAACAAATTTTTATGTTAAAATAAATTAGAAAAAGAAAACTCGTTTATCTCAGCGTAAGAATTTTTTTAACCAACTTTCACTTCGAAAAGTTCAACTATTGATGTTGAAGGTGGATGAGAATGTCGACATCAGCATTGATGACATTAAAAACTCCACTAAGAATCAAAGTAAGAAACATAACGATGATTTTGAGGTGTCCGATATTGATACCGTCAGGTCAATTATTCTTATATTAATAATCAATAGTGAGCTTCTTGAAAGCAAGTCTCACACAAATTCACATGTGCATACTATATGTATTATGTTTTTGCGCGCAGAAATGGTCAATGCAAGCTACAAACTTTTAACCAGCTGGTAGAAAGTAAATCAAGGTCTCTTTTGTAATGATGAAGACTAAGGGCCATTTAGACGAGACTTAACACAACGCCATAGTTGCAACAATGTTGCTCATTAGTGGTGACATGCCATAACGCTTTAATTGATCAATAGGCTTCTGGTTGTTTCGACGGTTAATGTGAGCTACTGTACTTTAAATATGTACGTACATTGAACACTGTACCAAACTGAATGAAAATCGGCTTACATTTAACCTAAGCTGTCATACAATTTTAAATTAACAGTAAAAACAATAATTTTTTTTCAACGCATAAAAAAAATTCAATAAAAACAAATAAATTCTTAATTTATTCAAAATTTCTTGATTTCTTACAACAATCAGATTACTTGCTTACAATCTATGCGTAAAACAGACATTTGGAAAAAATCTTTTTGAATTTCAAAATATAACGCAATTTCGAAAAATATTCTTTAGAAGTTCCAATTTATTGAGTGAATCATTAACACATTGTATCAATGACCTAATTAATTTATGACAATTTTTTGTTAAAATTAAGAAAAAAATTATTTGTTAGAAATAAATCAGTAAAAACGTCTAAATGTAGTATAAAAATTGTATATTTTTCAAACGCACTGTAATGCACTTCTACTTCCAAACTCTTTAAATTTGTTAAACTTCCAGCTTTTTTTGAACCGATACGGTAAAACTTCTGATAAATACTCATTAATAACAGAGTGTATACAGTGACGACACACCAACAGAACTAGCAACAACCATGCAACAAATTTTACAACTCGGTAGCGTTACACGAGATAGTAAATATTAACATAATATAGCCGCCATCTCTTTTTTTCGAGCCGAGTTTTAAAATTTTTTATTTTGCCTTATTATTGTATTCTGACAATGTGTTTGGTTAAAATTAGTGTTAAATTTTATTCCACAGTTCTTACTTATCTTTGTTAGTTGAAAAAAGTACATCTATTTCATTAAATAATACAGAAAATTCCAACCAATTCAATTTTACCATATTAAATTTAATTTTTATTTACTTCTTTTTTTGCATACTCATACGAAAAGGCATTTATTTTCTTATAGAAAATAATGTGGCTTTTTCCTTTACTCCAGCTGAGTTGTAAATTGTTGTAAACAAAGAAAAACAGCTGATTTTCGCTTTTTAACCTGTCTTTGGTGACGTCACTGTGTATACTGTGTCAATAATAATATTCATATCAATATTCTTAATTGAATGCATACCATTGAATGAAATATCAAAATCTAACTTGTATACACTCAGCTTTTGAGAATTTATTATCCTTCATCTCAAAACAATCTTCTGTATAAGCTCCCAACGAAGTCAAAGTGGCATCAGGTCTTTTAAATACATTGCAATAACAAAGAAGTCTTATTAGATATCTTTTTCTATCACTACAAATACATACGATATTTCCACAAATACACTTGTTATGTTATCTAATTTTAAATAACCAGCTTCGTATTTAGATTTTAAAGAATTATTAATGTTAGCTGAGAATTCTAAATTAATTCGAAAAATATGATAAATATTGTATTTTACCAGTTTACTTTAAAAAATATTTTATATCTTCATTTGATACGTCGATTAAAGAAAGACAAGATTAAGACAAAACCTGTACAAAAGAAATGCAAAAATTATGAAAAAAATCAGAGCGTTTTCTGATAAAACAAAACGTCTGGCAGCCCTATATTTTATCAGCTGTCGTTGACATATTCGAACTGGTTGAAAAAAAAAAATACAAAAACAAATTGACTGTCGTTCTTGTTATTGTTTAAATTGTTGTAGATCTGCATGCACCTTATTTTGTTTGTTTATGAACGTCTGTTTGGATTAGATGTAGAGTTGCCAGACGTAATGTTCTTATCAATACATGTAAATGATTTTTGTTGAATATACTAATTTATCCATAACAGGTAAATCAGTACGCAAATGTACCATTTTTTTCATTTTTGTACTGATCTTTATTTTAACATTTTTTCAACGCATAAAATAAAAAGCCGTGAAAATTCAATGGGTATTGGTTGTTTGTTTCAAGTTCTTCACAACGGCCCTTATCATGGTTGGGGTATTTGTTGCCAATATTTTGCTATTTGTTAATGGTTCTGTTAGATTTCGTTGCATACTCTCTTTTGTCAAGCAAGAACAATTTTACAAGGGCTTGCTAGCCAATGTCATTATGAACTTATCTATAAATGTTAACTTCCATTGCAATTTCGTCACAAGTTAATATTTTGACATTGGCTCTTTCAGATAAAATGGTGAATAAAACTAATATTGCTGAATATGAAATTATAAAAGGATAGCTTGGCAGTTGTTAATTTTTTCTAGATAAACAAGTGCCCTCAGGACAAAATGCTACAACAAAATAATTAAAACCTTTATAGATGTCTAAATAGAACTATTTGTAGCAAGTGTAATAGCTTGAATAAAATTGAGAAGAACTGATGCCACTTTGACTTTGACAAGAACTGAATCCGAACTCGAACAAAAAAATATATTTTTAAGTTTCGTGGAAGAAGAAAAGTAATAAAGTATATAAATTAAAAAATTGAACGAAAATAGCTTTGAAAAATAAATTCCATACTCATAAAACATTTGTACTTTTTTTACATTTTGAACCCAACCCGAACAACCATGAATCTATTTTTTACAGGTTATCAGTCCCGGGTATAAATACATAAAAATATGATTTTTGTTTTTAATAAAATATGTACTGATTTTTGATTGAATGTACTGACTGTTTTGTGATATGTACTGATTTCTCTGATTTCAAATTTGGCAACCCTAATATTGCTACATTCTATGACTAGCAACCATACAGAAACATTGCCTTCACATTCGTGTTGAATATACTTAACTTTGCCTTCTGTGATATAATGGATGATTTCCAAGATGAATTCAAAAGGTCGAAAGTTTAACATGTTTTATTTGTGCGGCTTTGAACGTTTATACTTATGCTTTTGATTTTGTGTGTGTTGATCTTTAGACCAACCCTGGTGGCGCCTTCTTTCACTGTTTTCTACTTGGTTTGTATATTCGGAAAAAATAGGAGATATCGTCAGCGTCTAGCCTGCAATCCTCATGTTATGCCTCTTCTCCACTTTGTAATCTCTAGTATAACTTGGTTTAGACGCTGTTAAACACAAACAACGATAATACACAGCTTTGACGTACACAGGCTTTAATGGCAGAAGATTATCATTGAGTATCCGACATGAAGAGTTTGTGCGTAGTTCCTTCGAAAAGAAGAAAGGTGTTTATAATTCCTAAGCTATCCATATAACCGAGACAAGACTTGTGAGCAATGTGACCAGATTTTAAAATGATATAATGCCAAATTGCGTTCAAAAAAAAAAAGCTAAAAAAGCTAAAAAAAAATTGATTGTTGCTATTTTGTTATGAAAATAATAATACAACACTGTATTGTGGGATTTTGGTATATTTTGTGTCACACTGTCAATTTGGCAGCACTGCCATATCGACCGTTTTTACATTACATTTGAATTAACGGTTATGAAAATAGAAGATGGTCGATATTTCCTGAACCTTCCAAACTGTGAGCAATTAGGTATGTAAAAGGGCTGCTTTACCTACACGTCAGTTTTAGTTATCGTTTGGCTGTCAATAAATAAAGTTGTGTTAAAGCGAAAATAAAAATGTTGTATAAACGAATATTAAGTGTTGTATTAAGACAAACAGTATAAAATTTAAAGTGAAGTAAATAAATAAAACTGTAAAACAACAAAAAAGCGGTGTTTATTCTATTTTAACGCAATTTAAACGAACTCAAACGTTTTAAAAAGGTTATAGCGTAACAATATTTATATTTTTTAGTTGGGTATTAGATAATGTTAACATAAGTAATAAATTTGATATCATATTTAAACCTAATTGATCAGCATAAAAGTCAAACTATTAATTGAACAAATTTCAATAAGAATTCAAATGGAGTGCATAAATGTACATAATTTTCATACATCATACATACATATATTATAAGTTTGTTTGTTTATTTGGCAATCGCTCGTAAGTGATTGAACCAATTTTGCTGAAATTTTCAAGACAGAAGAAGATCCATCTAACAATGTAGGCTATGCTGTTTTTCAAAACTTAACCTGGGGGAAAACTGACCAAATGAGTCACATGAGTTGTAATTTAATATTAAAAATGTATACAATTTGCGAATCTAAAAGTATGCGAATAAAACTAAGAAATAGTTTTGTTTATTCAGTTCGTTTATGAGCTAATCACGCGTAAAGGACTGAACCGAGTTTGCTGAAATTAAAAGCACAAATAGATATATTCAACTTATAAACATGCAGTTTCGTCTGAAATTACGCGTATTTTTTCTTTTAAAATAAATTTTTTATTACAATCAGTCATCATCTACTTCAAACACCTTTGCACCTTCCTTATAAAAAAAATAGGTCTCAACAAAACTGATAGGATCGGAATAATGGAAAACGTTAGCCTCGCTTATAATATATGTATATAGATTCTCGGGCAACACCAGATGAGTAAAGGTAGTTTTAAATAAGGTTGTAGAAAACATTTTTGGTAAATTTTGATTTTATTTAGTCAATTTTTATTATTAGCCATTGGCTAATATTTTATCTTATATTTATAGGAGTTGTGCAGAAACTGAAAAAAGGTATAATCCGGTCGCACTGATACATAAATTGAAAGTTCCCAGCCAATTTTAGGCAAATCAAAAATGCCCATTGGCATTGTAATAATCTAACCTTAATTAATATTTCTTTCATTTAATATCTTCATTAATTTTCCCTTTCTTCATCCCCCGTACTGATTCACTTAAAACATATAAATTTTATAAACTAGCGACGATTCCAAAAACTCCATTGACCAGAAATGTAATTTGAAATGTCATCTTTTAAACAAGTGCTCCATTTGCACTATCGAATTATTTTTGTTCAATTTATGGAAAAAACTGTATATGAATAATAAACAAAACACAGGTGATTAAGTTCACAATAGAAAGAAAAAAAAAAACAGAAAAAGTGAACTTCATAACTAAGGTAGTAACACAAAAAATGTTGCACTTCTTCAATTCCTTGTCACTAAACGTCGTTTAAAATTAAGAAATATCAAGGATTTTCAAAAGGCAACATTTTCAGAGATAAACACAAAACCCTTTCTTTGTATTAAATTTGTTTAAAAATGAATACAAAAAAGTAATGTCAACAAAAAGCAATATTTCCAACTTCTCTGTCAAACTCATATGTACTCGTAAAAGAATATGAATTTACTAATATATATAAGCATGTAAACAATGCAGAAACTGTTGTTTCTGTGATGCTATAATTTTATTGTTTTCCGATTTCAGACTTTGCAATGCTTTTATTATATTTGCTCTATTGTCCTTTTATGTTCAAATGTCAGAAAGGCTAAAATCTAAATTAAAAATTTCGAATCTAAGTCGAACATAAAAAAGCTAATATGGGCACACTGCTTGTGTGGTCGAAATCCAATTTGCTTCTTTCTAAGCCCGCGTAATTATTTTGTTAATTGTACTCAGTAATGCAATGTCTCTTCAGTTACTGCGATCTGCAAAGTCGACTCTTTTAGTACATTGAATATTTAACTGTTTTAACTTCGACTGGTACTTTGTTAACGCATTTATTAGCAGTATAGCTGACAATAGCTGTGAACATAATTGTGGGTGTCAGTCAACAGCAACTATGGGGATATGTTGTCAAAACCTGGATATCTTTTATTATACCACATACTTTACGTTATGAACTTTCGGCAGAGATGTTGGGACTCCTAATGTATGTAGAATACCCAGGCGTTATGGCGCTGCCAATTTATTTAGTTCTGAAGGTTACGATTATACGTTTCTTAAATAAACCAAAAAACCTTAATCAGCAAATTTCTTTCTTAAGCACTTTTTGCCTTTTAATTAAACTGGGATCACAATTGTCCCAATTTATTCTGGAAAAATAAATTATAAAATTTTAATATTGGTACGTATTTTCCACTGCAATTGTCTATCACACAAGAACACAATACATTTTAGCGCATTTTTGATATTTTTGATTTTTGGCCGTCACACTATTGCCGTACCAATAATTGGGGAAATGTGTCAATCGTGTGATCCCAGCTCTCTGCATAATGAAATCGTTCTAAAAGCTTTTGCTTTCGTTGAAATAAGACGTTTTTATAGCGATTATCTTCAAAGAACAAACTACATACTCGTGTAATGTAAAATTTGCTAAAATGCTTCTTTGAAATGACACTTTTCATCTTGAAAGCTTTAGAAAACAGAGACATTTATGCCTTAGCAGGGTGATTAATGATATTGAATACGAGAAATTAATAACAGTATGTACTTTCAAGTGATTTAATTGTTAAAAATAAACTGCTTCAGTCTATTCTTAAACGTTTGAAATGGATGCTTAATATCTAACAAATCTAAAAGAACGTAATTGAATTATCTTAATTACAATTAATTTATATATGTATTATGTATGTACATATGTATGTATGTATGTCGTTTTGTCACAAAAAATAGTTCTTTTCTACAATAATTCATAATAACAACATCAAATTTTAAATTAAACAAAGAATAATATTTTTTTTCTATATGTATTTTATTTCTTCCACTTGTAATTCATTTTTTGTGATTTTTTATTTTTGTATTTTTTAATACGATTGTGTATCTTGCGGAATATTGTGCGAGTGTAGAACTTCATTATTATGCGTCAGACATCGTCAACAAATTCTTTCCTTTTTTTGTTTTGAAATTGTAGTTCTTTTTCCTTTCGATTGTTCTTCTTGTTTTTTACTTTTCTTTGAGTTGTTTTTTTTTTTTTTGGTAATTCTGGTAGTAATAAGTACAATAACAACAACAACTTTATTTTTTTTCCAATATCTTTTTTTTTATTTTTGTCTTTGAGTTTTTGTTATTGTTTTGTATCGGCCACAATAACCGGGGTTCCAAAGCTTTTGTTCTTATTCTTATTCTTTTTCTTAGTCTTTTTATTCTCCTTTTTTTGGTGTTTTCGTTGACTTAGTAACTATTGATATATATTTAAAGGAATGTGTTCTTCATATTAAAAATTTAAAAAAAAAGACAAAATTATAACAGCAGGAAAGTAACTTTACTTAACTTGCTTTTCCAATGATACTTTTTCAATTGCTATAACGAACCATATACAGTGGCTCACAGCTTATTTCGTGTGCATTGAAAATATAGCTTTGAACGTTTGCAGCAATAAAACTAAGGATGATATCAAAAAGTTTTAAACGCACAATTTTTTTTGTTTAAATACTTCGTTATTTGAATACAAGTTTTGTTCATGTTTTTAAATATTTGTAAAAGTAATTTAAAGAAAACTTAAAATATATGAAAAATTTAAGTCACAACTTGTTTCGTGTATTATCAGCTGTCTTCTACAAAACGTATGTGGAACCAGTGTTGCCATAATTTCTTTTTTTAAAAAACTTTCAAATGAAAAAACTGCATATACCTAGAAAAGTAAAAAAATTATACATATAGCCGTATCGGGTACGTTCTGTAAACCGGAAACGAGTGAAATTAAAATCGAGTAAACTTTTTAAAGACAAATCAAACCTAATGCGCCAATTATTTTAAACTTTTGATAATCAAAGAAGTTATTTGAAAGGTAATTGAGTGAATTAATAGGAAAAAATATCAAAATCGGTTTACAGAACATACCCAGTAATCCATTTCATAGTTTATTTTTAATTTACAACAAATTAAGTGTGATGTACATAAATGATATATTATAATAACTGTGTTCGAATTTGACACATTCTTTCCGACAAGCTGGGGGGTGCACCAAATTCAAGTTCGCTGAATCCAGTGTTCCTAACCATTTTTTATGTTAGCTCTTGTTTTCGAGATATATTATTACATCGAATATGGTAGAGGTAACTCAAAAAGTGTTCAATTTAGTGAAAAAACTACGAAATTTGGAATTCGGCAATAAAATTTTCTTTAAGTGAAGCTAAAACCTTTTTAATCTGCGCAGTCGTTTTAGAAATATACATTTTCGTTTCGCAATAAAAAACAAAGGAATCACATTATTACGTAACTACGTACGGATGAGTGATATTTATTAGTTTTGTTTACGAAGTATGTAATGTAATCCCACTGTTCTTTTACCAAAAAAAGATTTCACTATGTGAAGTCTCCATTTCTTTATGATCAGGGTCAAAAAAGGGATGATTGTCGCATTAAAACAGGTGCGAATAAACTTCACAACTATTATATTAAGCAAATGTGGTGAAATTCTTATTTTAAAAATTGTAATTCAAGTAATAAAATTGAAAGTAAAACGCTGAAACGTTAAAAATCTGCACAATTAACAGAAAAACTTATTTTTTAAACAAAAAACTACCAAACTGCTCAATGCTGCAAAAAACTGCAAAATACAGATAAATCTGCACATTTGGCAACGCTGTGTGGAAATGTTTTCGTATTTAGTGTGAACTTCTTTTTGTTTAATTATATCTTTAAGACGTTTTTCCTTCGCCAATAAATATGTTGATATTACCGCCAGAGTTTTAAGAAGTGGTAGAAGACAGATAGTAAGACAAAATCAGGAAAATATAGAAACAAGTTACCGTTACTGTTAAGCATGGTGGATGTGTAGTGATGTTAGAGAGTATGGCAGTTGGTGAGTAGGTAATTCCGTAATTATCGAATCAATAATGCACTAATATATCTACTTGGATGTGGTGAAAAGAAGTCTAAAGTAGGGTGCTGAAAAATTGGTGTTGCCAGGAGAATATAACTTTCAACAAGACAATAACCCGAAGTATACAGCTGAAGTTGTCAAGTTTTGGTACTCTTTAATGGACCAATGATGTTGTTTACCCCCTCAATCACCTAATGAAAACCCGATAGAACACCCGTGGGCATTACTAGAAGCAAAAATTTGTCAACAGAGTATATCAAGTGATCAATGCTAAAGAATGTAATTAAGGAACATTGGGAGAATATCTCAGTTGAAAAGACTACGGACCTGATAAATTCCATGCAAAACAGGCTAGCTAAGAGGGATTCTTAGGTACTGCAGCTATGCAAATCAATACTAATTTAAAGTTTGCTCTAGGAAATTTAATGCCTTATTTAGTTTTTATTGTTATGAGCGTAGACTCATTAGAATACAAGACTGCACTGCAGCGAGCAGTTTATATTAAAAATTTTGTGGGTTTTTATAAATTTTTTATAATTTTTTGAGACTAAAGCGATCAATTTAGTGAGGAGCGTAGACTTATGATGCCTAGTGTATGTATGTATATTATATATGGGAGATAAATTCTCTTTTTTCCTGATTCTATCCGTTTGTCTGTCTTTTAAAGACAACTTATGTCGTCTTCTGCAGATATATTTATTGAGATATGCGATAATAACACTTACACTTCCTGTGAAGTTAATTTTTTTACTTTATGTGCAACTTGATAAGAGTATAGTATGTGGAAAATTTAAAGACTCTATCTTTCGTAGTCACCATGATATATACCACCGTAATTACTATGTGTTTGTTAGCCCACTTTTGAAAATATACTTTTGTACACAAATTTTAGTGGATAATGAATACTAGCAAGCAAAAAAACTTTGCTTTAAGAAAGAAAAGTCATTAATTCTCGATTTTAATTTAATTATTGCGATTGCGCATTCATTAGCTGGATCTATATATTTGTGTTCCAAAATCCAACAAAATCGATTTAATCGTTTTCGTGTGATAGACTAGCAAAGTGTATAAAAAATTAGTACTTCTATGACGTAATTTGGCCCGTTTTTCCCCAATTTTAACCTCTCCCATGTCAAAAAACGCTTACCCTATAAAACTTTCGTTAGCTGGATCTATCTGTGTTCCAAATTTCATTAAAACCGATTCAGTCGCTTACACGCAACAAACAAACAAACAAATAAACTTTCAAATATTTTAATAATGTACTGGCCAATTTAATTTTGAGCTAAAAAAATTATACTGGGCTGGCATTAAAAACTAACCTGCCAGCTAAGAAAATATGTTGCCCGCCAAAAGACGGACTTGCCTGCTAAGTCAAATAAATATTTTTATTAAAGAAGGATTTTTTAATATGTTTTATTTAAAAATTTTGCTTATTTTGTGTAGTAACTGTGGAAATATTTTTTATTATTTGATAAGCAGAGACTTACTTTACACTTCGTGCAAAACATATGTGATTCCGGCTTACATCTGCATTTAGCACATTCGTTTACCACTCCGGCTCAAAACATCAGGCATATGTCTAACTTTATGAAAGCGGATTACATTTTGTGAATTATAAGATCTTTTTACTTTCTTTGCCTGTAAGCTTCGATTTTGAGGTCTTCCCACAAGTTTTTTGACGGAAGTATTTGCATAATAGCAAAGTACATCTGCCACTACGGAAATCCGGTAATTTTAAATGAAAGTTATCGTTGCTATAAATTGCATAAATGCGTTTAAAAAGGAGCTATGAATGCAATAATGACATATCAATTAGACTATTAATTAAGGTAAAGTCCATTTTCATTCTAATATGGTATCGTCCTAGTAAGCTGTTCATTATATGATCGCCACCCATATGACAATTGTGTTCTTTGATTATATTGTGGTCTATTTAACATAGACGGAGTCCAATTTTTACCATTACAAGGCTAAGCTTAATCTTCATTTATAGCCTTTTTCGTTATTTTTTTTTTATCCCCTTCCGGTTCAAATTCAAACATTTAAGATACCGTATAGTAGAGAATCTGTTGTTTAGCTGTTTGTAGTCTTCAAATAAACACACATTAATTTGTATATAGTAAATATATCGGGTGATTTTTCGGGTCCAATTTTAGTATACTTACCCATCACTATAGTATTATCGCTCTCAAGGTATACACAAATTTATATTTACTATGCATGGACGATGTCACGTCCACTTATCCAATTCCGCCGATTTTTTGATTAATAATTTGTATTGGATCAAATTCTGAAACTTAAACTTTAACCCTTCTCATACTATAAACACATTCAAGGCTATCGATCATCGACCACACGACCACAAAAGACGCTGGCTACAAAAGTAGCCAAGTAACCAGATACTTAATTATTTTAACGACTAAAGCTACAAAAAAATGTAAGTCAATATACATATGATTGTTCTCTTTCAGTGGTGCCACTTATATTTGTTTCGCGTTTTTAATATATATATTACATGTATTGCGTTTTTATAACGCCTATCGTGCATCTTATTGTAAGAAAAATATAAATTAGCCTAAGTTAGCTACAGGCTACAACGGTAGTCATGTAGTCGGTAGCCGTGTTGCCGCATCAAAATAAAGAAAATCAATATTTAGTTTGTATGGGAGGTACCATGCCTACTTATCAAATTCTACTCACTCTTTGACTGATGATTTGTATTAACTACCAAGCTATAAAGACCAAATTGTGAGACTTCCATTATAACCCTTCACAAGATATACAAAAATCAATATTTAATATGTCCATATCCGACCTTTTTTAACTGATCATTTGTATTGACTCTGTAGCTATTTGGACCAAATTTTGAGACTCTTACTGTTATCATTTTGAAGTCATAGATAAATATATATTTACTTTGTATGGGCGTGGCATCAAATCGAATTCAGATTCCCCAAATAACCTTTAGCAGAAGGGTGCTCAGCTTGTTAAAAGAAAAAGTTGTTAAATTCGAGGCAGATCGAACGTTTATTATTCGACTGGTTTTAATCGTATTTTTTGTTTTTGTCGAATACGGGTTTTTAAAATGTTCATGTTCGAATACCGAATAAACTTATTATCTTAACACGAATAACCGTTTAATTAAAAATTAGTATAATTTTTTATATATTTTGTGTCAAAATGCTGATCCTTTAAGTATTTTTCTAAATTGAATATATAACGGCATATTTTTATATACATATATAAAAACCTTGATATGATATGCATACTTGAGCAACAATAACTTTTTCTTATTTTATTATTTATTATTTTTTTTATATGTGTATGTAAGGAGAATGATGAACAACTAAACTAATTAAAAGGGATCTACAAACGCCGGCTCCAAACTGCAGATGTATTATTGGTGAAGTTTTTCACAGCGTAAATACTCATAGCCAGTCACTAGCAAAGTTGTTCTTAGTTGGTACGCGGGTGCCTTACCTAACATACCACAGTGGCACACACTATTTATGTTTCTACGTATGTCCTCTAAAGTGTGAAAATATTTAAAAATGGATGGAAAGGATAAATTGAGACATATTGAGTGTCTTTAAATCTTAAGCTAAAAAACTTTTTAACACAAGAAATTATTAACCACTTTGATTGACTGTATTGTACAGCTAGAAATACCCGATATATATATATATATATATATATATATATATATATATATATATATATATATATATATATATATATATATATATATATATACCAAGTAGTCGCTAGGCGCAGGCAAATAAACCTCTTACAAAATACGCTGTAAAAAATGAATCACTGGATGATATATTAGAAAATTTTGTTGTCGAGGAAGAAATGTCCGTTAAGGCCCTAAAAAAAATTAAATGTTGTTTTAGCATACTTAACTACAATATGGGACAAAAATTTATCAACTTTATTTGTTAATGCTACAAGAATTGAGAAGAATTTTATTTTAATAATTTGATTACATAAATTTTTTAACCGAAAACCGGTTTTTTAAAAATTGTAATATTTCGAATTATTTTAAAACCGGTTTTGAAAAAAGTTTAATAATCGATCTCCCTAGGCACAGTGTAATGAATTCCTTTGTGTCTCTGCTTTTAATAAATCCTTCAGCATAAAAATATGAATAATTTTTTTGGCCACGTACTGTTTCTACGTTTCGTATACTATTGCACTCTATTATTGTTATTGTTGTATTGCTTTGTGTTGCAGTGTTTCCTCTTCTTTACTTTCCGTTTTTCATAATCATGTGTGAGTGTTGTATGTTTGTATGCGGTTTTGCTCGGCATGATTGTGCTTGTTCGTTTTTCAACAATAAACAAAATATTGTTATACATATATGCGTAATTGTTGTTATTTTTGTTTTGACTTTCTTTCACTACTAATTTCAGTAGTAATATAAAAATATACATACATACATACATAGTATGCATGTATATATGTAACGTCAATATGAAAAAGAAGAATAATAATTGAAAAAGCCGATAAAATTGTTGGATGCGCTTAACTGATATTCACTGTTTGCAGCTGCTTATATTCAGTCAACAACTGTATAGAATATGGCTCGTACTTGAGGAATTTTATGAATATTTTTACTCTACACCACGCCTGATGATTGAAAATAACGTGTTAATGCTGACATTTGCGGCGCCTCGAGTAATCATTTTAGAATTATAGCGATCGTCTTAGAATAACTTCGGAGTTAAATATCATGTACATATCTGATCTGATCGTCTTTGTAAATAAGGTACATGGGATGTAATTTAAAAAATATTTCAAGGAAGAAAAAATGGCTTCTGGTGGACAGGAATGAAGCCGTTTTGATTTATAAAATACATACATAGTTGGAGCAATCTAACTCCATATTACTTTATATATCTATATAAAAATGAAAATAGGTCGGTAAGCTTTAGGGCTTACACTTTAGTTTAATCATTTTACATTTACATAAAATAAGACATTTTTATCTAGAGCTATAACTGGGTAGGATATTATGTAGTCGGCTTTTACTGTCCCATACCTTTTTACTTAGTTTTTATTTCTGTTATTGTTGCTGTCAATAGTTAGTGTGTATATGCGTTTGTATTAAATCATTTTCCAAAATTGTTAATCTTGCTGTATGTAGTTGCTTCCGTTTGTATCAACAACATTCGCAGGAGTAGCAGCAACATGAGCACAATCTTATTAATTATGAAATAAAAACCCGCAACAAAAAAGAAGCAAACAATTGTTAAAAAGAAGTTTAGCAAGAAACAGTAATAAAAACAATACCAAAAACAAAAATAAAAAAAATGTTTGAAAACAAAATCTGCAACTGTAAGGTAACACCTTAGGAAATTTGAGCTGCACAAGCACATTGATACTCTTAGTCTCGTATACATATGTATTTGCGAATACCTTGTATTGCAAATGCGAATGTATGTATCAAGAGGAGGAAACTCCCTTTTGCTTTCAATTTTTATATATTTTTGCAGCATTTTATTATTTATGACGATATTTGTTCTTTTGTTTTTGGTTTTGCCATTCGCATACAAAATTTAAAAGCACGAGTTGCAACGGAACCATATTTTTACCTTGAACTGATCTAGTGGTCAGAGCTAAAGTTTCTGCCATATGTTGTCTTCAAGTTGTCCTGGTTTTTATTAATTTTTTATTTTTAAATTTCATTTATATATACTGTACATGTACTTATTTATAAAAATGAATATGTGTTTGACTGTATGTATGCAGATTTCTTTAAAGTGTATAGACATCATTGGATTAAATATATATTTCAAAATTTTCAACTGGGCAGTGCCACGCCCATGCAAAGTAAATGTTTAGATTGATAACAGTATTACTAAAGTTGTACCAAATAACTTGGTGGTCAATACAAATTACCAGTCAAAAAGTAGGCGGTATTAAACAAGTAGGAGTGACACTTTCCGTATAAGTAAGTGTTGATTTTTCATTATCTTGAGAATAGTAATAGTAAAGGTAACATTTTGAAAAATGTGTAGGAGGCAGCGTTGCCAAATGTGCAGATTTATCTGTATTTTGCAATTTTTTGAAGCATTGAGCAGTTTTGAAGTTTTATGTTTTCTGTTAATTGTGCAGATTTAAATATTTTAGCTTTTTTGCTTTTTATTAATAACTGTGGTGTGTCGTTTACAGAACGTACCCGATACGAGTATATGTATTTTTTTTACTTTTGTTAAGTATGTGCAGTTTTTTCACTTGAAAATCAGTTTCTTCTTTTAAATTTTCAGTTTGTCTAAAAAAAATTATACGAATACTGGCAGAAGGAACAAGAAAATTATTTAAATCTGAAACTTACATAAGTAAAAAAGTAAGTTTTATTGCAGTTTCAAATAAAAAAAAAATTTAGTGTTTAAACTGCATTAAAAATTACCTTCTATTACCCAGATTTAGATTTAAATAAGTTTCTTGTACCTCCTGAACATTTTTTAAAATATTAGTTACACCCTTTCTGAATCAATGTAACGATATGTATGATATTCTACCCAATTTGAAAAAGAAAAACGTTTTAGATAAGCCACATGGATTCAATTAAATTCAGACGAAATTTTTCAAAACAAGACATTTGCAAGCTTTTACTCAGTTTATACATATTTTATCCTACCAACTAAATAGTGGGTTTCTAAATATTTAAAGAGTATCATTAAAACAGTTTCAATATAATGTATAAAATAAAACTTATTTTCATTATTTAGATATCTGTTCTATTGCTTATCGTAACTTTGGTCTTTAATTTCTAATGCATAAAAAAATAAAGGAATAGAAAAATAGACAAGAAAGGAAAATAAAATCGATTACAAAATTAACTAGATTTATATGAACACACTTACAAACATACATATAGACATACATACATACATAAATACATGCATACGTACATATCCTACCTATGTTTTTTATTAAAAACTCACAAATAAACTTTTTTTTCAGATCCACTTGGTATTGGTTAAAGTGTTTATTTTTTAATCCTTTTTACCTCTTTGCTGTTAGAATAATCGAATTTATAATTTTTATTCACAGTGTGAGTGTGTGTTTTATAAACTTAAAATAAATTCAATAAATAATTAAATTATATAACTTTCTATTCATATTGTTTTTCTTGGTAAAAGTTTACTTTTAACTTATTTTTTTGTTGTTTGTTTTTTAATTTCTTATTTGTGTGCATATCTATTTAGCCAAACTCATTGCTGTTATTTTATTGATACTGCAGTAGGTCTGTGGCAAGTAATTCAAGAAATTATTGCTACAAAAGCTTAAAGCACTACAAAAAAAAAAAAAAAAAACAATAACAAAAAAAAAAATTAAAAATTTTAGTATACAAAAAAGATAGAAAAAGGACTTTTATTGGTTTAATGGTTGTAAAAAAAAATTAGAAAGTAATACGAAATTGTAATTTCGAAATAGAAATAGCAAAAGCAAAAATACAAACAAAAATTCATTAGAGTATAACTGAAAGTATAATAAATAAATAAAACACGAAAAAAACATCAAATCTTTATAAATATACAATAGAAAAAGTTTGAATTGTATAGCATTGAAACCAAAATAGTTTTCTTCTCTGGGGTGAAATTAAATGAAGTTTTTTAAAGAATAAAACATTTTCAATATTTTAAATAAAAACTATGTGAAATTATGTTGTATTTCGACGCAAATTTAGTGGAAGAAATATAAAAATACAAACAATCATTTTTATCAATTCCAAATTTGTTATTATTTACTTATTATTATTCACTTATTTATTAATAAAATTTTTGTCCAAATACTGTACAACAAGACAACATCTTATATTTAGAGTACAGGAACGTAATATGCACACATTACTCAACTTAATTTAGTAAATGAGTAAATAAATGAATAATAAAAAGTATTTTAACAAAAATCAATGAATAAACATATATAATAAACAACAAGGGGTGAAAAAAAAACATACAAACAAATTTGAAAGGGAGAAAAAAAATTATCAACGAAAATATTGAAACAAAAATATCCTGAAGCTATTAGTGTTGGTGTTGCGTTGTTGATGCGGAAGAATGTCCAAAGTCGAATAGCATGTAAGTAGAACTGCCATTCGGAAAACAAGTAATGATGACGAGGAATTATAATATTCCTACTACGAAATGACTGAACAAAACGTAGCCTGTCAAGTAAATAAGTCGGTTTTCGCTTGTTTATTATTCGATGCAAAAATAAAAGTACACGTATGTATATTTAATAAATTTTCAAAAATTACACCGTAAAGAGCAGCAGCTAAGAGCTGCAGAAATATGATCATATCTTCTTAAATTATAAACATATCTAGCAATGTTAATAAATAAAACATTCAATTTGCGTTTGCTGCTGGAATCAAAATTAGCAAACAGCTCGCATCCGTACAGTAGGCAGGGAATCAAGTAAGTTTTTGCAATCAGAATTCTAGTTTTCAGAGATATGCAAAATTGCGTGGATCGCAGTGCGCCTAACTTAATATACGTCTGACCTACCAAAGAGGGTATGTGATCATCTCATGTCTCTAAGTTCTTCGTCACATGAACTATATCAATTTTCTCACTATTTATCATAACATCCCCGAAAAATGTAGGTACAACGCTTCTTCTGTGCAATACAATACACTTTGATTTCTCGGGGTTTAAACAGAGACCATTAGCAGTTGCCCTTAGAGAGATTCTTTCATGTTTCTCATTTAAACAATCGACAGCCAGTGACATATTGTCCACTGGACTATTTAAGCAAAGTTGCACATCATCTGCATATAAGTGGATTTTGAAATTCAAAAGATGTTCGGGTAAATCATTGACATACAGAGAGAAAAAAGTGGCCCAAGAGAATTTGTTACGCTTATCCACAACCGATGGTATGGGTGGATGGTATGGTGTCAAGAAGAAATATAGATCAATTTGAATCGAATTCAGGTTGGTAGCAGCCAACCAGGGTTGGCAACCCACTGGGTAACCCAATTAAATCCACCTGGGTTTTATTGGTTTTTTTTATTTAATGGTTTTCCTAGTTTATTTACAACAAAAATAGGAAAATAAGAAAATACTATTTGGACTACAAATTTATTTTTTCCGTTTTTGACCCCAAAAAATATTAAAATAACAAATTTATCAAATATCTGATTACACTTTTCCTTCACCTCTAAGCCAATTTCCTAATCTAGTCTCAGAAAACTTCTCGTGCTTTAAGGCGCTTCAACTTTGAAGCTGATTTTATATTTCTCCAAAGAAAGTGATTCGGTGACATGTTAAAAGATAAACTCATAACTCTTTATACGGCCTTTTCTGAAAATATAGTCCGTAAATCGAAATGCCTTTAAACAAAATGAATATGCGTTTGCTTCCCTTACACTTTTTAAAAAAACGGTGTCTTAAACGGAGAACGAGGTAATATGCTCTTAAAGCGAACTTAGTCCATAATACAAACAGGCCGTTATTGAAAAATACCATGTAAAGAAAGCCCGTATAAAGAGGTGTGAGTATATTGTGTCCGTCGCAGCCGCCGACGGAGCAATGTTCGGAGAATACGGCGAATGCGGCATTTGATCGTTTCTAATTGTTTTGAAACTTTTGCAACATGAGATCAGGTGCTGTCATAACGTATGTTTTAGCAACTCATAGTACACAATGACACCTTGATCCCACCAAGAGTGAAAAATTGTCGACTTGAACGAAACAGGGAAGCAGTTATAAAACCCAATAAATTAAAAAAAAAAAAAAACCCGAAAAAATCCCGAATTTTAGCCAACCATGCAGCCAACACATAATTATTTTATTAATCCAAAATTAGATGGATCGCAGTAAAATTCAACTCAATAGTAGAGTCAGAAATAGCTTTTTTTCATAAAATATCGTATCTGAATTAAAAAGAGAAAAAATGTTAAAAATATATTTACTTACTTATGGATGTTTTTTTTATATTATAAGCTAGTAATTACACTGGTTTACAGCAAAAAAGCCTTTAAATAAAACTATATGGGATGTAATGAATTTGATGCGATGAAATCAAATTCGTTATTAGTTTTTTACCATTGGTCTCAAATTTTTTTTTATGGGCGTGGCAAATTTTTCGCCCAAAATATGGTAGTTATGTTAATATATTTCATCATAACTTGAAAACTACTTGACCGATTTTAATCCAAGTATCACTAAATGCTTAGGAATAAAATTTACTATAAACCAGCTGAACAAATTTTTTTGTATTTTCAATAGTTTCGGAGTTATTTATAACTTAGTTGCTAAAAAAAACTTTTATAGAATGAAAATTTTACAGGTTAAGCACACAAATTAAAGGTTAAATTGTTGGAAATAAAATGAGCTTTAAGTCATCAAAATCGATTGGCTATTGCTGATTTTATTCAAAATTAAATGCAGGTTCCTAACTTTCAACAAAATTAGCGAAAAGTTTTTTTCTTGCAAAATTAGTGAATTTTTTTATTTCCAAAAAGTTATAAAAAAATATTAGAATTTAAATTTTAGCATTTATATGGAAGTCAGATATGTTGAAAGTAAAATAATACACAAAGTCAGGTACCTAACTTTGACAAAAAATTTGTAGTACATAAGGTAACGCACAACTTTAATATAAAGGAAATGTCTGATAGGAAAAAATACATACGTAAATATGTATGTATGTTTTTCATTAAAAAAATTGTCTTGAATCCAGTTATTTAGCTTTTTTTGCTTCTTTTCATATTTTCAGTTGGAGTTTCTCATCCATTACCAATTTTAACAGATACTGCAAGATTTTCAGGAAAGAAATCTTAGTGCGAGACCAAAAGATTAATTTTAAGCGTGATTTTACATTTGAGAGTTTTATAGGCAAGAAGAAGTTCATGAACGATTTCCTTGTAGTTTTCAGTTTTTTTATTGCCCAAAAAGATGTGACACCTTCTTTTTCTATTTCATTTAATTTCATATTCAAAGTTGTGTCCTTTATAAACTCTCTTATTTGTGGACCCACAAAGATTACTTCTTTTAATTTTGCGTCGAGGGATTCGAGGGAATTTGGTTTTAATGTATTGAAAGCCTTTCACAAAGTTTTTCATTAGACCCAGCATAGAGATGGGATTCTAGCCGGTATTTACCCATATTTTGGGCAAAGGCACAACTTAACTTCATCCGATTATCTAATTGCGAGGAAGTTTATTTATTATATGGGTGCCAATTTCAATACAAATATAATGGTGAACGTAGCAAATTATAAAGGTAGAGGATTTGCGGGCTAAAAATTTTGAGTGGAGCTGCATACAAGAAATATCTTTTTCTACATGATGGAAAAGTATTTGCGTGTTTACAGAATGGAGTAGGATAGCGGTTCGTATATTGAATGCTTCATGAAGTTCAGCAGCCACTGAAAGCTCATTCAGCACTCAAAGTTTCATCAACTCAATGAAACGAAACAAATTAAGAAAGGAAAAGTATGTATATGCTATTTTCTACAACATAGCGTAAGCCCACTTTACCAGGTATTTATCAATTAGGTATTTACCCTTTTCCCATCTCTACTCAGCTTTATACGAAAAGGTGAAGGTTCTTCAGACACGTTCTTTCTTCCAGGAATAAAGCTCGTTCTTTGTGGTAAATTTTTTACTTTGTAGTGCTTATCTCTTGCACGATTATCCCATTCATATAAGAAATAACAAAACTTGGTATATCTCAGTTGTAGTCCAGTTAGCATAGCTACAACTTTCAAATCAGCATAAATGTTCCATGTGTACTGTGAATATTTAAGTTTATTGATTAGTAACTTCATATTTGCATAGTTTTTTTCACGTTTGTTGCACGCTATAATGGAACCGATGGAATATGTTTATTGCCATTGTGACTTTCTTCAAAGTTAGGTACCTGTTACTAATTTTGTAAGAAAAAAATTTTTTCGCTAATTTTCGTCAAAGTTAAATACATGCATTCAATTTGCAATAAAATCAGCAACCGTCAACTGATTTTTAATGTTTAAATATTATTTTATTTCCAACATTTTAAGCTTTAATTTAAGTGCTTAACACGTAAAATTTTCATTCTGAAACATTTTTTATGACATTGAAAAAAAAAACACTCTAAGTTTGAGCGAACATTTCTTTTTCGCAACTAAGTTATGAATAACTCCGAAAATATTAAAAAATTTTATTCAGGTGACTTATAGGAAATTTGGTCCCTAAACATTTGGTGGTACTTGGATTAAAATCGGTTAAATAGTTTTCAAGTTATGATGAAATATATTGACATAACTATCATATTTTGTGCAAAAAATGTGCCACGCCTCTTAAAAAAAATTTGACCCCTATGAAAAAAAACTGACAGCAGATTTGAATTCAGCGCATCATCATGCTGAACATTTCTTATTTTTTGTAGACCAGTGTTATTATGTTAGTTATCATTTTCCGCCCTTTTTCTTCATTTTATCCCCTTCCGTTTGAAATCCAAACTGCTCCAAAAGCAGTTTACAGTCTTCAAACAAACATATAGTACTGGAGTAACCATTTCTGCTTTGCTGGAAGCCTTTGTTTTGTACATGTACCTCTTAAATATATTTATTATAAGAAAAATTTAAAAGAATGCATTAAAATTAATAATTTATATTGACTACCTAGTTAAGTTCAGAAATTGTCATATTAACCGTTCTCTAGGTATACAACAAAATTCACCGTATTGAAGGTGCCACACACATTTATACAATTTCGCACATATTTGGAATGATGATATGTATCGACTACGAAGTTATTTAGACCAAATTCAGAAACTTTCACTATTACCGTTCCAAACGTATACAAAAATACATATTAAGTGCCTTTCCCGCTAATCCAATTCCACTCACTTTTTGAGTGATGATTTGTATTGACCACAAAGTTATTTTGTTCAAATTTGGAAACTCTTACTATTACCGTTTTGAAATATATAGACATATATATAAAACTTTTAAATTTGCGTGGCAATATAAAACTGCAATATAATATAGGCAGTTGAACCAAAACCATTAGTGAGAGTACACTCGTAAAGAATAGTGTTGTATGAGCGAATATCAAATGCAAGTTATTAAGTCGCGGTATTAAGATAAACTGCATAAAGATATTGTGAGGAAATAGAAACTGTAACACAATAACAAAGTGGTGTTTATTTTATTTTGGACGCAATTTAAAAGAACTCAAATATTTTAAAAAGTTAAAATGTAACAATATATCGAACCTTTGTGTTGTACTTATACCTCTAAAATGTGTTTCTTATAAGAAAAATTTTAATAAGTGCACACATTTTATATGGATAAACACACTATCACAAAAGGATAGCTTATTTTTATATATATAGATAAGAATATATATATATATATATATATATATATATATATATATATATATATATATATATATATATATATATAGATAAGATATCTTATCTATATATATATATATATATATATATAGATAAGATATATATATATATATATATATATATATATATATATATATATATAGATTAGATAGATTATCCAATCTCTCCCTCATTTGGGCTGATATGGATAGATAATGAAGCTTTAACTGTTACCGTTGTCCACACATTCAAAATTATATATTTAGTATGAATGGGAGCTGCCACGCTCACTTATCCAATCTCGCCCAGTTTTTGACTGATGATGGCTCATGTCCAAAAAGTTTTCTAAACTGAATTTCAAAACCTTTACCATTACCGTTGCTGTAAATTTATTCGTATAGATTTGCCCTTAATGAGCCACACCATAATCTATTTTTTTACTTTTAACTATTCATTGTACAAATATTTCATAAGAATTTTTATTGTGATTAATATTCGAGTGTAGTTGTTTAATTCTATGATGTTTGTAATGTACTGTTTTAACATAACTATTATTTTTATTATTATGACTTTATACATCAATTGTACACTCATACATTCGTTCATTCATATACAGTTAAGGAAAAAAGTCTACATACGCTCTACGACTTTAAAGCTTTAGAGAATTACTAGCGAAACTTGAAAAAGATGTTATACCAATGTTTAAGGTATTTATAATTAAGATTATCTGAAGAAAAAAAATAATATGAAAAATATAGCTTAGAAGTTATTAGGGAAAAACATAATAGTTAGCAGGAAAAAAGTCTACATATGACGTGCAACTACTAATATCAAATAGAAATTAAAAAACAAAGAAAGCGAAATAATAATTAACTTTTTTGATTTATTAAAATCACAATTGTTGAAGTAGGGAAAATGAAATGCCCCAAAATTGGCGGCACACATCGAAAAATATTCCAATTAAATAGTTGCTTCACGAACAATAAAAAAAGTTTTATATGACAATGGATGTCATAGCAGAATAGCAAGTAAGAAGCCAAGTATGACAACGGCCATAAGCATACTGAGCACTTTATTTGAGACTGGCTTCGCAACTATGCTTCAAAACTGTTAAATTCACCACCCCAGTCACCAGACTTAAGCCCAATACAGCACATATGGAACCTTTTTTACGAAAATATGCCTTTAGTAAACGTGAAACATTAAAAACCGCATTTATTCGCGCTGAGCTGACATTAAACCAACTATTACAGACAATTTGGTGACTTTAATGCCCCGTCGTTTTTAAGCGGTTATTGATGCTCAAGGTGGATCAACCGATTGTTAAAAGTAAAATATTTATTTTTTATATATAAAATTTTTAAATAATAATTATTTTTTTGTAAGCTGTATGTAGACTTTTTTCCTATGAATTTTTAATATTTTTGTTATTGTTGTTTTTACCATGTAAATGAATTGCTTTTTTATGTTATAAATAAACTTATTGATTAATGTCTTATATATTAATATAAACAAGTTTTTAATTTTCTTTACAAACTCTCTAAAACCGCTAAATCAAACGCTGTATGTAGACTTTTTCCCTGACTGTATTTCATTCATTCACTTCTTCCAACATAAGTATAGACAAACATTAAATACAAAACATAAAAAAAATAATGGAATTCTTTATTTAGAGGGCATCATATACCCAATAATCATAAACCTTTCAAAACACTAGGGGAATATGATGAAATGGAGTAGGATCTTATTCCAAGAAAACATTAAATCCTATATGATTATAGAAAATTTCAAATAAAATTAAGGTTTTCATAGAAATAGGGATCATTTAAGTAACGTCTTGAGATTTCTGCGGACGCATTACCTCAGCATTACCAATATACTGTTACGAAAATAAACAATGCCTGCCTAAAGAAAAGATAAACCAAATTAGTGCAGTAGTAGTATTAGCTATAAACTTTATTATGGAATTTATTCTACTGGTTTGTGTCAACGCCCAATCAGCCTTTACTTGTGTTGTTAATAGTGTTACCAATTGCGTATTGAACGGTGTTACCATATCCATTTTGGGTGATACATTTGAATTAACGTAATGTATAGAATGCTGTAGTAAATGCAAGAACATTCGGACGTAGTGTCAATTGTATATAAAAGGCGACACATTATGCATAGTCAGTCAGTTGTAATTTAACAGTCAATAAGTAAAGTCGTGTTAAGATGTAAATAAAAGTGTTGAGTAAATTTTGTGTATTTAGTGGAAGTTGCTGTGTAAAGTAAAAGTGTGGAAATAACGAAAGACAGTAAAATAAATTACAACAATGCGTTATTTATTTAATTAGCGCAATCAAAAAGAACTCAAAAATTTTAAAAAGGTTAAACGTGACAATACCATAATCGTCTAAAGTTATCTCTTAAGATAAAAAAATTGAAAAATTTTTATAATTTGAATGTTTACTGGGTAAATAAATGTACTATGTTTTGGGCATAAGATGTAAGTATGAATATATTGTATATACTTAGATAAGTACTTGGAGTAAAAAAGCCAGGCTTCCTAATTAAAAGGCCGGTTTAAAAACTTATAAACTTATAATGAAATTATTAAATTATAAAATTTAAATTAACCTTAAGATCAGAAATAACTCTTGGTAAACGACACCACCGACAAGTGTAATATAATAATACATCGCATTGTAAAGAAGGAGCTTGCTGAGGACTGAATTTCTATTAATTAGTCCATTTATTTGTATCGCCTTCAATTGCAGTTGCATCAACATAGATTTTTCATGTTAGCCGGCAGTCAAGATGTGTTTCCATATATTAAACCACCGTACACTGGGATATAATATTGTTGTTTATTCGAAAATGTGGCATAACCCTGAACGCAGTGTATATGTCACGTGAGTACATTTTTGCTCGCTAGCCTTAATTCTCCATTGTTTCAACCAGGCTTTCAGCCGTGCTATGTTATTTGGCAAATACCTAGTTGCTTACTGCAGGTTTTCATGGATGCTTAAGATAGTTGTATTATCGGTTATTATTAAGGTATGGGTATTACTGCATGTTGGCATAGCAGTGGTATATACCAGAATATGGTATGTCTTCCTTGGAGTACTCTGGCCTCAATAGTCTGAGATTCACTTAAGTAATCAGCTTTCTTAGCAAAAAACTTACGTAAGTAGAGCGGAGTAGTATTTTTTCCCCCAAGAGTCCTTCTTATGGCACTTTCCAGTCTATGTATTTGTTCGATTGTTCTGTGTTTGCTTCTAATTCCAAATTGATGATTTGGTATACACTCATCTTCACTTAATACTGTATCTGTCTTTTTAATTTGTGCTTTCTCGAGCTGCTTGGATATATTAGATGATTATTGGACTATATGACTATATGGCGCTTATTGTGTGGTCCTTAACATTTTTTGGGATCATAGAGATAGGATAATATCCTAAACCTAAAATATCATTGAATATGAAGAGAAATAACCTTTTTGTCAAGCAGGTCATCTCCGTGATCATTTTATTGTTGATTTCAATGTCGCGCAACTCAAATCTTAATGATGAAACGGCTGAACCGATTTTCTTGAAATTCTTTCAGTAGCTTTCTATATATCTGGAAGGAACTATAGGCAATATAAATATTAAATATTCTAATTGGGCGGTGCCAAGCCCATACGAAGTGAAAATTTATTTGTCTATATCGTCAAACTAGTAACAGAAAGATTCTCTAAATTTTTCCTAATAGATTTATGGTCAAGGCAAATAATCATCAGCCAAAAAGTGGGCGGAATTTGACACATGAGCAGGTACCATGCCCATACAAGCTAAGTATTGATTGAATTATATCTTGAAAACGGTTAAAGCTAATCTTTCAGTATTTGGTCTGAAAGACTTCATAGTCAATGCAAATCACCAGTCAAAAAATGGGTGGGTGGATAAGTAGGCGTGGTACCCACATACAATTTAAATGTTGATTTCTGTATATCTTGAGAACGGTTAAAGCAAAAGCTTCTGAATTTGGTCGAAATAACTTCGTAGTCAATAAAAATCATTAGGCAAAAATAGGCGAAATTGGAAAAGTGGACGTGGTATTCCACTATAAAGTAGCTATTAATTTTTGTATATCTTGAAGACGGCAATAGTAGAAGTTTCTAAATTTGGTTCAAACAACGTCTCCTTCCAATGGCTCCTTCCATTAATACTAAATACTGGATTTGGTATATATTATCTATCCACATCAGCCAAAAAGCAGGAATCGCAGAAATCACACTGGAGAAAAGTAAATTTAATAGTAAATTTTATACATATGGCCCAAATAATTTTCTGGTCAATACAAATCATCGTTCAAAAAGTGGTCCGAATTAGACAAGTGAGAGTGGCACCTCCCATATAAAGTATATATTTATTTTTGTATATCTTTGGAACGGTAATAGTGAAAGGTTCTGAATTTGGTCTAAAAACTTCGTAGTCAATCCACAACATCTGTCGAAATATGGACGATTTGGAATAAGTAGGTGTGGCACCTCCCATACAAAGTAAATATTGATTTTTTCATATCTTTGGAACGGTAATAGTGAAAGGTTCTGAATTTGGTCTCGTACTCAATACACATCATCAGTCGAAATTGAATGTGTGGGTGTGGCATCTCTTGTTCAAAGTAAATATTGATTTTTATATATCTAGAGAATAGTTAAAATGGCAGTTTTCTGGGCGTAGCTTTTTCCGTAACAGTAAATATTAATTTGTGTAAATCTTGAGTAGGGTAATAGTCAAAATTTCTAAATTTGTTTTTAACAACTTCTGTAACAGGGCACATCAACAGTTAACAATTGGGCGAGAGTGCATAAGCAGGCGTGGCAGCACCCATTCATAATAAATATTGACTTTTTCCAGTGTGCAAAAGTTTAGTTATGAGGGAGAGTTGTGATAAGTGTGTATTGCACAAAGCACATCGGATAAAAGTTATTTATATTTATGTTTATTCTTATCTTATACAAACACAAAAAAGTTGTCCTTCTGTAATGATGTGTTTTTTCTATACGAAGTGTGTCCATTCCTCTAAAATTACCTTATGACGAAAACAAATTATAGGTATTCAATACAAAGCTCCCAGCAATGCGGGGAGGGTTACTGTAGTGCTATATAAAAATAATTGTGCGTTTGTTTGAAGACTGTATACAGCTAAAAGGCAGAACCTACAGTGTCTTTCTGGAAGGAACAAATAATTTGATTTTGACCAGAAGGGTAGAAAATGGTGGAAAGGGATAATAAATGTTACTAAGATAGCATTTAAGATAATAATTAAGATGAGTGTAGCGAAGTTCACCGGGCGTCAGCTAGTTCAAATATAAAATTTCAAAATGATGTTAAGAATTTTGATAGCGAAGAAGAACTTAATTTCGTTTGACCCTATGATATGATAGATTCTACTTCGGCCCTAAGGGGGCCATTAAACTTATGGCCTGGCTTAGTTAACTTAGCTATACATATGTATACATATGTACATAAATGCATACATAGGTATGTATATGCTCATGATGTTTTATATCAGGTCTATTTTATTTATATCTATATTGATATACATATGTTTAAGCTTTAATTTTATTTTTATATTTTTGTACCCTATACTTGGCGTCGTACAAATATTGCGTTATTGGTCTTTTACCGATACTTTTAACACACGAAAGTATTATTTTAATAACATTTCTTATCAGATTTATCAGGAATAATATTTCTTTTTTAAACGAATAAAGCGTATCCGATTAAACGAATGGAGTCTATAATCTTACAAATTTCCCAAAAAAAAAAATTGTTATTGTACTCAAATACATATGGTCTTTCTAACCATAGTACCAGTTTAAGTTAAGATTGGTTCTCAATTAGTCCTTAGCATGGAAAAAATTTGTTGAAATTCGGCGCAGATAACTTCATATACCTCTTCTGCTATCAAACTAAATTTGGTGATGTTCGGCCTTTATTTTGAAAAACAACACTTTGATTGATTTTTATATTTGGACCAACTCTGTGCGTTTTGTCTCTTTCTGAGCGATGTTTGTTAAACAGCAATAGCAAACAATTTTACCTTAAAGCTAAGTTTAATAAGACATAAAGCGATTAGATTGTGATGTAGGGTATCAAATATATTCTCTTCAGTTTGTTATTTTAGTCTTTTAAAAAATACAAAATTGTTGTTCTTGTTCCACATCTGAAAGATGTGAGTATTTTTAGCAAATAGCATTCGACGACACAATTACAACAAAACAACAACAAAAGCAAAATTTTTAAAAGAAACTTTGTCTACTGGCAGACAATGACGATTTAAGAAGACAACAGTTCGTTAAAAAATTGTAATTAAGTATAGCTGGTCAAGGACAATTCTGTGACACCCTACTTCAATACCATTCACGCTGAAAATGTTGTCAACTTTTTTTCATTGTTATGGTAACCAATGCCACTTCCATTGTTGTGCTTTAAATGATATGACCAAATGATTACATCTCTACCATTTTAGTGTTCGTTTTTTGTAGACAAAGACACAAAAAAAAAGAAATATTCATTCAGTCAGCCAGTAAAATACTGATGTGGAGAACACGTTGAATTCTTTCATATCTTGTAGGTCGTTGTCGTAGTTGGCGAGATCAAACAAAACGCACAAGAATCGCATGCGGATCGTATAGACTTGATGTTATTCTTCTTATATTAAAACAGATGTTCGAAAATATATTTAAAAAAAGAAAAATATTAAATAAAAGAAAAAAAATTGCATGGGACTATTAAGTAGCATTTGAAGCTAAAAATAGCAATTTGAGGTTTATATTGCATAAGTCTTACTTAAAACCTGTGAATTAATGTGGAATAGAAATGCTTTTATTCTTTAACTAAAGGTTGAAATTCAACAAAAAATTTTCAGTTTCAATTTACGGGTAGAAAATTCGAAAATATAATAATTCGATAATATTAATCTAATGCACTAGCCTTTCATTTTGCAGTGATTCACAGCATCCACAGAGTGCTTTTTTCAAACCAATGTCCTTAATGTTTGGCATTCTTCTAATAAGTTTGTAACGCCTTGAAAAGTAAGCCTAGATTAAACTCTCACTAGCAATAAATACACTCTTATGAGGACGGCCCTTGGCGAGGTATCAAATTAGTGCACTCAGCAAGGGCTGTCGGTAAATCCCTCAAAAACAGTAGTCGTGCATTTTACAAGGCGATACAAGTTATCCTGTGACTGTACTACCATCAACTTTTCTAAAGAGTTAAAGCATGTAGATGTCATTCTGGATAGGAGGCTTAGTTGGAGCTCGCACGTTAGTGCTATCCAATCCAAGGCGACAAGGGGCTTTTTGGAAAGTCATGCCTATTATGGATATATATCGCTATTATTTGGGCCTTTATAACTTATGCAGCGATAGTTTGGTGAAGAAAGGCTGAGTAGGTTACCACTATGATTAATTTGGCAGGGTACCGAATTCGGCTTCCTCGGTATAACTGTGGCAATGAGAACGTGTCCAAACAGCGGTCGTGATTGGTTTGATACTGTTTCACATCTAAGGGGTAGCGTGGTGTAGTAGTTAGAGTGCATGCATTACAACATAACCGGTCCAGGTTCGAGCATTACAACATAACCGGTCCAGGTTCGAGCCACAGCAGAGGACATGAAGAAAAAATTTAATTATGGTTTCGAGTGTTTATTAAACTTCCCTCGAGACAATTCCATCTAAAAAATAGAAGAAGAAGGCCCTGACCCCTAAGCTTACCTCTGGTGATGATGACAAACATCAGACGAATGATCAGGAGTGACGGAGAACAAGATGATCTATTTGATGAGGTCGCTTGTCCGGCGACAAAGTTTTTCGCCAAGGGATCCCGAAATGCGTCGGGAAGTCTGTTCATTCCACGCAGGGTGGTCGCAGAAACATTTGCCTTTGCATCTGTGCTTTGATAGGATATTTAAGGTTGAGTTCCCGGACCGAGATTGTTGGTCTAATGGGACCTTATTCGGGGTGAGTTTCATCTAAACTGGTATACCGATGGCTCCAAAATGAATGACTGTGTCGGTTCCCATGTTCATTGACTCAACCGAGACATTTCGATCCCACTGGGAAGATCGCTGAGTGTCTTCCAGGCTGAGATCATCTCCATTGCTACATGTAAATTAGTAAATTTAGAATATTATTTATGTATATATAAAGGAGGACTATAAAAGAATGCGTTGTAATTGATGCGCCAACCAATTTACATGCGTTTATTTTAGGTCCATTTGTTCGTGAGTTATTGATGTTATAATGAACACCTTTGTATTGCATAAGTTTTACTTGAAAACTTAGTTACAGAATTTAAACTTTGTTTGAGTTAGAAAATATTTTTGAAACTTTGTACATAAAAAGCATATATATAAAGCTTTCATGATGTGTGTGGCTACACTATTGTTCAACTGGGCGGTGTCACGCCCATATAAAATTTGTATTTATAATATTAATAGTAAGAGTCTCTAAATTTGGCCCAAATAACTTCGTTCTCAATACAAATCATCAGTCAAAAATTAGGCCGAATTGTATAAGTGGGAGTGGCACTTCACATAAGAAGTAAATATTGATTTTACTGTATCTTTGGAACGGTAATAGTGAACGGTTCTGAATTTGGTCTAAATAACTTAGTAGTTAATACACATCATTAGTTGAAAAGTGGGCGGAATTGAATAAGTAGGCATGGCCTCCCATACAAATTAAATAATTCATCTTATATATCTTGAAAATGGTTAAAGTTAAAGTTTCTAAATTTGGTTTAATTAACTTGGCGGTCATCATTAAAAAAGAGTATGGAATTTTGTGTGTGTAGAGATCGGTAACAGTTAAAGCTTTCTTTATCTATCCACATCAATTAAAAAGCAGGTACAACACAAAGGCTTCCAGCAACGCGGAAGGAATTACTCTAGTTATTTACAAATAAGTTGGTATTACTCATTTATATAGTGCCCCTGTGGTAGGGCAGGTAAGACACCTGCCTACCAACCAAGAGATTCTCAGTTCAATCCTAGCCCACACTATCTGAGAAATATTCAACAACCGTAATATTGCCAACGACTGGTTATCAATATTTACGCTATAAAAAACTTCTCTAACTAATGCATCTGCCGTCCGGAGCCGTCGTTGAACTGTAGGCCACTTTCAATGAATTTAACAATGCAAATGGGTGAAGCTCATTGATTGAGAGAAGTTCCCGCTTGTTTCACTTGGGATGCCGCGTGTAATATGTATGAAACTAAAATTTTATGTCTTGTAAATAAAATGATCATGTCTTTTACAATTTGTAGAGATTTTTAATGTGATATGACTAATAATTGACACAAAAATAATTTTAATACCCTTCCTACTATTGCAAATACATATTTTGATTAATATTTATGCCAAACTCTTATTTTTGCCGCCGAGAAAGGAATGGAATACGAACTTAGTTACCAGAGTTGCTGTTGCTGCTATCAAGCTATTTAATGATGAATAGAAAGCAAATACGGATACGGACGTTTAAGTATTCTCCAGCAATCGTCGGTTTTGAGAGTATGTTAAGCTTTTCATTTTTTGAACTGTTCTTCAGGCTGTGGCATCGCTAAAATTAAGGTTGTAAACATGGCAGTGAAATAAACCATATAATGGGGCTTTTACAGAAGGGATAATAAATACATATATTTCACCACATACAGACACGAATAGACAAACTAAAGGGTCTACTGATTAATAACTTCTACCAATGCAAAATTTTATGTCAATCTTGTGCTCTGATGAGCTCAGGACAAAGTTTTTAAGTTTCTCTGTTTGTGTCTCCATAAGGTTAACGACCACTGGGTGTATCCAAAAAGATTTAATGTTGTTTCTGATTTATTAAAATTTTCAATTTTAGCTGCTAACTTGTATTAAGCTTTAACTTCAAAATAGGAAACCGACCTGGTATAGAGATGGCTGCAGTAGTTTGAAAAAATTACACACACTGTAGTGGCCGACCAATTCACGAAATAATATTCTATGATCATTAACTGAAGGTGCGTGAGCTAGCTGATATGATAGGCATTTCGAAAAGTTCTATACATTGCATTTTGACCAAAAATTTTGAGTTGGAAAAGCTGTGTAGCGCTTTTGCACAAAATAGAACAAAATCATGATCGATAATATGTTTCAATAGAGTGTTTGTTTGAAGCCATGGATGAGACATGGGTTGATCGCTTTACACTTGAGATATGGGAACAGTTAAAACAGTTGACTGAATTTCGAGAACCGCGTCCAAAGAAGACAAAAACAGTTTTATCTGTAGACAAAAGTAGTTTGAGATGTGCCTGGGATAGTTATTATAGATTATCTAGAAAAAGGAAAAGGCAATGTACTTCGAATATTATGCCAACAGCTATTAAGTGATGATATTAAAAAAAGTTGCCGAATTTGACAATGCACCAGTTTATTCATCTACTACTTCTATGGCCAAAAGCAATTAAAGGGCATGACAGGTATCGAAGATATTGAACATCGCTAAGAAAAGTGTGTAGAGCTAAGAGGAGATCAATTCCCAAATTGGTTGTGTTTTCTTCGCCACTACCCTTGCAATTTCGAAAATATTAAAAATTAAGTCTGCACTGAGTTCTTGATGGAAACTAAATGAAAAACATCTGTAAATTAATTGATGCAGCTTTTACTACTTGATAAGGCAATTCTTAGATCTTGATTCAATAAAGTTCTTGATTTTGTCATTTATCTTTTAAGTGACAAAATTAATTTCATTTAGTGCATATTGTTGCAAATAAGACTTGCTATTAAGTCCTAGTGGATTTATTTTTAAACAGTTCGCAAGTATCTACATTCCTCTAAACACAATATACTATAAATGAAGATGATGAATGAGGAGAATATATTTTCTTTAATGAAGTATAAGATTGCAAATGACACCAGTTAATATGCATTTATTTCCATAATTATATTTTCATATCATTTCTTTTCTTTTTTTATCAAAAAAAAAAAAAAAAAAAAACACATCAGATTATCTAAATTGAATAATTGTTTTGTTCCAGTTTGCAGCATTGAAGTTCCGCAATATGATCAACGGCAAATTTGCAGAAGAAATTTCTTCTGGTAGCTGGAAACTAAAATTGCATTGCATTGAAACAACGAACAGATGTGTGATGTGATTAAACTTTCTTGAACTACTTTGGAGAAGTAAGTGAATTCCAATAAATTATAATCGATTGTTGTGGATAACAGGCAAAAACCAGCAACAGACAGACCATTGAAACAATAGCAACAGTAATGAGAAAAGTGGCAGCATCGTACCAGCACCAGCACCATCATCAGCATCAGCTTTAATAACAATTGGCAGCAACATTAGCAACATCTGAACAACTAACGGGGTATCACAGAAATTCCACTATAAAATATTTATGTTTAAGTGATTACATCACTTGTTTAATCCAAATGCAGCAACAACAGTAATAACAATAAAAGCGGCAGCAATAGCAATAACCATTACAAAAACAAAACAATAGAGAAAAAGCATTAAAACGTGTTATTGAAACAGCTGCTATGCTATTCATAATATATTCACTCACACACACACACACACATACACACACACACACTCGTACTTGCAACTTTAGACGTTCAACAACAATAAATATTTTATTTTGTTGCATTTTTAGACACATTCTTACCAACAATGTAAATACTATTGATGAAAACATATTCTTTTGTTTTTGTTTTTATTGTACCGTTTTACCACAAGTTTATTACACAATATTGTTGTTTTTGTTGCTGCTGCTGTCATTATTACTATTATTATTATTATTATTGCCACTTAGAATTATTATTGTTTTTTTTTTTGTTTAAACATGCGGCCATTGGCTATTTTGGCATTACAAAGTTGTTTTTAATTTCAGTTTTGTCATACAAGCGGTTTCGGCAATTCATGCCATCTTTGCATTTCCAATCAATTTGATAAGATTTTGAAATGCGAGTGATAAATTTAAGAAAATCTTCAAAGTTTTTTATTAAGTGGCTAAAATAAGCTAAGCAAAGAATTTGATTAAGGTTTGATAGTGACTTATTGCATCACGTTTTTGTCGGGATAAAAGCTTAGTAGCGTTTTTATATTTTCTTGGCTTTTTGACGTCATAGGTGTCATATAATTTTCATAGAAGACAGAAGTTGATTTTGTCTTGCAGGCTTCCATTTATTAGTGAGTCCTAGAAGACAATATCATCGAGCATTATTAGTGCTTTATTCGTTAACGGGGAAGTGTAGAGATATAATCGGTATGTAATAGGGAGATCGATTATTCGAATTTTTTCAAAAACCGGTTTTCAAATAATTCGAAAAGTAGCACTTTTTAAAAAACCGGTTTTCAGTTAATAATATTTCAAATAACCGGTTAACCGGTTATTTTATTTAAATAAAATTGTTCCTAATTCTTGAAGCGCAGAGCTGCACCACGTCGTTTTAAAAGTAAGCAGAAGCTGATAGAGAGCTTAAGTTAAAATGGCAATCAATTCTAACAATAATTCTAACAAATCTCATAAAAACTATGCCAAAACAGTATGCGGAGGCCAGGCCATAAAAACAAAGTTTATTACACAAAGTTCTGAGAAATTCTTAAGGTTCGATTACCTATTCAGGGCGCTAATATCGTTTCTGTTGTGTTACTTGGTAAAGATTTAAAGGTTTGTTATTATAAAGGTTTGTTATATTATTTATTTATAAATTAGGTGAGTAAGATAACAAAAATTAAATGTTTTGCTTTGAATTAATCAAGAAAATTTGCTTAGATTTCGAGCAGCACTATGTAAATTTATGCACCACTATTTTATAGCATCTGTCACTGTGGTATGTTAGGTAAGAACCCACCTTCCAACCAAGAAGTAATTGGTTCAATCCCAGGCCACAAAATTAATGTGTTCCTTCTTTTAAAATTTTCTTACGGGAAATATATGTTATAGGTATACAACACAGACTCCCAGCAAGGCGGGAAGGGTTACTCTAGTTTACTATAAGGAAAGGCTTACAATTGAATGCAAAGGGATGATGATTTGAGATCTTAATTGTTAATACACATTCATTATAGGTTACCCAGTTTGAAATTCTTTAAAAGTTATGTCTTAACAAATTAATTCCATTCTAATAGCTTTCGATTTCATTAAAAAAGTATTCGATTTTAACGAACTTGAAAGTACCCCAGATACACTTTTATTTTCATTTATTGTGTAATAAAATGTAAAACTTTGTGCTTGCGAGAGGGTTGCGGTAATAATGCAGAACTCTGCTTTGCAGCCCGGCGTAGTGTTTGGTGTGCAAGTGACGTCTCAAGTAGTGATGGTCAGTCGTTTATATCGTTTGACTACTTATTCATGCAAGTCTGCATGTGAATGTGCAATACACCAGGTGTATTTGATGATAAGGTGGTGGTGGTGGTGGTGCTGGTGGTTGTGGTGTTTATATTATTTGTGTGTCGATGGTGATTGTGATGGTACGAGAACGGGAATTATTGATGGCTGATAGTGGCTGAAGGTGGTGTGTTGGATTCAGTGTTGCTTCAAACATGTTGGCCTTGTTGCAATGGCAACAGAATTTTTACCTTTTTGGGGCGAAACAAACAAAACCTAAACAATAGGAAGTCGCATACCAATAGCAACAACAACAATCAAACAGTAATGCCATGCAGACAAAAACAACAACGTTAAAGGTATTAAACAACAAAAACTAAGCAAAAAACTTTAAAAGAAGAGAAATACGTACACAAAACAACAATAAAAAATAAAAAATGCAAAAAAAAACAATAAAATAAAAAACAAAAATGCACAAGTGCCAGTGGCAAGTCGAAAAGTTGGCAAATCTATAAAAGTATCTGTTCGCCTAAAAAATGAGCTCAGTTGCGAACGGTACTTTGAAAAAAGCGTATTTATGGTAATAAACGTGTGACGTAACATCGTAACGTTTGCATAATTTTCGATAAAACAACAACAACAATAAAGAAAAGAAAAAACAAAGAAAAAACACAAAATAAATATTAAGGCAGATGGTTGAATGTAAAAAAGTTGCAATAAAAATGATCAACAAAATTTACTCACATTTTTTCTTTTTTCAATTCTTTTATCACCTGAAAACCTTCTTTCCTTTTCTCAATCTTCTGTTCAACCGGCTAAGAAGTGCCACTTACTTTTTTCTTATTGTTTCACCTATTTTTTTGTACCATTACTAAGTTTTCCAAATTTTTTCTTGCTTTTTTTTGGCATAAATATTTTCATACGCTCTTAACTTTGTAGCAGTGTCTGTATCTGAAGGATGTTAATACTAACGAATGCGAGTATGTTTGTCTGTTAATTTGTGCATTAAAAAACATATTTTTAATCATCACTTGCACGTTGTTTCTTATATTTTTTTATTAAGACTTTCTGTTTCATTTGTGATCAAGACATATCTGATGAATTATTTTTAGCAAAATGTAATGGCAGCGAAACGTAAAAAAGTGTGTCTGCTAGCCAAAATAAAAATTTGAAAAAACGAAATAAAAGTCCATTTTTTAAACCATCTGTCATTAGGAATTCAAAATATGATGAAAAGAAAATATCACTTGCCATACGTTGCTTATGTGCTTATATAAGTGAATCTTATAAATAAAAAATGTAATGTCTTTAACACGTTAATTGCCACGATAATATCAGAAAAATTTTCACATGGGCCGTGGTAACTTTATTAGATAATTTAGTTAAAAATGTATCAAGGAAACTTACTGTATCACAGAAAAAAATTTTTTTTTCAAAATTCCCGAAAAAACACTATCTTTTATGTCACACATATATGACTGACATAGTCCTATATTACAACTTTTTTTCTTGATAAGCCGTGTTTGTCTTATTGCCTGACTCATCCAAACAAGATACAACAAGAAACATAATGCAAATGTATCGTTTTCAACGGACATCTGTGATTGACGTGGCCTTCTACCAAATCGCGTACGTCAGACATATATGTCTGACATGGCTCATGTAGAACTTCTTAGCGTCAGACACATATGACTGACATGGCGATTAACGTGTTAATATTTATATTTTATGATATCTTTTTGGCACAGTGTAAATTTTAATAGGTCATTATAAGTTTTTTTATTGCAACTTGAAGAAATGCATGCATTAGAGGCATGAAATCCCTATAAGAAGACTTGACGGCGCGCCTTTCATTGACTACACTTTACACTATAGAGATAAAACGAAACAATTTAAAGACTTCTTTTTATTACATAGTGAAATCCAATATTTTTTTGACATCGTTAAAAAGTAGAAAAGGAAATAATAATAATAATATCCTTCTCTTAGTACAATAGTGAATGACAATATAACGATATGCCGAAAACGTCGAATAAAAAGCAACATTTCAAAGAAGGTAAGCTGAAGAGATTTACAGTTAAATAAGTTTACAAGAAAGTCATTGTCGAATAATATGATATCCTATATGGTAATCTAAATTGGTAATCTAAAGAGCGTTCAAATTTTTAAATAAAATTTAATTTAATTGAATAAAAGGACATCTTCGTTGAGTTTCAAAGGAATTTTATGGAATTAATATCTTAATAATAGTATCTTGACCACCACGTCTAACTGTTATAGAGAGCATCCCGTTAGTCAGGTTTTTAAAAAACATTCTCAAAAGTTATATAATCGTATGTTGACTCCAGTGTTGTCAGTAGTTTTCTCATACGAAAAATAATCGGAAATTCCCTACAAAAATCTCTACGCATTTTAGCCATAAACATGTAAGAAATAAATAAAGAGGTTCGTTTGGAACTAATAGCGTTTCCTTTTCTCAAGCCATTTTTTTGCCTTTTTTGTGTTCTTTTCTGAAAAATAAGGCTACAGTTAAAAACGTTGCATGTTCTTTTCTAAAAATGTAATCTTTAAAAAGCTAAAATATTTTGCACTTCTAACCCTCAATAAAATCACATGGTGAGAATGTTGCACCTTTGAACATATGTACGAGTATGACTCCACCTGTGCTATTTTGTTTTTGCAGTCAGCTGTATTTGTTTGTTTGTTGTTGAAAAAATATATATTTTTGTAAAAATACGAAGAAGTGTATAAGGATATAAGGGTGTATATAAAAGTGTATCTTATAGGACGAGTGGCAAGAGTAATATAAAACCGATGTAAGTTATATTAATTCAGTTAAAGAAAAATTTGTATCATAGTCGGGAAAGTGTGATGTATCTTATGGAAGATACTCGCTTTCCTATGTTTCAAAAAAGAAAACGCCATAATATAATTCTTTTGAACTGAAATTTGTAAAATGACTAATCGTTAGCGCATTCCAAGTTAATGCAGTCTCTAAAATGGAACATTTATGCAGCCAGGATTGCAGAAGCACAATGTTTTAGTGTTTCAATGAATACTGAGAAACAAAACTTCAAAACTCTCAGCAGTAAGTTACGGCTATTACGTGCTCGTCAACTACTTGAAATGAACTTGAGGTAAAAAGGACAATATAAACAGCTGGATTGGGCACACCTGACATCGGAAAGGTGATAGCATTTCCAAAAAGAAAACTAACACATAACCCTCACGGTTCTAGATAACGAGGAAGACCAAAAGATTCCTGACGCTGTTCTACCTTGAATGAAATCAATAATTTCCTAAATTACGCAGGCAGGGTAGGCAATACACTGGATAACCCAATTAAGCCTATCCGGATTTTATTGGGTTTTATATTTAAGAAAACTCGGCTGTGTTTTTCTATTTAAAGGTTTTCGTAATTTATTTACAACAAAAATTATTAAAATTTACGTATTGGGAGTACAAATTAATTCGATCCGTTTTTTCAGCTCAAAAATGATAATGAATTAACAAACTTATCAATATAAAAATTTATCTAATCACTGCTTACATCTTTTCCCCAATATCTGAACTAATATCTGATCCCGTCTTTTAAGGCGATCTACTTTGAAGCTGATTTTATATATCTTTAAAAGAAGTGATTCGGTGACGCGCTAAAAAATATTGTATCCGTCGAAACAGCCAACAGTCAGAAGGAGCAATGTTTGAAGAATACGGCGGGTGCGACATTTGATCTTTTCTAATAATTGTTTAGCAACTTTTGTGACGTGAGACCGAGCGCTACCTTGCAAAAAGTTGTCTGTCTGTCTTTATATTCCGGCCGTTTTCTCATAATGTACGGTTCAAAATAACAAATTGCAGTCTGCTCCAATCACCGAGGTTAAGCAGCTTATAGTATACAAGACAGCTTTGATCCCACTAAGAGTGAAAAATTATATTATAAATACTAAAACAACGTATTTGTACTAATGAACAAAAAAGCAGTTATAAAATCCAATAAAACTCAAAGAAAAAAAAAAAAAAATCAAAAAACACAACTAAACCCGTTGGGTTGTGTTTTTTTTTTTAACCGAATTTTTGCCCATTCTGGTTGAAGGAGATTGCAGATAGATGTTCGTATTACCATGAGCAAGGCTTATTAATATTACTATGAGCTCTTGTTTTCAAATAACTTTTTTAATCCTTATTCGCTCTTTCCTCCTATCAACAACATATTTTCCTAATACCAGTACAATGCATTGCATTGGCAGGTCGAGAGCGCTGACCTCAAGTAAAAGAAATTTCTTAAAAAAAACAAATACATATTAATCGCTCCTACTTTTGGCCCGTAAAAACTTCCTTTTACTTTTGGTAATATAATTTGAAAAAATTTGTGTTTTCACTTTAACCCTCCAAAATATCATATACGCTATTATTGACACAAACCAAAACAACAACAAAAATGTTTTTGTTAATTTGAAAATGCTTAACATTAACTTCAACATAAAAATGTTGAAAATATTTCAATGTCTGTTTTAAAATGCCAAAAATATATTTAAATGCGAACGTTTTTAAAGTAAAAAAGTACATTTACGATTAAATGTGTAAACACTTTTGAAATCATAACACTGCTAAATAAAACCAAAAAATTGTCCGTTTCTTGAGAT
Source organism: Wohlfahrtia magnifica (assembly GCA_023159175.1). Lineage (NCBI taxonomy): Eukaryota > Metazoa > Arthropoda > Insecta > Diptera > Sarcophagidae > Wohlfahrtia > Wohlfahrtia magnifica. The sequence goes on along the minus strand of JAKWBJ010000216.1, from coordinate 533,211 downwards.
TTTTTGTTTTTTTCTGTATCAAAAAGTCGCGCATTTTTTAAATATTGCGACAGTTTTACCATCGTTACTATTTTTATTTAAATTTTCGTTTTTTATTGGACACTGAAATATATTTTCTTGATGTTTTAAATATGGCTTCGTCAAGAAGATTTTGTTGTGTACTTAATCCAAATAGCTTTTGCTATATTTGTGGTGAATATACAAACATATATTAAAAAAATATCAAAAAGCTATATAGGACTTTGTGAAAACTACGCTTTTAATACTTCAAAAAAAAAAAAAAAAATTGCGTAATCAGTAATCAATTTTGTCAAATCAATGCTTGAAGTCGAATCCAAAGCTTGGAATTCATTTCTTTTCGTTATGAGTAATTTACTAGGCAAAAAGAAATCTTACGACCATGCCGAGCTTGTTGAGTACAAGCTATTGAGCTTGCATAAGCTAGGTTGTACAAATTGCACGTAAAACTCCACTTCCTGCACACGCATTTCGACCGATTTCCACAATCTCCGGACAATGGAAGAGCGTTATCAAGGAAGATAGGACTCACATATGATGGCAGATTACAACTGGAGTGTGCAACGAGTTCTACCTAAAGCCATTCATTGTTCAGTAAAAATTTTGTATTAATTTTTTGTATTTTTTGCCAAAGTTATTAAACTGTATATTTCACAATAAAAAAGTGAGGGCCATAGAAATGCCCAATCACAAAATTAAAGGAAACAAAATCTGTTTTGACCAGTGTAATGTACGTTACTGAAAATATTTTCTATTTTGAAATAATGTACAACACGTTTAATTTAAAAATGAATAATTTTTGATTTAAGTTTGGCAATTGTTAAAACACGTGAAACAGTTTTAGATCAAAGTTTTTTCACATTGATTTTGGATTTATTTTGTTTTTCCAGATATATTGTTAAATTTACAATTTCCCACCTTGGCTAGTTTTCATACTTGTTTTTTGTTGGTTTAACGTTGTTTTAATACTTAGGATTCCCGCCGTTTTTTCCCTGGGTGCATAACAACACAAACGATCCAGATTCGAGCCCCAGCAGAGGACATGACGAAAAAAATTTAATTGTGATTTCGAATGCTTAATAAAGATTTTTCAACTTCCTTCTAGACAACTGCATCTAAAAAAAAAAAAATAAGAGGCCATCCCTGACCTTCCAGCTTACCTCTGGCAATAATGACAAATATCAGACGAATGATCTGGGAAAAAACGCCACCTACTGGGAAAAAATTAGAATGCTAAAGTAAAGATCATCACCAATTAGCAAGGATATTCACCACTTCACAATCATATGGAGGGAGCTACAGTGGATTAATCATCTACTTAGCTTCAACGTTCAAATCCAGAAACTGAAACGAAGCAATGGATGATTTGTGGAAAGCCAATATGATCCCTAGAGGTGTGAAAATGAGAAAAAATACCTACATTTTGACAAATATAAAGAATCTGTCCGATTTTCCCTACGCTTCTATTTTAGTATAAAAAAACCTACAAGTAGGGATTTCCCCTATATCTGGCTACATCGGTTGACTTCCACGAAGCAGAATAACATTTTTACAAAAAATTACATTTCAATAATTCAATGATGACCATAAGTTTTTCATGTTTATGTCACTGATTTACCCCAGAAGATAATTCGTATAATTAGCGCGATGTATGAGGATGCAGAACTTTCAGTTCTTCACAACGGAAATATCATCCAACCATTCCACATCAATGCTGGATTTAAACAAGGATACTCACTATCACCCATCGCGCTGGGTGATATAATGAGCAAAGTCTGTTCGAAAAGAAGGGAGATCACATGGAGTCTCCCACGCCAACTCGAAGACTTTGACTATGCAGTCAAGGGAAACCAGGACCATGGGGATGGACAATACGAGCATGGAAAACATCATGCTACAGGGTCAGCCAGTCGGGTATGTAGATAGCTTCTGCTATCTAGGAAGTACAATGACTACAAACGGTGGCGAAAAACAGACGTAGATAACAGGCTCAGTAAAGCGAGAGTGACATTTGGACAACTGCAGTCAGTATGGAAAAGCTCACACATATCCGGAATACTCAACACATGCGTTAAATCGGTACTGCTGTATGACAATGAAACCTGGATTGTGTCGAATAACATCACACAGAAACATCAGGTATTCATTAACAGTGCTTCAGAATCATATGTAGAATATTCTGGCTGAACACCATAAGTTAGACAGAACTGTGGAGCATGACTAATGAAGAACCCATACTGAAACACATAAGGAGAAGAAAGTGGGGATAGATTGGTCACACCATCCGAAAAAATCCAGAAAGTATAACTAGAACGTCACTCGAGTGGAATCTTTAAATCTCAAAAAATCCTGGTCGACCAAAAAACACCTGAACAACCTAAGATGGGAAGGGGCAAGGTCAACGGCTGTAAACCGTGTTAGATGGAGATGCTTCGTGGAAGCCATATGCTCCCAAGAGGAGTAACGGAAAAAAATGTCACTGATTTTGGACATATTATTTCATTCAGGATACGTTGCACAGTGGCTTATTTTCCCAAAAAAACGTAATTTTGAAAAAAACAAATATAAAAATTAATTTGCACTTTAGAATTGAAGTGACAAAAATGATGTCATTCGATTATAACTTTTTCGGTATTTGTTTAAAAGTGTATTAACAGACTAATTCATAATAAAACCTTATTTTAGGGTTTAAGTATACATAAGTTATTAAACACTTTTTGTGTTATAAACCAAAAATAAAAATTCTTGTTCATAAACGTTTAATAACAGCAAATTAACTATCAAACGTTTTTGTTGTTCTGCTGGCAACACCATGTTATTTAATTTGTCACTTTCGGCTTTGTGATGATAAGAAAATGTATAAGCACTTTTTTAAAATTCATAAAATAAGTAAATAATAATGAAATTGTTAATAAAATCGATGTAAATAAAATATTATTACGCATTGATAAAAAATATAAATATAAATAAATTCAAATATAAATTTTCTATGACTCTATTGCATAAATTAGGTTGAATGCAACAGAAGGCATGGTCTATGTTGGCCATGCTGAGAACTGCTATGATGTGTCGCTAATTCGCATAGACCTGTGATTTACGAAAACCACACAAGAAAAAGTCTAACGTGGTTTAATTACACAATCTCGGTGGCTAGTTCACATCATTTTCACGTGAGATGATTATGCTCCTTTTAATTTTTTTTACAAATGCAACGAATCGTTTCCACAATTATAATCAAATGGTATCGTTCAGTAATTTAATAACCAATTGAATTGAATTAAAAAAGAGTTTCTAGTGGTTTTGCGTGAATAATTATTTTATTTAAATTTTTGGTTTTTTGTTTATGCTGCTGATATTTCACATTTCAATTACTGTATTACATACATATATACAAACATACATACAAATTTTCAATTAATTACACAAGTTTACAAAAAATAAATTTTTTTGTTCACCGAATGAAACATATACATATTTTTAAGAAGGCCTAGGAATGGTGGTTTATTATCTCTTTTTGTTTGTCCATCCACACGACATAGTTTTCTGATAGATAGGTTTTTTGTAACGACTTTTGAATTTTTCCCAGTTTAAATTAAATCTAGAAAAGTTATTCAAAATAAAAAAATAAATAAAAAAATGTTTTAAATTTAAGAGTCATTTTGCCGGCCATGAAGGGGTTATCTGGATCCCTTTAAAACTTTTAGTTCGAACATTTTTAGAAAATTAAAAAAAAAATACAAATTACGAAAATATTTTTGCTGATATGTTCCTCAAAATTCACTTTGTACATTACCATCTGGACTTTTTCCAGAATCGGAACGTGAACGGTTTCACTAAGATTTAAAATTCTTCGAGCAAGTACTTTGGACCAGTATATGCTAGGTGACTATTGTTAGGGCACGAGAAGGTACTTCATTTTCAGAACAAAAACCTTGTAAGCTAGTGTTATTGAATTTTGTACTTTTTTTATGCGGAATTAAATCATAGTATGGTGGCAAGAAAAATTTTATTTTTTGTCTTTAAGCGTTAAAAAAATTACGGGCTATATTGTTGTAAATTAAAAGTTAACTATTGCAAATATTTTACTAAATAGCTTTGGTATTATTAATTAAAACTAAAAATAGGAATAAAATGTTTTTAAACAGGCTAAAAATACTAAAAAAGTATGAAATTGAGTTTAAAAATTACATAAAACTAACATTTAAACATTTAAGATGGCCTTTCAGAAAGACACTGTATAAGCTGCTTTTTAGTTGTATACACTCTTCAAATAAACACGCATTAATTTTTATATAATATACTAGCTGCCATATATTAATTTTAATCTTTTTCCCCCTTTTATTCCCTTCTGGGACAGATCCAAACATTTACGAAAGCAAATAGTTCCATTCTGAGAGACACTGTAGAATCTGCTGTTTAGCTCGTTACCGTCATGAAATAAACACACATTAATATACAGTATATGTGTATAGGTAGCTTTTATCCGGTTAGCCTTTCCCAAAACCCGTTTATCTAGTCTTTCCCGCTTTTTGACTAATGACTTCCATTGACTAAGAAGTCTTAGCGTAATCGTTCTCAAGATTTACAGAAATTGATTTTTAGTTCTTCCGCCTACTTCTTAACTGATGATTTGTATTAACTACAAAGTCATTTAGACCAAATTTAGAAATTTAGTTTAAACCGTTCTGAAGATATACAAAAATTAATATTTAGTTTGTATGGGAGGTACCATGCCCACTTGTTCTATTCCTTTCTGATTTGTGACCGTTGAAGTCATTCATGTCAAATACTGAAGCTTTAGCTTTAACCGTTCTCAAGAATGAAATCATTATTACATTTGTATTAGAGGCACCACGCCCACTTTGCAAAACCGCCAACTTTTTTACTTATGATTTGTGTTGGCTATGAATGAAGTCATTTAAATCAAATTCAGCAAATAAACCTTTCACTGTACCCAATTTATACACAAATCAATATATAGTTAGTATGGCAAACCTATTTGTACCAAATTTAGAGATTCTTACTGTTACCGTTCTGAAGATAAGGCAAAATATATATTTATTTGGTACGTGCATGGCACCACCCATTTCGAATTTTTGAAATTTATATGTCCTTTATAACCTTCGCATAGTTGTTAAATTGCGATTACGATTAGTAATCAATTACATGACTTTTTAAAAAGAGTCGTAATGATTATGCAATTCTAAAATTAGAAATTTCTGATTACTAATTGATTACGATTATAAATAATTAAAAAATATACAGAATTACTGACAATTACTAAAAAATAATCAAAAAGAATCAATAGTAATCCAATTATTTTCAACGATTATTTTTGATTCTTTTTGATTACTTCTAACATTTTTGTATACATTCGTACTACTATTTTTTCGAAACAAATGATTAAGTGCTGAATTGCTTAGATTAATCGTTCAGTATATAACAAGCACAGTTTTGGATACACTTTATAGTTTATACATTAAAAACTGCAGTACATTTAATAATGAAATTAAAAGTATGTTTTTTGTTTCGTTTTTAGTAATAATGGTAATTCCCGCGAAATCCCAAGTGGAACAAAAGGGACTCTCTTCAGTCAGTAAGCAGCACATGTTTCTTTTTTTTAGACTTATTGAAAGAGACATACAGGGTAACGCCGGCAAACGCATGAGAAAAGTTTTCAATAGTAGTAATACTCATAACCAATTACTAAGTAATGTTATGTTTTACCAGTCTGCTAATGGGTGTATTACTTAATATTTTATAGATTAAATCCAGGGACTGAAACAAAACCGGAACACATTGACTGCATGTGAGAAATGGTTAATTGGTTAAAGTTCGATATTGGTTAACGGAAAAAAATTTAAAAAAAAAACATTTGAATATGCAATTTCGAACAGCGCACAACTCGCAAATGTGTTTTTTCGTATCAATGAGTCACCAATGCTTTCTTCACCTACTACGCTTGAGAAATTGACATCCTTAGCATTCTTTCTACTTTAGATGTTATGGTAGATATTTTATTGTTTAAACAAAGAGTACAAAAAATGCATTGTAGCTCCGATTTTTTTTTTTTTTTTTTTGGTCTTATCGAGCTTATAGAGACAAAGTACCTATTAATTATCTGAAAATTGCAGATATTGTAAAACTCAAGCTATAAATACCGGCAGAATTTTTAGATTAAATACTGCAATGGCCAACTACAAATGAAAAAGAGCTTCCTGAAGATGATTTTCGATAAAAGCATATTATCTATTTTTTGGTAGAAGTATGGCTTTAATTTTTTGATACCTTAAATAAAATTTTCCGCAAATTAATATATTTTTTCCTTACGTTTTGTATACTAGATATCATAAATTTCGAAAAGGGCACATCTCATTAGTTTTAAATATATAAACAAACATAAATAATAAAGTCAATATCCAAATATTTTCGGTTAAAAGTTAGCCCCAAGATATAATCCGTAGAAAATTTTGTGAACTATTATACATCATTAAAAAATAATTCGTTTTTTCCATATCCTGTAAGCTTGAAATATTCGGAAATGTGCCCTTTTCGAAATTGCACAATCAATTATATACCGAATATTTTTAACCAAAAAGTAACCACACACAAAATAGAGTGAAAGGGAAATCCCATTTTCTGTTCAAAAGTTTACAAGTGGAAAGGTAAGAGAGTTTTATAAGAAAACCAATATTCTCAAAGAGAAGGAAATAAATCAAATTCTTCGAATATAAATGTCACCGATTATATATCGAGTATAAATATTTCGATTGATATCTTATTTAAAACTTAAATTGCAAATATACATACCGCTGTTCTTATTTAGAAAAATCCTAACCCAAATAATTTCAATTTTACAGAAGAAGGTAAAAACATATCAGGAACTGCAATTATTAAAATGTTACTTTTTTTTAAGTGCAGGTTTTACTGATAACCAAACAGAAACTTGGTGTTTAGATTATAATCTCCTTATCATACGTTTGGTGAACTAGTGCTTTTTGCAATTTTTGAAATGACCTCGAGCTTTTTATACAACCGCTTGTAAAATCGGTATTTCTGATGCTATTGCATTATATTTTTATGGCAAGGTAAACTACTACTACTTACTTATATAAAAAAATCAATTTCGATAAAATACGAACTGAACACTGAAAAAAAACATTGTACTATATTGGCAGCAACATAAAACGGGTACGACAATATTGTATTAAGCGGCTCAAATTATATTCGTAGTACCTGCTACGCAACTAAGCGCCACAAGGGGCTTTTCAGCCTTGAAATTTATGTTGTGGCGTCAAAGAACAAATTTAAAAGAAGAAAGCTTAAGAAGTGTATCATTAAAAAACTAAGCCAATTTTATTTTAAAGAATATAAAAACGTAGCTTAAGTCGACTTACTTAATGACACGGAATAACTTAAATTCATTAAAAATATCAGGTATAGTCGATATTATTTTTAAATCAATATTAACCGTACATTCTGTAAAATGTACTCAAAACTGTGCTAGTAATATTCCCAATGGCTAATTTAGGTAATTCAGCACTTAATCAACTGTTTTAAAAAAAATTTTGTACTGATGAATACGAAGTTGTTGAAAGTAATGAAAAATAATCGTTGAAAATAATTGAATTACTTTTCGCTTACTTTTGATTATTTTGTAGTAATTTCAGCCAATTCTGATTATTTTTTGATTACTTGTAATCGTAATCAATAAGTAATCATGCAAAACCAAAAATAATCGTAATCGTAATCGTACTTAATACTACAAAAGAAAGTAATCTAATTAGTAATCATTACTTAACAGCTATGATCCTTCCAGACATACAGAGAGATATTGTAAAAATTTCAAGAAAATCGGTTCAGCAGTTTAGCTGTGTACAAACATACATACATATATACATAAATACATACATACATACAATCTTTTTTTATATATAAGATAGGTATAACGAAGAAATAATTTAGAGCGGAGACTTTAAATTTAAGATTCTCCTTTTACTTTTTAAACTCAGTCTGTTGAAGAACGATGATTATCAAGTTAAAATAAAATATATTTTTAAAATTAGTTTGCATTTTTGTCAAATGAAATTCTTGTATATCTTAGCAGACTTACTGACTCATTATTACTTTAACTTTAAATTGTTAGAAAAAACCCGGCTTAAATTAATTCAATAACCTGTTGCCATCCTAGAGATAATCATTCAATTTTGCAATTTTAATGTTGTCTTTTATTCGTCATTGTTTATTAAAAATATTTTTATAATTTGCAAAACGTGTTGAAAACCGCTAAAACAAAACATGCTCTTTTATCTTATCTCTTGTTGTTGCACATTTTTAATATGACTAATGATTACATTTAGGGTATTCACAGAATAAGAAAAATTAGAAAAAACTGAATTGAAATAAACTAAGAAATTTGCTACGGTCTGTGGTAGACAATGTTAAATATACAGGGTGTCCGCCGGGAAGGTATACTTCTTTGTTTGTTAATCATTTTTGATTATATGAAAGAGAATGGATCTTATATTGATAAATGTTTTATTTAATGTCGGCAGTTATGTATGGAATACAATATCAGATAAATGCCCGCCTCTGTTAGCCTCACAAATGCAAGCCCTTTTGAGTACACTATTCATTACATTGTTACACATTACACGCGGTATTTTATTATTTCATCACGAATATTTTGTTTGAGTTATTTCAGCGTTTCTGGTTTGTTTGCATAAACCTGGCTTTTCAGATATCCCCACAAAAAGAAGTCCGGAGCAGTCAAATTAAGCGACCGAGGAGGCCATTCAATATCACCATTCCTTGAAATAATTTGTTGTGGAAAGAGGTCTCCCAGTAATTCCATTGTAATCCTGGTTGTATGCGATGAGACACCGTCTTGTTGAAACCACATGTAAGTCAAGCCCGAAGCGTGCAGTTGTGGCGTTTAAAAGTTTTCAATCATATCGCGATATCGCTCCCCATTGATAGTTACCGTTACGTCGATTTCAGTTTCAAAGAAGTAAGGTCCAATGGTTCCTCCTGACCAAATTGCAGAATGTCACCAGTATGTAACTTTTAATGGATGCAAAGGTGACTGATGAATAGTTTGAGGGTTTTCCATTGCCAAGAACCAACTATTCTGTTTATTCACATAACATTCAAATGAAAATGTACCTCGTCACTCATTATGATTTTTTCATGATAATCGTGGTTGTCATGTGCGAGCTGTTTTAACGAATTAAACACGTTGGTTTACTGAATATTTTTCCATAATAAATTTGCCACGTCTCTACTTCACGACTGCCAAATATGAACTGTCAAGACTAATGTTTACCAAAATGGCGGCAAAACGAAGTAGTATACATTCCCGGCGGACAGTCTGTACTATGTAAGTTCAATAATAATATAAACGAATGTACGATAGGACTTCTCAACGAAAAAGATCAAGTGCCCTATAAGCTCCGATTGCAGCAAACCTCTGCTTTTTAAATTAACCAGAATATAATAGAACAATATTATTTATAATTATTTACCCGGCGTGCTTCGCTAACCCTATCTTCCTTATTTTCTTGACTATTGTCTAAGTTATTATTTGTTGTCCAATTCCAAACATTTAAACTGGTTCTGGTTGCTTGCTGTATACAGTATTTAAACAAGCACACATTCACTTTTATTTATAAAATGTATATGTAGCTTTTATCCGGTGTACTTTTTGCAATATCCCGCTTTTTGACTGATGTGAATAGATAACGAAGCTTTAACTGTTACCGTTCTTGACATATAAAAAATACCATATTCAGAATGAATGAATGAATGATGATGCGCTCTATCTAAGAAGTTGTTTAAAACAAATTTGGAAAGTTCTACTATTACCGATCTCAAGATATATAAAAATTAATAGTTATTATATTACCACGCCAACTTTTAATGATTTGTATTAACTACCATGTCATTCATCTCAAGATACATAAAAAATCAATATATACTTCGTATGAAATCAAATTTTGTGTGGGATTTCGATCACTTCTTGACTCTTAATTTTTACTGATTGCGAAGCTATTTGAACTAAATTTTGAGACTTTTACTGTTACCATTTTGAAGATATACACAACAACTGTTTACTTTGTATTGGCGTGGCACCGCCCAGTTGGAATTAAACAAAAATACTGTAAAAATTTAAGAAAATCGGTTCGGTTATGAGTTATCCATACACACTATATGTGTTAAATTTTAGTCTGATAAAATCTAACTTTCGTTCAAAGTTTAACTTTAGTTAGCTGTAGCTTAAACTTACGTACTGATTATCATTTTAATCAACAAAGTTGGCTTGTGCTTGGTTACATAGCACTATAGAGACGTTGGTTGACGTTAGAGGCACCGTCTAAATGTATTGTATAGATCGATAGTTTATTTTTGATACCATGGGTGTCGAGTGTCTCAAGAAACTTTGTTCTTGCCTCAATATGCAAAATCTCTAGGAGATCATATTGATGAATGTCGATTATATTTAAATTAGTTCGGAATTGTATTGTAACTGAGTGACTTTGAATTGACACTCATGACTCTTGGAGGATCCGTTTAACATATTTTTTATTAAACCTATTTACTTGGACTTTACTACTTTTACATTGATTTAAGTGCAAAGTTTTCGATTTATCTTTAAATTTATTTCTGATTGTTTAAGCAATTTATTGAATTCTTTTTTTTACACATAAATGAACATTAACTTTTTTAATTTTTAATTTATAAAAAATATTTTAATTGATCCGTATTTATCATGTTCAGCTATAAATAATATTTTTTTATATGAAAAAACACATCAATTTAGAAATTTGTCAAAGAAAGAGGTGTTAACATAGTTTTATGTTTTTGGGTTATTTTTTTCCTTCTTATTTAAAAATATATTTTAAATTATTATTCATAAATATTTAGAAGCTTACATATATACATACAGAATACATATGTACGAGTATGCAAATACTAAATCTACAAAAGCCCACTGGCACCAAAGCGCTGTCTGAATATATTTTGTCATCATATTAAACACTCTGTTAGTCATTTAACACACGATTAACTGGGTAAATAAATAGTCAATCGTGGTGACTGGGTCAAATTTCCAACTAGTTTTTGGTGGTCAAATTATATTTAAATATTAAATACTAATAATACTTGTAAAAACGATAACAGACACGTTATGATTAATATACGTAAGTGAATCCGTAAATATTTGCATTACACGATGACGATGTCTGTTTCGAACGGAATATTTGAAAACGCCGCGCTCAATATACTTTAATAGATTTTTTTGTTTTCATGGATATTGTTGTTGTAATAATTGTTGCTTAAACTTGCATTAAGTGACAAATTTATAAAATGTATTGGCACTTGATTATCACGTTTAACAGTCCACCTCTAGCACTACCACGAATTGTTTTCTTATAAAATTTATGTTCACTTTTGTGCTGTTGAATGAAATTGGAAACAAGTACCACAATATAAGCATCATCTTTAGATGCAACAACAACTGCAATTTCAAAGGCAGTACATCATCACCTTAAGCAGCATCTAGTTAATATCTCGTAAAATGGTAGTTTAACTATTACGCAAGTAAAGGTTGATCAATAGTGGGCTGTGTAATAAAAAATATCTGAATTTTAGTTCAAAACAATACATAATTTTTAATAAAACTGCAAAAGTACATATATATACGTATGGATGTATGTATGTATGTACATATGTATATAAATACAAAATTTTTTTCAGCTTCTTTTTTAATTTGTATTTCTTGTCATTCGGTAAATACATCACAATATCTGTTTTGTTGTACCAGTTTAGCTCCGAAACTACTGACATCAATCCAATCACAGCGTGAGTATGTTGCATTTGTAACCTATAACTCCACCTGAGTTACTTTCTTTTTGCAATCAGCTTTTTTTGCGCTTCTGTTAAAAAATCCCTATACATGTATGTATATATATTCAAAATTTCATTGTAAGCTTATTTGTTTGTTTGTCAATCAATAACGTGTAAGCAACTGAACCGATTTTTATGAAATTTGAAATACAGATAGACTTACCTAACGGAAGTGTTATAGGCTGTTTTTTTTAATTAGACCTGAGAGGGGCTAAAATCAGGGAAAAATGGGCAAAATTAGGTTATGTGAAAAATAATTTTGTTTATGAGTCCATCACGTGTAAAGGACTGAAATGATATTGATGCACTATAGATTTGATAGATCTAGCTACCTATGCTAGGTTATGCTGTTTTCAAAATTGGACGTGGGAGAGGTTAAAACCGGGGAAAACGGTACAAATTAGGTTTGAGTTTGGTATACTTTTTCGCTTCGGATTAAAATGTCTGTAACATTGGAAATTTTGTTGAAATTTGATATACTAATGAAAGTGGATTTTTAAAAATTGCACCAAGGAGAGGTTAAAATCGAAAAAGACGGTCGAAATAACTGGCCTTTCGTCTAGTATTTAGGTCGTCTAGTATCTAGGTTTTTGTTTGCTAACCTTGATAAAATTTGGAACACAATTAGCTAACGAAAGTGTTATAGGGTATGGTTTGAGCTTAGACCTAGGACAGGTTAAAATAGGGGGAAAACGGGCCAATATGGAGAAATAATTTCGTTTATTCAGTTTGTTTGTGAGTCAATCACGCGTAAACTACTAAATCAATTTTGTTGAAATTTGGAGTACAGATTAAATAGATTTAACGAAAGAGCAGTAGCTCTTTTCCACAATTTAATCTCGGGTGCAAACTTTCCACATGCTATTCTATTATTAAATTGTACATTAAGTTAAAAAATTCAATTCAGAGGTAAAGTGGGCGTGGCACTTCCCTTAAGAAGTATTTATTATTGTACATCACAATAATTATATCAGCGGGAGACGTCAGAAGTCGGCTGAGCTTTTTCTTTATAAAGACATCGGGAATAAATGGAATTTAACTCCGATTTAAAATAATCGTCTATATAGATTTCAGGACAACGTTGAATGGGTAAAGCTAATATACAAAACGGGAACAAAAAAATCGGTTATCATGGTGCGATATGTGTCTCCATTGATCGTAATGGTTGCGAAATATGAAATATGGGCCAATGATAGCTCCGCTCCACAAGCCGCACGAAACAGGCACTCGTCATGGGGGCATTTGCTTCTGTAAGATCACGTTTTGGTTTTCTGAGCCACAAATACGGCAATTTTGCTTATTAACGTACCCACCAAGATGAATTTGAGCTTCATCCGAAAATATGATTATAAATGAGGATAAATTTCCAATAAATCCCGAAGTTGCTCAAGCGTAAATCGATTCATTTCGTTGAGTAGAAATAATATTCTGAACTTTATGACAGAATAGAATGACATAAGTGTTGCCAGATTCGAAATAACCCCTAGTTCAAATTTAAACTTTTATATTGCTCTCTATACATGCTAATTAAGTGAATCAAGACTTGTTGCAGTCGTCGTCGCCGTCATTTAAAGATGATCTATGATCTATGTAGTGAATGTGGCTTGGAATGAAGTACAAAACTTAATTGAATATGTTATTAATCAATATTTTAAAATTGAAAGTGCAAAATGATTTTGTCACGAGGTTTCAAATTGTTTCATAGGTCCGATTTCAGCCATGTATTTCGTATACAGATTCAAAAACATTCTGACGTGATTCTTTTTTAATACTTTCTTTTCAAAAAACAGCTGGTAAGCAAAGAAAATGTTGGCCTAATGTGATGATAAAAAATGTAATATTTTAAGAATGTCGATCGACACTTAAAATACTGTTTTTTTAACGAAGACTTTGTTAAATATTTTGTAAATTGTCATGCCATAGATGGATACTTTTAGATCAGATGCACATTTCAAACTTAAAACAGATTTTTTAATGAAATATTGCTTCTAAAATAGCACGGAATGAACACCTACCGTTTTCTCTAAAATGTGGTATGAAATAATATTTTAAAAAATTTTCTTCGATACCTGTTCTTTAATCATTTTAATCAATCTTTTCAATTCTAAAAATTGTAGCTCGTGGTCTCAATAGATTCATTAAGTCCTCTTGCATAGCTGCCGGTAGCTCACTCCGTATGTTACAGTATAGCGGTCGGCGCACATTTCACCCGGGCACCAAACATCATCAACTTTTCCGCACATACAAAAGGAAAGTCAATAAAATTTATAAAAAAAGAGATCAAAAACTCTACACTTAAAGTATTTAAGCAGGTCAGAAGCAAATACGCAATCAGTTAATCTGTAAAATATGGTAAAAAAGGTTAAAAATAAAATTATGTTCTTTAGTATATGTTTAGAATATGTCAAGACTTTCCATAATATTTTGATAACATTTCCTTAAAAATATTCTCAATTTGTTTGTGATATTTCTTCAAATTTTGCACAATTGTAATCGTATAACTTTAATCTTTAAAATCTTGTAAATTTCATCATTTTCGTTGTTAAATTAAATGATTATTAATGAAAAAAAAACTAAATAAAAGCATATTTTAAAACTTTTTACTAACTTACTTTTTCGGGGGTACACACATGCACACTCACATTTTATTTATTTATTGATTTCAACGTAAATACAGCGCAACAAGATATAATCTACATATATAAAATAGAACTACAAACTGCGTTTTAATTAACGTTTTCTCATATGCGCCAACCGATTGGTCTCTTGGTTCTGGAATTATTGACGTTAGAGTAAACCCCTTTGTATTGCTTAAGTTTTACTTCAAAACGAAATTTGTTAGAGCATTTAAACTTTATTTGATTTAGATAATAATTTTAAAAATGTGTATATAAAAAGCATATGTAGAAAGCTTTCATTTGGTGTGTGGTTTCACTATTGTTCAACTGTTCAACTGTTCGTCAACATTGATATACAGTTAAGATAGTAATAATATTACCTAATAGTAATAATGATATATTGTATTGGTGGAATCATTTCACTATTCCTGCAACAGTAGTTATTGCTCCAATTGAGCCTGTTAAAGGTCATGGACTATAATCAACTAAATGGAATGGGTGGTTTGAGTGAGTGGACATTAATTTACTTCACTGAATGAAGGGTTCTAAGAACTGCAAATACATATGATTGAATTATTGCTACTGCAGACTCTAGGACTAAAAGAGCAATTTGTGTAATAATTAATAAAATTACTAAAATTGAAGATATAGAAGGTCCTGTATTACCAAGAAGTGTAAGTAATAAATGACCAGCAATTATATATATTTAAAACGATATATATATATATATATATATATATATATATATATATATATCGTTTTAAATATATTGACATATAAATACACATTTTATATGGGCGTGGCACTGAACAGTTGAACAATAGTGAAACCACACACCAAATGAAAGCTTTCTACATATGCTTTTTATATACACATTTTTAAAATTATTATCTAAATCAAATAAAGTTTAAATGATAGATGATTAATCCGCTGTAGCTTCCTCCATATGATTTCTTTTTTTGTATAGTGGTGAAGATCCTTGCTAATTGGTGGTGATCTTTACTTAAGCATTGCAATTTTTTCCCAGTAGGTAGCGTGTTTTTTCTGATCATTCGTCTGATGCTTGTCCTCATCGCCAGAGGTATACGAGAAGGGACACGGGGGCTTTTTCCTTTATTTTTCTTTTTAGATGGAGTTGTCTGGAGGAAAGTTAAAGCCTTTTTGTATTATTAAACATTCGAGACCACAATTAAATTTTTTCTTCATCATGTTCTCTGCTAGGGCTCGAACCTGGGTCGTTTGTGTCGTTATGCATACGCTCTTACCACTACACCACGCCACCATGTATATATATTTCTTTTTATTTTATAAAAATTGAATATATTTATGTATGCTATATATCTATTAAATAATATTTAAAACGATAATATTTATAGTCTCTAAATTTGGCCCAGAGAACTTTGTTGTCAATCAATCAATCAAAATCAGTCAAAAATTGGAACGAATTGGATAAGTGGGAGTGGCAACTCCAATACAAAATAAATATTGAATTTTGTATATCTTTGGAACAGTAATAGTGGAAGGTTCTGAATTTGGTCCAAGTAACTTAGTAGTTAATACACATCATCAGTCGAAATATAAGCTAAATTGAATAAGTGGGTGTGGCACCTCCCATACAAATTAAATATTGATGAATCCTGCTGCGTCTAAACATCTTTAAATGGCTTTTTAAATTCTGAAAAGAAGCTTCATAGAGTAATGGCTTTAATTCATCATCTTCGACTATTCTTGGCTGATCTTGGCGGTTTTTCTTTTCTATGTCAGAGTCATCACTTCTGAACCGCATAAATAATCTCCCGCACGTTGAGATCGATAGAATATGTTCAGGATAAGCTTTGGTGAGCAGTCGAAGTAAAAAAAAATTTGTTGTTTATACTATTTCATTCAGTCGCTAACTTGGACTAAGTAGCAGATATTTGCCTTCGAAAATGTCATATAAATTATTCAAAATACGAATATTTTTGAGATAAATATACCACCTTGATCAAGAAGTTTCCAAAATAACCAACGTGTGGCGGTTCCATCCTTTCAGTTTTAGTTTTTTTTGTATTAAGTTGGTACATCATGCCTTTTGCGACCTTAACACGGTCAAAATTGTAAAAAATCGCCAACACACATAGATATAGATGTACTCTTGGCTATGTAGCTTTTGCAATTGTCAAGCTATGATTCTAAGACTTAGCGTGAATATCAACAACAATATAGCAACTTAACAAAAAAAAAAAAAAAAAAAACTCAAATAGGAACGTTGGGACCAACACACTCGGGTTATTCCAAAAACTTTTTGATCAAGGTAGTAAATTTGCAGGAATAACAATTTAATTTTTTTTTTTTTTTTTTTGCCTCGTTAGTCGTTTGCTACTTTTGCAATTTCTGTTTATTGTTTTAACGAAGAGATTCTATATAAGATAATTCCTTTACAAAACTGCCAACTTATGTCATTATCACTAAAGAGAATAGAAAGCCGCTTACAAAACTAAATATGCAAATTTTTTCCTATTAGAGGGCTATAGGCGTATAAATTCTTTTTAAATTAAAGTTTTAAAAATTGGTTTAAGTACAAAGTTTGATCAGCAGCCTCTTATTTTGAATCTAAATAAATAATAGTATAAGTTTGTAATCGGTTTATAATTACATACATATGTATACATTTCATAATACCTGTTGGTTAAAATTGTTATTTAAAAACTTCTGTAAGTCATTGTCTCTTAAATATAAAATTTTGTTATATATTTCACTTCAATGCTTCTATTGGTTGGAGTATTTTGCGAATTATTAACATATATGTTAGTAAGGGTTATTGAGGCAAAATTATGTACAAATAAAATCATTACCACACATATGAAATAGTTATATTTGCTTTTGTGCGAAGCTTGTTAACATATCGCCAAAAAGTTCTAAACAAATAGAACTTGTACCAAGTTTATTTAATCGGTCTATATTGATCCAATACTACTATAAATTCCATACATAAAATTATATCATAACCTGTCAACTGGGGAATAAACTTATAATAAATAAAATAATAACCAACATATTCATAAAAAATAAAACGTATTTGAAATCTATTTTAAGAAAATTTTGTATGAAATATCAATAAAAAAAAAAAAATAATAATAATAAGAACATAATAAAAAATAAATTAATTAATATGTTTAAAATTAAACGTCCTAATTCCATGAAGAAAAATGTCACCGTACCCAGTGCAGTAGAGCTACGTGAATGACGAAAAATTTCGTCTTAAGATTTTGGTTATTTTTGGTTACTTTTTTATTGAAATTTTCGAAGTTGTGGCAACACTGTTTGCAACTTTAATTTTTAGATTTGTTTTTTTTTCTACATACATTAAACATTAAAAATATTGCATAATTCAGTCGTAGTAAACCTTTTTCATCATTAATATACCATAGGGTATGTACATTACTCCTTTCACTAATTAAGGCTATAATTTCATTGGTACTCGTAAGATACAGTTTTCCATTTCGTAGGTTTTTTGTTTTGATTTGCTCATATTTTTCAAACAGATATTTTACATACATATGCATGTATATATCCATGTAAAAAAAGTATGCTCTTCATTCACAGTACTCATTAAAAATGTTTGGCTATATATATAGTATCAGTGCTGCCGATTTCTGTGTAATTACACAAAAATGGGATAACATTTTCTTTATTGATCTACTTTTGAACCAAAAAATTTTTGTGTAATTTTATTTCAACACTATTTCATTGTCGTAAATTCTTAATCATGAGTTTTAATTTAAAATTCAAATTTTGAATGAAATGTATGGTTGGTTAATCATACAAATAACCCCAAATAATGAAATATTTTATATATATACGAGTATGTACATACGTATATATAGGTTTATTAGCTTAAAAATATATTCCTTCTTGTTCTCAAGATGGTTAGGGACAAATTAACACCATTTTGAGAAAGTTTCATATTGAAGTGGTTGGTCAAATCAGAAAAAAGGTTACATTTTGATGATGAATTGTACACAATTTGACAAATTGTTCAGCTAAAGTTATTGAGTAAAATTTTTTTAAAGCGGTCTCCATAGGAGACGAAAAGCGCTTACGAAACGAACAAGCACTTTCGAGTAGAACAAGGATCTATTTTTGTAATTATCTAAACATCTCCAAAATCTCGAGTTACGGGTAAAAAACCGGGTCTTTCGGACCTTTATCTTTACTACTTTAAATTATCTTTATTTATTACAAGTAGCGACATTATATGAAAGCTGCTAGATTTGTATTTCTTGGCGTAGACTCTAAGTTTTCTAAAACTATCAGCAAATGGAATTTTCAGCAAAGTTGTCGCCATTTTTTTTTTTTTTTCAATAAGGCGACGAGTGTTTTAATAATGACCTAAGGAAACGATATATACAGAAATAAAGTATTATCATAATCGCTTCATGTTCAGATCTCAAGAGATTATGCACTTATAAGCTAATGACTTAGCGGAATATTAACCGATTTTAAGTTTCTTTCCGGATTTGGAAAAGAAACTTTCAGCTAATTTTTATAGATAATTATGATTTTATTGATTTACCCTGTTTTAGAATCTGAATGTACTAAAACGTTTAAATTAATTCTATTTCCTTGATGTATACAACATGTCTGTCTGCCCATCTAACTTCGTGTGTAAATGATAGTAATTCCCTGTTATGAGGACAAATATATCAGAACAACATGATTATATAACTATGAACCCATACACATCGATAAAAATGTTAATACACATTCAAGCACATGCGAATAAATACATATATTGTATACGTATTCAGCATGTGATACATACTTTAAGAAGCTAAAATAGCTGCAATAAATATTATGATGTTGTACTTGTACTAACAAGTAGGTAACTCGTAGCATGTTGCATTACTCGTATACACAATTAAATGACTGAGTGCGACTAACATTGATTAACTTCTTTATTAAGTTTTAAGTTCTCTTCTTTTTCTATTTTTTGTTCTTTTTTTTTTGTTTTCCTTCAGCTTATAGCGACTAAATTTGCACCAAAGTTTTAACCGAGTATGGCTTGTGGCTTTTGTTTTTGGCTTGTGTCTAACACTTTAGCTATTTTTAGTCATTTTTAATATTACTTGATGATATTTCTTCTTTTTTTTCTTTGTTCTGAGTTGGCTTCTGCATCAGCTTTAAATTTTTGGTTTTTTTCTTTGTCCATGCGGAATTATTAACGCTCAGCTGATTCTAGGCTAATTTAGACTATCTGCGGCACGTTATAAGGAAGCAAAACTATAGCATTTTTTTCAAAGAATAATAAGTATATTTTTGTTTGTTTTTTACTTTTTTTCGGTTCTCCATAGTATTCAATGCTTTTGTTGCCGCATAAGCTTTAGTGAATTTTTGTATCTAGTCCAGAGTCAGCTCTCATTTCGATTTAATAGAAAAAACAAGTATATATTTGAATGGATTGTCATAGCATGCTGTAAAAGAATGAAATTATTAAGGTGTGAATTCCATACTAAAGAATATAAAATAAGCACTCCTCTATGGAACATATTGGCTATCCAAAAAGCACCCATTACTTTGTTTCAGTTTCAGTAATTAATTTAATTATCGAGCTAAGTAGATGATTAATCTACTGTAACTCGTCTTCATATGATTGTATATAGTGATAAAGACCCTTTGTAAATTTTTTCACTGTAAAACGGTAAAGATCACCACCAATTAACAAGGATATTCACTACCACTACATAATTATATGGATCTTCTCCACTACACAATCATATGGAGAGCAGCTACAGTGGGGTTAATCATCTACTTAGCTTGGAAAATCAACTTGATAGTGAAACTCAAATAAAGCAATGTATGCTTTGTGGGAAGCCAATATGCACCCTAGAGGAGTGACGGCAAAAAAAAATTATATGGTTTATTCAAGTGGCACATTTAATTATAATTTTGCTTCTTCGCTCTCTATCTATCTTTCTCCCTCTTTGTTTCTCTCTCTTTTACTAACAATGCATTATTCAAAACAAGTTCCAAATCATTTCGACCACTAGAGTAGCGATAAATTATATTAAATGCAAAAAGTTGTTTTCGTTGGTGTCAATTGCGGTTTTAATATTTTGCAAAAAAGAAATACATATTCGTTTAAACGCACTGACTTCATTTCCAATAGAAACACTGCAGTTATTTTATTCTTAATAATATAGGGTGATCCAAAATTAACGCAAGAATTAAATTTATCGCTAGTTTTCGCCATTTTTGCGGTACATGGTTCGCAATTTTGAAAAAACCAGCAATTTGACTGTTAAGAGTTTAGGGTTAGTAAAAGTGACAATGAACAGCAAGAAAATCATACAATAGATTATTGAACACCAGCAAGTGGATGCTAATTTTACGAACAATGCCATTCTAAACTATGAAATACACTTTAACCTCGATTGAATCGCAAGCAATTGATGTGGCCAATAGATATTTTAAACACCATTAAATTTCTTCAACATGTCCTCAACTATCCATATATACAATAGGTAATGAAACGCTGCATTAAAGAAATTTAGGCACAATTATGGAGAAAGATCATGAAATATGTTGACAGAAGATTATGTATGTTTCAGCAGAGGCATGGAGGCCATTCGCCCGATGTGTTACTCCATAAATAAGCCTATTCTATGTACTTTATGAATCAATGAAAAAATTACAATATGAAGATTAGAAGTTGTGTTTCCTATTTAATTCAAGTCTTGCGCTAATTTTAGGACACTTTTTATTTTGGTCTACTATTTTAACTTGTTACTCAAAAATACGATTTGTCATCGATTTCAACAAATTTTTCTGCAATTTATAACACAAATCTTCCTAAGCTTCCTTAATGACAAATTGGAGCTCTACCACAGTTTTGTAAAGCTACACTGGTGCATATTCCTATAAACGCACTTAATTTTTTTCTGTATTTTTGTTATATCTTTGTTGTTCTCATCCAAAAGCAAAATTTAACTATTTTAATGAGAGACAACTTAACGATACTTTTTAAAAATAAACAATTTTTTTTTCTTATTTTTGTTGTTTATATTAATTATGCGACCAAATGTTCTTGGTGCTATTTTAAGTGGAAGATTCGTATAAACGCACACTCGAAATTTGTTTTTAAAAAAGTGACCAAAAATAAAATATTATCAATTTTAGTTTTTTTGCAACCAAAGGTACGTTTCTAATAGTAATATCTCAATTTACTGTAACTTTTCCTATTTTAATCAATAAATTTCATCACTTTTAAAGATGCCTAAGGGAAATTTTTTGTCCGATCAAGAAAAGATTCAAATTAAATTTTTACACGACCAAGGATGCTTTAATAGAGAAATTGGACGTAAAATCGGTCGTTCGGAAAGTGTGGTGCGAAATTTCTTTAAGAAAGGTCAAAATTATGGAGTTCGCAAATCAACAAAGGGTAATACAAAACCAACAAGAAGACAACTTAATCTAATAAAACAAGAAGCAACCCGCAACAAATTGAATTCCACACAAATAAGGAATAAATTAAATCTTCCTGTGACTTCCAAACACGTTGCACACATTTTACGAAACGATGAAAACATAAAATGGAAAAAGCCGAAATGTAAACCAATGCTAAAAAAACATCATAAAGAAAATCGTCTATAATTCGCAAGAAAATATATGAAATGGACAGATGAGTGGAAAAAAGTAATTTTCTCTGACGAAAAAAAATTTAATTTAGACGGTCCAGACTCATACCCATGCTATTGGCACGATTTGAGATCTAAAGATGTTCGGATGTCAAAACGTAATTTCGGTGGTGGCAGTGTTATGGTTTGGGCAGCGTTTTCTGCAGTTGGCAAGTCGAAAATTTGTTTTGTTCCGACAAAAATGAATAGTTTGATTTATAACGAACTGTTGGAAGATGCTCTTCTCTCCTTTATGGACGAAAAAATGGATGAAGATTGCATTTGCCAACAAGATAATGCTGCAATCCATGTTTCTAAGCAATCGAAATCTTGGTTCAATGAACATGGCATTCCTTTGTTGGACTGGCCGGCTTGTAGTCCGGACTTAAACCCAATGGAAAACTTGTGGGCATACATGGCCCGTAAAGTTTATGCAAATTATGCCCAGAATGAAGGCATAAAGGCTGTGACAGAGCTGAAACTAAGAATTAAACAAGTCTGGGAGGAAATTGATTCCGATCTGCTTAAAAAATTAGTGGAATCAATGCCAGACCGTATTTTTGAAACAATCCATAACAAAGGATCATCCACACATTATTAATAATGCTACAATGGCTCAAACATTAAAGTGCGTTTATAGGAAAGTACCCTTAAAAATGGCTGTTAATGTCGAAAATTAAGTAAAAAAAAATAATTAAAGTACAAATGAATTTTTTTTGTAAACAATATTTTAAGTGAAGTCTTAACTAATTTAATACACAAATTTATAGCCCCCTAAATCTTTTCTTGTTTAATTTTTACCTTTTTTTTAAAAAAAGTAGTGTGCGCTTATAGGAATATGCTCCAGTGTATCTTTGGGCTTATTGTCCACAGATTTTGAATAACGTACGTGTACGAAAGATTCTACACTGTTTTTAAATCGGAACTAAATGTAAGTCATTTCATAATTTAGATATTGTGCTCCTCAAATCATTTCAATGACTTTTTAGAAAAGTGAATATCAGCGTTATGCTGTTGAAAAATGAAATGTTTAATTGAAAATATTTAAAAAGAATACATTCTTTTAAGGTGTTTCTATAAATCTATTAAAAGTAAAAATTAAATAATAATTCTGGCATTATTTAGTGCTTTACACAGTGAATTGTTCCAGGCAACATTATATAGCCATGGTTAGAAAAAATAAATCTGGGCTGTCATTCAATTTATTGGCGCTCATATATGAATGTGTGTTTGCGTGTTTAAGTGTATTCACACACACACATTATCGCTTTAGACTAAAGTGGGATTTTGGTGTTATTAAGATATTTGTTGGATGTCAGTTTTGTTTTGCTTTATATCCATTAGATAGTAACTAAGCTTACGCTTTAATAATCTTTTGTTTACCATTTGTTTTAAGTTCATTTCTGCTCTTCATGTTTTTCTATTTTTAGTTACATATTACTTCGGGTGCTGATGCCTTTCCTTTAACTATTTCTTTTCTGATTTTGTAAAAGTTAATTGAATTAACTGTAAACTCAATGTTCTAATGAAGGTTTAGATTTATTTTTTTTAAACACCTTTTATCTTTAAAATGAAAGTTGGACTTGAAAAAAACACCTGTCTTAACTTAAGCATATGAAAGGTTTTAACAAATCCAAATCAGAAATTTTATGGGAAAGACAGTTGGAAGAAGTACACAATCTGATTTTTTGATTTGATACTCTATAAGAAATTTGCAAAAGACTTTTTTGTATAGTTGAAAATAAAATCTTAAATTATTTATTAGTCTTAATGTTTAATACAAAATACCGATGAAGTCAAATATATATATGTACGCAGATTACCGAGAATTTTTTGACATTTTATATAGTATGTATGTATATAAAAAAATTATTTGTTTCTTTTGAATTTTTTCTTTAATGTGATAAATTATTATTTTTTTTTCAAAGTTAATGCAGACATTTGTTCCGAAATAAATTAAATTTAATATACAAATATAATATCCATTTCATTTGGTAACATTTTCATCAAATAGCTAAAAAGAAAAAAAAAGCAAAATGTGTATATATATAATCACATAAGTAGATAGATATGGTTCATTAATATGTTAAGAAAATATTTATGAATTTAAGTGTTAGGCCATAAAAATCACCCACAATGAACCATTAGAGCATTTAAGACATTCGTCGGCAAAAGCGTCAACGACGGCGACATTAATGATAACAGCAAACAAATAGTAAACAAATGATCGCTGGCAGATATTAAAGTGGCCCGACGGACTTCAACGGGTGGACAGACAGAAAAACTGAATTAATAGCCTCAATCTTTTTCTTCTTCAACAAGACATGCCACTATTTGTCACTCTTGACTTGGCCCACACACCGCACAAATGAAAAATCATAAAAAACCAAATGAATATATGTGAGTTTGAATTAAATGAAATATAAAAACAAAATATGTAAACGATCGAAAAAAATAAAATCTTTTCTATGTGTGTATTTCTATTTGTTCAAAAAAAAAAAAAAGTGAAATATTTGTTACCAATTTATAAAATTATATGATTCGCTATTAAGATAAAAATAGAAGATCACCAAGAGCATAATTAGCAAAAATATACTATATATGACAGCATAGGGTAGACGACTACGACAACACCCACTAATTTTACCCATTTTGATAGCTCTTGATTCTCTGCTCTTTATAATAAAATATTTGGAGCTCGTGATTTTATATACTATATAAAAAAAAAAAAAAAAATTCCAAAAATAACTTTTCTATTCTATTTACATATTTATTCAAAGTCTACGAAATTATTACAAACTACTTATATATGAATGTTAATTATTATCTTAACTACTATCTTTGTTATAATGTTTTTTACCCTTTTCCTCATTTTTGTATTTTTAGAAAAAATATAATCAGCGAAAGTAGACCCTTCCAAAGCATGTACTGGTTTGTTAATCGGTTGAGTGGTTCTCGAGTTATTAAATGACGAACATAGGGCAACTTATTTTTACATATATGTGTATAGAAATAGAGCATATATACTGTAGATAGCTTTTACTTTTACCCGGTGTTTTGTTTTCCGCATTTTGGCTGATAATGGTCGATAGCGAATAATTGTTATTCTCTATCTATAAAAAATTCCCATGTTTTTGACTGATGGTTTGTATTGACTGTGAATTTTATCAGACCATATTCTGAAGCCTTAGCTGTAACCGTTCTCAAGATATACAAACATCAATATTTAGTTTTTTGGGTGATACCATGCCCACTTATCTGAATCCGCCCATGTTTTGTGCGATGATTTGAAGACTTTTACTCTTTTACCCTTTTGAAGATATAGACAAATAAATATTTACTTTATATGGGCGTGGCAACGCTCAGTTGGAATTTTTCAAATTTATATAGCCCCCTAGTTCCTTCCAGACATACAGAGATACACTTTTAAAAATGGCAAAAAAATCGGTTCAGTCTTTTAGCTGTCTATAAGGGACAAACAAACAAACATACATACACGCATTCCGTTTTACATATATATATAAGGGCAACATACATAAATAACGGGTGGGCCATCTATCGCTTTAAATTTGAACCAGTTGATATTTAGAATCTCGCAATACTTATGTCATTATCTCCACGTTAGGATTTATTGGAAATTTATTTCCAAAACAAAGAGAATTGGTCAAAAATTGCAAGAAAATAAAAGAAAAATAAAAAATAAAAAAATTGCAAAAATCATCTTTTCGGGTGAAGCTCATTTTCATCTTGGTGAGTACGTTAATAACAAAATTGCCGTATTTGGGGCTTAGAAAACCCAAACGTGGTCTTACAGAAGCCAATGCACCCATTACGATTGAATGTTTGGTGCGGCTTGTGGAGCGGAGGCATTGGCCTATATATCTTTGAAAATGAGGACGGCATAATAGCCGATTTTTTTGTGCCCGCTCTTCATGGTATTGATGTGAATGATGTTTTGTTTCAACAGGATGGTGCAACTAGCCACACATCTCTAGCCACAATCGATTTATTTCGTCAAACGCGATTTGACACCGTTGGCCTATTTTCTGTGGGTCGCCGTTAATGACAAGTGTTATGCCGACAGATCAGAGACAATTGAGCATTCGAAGGCCAACGGCAGCCAAACGAATGCAATAATATTTCATTTCTAACTGGAACAATTATACTTCACAACAAAAACTAAATTTGGCTAAATTTCAAACAGTTTTTGTTTTATTGCATTTTTAAATTTAAACTTTTAAATGGCCCACCCTCTATTTATAACTTATATATGTATCAATTGTTTAAAGCAAAAAAAATACTAAATTTCATCGCATTATAATTCAAAGAAAAATCGACATATTGATACAGTCTGTTGATATCTCTGCAGCATTTAATGAATGGATCCGAGTTAGCATACTTAGTTCGTTATAAATGCTTTAATTACAACTGGAGAATAGTAGCGTGTAGGACCCTGCGGCATGCAAAAATATATATTTGCAATTAAATAATCAGAGCAAAATTTTCCTTTAATTCTATTTAAATCTAGCGTATCATTTATCATAGTTCTACGGCTAATGAAGGAGCAAGTTTAGCCATGTATGTAGGAAGAAAAAGTGTATTCTGTTGAAATCAGTGTGGGAAAAATAATAAAAATTGGTTTTTGAACGGATTAAATTTCGTTTAAATAAATCATATATATTGGAACCCATATAATTGAACCATATTCCAGAAAAGGACACACTAAGGATGTGTGCAGTTGTGTTTTATACTGAGGGTCGTCAAATTCCTTAGCCCATCGTTTGGTGAAACCAAGCAGACATTTTGCTTTACTTACAATTAAAGAAATATATTCATATATACATACATACATATGTATGTATGTACATATGTACACACATAATTTCTGCGACAATGGAGACTTCTCTTAATCAAAAAGCTGCACCCGATTCTACTTTTACACTCATTGAAAGTTATGTGGTGATACCGCTGTTGAAAATTGTCAGATGGTCTGGCCTGGAATTGAATCAAGGACTTCTTGGTTGATAGACGGGTGTCTTACTTAACATACCACAGCGTCCACAATTAAAGTAATATGCTGTACAATACTAAGTTCAGGATCAAGTAAGATTCCAAGATCAGTGAAAGTACCAATATTCTTCAGTTCAAAACGACTCAAAAAGTATTTAACGTTTAAACGTCTCCTTCGGAAGAACACGTATACTTGCACTTTTTGAAATTTAGCTGCAATAAGTTCTGATCAGTTCAGTAGTGTAAAGAATCTCAGTCATTCTGAAGGAGCATATGACCGTTATAGTCTTAGTAGCTCAAAAATATTTTAATATAATCAGTGTACATTAGTATGGACTACTTCTTTATTATATTATTTAGTCGTTAATAAATACAGGAAATACTAGTGGTCCAAGATGTCTTCCGTGGGAAACACCTGACGTAATAGGAATAGGCAAAGATGTAAGATTTTAAACATAATGTTCTGCTTTCTATTAAAAATTATGAATTGATCCAATTTAAACAATTCCGTGTAGCTTCCTCCACACCAACAATAAGTTCTTGCAAATTGATATTTTTTGGATAATTTGAAATTGAAAAAAGTTTAAAACTTGCTTATAATCACAGAATTTTTTATGGACTGTTCTACTCTTTTTGACCCATAAAATATTTTGCACTTTTTGTTTTTATTGCATAACTTTAGTTGTAAACATTATTTCCTATGTTTTTTAATAATCTGATGATTTTCTTACGAAGTGCCTTACCAAATAGTCTCTATAACTCAGTCAATTTCCATCCGATTTTTAAAAATGAAGCATCATTTTATTTATAAACTTACTATCTTAATAAATCTAAAGGTATTATGGTTTCTGTATAAAATAGCGTGAAAAACATCTTGTAACTTGGAAAAATAAGAATGAATTGAATATAAAATATGTTTGCCCGATAAATACACACAGTTTATTATGTAAAGTATACAACGTTTGATGGGTATGTTCTTTTCAAATCCGCCTAGAATCCTAAAATCGGTTAATATTTAGCTAAAATATTAGCTTATATGTGCTCGAAGGTACCATTGTATATGGTAGCGAGCTGTATGTGGTTACTTATAGTTGAGCAACCTTTTTACGGTAAACGAATATTTATACATAAGAGAAATTTCGTTTTTTAGAACATAATTGACAAAAGATCATATCCGGTTTGCATTAATACTGAATAAAAAAATTTTCAAATTTTTCACAAGTCCTTAATTCTTATATATAAAAAATAAAATAAATTTTTATAAAAAAATGTGTCTAAAATAAAACACCCATGCAGTATCACTCGATTACTTCAATAGTGTTATAGCTGAATATACACGATTGTTTAGAAGAGCAGTTTTTGTTTTCCATTGCACATTTTTTTGGGTCTAAGAAGAAAATAACATTTTGATTCAGAAATTATTTCTTATACAACATCGACCTGTCAATATACTATACGTACATACATAACATACATATGTATGTTCATTGTAAAATTTTCCAATCTTTTCTCAACATATTCAAGTAATTTTCTTTTATAAAGATGTACACATACATATATACAAATCTCATTAAAATTATTAGGGGCATTAAATTAAAAAGGGTCCGCCATCTAAAGTTTTTTTTTCAACTAGTGCTTATTTCGTGAATGGTAACACTTAGCTCATGTCTGATTTGACAGATAATTAGTTTTATCCTTCCGCTGAACGAATATGGTTGCGTACCCGCACGCATACATTGAAAAGTCGATAGACCCAAGACGAGTCACTGTTTGGTGCGGATTTTTGTCCAGAGGCATAATTGGGCCATTTTTATTCGAAAATGAGAAAGGAGTGCCCGTTACAGTCAATGGCGATCGTTATCGGACCATGTTGACTGAATTTTTGTTCACAAAAATTGAAGAGGAGGATATTAGCAACATTTGGTTTCAACAGGACGGCGCTACGTACCACACAGCCGAAACTACACTCGATGTTTTGCGCCCTGTTTTTGAAGATCGCATTATCATCAGCCGCAGAGCTGATATCGTTTGGTCACCTTGGAGCTGCGATTTGACACCGTTGGACTATTATTTGTGGGGTGGCGTCAAAGATAAGTGTTACGCCAACAAGCCAGAGACAAGTGATGCTTTAAAGGACAATATTCGTGAAGCCATTGGTGAAATACAGCTGCACACAATCGATAATGTGCTTAAAAATTGGACCGATCGTGTAGGATACTGCATGGCCAGCCGAGGCAGCCATTTAAATGAAATTATTTTCCATTATTAACCGGAAGGATTGTACTTTCAAATAAAAAAAGAAATTTTAGAAAATTTTCAGTAGTTTTTTTTATAGCATTTAAAAAAAAAAATTATTTGCCGGACCCTGTAGTTAGTTCTTGAATCTCGTTTTAAATAAATATTGACGCCTTTTATGAGTTTGCTTTTAATGCTACTAAATATTTTATGAAAATGTATTCCTAGTATAACATAATATGTCTCCAACTCTTCAAAAATATTTAAATTATGATCCACAAATGATAAGTTATGCCTTGTCACTAATGATGACTACTATCATTCGAAGGGCAGGAAGCAGGAAGCAGGAAGCTTCAAATAAGGACTTCCAACATTTTAGATAAATTTATTTTCAAAAATTTGTAAAAGATCAATTTGTTTGTTATATATTAAAAAAACTTCTAGTGGGTTCCGATCGATCCTTTTATTTCAAATATAAGAAAATTAAAAGAATAAAAGAAAATAATTTTTGAAAAGCCTACATCGCTTAGTGTTTATGATGAACAATGAGAGCCAGTACGATAACGATGATACTCTCTCAGTCAATGAGCTGCACCTAATTCTATTTTTAGACTCATGGTAAGGAACCTACAGTTTAACGCCGGCTCCGAACGGCAAATGCATTTGAGAAGTTTTCAATAGTAGTAATACTCGCAACCAGTTAGT
Organism: Wohlfahrtia magnifica; assembly: GCA_023159175.1. Lineage (NCBI taxonomy): Eukaryota > Metazoa > Arthropoda > Insecta > Diptera > Sarcophagidae > Wohlfahrtia > Wohlfahrtia magnifica. Next base: position 503,066 of record JAKWBJ010000216.1, on the reverse strand, counting down.
AGCTAATGTTATGAGGTGACTGCTGTTGAAAACTTTTTTTTTCAGATGGTCTGCCCTGGTATTGAACCGAAGACTTTCTGCTGGGTAGGCGAGTGTCTTACCTACCATACCACAGCGGCACACACTGAATGGAAATATTTCTCAGTTATTTTATTTTACAGTATTCTTTTTGTGGCACATATTGAGCAAAATAAGATTAAAATAGAAAAACTTCCTCTAAAGTAGTCGTAAAAACTATTAATTTTTATATTTCTAACTGAACTAGAGTGAAAAACGTTGATTTTGGTTTTCGACAAATTTAGACATTAAATACCCCACTGTGCTATGCATTGGTGATACGACGCCTACTTATCCAATTTCGCCTATTTCGCGGCTTAGGCAAAATTCAGAAATTTCTACTTCAACCGTTCTCACTTATACGATTCCAACTTTTCGACTGATGATTTGCACTGATTATGAAGCTATTTATACTAACTTTCTTAACTGTTACCATTTTGGAGATATAGAAAAATAACGTTTATTTTATATGGACGTGGCCACGTCCATTAGTTACATTTTGTACCCTTTTTTCACATTTTGTAGGTTCTTCTTTTAAGCTGTATACAGTCTTAAACAAACACACATTATATACATAGTTGGCGTCTGAGTATATACAGATTTTATCCAGTATGATTTCTTCAATTCCTTCTTTTTGGCTGATGTCAATAGATAACGTAGCTATAATAGTTGTCGTTCTCGACAAAATTCTATATTTAGTATGAATGGAAGGCCCACTAATCCAATTCGCCCAGTTACTGACAGATGATGTGTATTGCTCACGACGTTCCTTGACCCCAATTTAGAAGCTTCTGCTATTGCCGCTCTAAAAATATACAAAAATTAATATTTACTATTTGTCCAAATCGGGCCAATTTTTTGCCAGATAATTTGCAATAACTATGAAGTCATTCAGACCAAATTCTAAAGCTTTTGCTCCAGCCGCTCTCAAGATATACAGAAATCAACATTTATTTTGTATGAGACGTAGGTCCCACGGTCGCTTGTCCAACTCCGCCCACTTTTTGACTGTTGATTTGTATTGACTGATTATTTTCATATTAGATTAAATTCTGAAATTTCCAAGATATACAGAAATCAATATCTGGTTTGTATGGGAAATTTGTATAGGCTACAGTTCTTTCCAGACATACAGAAAGATACTGTAAAAATTTTAAGAAAATCGGTTTAACCGTTTAGCTGTCTATAAGGCACAATAAACAAACACACATTTTGCTTTTACTTTTTACTTTTGCTGTGTAAATTTCTTAAAGTTTAGTTAAGAAATTACAAATGTATTGAAAAAAGTAAAGCATTTTTTAACGCTGCTAAGTAGCACTGGAGACCACTGTGCTAAGTATTGGTGATGCGACGCCTACTTATCTAAGTCCGCCAAATTCAGAAACTTACACTTCAACCATTCTCAAGATATATGAAAATCAATATTTAGTGTGTATAGAATGTACCATGCCCACTTATTCGATTCCGCCTACTTTTTGATTGATAATTTTTGTATTGATCAATAAACTATTGGAACTAAATTTCCTACTATTACTATTTTGGAGATATAGTCAAATAATGTTTATTTTATACGGGCGTGAAACCGCTCCTTCCGCACATACAGAGAGATACTGTAAAAATTGCAAGAAGGCATAAACTAGCAAATATACATATGTACATACGAACCAGGGTTGGCAACCCACTGGGTAACCCAATTAAACACATCCGGTTTTTATTGGGTATTATATTTAAAAAAACCCGGGTGGGTTTTCTTTATTTAAAGTAATTCGTAGTTTATTTACAACAAAAATAAGTATAATTTACGTATTGGGAGTACAAATTATTTCGGTCCGTGTTATTAACTCAAAGCGATAATTAATTAACAAATTTATTAAAATAAAAATGTGTGATATCACTTAAAACTTTTCCCCATCTCCGAGCCAATTTCTGAATTTGTTTTTAGCAAAACTTCTCATCTTTTGAGAAGATCCAACTTTGAAGCCGATTTTATTTTTCTTGAAAAGAAGTCAATAGTCAGAGAAATGAACGTTCGGACAGCTCGGCGGGTGCGGCATATGATCGTTTCTGACAATCGTTTGACAACTTTTGTGACGTGAGGCCAAGCGTTGTCATGCAAAAGAATAACTTAATCAACAAAATTTTAATTTTAAATTTTAATTTAAAAAAACCCGGATTTTTGCCAACCCTGATGCAAACACACATTCATATGATTGTTTTTTTTAATTTTTACCTAATTGCCGATTTTGAATTTCTGAAAGAAAAACTCTTTAGGAAAACTGCTATTTTTATTTGTATTTGGTCAAAAGATTTGGATTTGGTCGAAAGTTATATTAAAATATTTTAAAAAGTATGCCTTCAATTATTTAATTAATTTTTTGTTGTCACTGGTTGATAAATCGATGAACGTGTTGTTTAAAACATGAAATCGAATCATTTCCTAATAAAATAAAAGAAAAAATTTCTTAAGTTTGTCTATATTTTATTTTGTAGTGTTTTTTTTTTTAACTTTAGTTCTTTTGGTTTTACTTTTAGCCAGTACTAACGACTAAAATCTAACAAATAATATCGGATGTTTTTGCCAACATTTTGGCTCCAATTCAAAATAATTTTTATCAGACGATCAATGACGTATACACGATAATTTCATTTTATATAAAGGCTTCTATACGAAATTTGCATTAATTTTAGCCAAACGTCCCATTCGTCTCCACCTCTTTTATTATTATTGAACTCGAATAGCCAAAAAAAAAATAATTATAATGCCCGTAAATTTGAAAATAATGAGAATAAATTAAAAGGCAAAAAAGTTTCGAATATCGCGATAGTCTGCCCGGCCAGTTAGTTGAACACCCTCTTAGTGCTTATATGGCAGTCGATGTTTGGATGGATGGATGGATGGCGCTGGTGTTGTCTGCCAGTCATTCGTCAGCGTATGTGTATATATCTATGAAGGTGGCGTGACATTTGTAGTCATGGTTTTGCAAAATATTTGTGCAAAATATTTTTTATGTTTAGAATTGGTGCAGTGCAGTAGTATTCAGGAGAAATGATAACATCGTTCAGCTGCATTAAATTTTTTTTATTTTTTTATTTTGTAATTTTTAGCTTAACGGATTTTAATGACGTCGTTTATTGCTTGTCGCTGCCTTTAATTTCAATTTTACGATATTATTCTTCTCTTATATGTTGCTATTGCCGTTTATGTGTTCATGGCTAAACAAACAAGTCACTGTGGGCAGTTGCTAAGACTTGCCGGCATCAAATATGTTTTTTTTCTTTTTGTTTTATTACCGGTTTGATGTGAACAAATTTTAGCTTTGCCCCTCTATTGCTCCCTTTCTAAAACATCTGGCAACCAATATCTGGTCGAAATATTATTATATGAATAATAAACGACAGACAAAAGTGTGTATCTATCTACTCATAGATATTGGAATGTAGCGACACAAATAGTTTCATTTCATTTTATGCAAACACAAATAAATACTTATTCAACACATATTTAATTGTATTTCTTTCTGGTATTTACAATTGTTTTCGTTTTTTTTTTCTTATTTTTTTTTATCTGACTGTATGTCTAGCTGTTTGATTGTTCACTACAGTTCTCCTACAGTTACATTATCAAATCATACATTTGATAAAAAAATTTACACAAAATATTTTTGTATTTAAAAAGTAAGAAAGAGCTGAAGCTAAATTTGATTAAATGCTGCCGTACATTATAAGTTTCTTTTTTCTTTTAGATTAGAGTATATCGGCAAAATTCTTAATCAGTCTCATTAAGGTTGTCTATTTATTTGGTTAAAAGTTCCCAACTGCCTTAGAAAAAGAAGTACATGTACTTGATATTTTTGTTTAATTTTGAGAGAGTACTGACATACTTTATTTAACCTATTGTTACGTTTTTACCTTTTAAAAACGTGTATTTATCAGTTCGCAGATTGTAGTTAAAATAAAATATATTTTTGTGTTTGGTTTTTATTTAAAATCCTTTATTCAGCATAGTTTTGTGCACCACTGCTTGTAACCTTTTCACAGGCAATAACAATTTTCCATTCTTAATTACTCCGTCTGTTTACACTCTTGTAAACAACAACAATTACTCGACAGATCTTTTTGCTTAAAGATCTTCCAGCCCGATCGTAGTTATAACTTAGGTTCGATCACAATCTTTTCAACCAGAGGTTATCCACACTTAACTCTCTTTACCGAGTTAGCTCCAACTAAACTGGTTTTTACTTCACTACTAGATTCACGAGTTTGCTCTTTATAAACACTCTTCACACCAATTACACATTCGCTGAGTTAACTTTTCTTAAAAAGTGATCGTTGTTCGCATCGATGTGCTTTTTACATGGCTGAGTAAATAATACATCGAAAGCTCTCGAACCTCTCGATATTCCAGATAGATTCCGTTTCTTTCTTTTAATTTATTTTTAGTTCTTTTGTAGCCATGCGTATGTGAACATCTACCTCTTTCAGCTCTTCGTATTTATTGTTGCTTGTTTATTGTCTGTTACTTGTTTTCTTTGCTGCTTAATTACTGTTGTTGCCGTGTTATTTTTATTTATTTTATCTCTGCTAATGGTTGCTGTTGTAGATTTGGTTATTTGTAAACAGCACGTATAGTTGTTCTTGCAGCTTTTGTTTATTTTAGCTATGTATTAAACGCTGTGGTGCCCAACCTTATTTTCGTAACAATATGTTGTATACTGACATGACTATTTTTAAATCCTAAGCAAACGTTTTTAAACGTATAGCGAGGGTTAAGTTCTTGGTGATGGTCTGAAAACAAGAATTTTATCAGGGTTTTTTTCGAAACAAATTTGATATGTATTTAATTTAGTGATAACGTTAGACCTGCAGTTTCTATGTAACAATTAGCTTGTGTAATAATTCAAGTCGAATGATGACAATATAGTTTACTTTCTTCACAAGAAGGAATAAATAAATAATAAAAATTATTAATTGTGCCAATTCACAATCTGTGCGGTATTACTATTGTATGATGTTTTTTTTATTATCGAAAGGTTCCTCCAAACTTTTACCCGCTTTTGCCAGACTATTCAATGCTCATCCTCAGAATAATCTCAATTGAGCCAATATGAAGCAGATAGTATATGTTCCAAATCACAAACGCAAACTCCAAAATCGGCCTTACGAGGAAAATATATAGTACATCTCTCTAATATAACAAAAGGACCAGTAAATTATCTTGTCCATCTTTTCACAAAACCAAGGCTTACTAATCATCGAACTAATATGATCAATGAAAGAGAGCTAGCGAGATAATGGTTTTCAGAAAAGAAGAAAAATAATGGAAAATGTGGACACAACATTCCATGTTGATTCAACATGATTTTGCAACAAAACAAAAAAAAAAACATTTTTTAATTTGAAAATAACAAAAAATCATGTTAAATTAATATAGTAGTTCTAGTTAAATCAAAGTGATAATCATGTTGAAATAATGTGAGATCCTTATTGTGTCAACATTGTGAAAAGTTAAAACAGCTTGAGTTTCATGTTGAATCAATATTGAATTAAGGCTTAATTAACTCTAAAATCGTTTCAAAATAATATGATTTTTATATTAAAATAACATGAAGACAAGTTGAAATAATACAAAATTCCATGTTAATTTAAAATGATTTCTACATTCCTAAATTAATACAAGCTTTACTAAACTTGCTATATTTGGGCCATATAGATCCATATTAAAGATTTTAGTATATATGGATACTTACATATCATTGCATTAATATAGAAAGGGCCTATCTCGACTTTTTTCAAAATTGCGTTTTTAGCTCTTTCTGGCAGTGTACTTCAATATACCTTTCTTAGAAAATTGCGTGATCTATTTTTGAAAATAGCGGTTTTATAGCTTATTACAGAAAAGCCCTAACTCATTCATTATGTTTTTTTTTTCCTACAAATAAACAAATAAAAAAATTTTCTTCCTATAAACTTGAAAAAAATAGAAAAAGAACCTAGCACTAAATTTATTGCTCGCTTTTAGCCAAAATTGCGTTTTTTCTTGAATCGAAGATTTTTTTGCTTCTATAGTTTTTTCCTTCTCCTGTAATATATTAAAAAAATCGAGATACGCCCTTTCTATATTAAGCCAACGATAACATATAAATATGTATGTATATTATGGAGATCGATTATTCGACTTTTTTAAAAAACCGGTTTTCGAATAATTCGAAAAGTATAACTTTAAAAAACCGGTTTTCGGTTAATAATAATTCATATAACCAGTTATCTGGTTCCTTTATTTAAATAAAATTGTTCTTAATTCTCGAAGCGCAGAGCTAGACTACGTCGTTTATTTATAAGCAGAGGTTGATGGAAAACTTAAAATTAAAGTGGCAATCAATACTAACAATAATTCTAACAAATTTCATAAGGACTATGCCAAAACGGTGTGCGAAGGCCATAAAAAAGTTTATTACACAAAGTACTGAACAATGCTTAAGTTTCGAACAGCTACTCAAGGAGCCAATTTCGTTTTTGTTGTTTTACTTGGTAGACAATGGAAATTAAGGTTTGTTATTATAATTACAATTTAGGTGCCTAAGATAACAAAAATTAAATGATTCAATTTGAATAAATCTATTAGTAATATACGAGTCCTTAATTGCATCGCCAAGAAAATTTGGTTAGATATCAGGCAGCACTGTATGTAAATTTATGCACCACGTATTTAATAGTGTGTGTCACTGTGGCATGTGAGGTAAGAACTCACCTTCCAACCAAGAAGTCGTCGATTCAATTCCAGGTACCATCTGACAATTTTCAACAGCGATATCACCTCACACAGCACTACTAGCAACTGGTTAAGTGTACTTACGATTAGATAGATTATATATAAATGATATACAGTGCACATTTCAGAATTAAATTTTTTTACGTGTTTATTTTATTTTATTCATTTCTGTCCTAATATATCGCATGTGGTACAAGGTAAACGTAGCATTAGTTGAATTTAGTTTTGTTCGTTTCAGTTCATTAACTTTGTATTAAAATAGAGCAAAACCCCAAAAAAAATGGCTGAACAGTAATTTAGCAGATATTGAAAAAAAACTTTCAACAAGAAAAAAGACAAAACTATTTCTTTATTTTATTTAAAACTAAGTACTTTTAGTATAACCCTTTAGTTTTTCTTAATACCATCTCCACATCCCCTTGGCATACTCTTTATAAGTCCCACGCAACGTTCCTTTGGTATTGCTCACCATTTCATTCAGATTTCTATCCATATATCACTAACATTTTTAGGTTTAACAACAACAATGCTCAACATCATTCCATGATTTCACTACAGAACTGAGATCTACTGATTGGGCTGGCCAACTTTCACTGTACGTGAAATGTGTTTCGGAAAAATATCATGCATTAAACACCATCTGGGTGGTATGTTTTACTTTGAGTCATTGTGTTCAAAAAAGCGTGTTTTTTGAAGAGGTATAGAACTCTAAGTTGGCATTACTTTTCAAGATGGCCACCGGTTTAACACCTGTCAAGTAATTTATTCTCAGTTTGGTTTGGCAATTCATCATGAATAGACTCACGCCCGGCGTAGATTCATCGAATGGGCCCAAAACGAGATTACCGTTGTTCCCGGTTTTCATAAACGAATTTTGTTTAGCGATGAAGCGCACTTCTGGTTGAATGGCTACGTCAACAAACAAAACTGCCGCATTAGGAGTGAAGGTAATCCTCAGGTGTATGCGGAAACACCGTTACATCCAGAAAAAATGATTGTTTGGCGCGCTTTATGGGCTGGTGGAATCATTGGTCCGTACTTTTTCAAAAACCATGGTGGCCAGAACGTTACAGTCAATGGTGATCGGTATGATTACTAACTCTTTTATTCCTGAATTGAATAGCCATAATGTCCAGGAGATGTGGTTTCAACAAGACGGCGCAACATGTCGCACAGCTAGTGCCACAATAGATGTATTGAAAGACACGTTTGGTGAACGCCTAATGTCAGGTTTTGGACCTGTGAATTGGCCTCCAAGATCTTGTGATTTAACACCGCTAGACTACTTTCTGTGGGGCTATGTAAAGTCATTGGTCTATGCGGTAAAGCCACAAACGCTTGACCATTTGGAAGACAACACAAATGTTGGAAAAAGTCATCGAAAATTGGACGTCCAAATTAGACTACATCCGCGCCAGCCGTGGCGGTCATATGCCAGAAATCATATTTAAAATATAATGCCACAAGATTATCTTCAGATAAATAAAATTCATGTCAATCGAATAATCCATCATTGTTTTATTGTAACTTAAAGTTCTATACTTCTATAAAAAACACCCCTTATTTCCTTCTAAGGTTACTGATCCATTTGCATACCTATTTTGATTATAGGACCAATACCGTGCTTAAACCGGCACCATGCTTTGCTGTCATTGCGTGCTTGAAGAACGCCATATATAACATTTTCGATCAGATTCAAACCGAAAAAGTGTGGATTCATCATTCCAGAGGTCATTTTTCAAATAGAGGTGTATGCTCAAGCAAAATAAAATTCGAAACTTGAAGTTTCTTTTTTTCAATTTTTTCTTCTTCTAATGGCTTGCGAGGAGATGTCAATACCAAATTTTGTTCAAAAATTCCCTTTGAATTTGAGTTGAGAATTTAAAGCTGATTTAGAACTTATTTGATGAATAACTTCACGCTATGCCTTTTTGTACTGTTTACCTTTACCAATTTCTATTTATTGTTTTATGGTTTTTATTAAAATTTTTGAAATTAATCATTCACAAAATTTAAAAATTTTAGATTTTAAGCAAAAAATTAGTGAAGTGTATTCAGATTCGTAAAATGTGCTAAATAAATTAAACATAAAAATTAAAACCGCCAATTAAAATAAAAAGAAGTTATGGTACATGCTCAGCACATCGCAGACAACACATGTAGGTATAAATACTTTACTTAACTTTGATATCTGGAAAAAATATACGCTTTTTAATGCAGCATACATGAGTGGTGTCAACCCAATGTCCACCACTATATACTGTGACCTTCAACTACTATAAAAGGGTGTACAGTCAAACCATTATTGTAATACTTTTCTTGAAGTTCAAATACTACCTTTTCGTAATCATTTATCGAAATAAGATGGGCGACAAAGCGAGTTGTGTTTTTAATATTTTTTTTTAGATTTGTTGTCTCTAATGTGTAGATTATAACTGCCAATTTTTACCATGAACAGGCTACATTTACTGAAGAGAAAATGATTTCTGTTCGTTCAAAGTCTATGTATATTAATTTATAAAATAAAAAATAGTTAAAAAACTCTCTTGATAGAGAAGATTTTAAAGCTTGTACAATTGATTGCTCAAGTTCTCCACTAGTCGCCTGGAGGCTCCGATCGGAATCATCGAAGTCTTTTGTTTTGCTTTTGGTTTATGTATTTACCATAAGAATTCGCTTTTCTTCCTAGTAGTACGAAGTAGTATTCCCAAAAAATTAAAATATAATATGGCAAGCTTTTGTAATAAAATAAAAAAATTAAATACGTACTCTTATTTGACAAAGAAAGTTTAGTTCTGTTGTAGCAATTGGTTTTTGCAATATAAAAAGTACAGTATCTTTGAACTTAGAAATCTCTTAACTAAAATTCTATAGTGGCAAATGAACTAGTTTTCTTTGTGTACAAATATTCGTATGTGCGTGTTGTACATATTTCATAAATATGTACATACTTGTCAAAAAAGGTTTAACGTTTTTTAAATAAAAGAAATTCAACAATTCGTCTAATTTAGAATATGCACACTTCTTTTGAGAAACTTATTCACTAAATAAATTAATATTTGCTTGTCCGAAATCACTTACTAAGTCCAGTTCACATATACATAAATAGGTTGTAAAACAAAAAAATGTAAAAAAAAATTGAAAATTAAAACGTGTACAATATGCACAATTTTATTTTTACACTAACAAGTTGAAATGAACAGTGTTGAATATGAAAATAACCTGTACAACTATTGATTTAATATGAAACAATGTTAAAATAAAATTTTTATTATAAATTTTCAACACTTAAAATTAACATTTTTTCATGTTGATTTTACTTTGGGTTCTTTTCTGTGTATATGGGAAAATTCCACATATATACGCACTTTTCCACTTTAAGCTTCATCAAGCTAGTACTACATCAATCGACAAAAACATTAATATATTCTTTCTTCGTTACAGAGTAAGAAAATATTCAAACAAAAATTTTTTAAATTGTATTAAAATTTTACGACATACTATGATACAACAATACGATACATTATTCTTTTTTTATTTTGAAAGTTTACTACATTACATGGTTGGCTTAATTTGAGTGATACCCTCGAAACAGAGGGTCAATTAGCACCATTTTGTCGTTTCGGTACCACACTAATTTGCATCCACAAAATAAAGACTACTGAGGCTGGGAAGTTTCACATTTAGCGTCGACATAGTGTCAGCTGGTGAAGAGAAAAAGGGAGTAACCCGCTTGCCTGGCTGAGATTATGTCCTCAAATTTTATATAATATGAAAATACTCAACAAACTTCATTACAAAAGGTCATTTGCTTACGTTCTTGTTTGTGTACCACTTGTCTGTCTGACAGAAGACTTGTAATAGAAAAAGAGAGTTACAAACACTTTATAATATCAGCCACGATGGCAATGTAGGGTATAATGAAATAGCACATTGCCATTTAATTCCCACGAATAGAAGAAATATTGAAATATTTTTTAAAATATGGGGTTATGCATTAGGGGGGCACTCGTATTTATATTTATCTGTACTGAGTGGTACACTTGATACACTGATTGTTAATATACAATATCATTTGGCAAAGTGAAGGTTTTTTATCTCATGTATCTCTCCCATGTGCACACAAATGAACAAATATATCTGTTATATATTTATTTTAATTTTTGTAACCTTAATAAGTTTATATATACTAACCGTACGTACGTAGGTTTTTCGAAAGAAAAAAACAGAAAAAATGTATATTTTTGTGTTATTCAAGTATTTTTTCAATTCTTTTATTGTTGTTGCTATTATTCTCTTTTACTATTATCTGTAAATAACTATGCGTATGCACACACTCTGTCACATATGAAATTAGTTAGCGTACAAAAGTGTACTGTAAGTATCTGTAAGTTTCTCAAGGTGTACATAGATTCCATTGTTGTTTTATCTCAGGTATAATAATAGTATATATCGGCGTTTTATTTAGTTTTACTTTTTTAATGTTTCATATTAATTTTTTGCTCAAGTTTCCCATTCCAGTACACTTTTTGTTAAAAAAGTTAAATAAGATTTAAAAACAGTATTGTGTAAAACTAAGTAATTATTTATTAATAATTCCTGTAATGATCCACAGTTAATCCATTGGGCCGTAACAGACACCTTTCAGCATTATCTGTGCAAATCTAATCAAAGTCGTTCTATTAGAGGCATTTTCTTTTCCTCTCTGTGGATTCAGTTCTATTTAGTGTGCACAATAGATTTTTATGTCGCAAAAAAGCTCTGAATGGGTTTTGGAATCCCTAACTGTTGGCTCACAGCCATACAAATGTGTAGACTATGCACACAAGTTAAAGATGTTAATTAATGGGTTGAAAGAGAGCGTCATAAGCGTTTTAGTAGCGCAAAAAATTGGCTGCTTAGGCTTAATCTATTTCGGATGTCAGCATTGGATCCTCCGAATACCGTAAGCAAACGAACGAAAATTCTTCCAAATTTTAATTCCGAATTTGAAACCAGTTTCTCCTGGTGAAACAACGTCTGTGAGCCAAGAGAGATGTCGTTGGCGTAGTTGAGACTTGTGTTAAGCGCTAGGTTCTATGCCTAGTTTAAAAGCCTCAAAGAAGTATGGATGTGGTTTATGAACATTACATCGCTTCAATTGTTGCACAGTGTCAGGTCAACTTTTTTCGAATTATTTATGATACTCTTTATTTTAGTTAATCCGTTGGCTGGGAGATTAAAATTTCGCTTGTTTGTTTATTACTTAACAATAAAATCGTTTTAATGATCCTGTTAACCTTATTTCTTAGCACTAATTGTGCAATCTTATAATTTTTAATGAACACCGATGAGGAAACTGATAAAAATAAACTAATAATCAAAAACTAATAATTAAAACTTAACTTTAGCATGCTTCTTCGACATCTTTTAGACATTTATGACACACATGATATCGTGACAGACGCTGACAATGGTAAGTTATCATTAGCACACGATAAATTGTCGTGTCATGTCATACATGGCTTCTTAACGTAAATGTCCAAATTTTAAAAGATGACAAATGCTTATTCTATCTTGCAGGCATCCGTATATTAGTGAGATCTAACAGACAATATCATCGGGAATCATTAGTGCTTTATTCATTAAGGGGTAACAGACAAACTCCTGCAACGCTAGGCATGTAGTCGACTCATAAAAGATAATCTCGCCGAATTTCAGTATAATTTGGTTCATAGCCATAATATCATATACCTAAACCTAGCGGTTTAATTGATTCCTCAAATAGTTAAATCCTGCCCACTGTGCAATCTATTTATGGTAAATAATAATGAGTCTAAAATCTTTACTAAGCTCAAAACATGAGAACGGTTGGACCGATTCTGCTAATTTATTTTTTTATATTTTCATTAAGGTATAGGAAAGGTTCTAACGGCGAGAGAACTCAAATTTCAACTAGATGGTGCACAGTATGTCATCTAGAACAAACTAGCTGTCAAAAACAGCATTAACAATTCTGCAAATTGTAATCAGAGCGTGCTTAGGTAATTAGAATGGCGGCTAATGTGTCAAAACATTTATTAGGGTAAGAATAAAATATTACCAAAGTAAATCTATGAAATTTGTTGCATTTGCGCTATTTATGTGAATACTTTTCACTAGTTGTTTGTTAATGTGAAGTGGTGAATTAGCGATGGGTTCAATAACCAAGGGTAAGTTGTTTTTTTTATACTTCTATATTTGATATTGTTCAGCCCGTTACTTAGAAAAGGAATTCAAAAGACGATAAAATCCTCTCATTTCCACGTTCTAATTTTTTTATAAAACGTAACATATACCACTGTAGCTGAAAATACATTTAAAATTGCTTGCCCGAATCTGGCCCTAAATGATTTATTTTCATTTTAGCAGAAATCAGTTTTACTGTATCCAAAATATAAATTTTTAATAAATAGGTCAAAACTATCAGTACTATAGAAATATTGCGACTTTTTACTTTGCTGCCTCAAAACATGATCTGGGAAGCTGATATGAACAATCGGCGAAGGATATCATGGCAGTTATATCCAAATTTTCTGCAAAACTTTAAAAAACATAGACATATTGATGCCTTGGATTAATCATGATCTGGTTTTGAATATGATTGACGGTAAAGTTAGTAATGTATTGACTGAAAATTCTTCAACACTAGGGAATTTGTCGCTAACAAAGGGAAGCTTAGTTTGGTTGTCTGCTTCACATTAGCTACCGCCTCGAATTTAAAAACGTTAATTAAGTGTTGCTTCTTATAAAGCTAATGTGAATCAGCGTTCTTTAAGTATTTAAGAATGCTTGAAAGAAGAAATGGAATTATTTGTATGCAATACAAAACAATTATTGGGAAACACTAATGGCTGAAAGAAAGAAGTCATGAATTCTGAACTGAGTGCTGAAATTACAAGATTACACATGATGTTTTCTTCGGACATTAACGTTAATTTAGAAAAGCTTAGCAGTTTTGCTCAAGATACCAGGTCATTGTATTAAGTCTGCAATCGTGAAATTACATGCTTGCTACCGTACACTAGATTCTTGTGCATGAGACGGAAGTTATACAACCATCTCTTCTACAAATTAGACAACTTTTTGATGAAGCTCAGGAAGCTCGCATTAAAGTTTGCAGAAGATTTCGACAAAATAATCAGTTACGTATTGCCGTGAACACAGACTTGTTTAATATTGTGTTTATCACGTTTGAACCTGTTATGAAATGTCTCAGGGAGATTTCCAAAACAAGGATAGGCTCAATCCCTCCTGAGGCCTTAGATTTAGGTTTAGAGTTCAGATAAAATAAAGTTGATAGATTAAGTACTTTTTGAAATGACGACTGCACAGTAGATGATCCTTCTGAAGAAGAATTTAGTGACGCTGAGTATGTAAAATTTTTATTTTGCTTACGTGTAATATTTTTGTGTAATAAAAAAAATATATTTTTTGTTAATTAATTTTGTTTTTCATTTCATTATTGATAAAACCTAGATCTGGAAACAGTTGAAATCAGTATAAACATTATTAACAAACGCGTTAAAATTAAAATACGTCAGAAAATAATTTTGTCCGGCTAGCTTGTACTAGGCGCCACACTGTGCGGTGCCACGCTTGTAAAATAAATATGTATTTCTCTATATCTTTAAAATAGTAACAATAAGAGCTTACAATAACTGGATAATCGGTTTTCTGTATAGAAGTCTGAACGCGAGAAGAGCGTCGAAGCCAAATATGCTCTTCGACTTTTTATCGGATATCCAAGCGAATTACCCGACGATAAGTGAAATTGTTGTTGCTGGTGATTGCAGTGTTCATAAATCGTCAACGATTTTTATGGGGATTTAAATTGCAAATTATGTTTTCATGACTCTAACGTGGACGCCATGGCCGAAATGGTTGTCAATACAATAAAGATGAGGATGCATTTTTTATCCCATTAAAACAATTTTCGATTAAACCAATGAATAAAACATACAAACTGACAGTTGAGTCCAGAGAGGAGGCAGTCAGAAACTGGCGTTACAATAAATGCGATCATTTGTGACGCAGTACCTAAATATTTGCAAGTTATTCAAACTTGCCGAAGAGAGTTCGAACACTGCTCAAACTTGAAACAGTTAATTTGAAGACTGCATACACTTAAACAGCAGTTTCTGCAGTATCTTTCTGGAAGGAACTGTAGGCTATCGTAAATGCTTGGATTTGAACCGGAAGGGAAATTAATTAATATTTAATATAGTGGTAGCGAAGAGCGCCGGGTTTCAGCTAATACTACTAAAAAGCGATTTTTTTCTATCCCTGGCTGTTACACGAAAAATTTATTTTTCTAATGACACAAACATTTATTTTTGTATCTGTCATTGTGAAACTTTCTTGACAAAATTACTAATTCTACTACTCAATATGTTAAAAAATGTTTGATTTATTTAATATTTTTTTTATTGCTTCATATACAGCAAAGAAGTGATATGTAGATTCATTTCGAATTCAATAAAACCAAATTAGGACGTGGTTAAGAATTTAATTTTTTTTTTTAATTGCCACTGTTCGTGATTTGTAGACAAGTTTGTGGCTGATTTAACATAAAGTGATAGCCCACGTACACAAGCATATTAATGGTCAAATAACCGGTTAAATAGAATATAAGTAGAAATATAAATGTTTTATATGTATACTTTTGCTTCTCACTGTATATACGTATGTACGGTTAATATGTACAAGTATGCAAATTGTATGCAGTGTCAGTGTTAAAATAAGATTATGGTTTTATTTTATAACTTTCAAGATATTGCATTCACATATCCATACATACATACGTTTACAGATACTTATGCCCATGAATTCGTGATTATTTTTGTTCAAGCAGCCAAACACATTTTTCAAATACAAATTTAAGATAAACATGCATTTTATTCTCTATTTTCTTATGTTATCTGTTATGTTTTGTCTATTTTTTTAATTAAAAAATTTTTTTTGCTGTTCGTATTGGGGGTTTCCTATGATGATTAGACACACAAACTCTATTAGCGGTGAATAATTTTATATTTTGTATATTGTTGAGTGAGTATCTATTAAACTATTTGGTATGATGAGATTTGTCTAAGAGAAGTTGCGATGTCAGGGTAGTGACACATACATGCACACATATAGTATATAAATGAATCATTAACAAATAATTTCAAAATCTTTTGCAAAGAAAACACCTGAATAATTTTTAGCAGCTGCTTTAGGAATTTACGCATAAGTTTCGTTGTTTTTGTTTTTATTTTTAAAATTTTTTGAAATTTGCCGTTGTTGTAGTTATTGTTGTTAAAGTTTTTCTTTGTTTTTTTTTTGCCCAAAATATATGTATTGACGCTTTTCCAACATTAATTTCTTCTTTTTTTTTCATTGTTTACTTGCTGAGAATAAGAGATTTTCATCAAAAGAAGAAAATGCTTAGAGTTTCTTTATGACTTTTCTTATTTCATTCTTTCATTTACAGTTGCAGCATTTCCGCTGAAATTCTGTTTCTTTTTCTAATTTTTCTTTGTTTTGATAACAAGTTTTTTTTAGTGGTTCTTCTTGCATTAATTTGCATACACGGTGAGTTGTAAAAGGTTTTTGGGTACACGAGTATTTATAGAATTTCCCCCTTTTCTTTGCTAAAATTATACACTAAAAGAAAAAGAAAAAAGTTTTGTAAAAACGTAACTAAGATTTGAATATTATTATTATGAATTTGACAATCTCAGCCTTTGGCTGGAATTCACCTATCCCGGATGCCTGTGGTATCAAGGGATTAGGCTCACTATTGCTATTATTACGGCCTATTGTGCATAAATTAGTACTTATATTCATTAATAATTATTTAAAAATTTCCGTACAATATTCGTCAGAAGCACTGCTTTTTGTATCTGGCTATGGATACTTCTATCTATATTCAGCTTTTCTAGATATTTCGAAAAATTTCTAGTAGTAATACCTGTGGCTGATATCACTAACGGGATAATTTCTATATTCTGTTGATTCCATAGTTCTTTCATTTCTATCGCCAGTGGGGGATACTTAGAAATTTTTTCATGCTCCTTCTGATGTGTATTTGCGTCATTTGGGATTGAAATGTCTATCAGGTACGTAGTTAGTTTTTCTTTATCTATAAGTGTTATATCGGGTCTATTACACTGAATGGTTCTGTCTGTTAAAATAGTTCGATCCCAATATAATTTGAAAAATTCGTTCTCAATTACATTTTGGGATGTATGTTTATAATATGGTAGATCGTCTTTAATAAGTTTGCATTTAGTTGCTATTCGCTGGTGTAAAATTTTGGCTGCTAAGTTATGTGTATCAGTATAGTCTATTGCAGCTAATGTTGTACATCCTCCAACTATATGTTGGATTGCTTCGCTCGCTTGCATGCATCTTCTACATTTATCATTGTTCTATAATTTCTTGTCGCTACTACCTGGTCTTAAATGGCTTGGATAAAACCCTCCGTTTCTGGAAAGAGGTAACCGTCTTTGAGCCATGCATATGTTAATTCCTTATTAACTCGTGGATCTGAGACTAAATTGTAGTGTTGAACATGTAATGGTTTTCGCCTCCATTCTTCCTTAAGTTCGGCATTTTTATTAGGATAGTGTTGTGTTTGAGTTGCCGTCAGTTTGCGGTTGAGTGGTGTATATTCGTCATCAGATGCGACAATTGCGTTGTGCAGTGATGTATTCTTTTCACTAAAGTGTTGAATGAGATTGAATAATTGACTCCTATGCGTCTGTAGGATGTCTACCACGCCTCTTCCTCCTTCATATCTCTTTAAGCTCACCCTTTCGATGGAAGAATTGGGGTGCAGATATCGAAACTTAGCCAGCTGCGTACGGTTCAATCTATTCAGTTCTTCCAAACCAGTCTGAGACCAATTTAGAATACCAAATGTGTACGATGATAGGGGAAGATTTATCGAATTGAGTTTGGGTCTTAGCATGCGTGTTAACCTGTTTTTATATTTCATTCGTATATCCTGTTTTAGCCTGGTATGATCTATTCGTCTACTCTGATATATTCCAAGGTATTTGTATACCTCATCATGCTGCATATTTTCTATTTCCTAGTTTGATATTGTTTCCGGGTTTTCAGAAGTGAAAAGGTGTAGCATTCTGCATTTATTTGTTCCGAATTCCATGCGGGTGTTTTTCGTAAATTCCTCCGTTATTTTCAGTAGCGTATTCATGTTTAGACTGTTGCCTGCATATAATTTTATATCATCCATGTATAGCAGATGAGTTATATTGTGGATTGTTCGTCCGCGATCTCTAATATTGAATCCCTTATTAGTGCCATTGAGAAGTACTGACAAAGGATTGAGACACAAGCAAAACCATAGGGCACTTAGCGAATCTCCTTGAAAGATGCCACACTTTATTTGAATTTCACCATATGTGATATGTGTCCGATCAACTTTTAAGTTAATTGTGGTTTTCAATGATTTCATGATTGTCGCGAGAAAGTTTATTGTATGTTTATCAATTTTGTGGATATCTAGGATTTTGGAATGGAATCGAATGCTTTCCTGTAGTCTATGTAGCATGTTACCAGGTTTACTTGTCTTTTGTAAACCTGTTCGAGAATAGTACTATCTATGATGATTTGTTCTTTATAACCTTGTGATTTTTTGCGGCATCCTTTTTTTCTTCTGTCAGGATGTTATTGTTCTCAAGATGCGTATTTATTTTATTTGCTATGCATGCTGTTATAATTTTGTACATCGTCGATAGACATGTTATTAGTCTATAATTCGAGGTATTTTCGGTCTCCGATGTTTTAGGTATAATGTATGTTTTGCCTCTCATTAGGAAAGTATGCGTCAAATCTGGTTGCTGAAGAATCCCAGTTATTATTTAGCAAGAATTCCATGTAGAGCCTTAAATTGTTTATAACAGAAATTATGAATTTGATCTGGTCCCGGCGCTTTCCAGCTTTGTGTTTTCTGGATTATTTCCTTCACTTCACTTTCCGTTAAATGAAGTTTGTATGTTGTGTGATATTCTTGTACCTCTCGCACTCGTTTTCTATCCAGGATGCATTTAGGTTGTGTACTTTTGGCTTCGACCATATTGACCTCCAAAAAGTTTCTATTTCAGATATTGCAGGAGGGATCATCGTTATGTTTTCTGCTGCTTATATCGTCTTGTAAAACCGTTTTTGATTCCTAATAAAGAGCGAATTTTGTATTCTTCTTTCTCTCGATTCTTTATATCTGCGTAGTCTCGTTGAATATACGCATAACTTTTGTTTCAGGGTGTCGAGTAGTTCTATTGAAGTTTCAGTTTGGTTTTCTAATATTGGTGTTATAGTTTTGTGTCTGCCATTTGGATTTTCTAGGACCTGTTCCACTTTCTGTTTGTGTTCCCTCTTGGGACGGTAGCTTTTTATGAAGGGAAAGAGCTGCTGTTGCAGCCGCATATATTAACAAGTTCGTTTCCTCCAGCGTTCTAGTATGAGTAAAATGATTGTCAAGTAGGTTGTTCGTTTGCTTTATGGTTCTTTCTATGTCTATGTCGGCATATATTTTAGGTAGTCGAGGTCTGTTTACGGGATCTATACCTTTCCATTTGATAATATTTTCTCTAATAGTGTCAAGTATACGAACTTTATATTGACATATTACTACCCCTGTTCCCACACCATCATTCATAGGTATATTGGTACTTAAATTATCATTGGGGTTACCATTATTCTCTGCAGTTTAAATTTCCATGCTATTATGTGAGGTTACTGGTACATTGTTCAGAGCTTCATTTTGAATACAGCGCTGCTCTGCTATTTCTTCCTTAATCATTTGGAGTTCTCTATCTGATAGTTTCTTACTTCTAAGTATGACCCGTTTTTGATCCATGAGGCGTTGTGCAGTGACTGCATGTTCCATTTCTGGGTATATCAGCGAAAATAGTTCGTGTAATTTTGATGCATATCCTGAGTTTATTGTTTCCATTTCAGTTGATTTGTAGTAACAACGCATGACATTCCAATTCATTTCTTTACTCCAAGTCATTCGTTGTCTGGGTCTTCCAGCTTGAGTGATTGATCCATTTGGAGGCAAAACACTTTCAGCTGTATATGGGGGTTCCGGGTTGTCAACATGGTCGAGCCTAGCGTTCCCGCGTCGTCCTCGACCGTTACGACGCTCGTTAGAGGCTATTTGATTAAAATTTTCCATCACAGTTTTACTGGTATGCAGTTTTTTCTTACTGCCAGAATTTATAACAGCCGTCTACTTTGGATCAGACTTACCAGAGTACCGCTCACTTTGAGTCAGACGTGTCTGGATTTGTAACGTAGGGTCCACGGGGTTGTTAGGTCCGTCGTACCAATCCTTACAACTTTTTTTACTTGAATATAATAGAAATATAAAATTTAATGTACAAACAAGTGAATATAAAAATTTAGTTATTGAATTAATTAATAATTAATTTTCTACATATATTTCAAAGATATAGTTAATAATTGTAGAGTGCGCTAAAATCTTGGCCATTTAATTGTGAAATAGCCTTGTTGTAATTTTTATGTTTTTCCAAAATATCTCTTTCTATAGTGATTAAAAGTAAGTCAGAAACGTGTTGCATCCAGGTTATATCGGGTGGGTCATATATTGGTTTAAATTTGAACCAGCTTGTATATCGAATCTGGCAACAATTATATCATTCTATTCTGACACAAAATTCAGTACATTATCTCTACTGAACGAAATGAATCAAACAAATTGGTCGGCAATTGCAAAAAATATTATCGTTAATGAGCAAAATTAACGTGTTTGCGGCTTAGAACACCCAAACCTGGTCTTACAGTAGCCAATGCACTCATTACGAGTGACTGTTTTGTGTGGCTTGTGGAGCGGAGCCACACCAAACACCTGCTAAAACCAGGATGGTGCAACTTGCCGCACATCTCTGCTTCAAACGTGTGATGGCCGTTAAATTTGCCGAAATTTTGATATCACTTGGCTGCCGAGAAGCTGAGATTTGACACCGGACTATTTTCTGTGGGGCGCCGTTAAAGACAAGTATTATGCCGATAAGCCAGAGGCAATTGAGCATTTGAAGGCCAACATTCGTGATACCATTATCGAATTACGATCCTATACACTCGAAAAATTCTCGAAAATTGGTCCAAAATTTCAAACAGTTTTTGTTTTATTGCATTTTTAAATTTAAACTTTCAAATGGCACACCCGATATAACGAACAAATAGCTACAGTTTTTTGATGAAAGCACATTGCATTGATGTGTAGTAGACCTTCTCTAGCTTTTATCTATAATCCGGTTGTTTGGCATGAGAAACCGTCAATAACTGGGAAACATTATGATTGAGACCGGAGTACATGCCGTGAAATTGCAAATTTCTAACATCGGACACGTATTCAACGTATTGTTTGTTTACTAGTATTTTATATACACAAAACGTCCAGTAGACTCGGGAAAACAGTGGAAGTTGGATATAGTCAGCGATTTTATCTACCTCGGTAGAGTCTGAGAGGACTGGGATGGGACTCATATGTACTTCCTTCATATGAAAGCAGACCCGCTCTAATTAAGCAACCTATTTTAAAAAGCCGGAGAATAATGCAAAGTGTTTAATTTTTATTCAATTTAATACGTGGTGATGTTGATTCCGTTTTTCTTCCAAACAAAATTATTCTCAATGTTCCAGTTAGGCCTTCCCGCTACTTTCAGTTAATAAATATAAAATATCACAGATCTGTGTATGCCAATAATGACTCCTTTCGTCAGATATGCTTACAATTTAATAATCAATATCATTTTATTGATTTTTCTGAGAGTAATGAAATTTTAAAAAGAAAAATAATAATGTACTTCTATTAATTATATTTTGAATTGATAATTTTCATTTTGTAAAATGTTGTATTGTTCTTAAACTATATAACTTTTGTCTGTACGAAATTAAATTTCCATAGACCAAATAATTAAAATAATAATTAGAATAAAATCAGTTTTGAGCTAAAAAGATGAACAATACTGGCGAATATATGCTATTTTGGATTAAGCAAGCAGTTTAAGAACAAAGCCACCTTTCGACAAACGAAGATTATCCTATACAAGGCATTGATACCAGCCGTGCTGTTATATAATTATGAAGCGTGCGTGCTTGCGAAAGCAGACGAGGCAATGCTTGGAGTATTCGAGAAATGCTTCGTAAAATATTTGGACCCGTCTATTTGGCGACATTGAACGTATTAAATTGCAAAGATTATGTTGGATAGATCAAGTTGTAAGAATGGATGAATATGCTCCAACTAAGAAGTCGTTTGAGTACGAACCTGCTGATGGTTCACGCAGAAGAGAACGACTGAAATTCCGATGGAAGAATCAAGTAGAGGAAGACATATCGGAACTTGCTGTCAGATTGAAGAAATAGTGCAAAAGATCGTAGCGTAAACGCTCTGTGATGGCTACCTAAGTAAATAATTTGGCGCTACTCCCAAATTGTTTGGTCCCCTTATACGAAATAAGACTTTCAAGGTGTAAATAAAAACAATAGCGAAGAGAGCCTCGAGAACTTAGTTTCTTGCCCTGTTTTTATTAGCAGTCCTTTAAAACTAACGCTGTCAATAGTACAGAACAAGTTTAAAAAGCCTTCCAACCCAGTACACGAATATTGTGTAGCCTATAATTTAACATCTTGGACTTATGACACATTTTACTTCAATGCATTTGTAATCGCTTAACTAAACTTAAAAAAACAAAACTACAGAGCAAAAGTAAAAAGCAAAAGCAAGAAAGTAAAATAAGAGTGAAGCCCTTTGTATTGCATAAGTTGCATAGCAAGAGTCTCAAAATTTGGCCAAAATAACTTTGTGGTCAATAGAAATCATCAGTCATATATTTGGCCGAATTTGATAAGTGCGAGTAGCACCTCCCATACAAAGAAAATATTGTTTTTTGAATATCTTTAGAACGGTAATAGTGGAAGGTTCTGAATTTGATCTAAATAACTTCGTAATCAATATCAGTCGAAATATAAGGGAAATTGAATAAGTGGGTGTGGCATCTTCTATACAATTAAATAATAGTTTTTGTATATCTTGAGAATGGTTAGAGTTGAAGTTTCTAAATTTGATTTAAAACACTTGGCAATTAATACAAAACCATCATGTAAAAAATATGAAATTTTGCATGTGTGGAGAACGGTAACAGTTAAAGCTTTCTTTATCTATCCAAATCAGTCCAAAGGCGGGTACAATACAAAGGTTTCCAGCAACGCGGGCGGGATTACTCTAGTATTCTATAATTTAAATTAATAATTGCACATAATCGATTGACGCCTTACGCACCACTATCCAAAAGATATTTGGTGCAGCCTTATATAAAGAGTGTGAATGTCTTTTTTTTTCTAATCTGAAGTCGGGAAACTATTGATTTATTAATATTCAATTGGTTTGCTATAGAAATTTGGGATTTACCGTTATTAAAATGTTCAATAATCTTTAGCTTAAAAGCTGATCCATAACGTGTTCACGTCATGGTTGCACTTCTAAATAATTGGTACTACTTAAATGCATAAAATCAATCAAAATTATTTTTTTCAACAGCAATCATAATGGGACTAAACTTTTTGTTTAAAATTTTTGTTGTTGTTTTAGTTAATACTTCGCAACAAATACAACAATGTAAAAGTTGCTTAGGTTTTGAACAGCTAATTTTTAAGTTAATTTTGTTTTTGTTTTGTAATTTCTTCCAAAGGCAAGAAATTTATTTTTTGTTGTTATTACTAGTATGTAGACTATATGTATAATAATAAATAACAAGGAAATTTTTCATTAATCTAGTTAAAGAGAACATATACGACCATGAGTATTTACGGGGGAAAAGTTGGTTAGGTTTAGAACAATACTGTATCCTCATCCTCGTTGACACAGTTTGAGCATATGGTAGGTCCATCGTGTCCAAATTTGTACAAATACTTCCTGAAAGAGCCATGAGTAGACAAAAACTGAGTAATATACAAATTTGGCTGACAGTGTTCCGGTTTCATCCAAGGAATTATAGCAGGTACAAGGCAGAATTTCCACATTTCCTTAAAACTGCACTCCCACCGTAGTTGCCATTTGCACATGGAAACCCAACGTTTTTACCCTTTGCCGCGTCATCAGATATTGTTCTAAAGCCTCTAATCAATCTAATCGCGTTGAGTCGATAAATTGAGGACAGTTTTCTCCTTGTCATCTTCTCAGAGAGTGCCTCCTTCCATATTGGGCAGGCGTACAACATTACCGACGATATTATCCTTCTAACTATTTAGTGGTCTTGGTCCTCCAATATTTGGCATCGTTCTTGCCAGTACCGCTTAAGTAGCAGACGCCTTCTCATTGACGAATCTCACGTATTCCCTGAATTTTAATCTATCGTCAAATATTTTATGGACCTCTTCGATACGATTTTGTCTCATCTCATCTTCTCAACTATTTTCCGGCTGCTTATCAGAACGGCCTCCGTTTTATGTGCTGCATGTACAATCCCAGCCGTATCAAGCCACGCTTTAACTACTCTCTATATTCGCCTCTATATCCTCCACCATCTTAGCCACTGAGACTATGGCAATATCGTCCGCGAAACCTACAATCGTATTGTTGTCCTGTATGGAGAGACTCAGTACTCTGTCGTACATAATGTTCCTAAGCAGGGGCCCAAGACTAAGCCCTGCGGGACATCCGCCGTTACCATATATTCTTTTTCTCCATCATCCGTCAAATGAACAACCCTTCTATTCCGAAAGAAGTCATTCACCGTGTCCATCAAATATGGCGGTGTATGTATGTTTGTTTGTAAACCAAACTGATTTTTTTTAAATTTTTACAGTATCTCTGTATATATCTGAAAGGAACTATAGGCTATACAAATTTCAAAAATTCGAGCTGTGCTGTGCCACGCCCATAGAGAATTTTCATTCAGTAAAGAAATAAATTTTAAAGAATATTTTTTTGACAACAAAAGTAACAAATTTAATAAAACCTAAAATTTTTTAAGGGGTGCTTTACTAAAAAACTTAATAACTCTGTCTTCCAACGGATTTTCAAAAGCAAAGAATCATTTTATACTTAACTAAGCATAGGTTAGGTTAATTTAGCAGGTACTATCGGCTAACTTGGATCTAAGTTATAAGTCCCGTTGTGTCAGCAGCATCGCAGCATGGTCTTATCAGCTGTTGTCTGCCAGCAATTAGCCTTTCAGTCGATTTAATAAAGACAAGGATTTTTTCCAGATCCTACGTTAAAAGGTTGTCATTATTGTCGAATCTACTCCGAACATATGTTTTACACAGCCTCAACAGAACATTGTTCTTTAGTAACTAGATCCTTGTGATCTCATAGAAGATAGGTGCATTTCCTCCTTGTTTGTTCGCCATTTGGCGAATTGTCTGTGACCACATGTTAGGGTAACCGTCGAACGTATCGCTATGCTATCTATGAATATTCCTTAAGACCAGACAACCGCGGCTATATTTCTGTTGTTCCTCTTTCTATTCTTTTATCTGAAACTGAAAATCGGTTAATATTCAGCTAAATTATTCGCTTATAAGTGCATGAAGGTACGAAAAACCTATTTTTTACCCATAACTTAAAATTTTTAGGTGTTTCGAATATTTCAAAACACATTTTCCATGTACTCGATAGTGCTTATCAGAATAATAGTATCACTTCCCAAGTATTCCAACTTCATTCATTGTCGTGAGTACTTTTTTTTTAAGTTATCAAAAAAAGTACGATCGTATCTTTCTTTTCCCACTTTCCCATCAGTTTATAAGAAACATGGGACGCTCATGCCATTAACTAATAATATTGTTACGTTTTAACATTTTTTAAAAGTTTGAGTTCATTTAAATTGCGTTAAAATAAAATTAAACCACTTTGTTGTTGTTACAGTTTCTTTATTTACTTCACTATAACTTTTATACTGTTTGTCTTAATACAACACTTAATATTCATTTATACAACACTTTTATTTCCGCTTTAACACAACTTTGTTTATTGACAGCCAAACGATAGCTATCTCGTGTAGGTAAAGCAGCCCCTTTATATACCTAAAACCCTACAGTTTGGAAGATTCAGGAAATACCGACCATCTTCTATTTCCATATGCATTAATTCAAACGTAACGTAAAGATGGTAGATGTGGCAGTGCTCCCAAATTGACAAAAATTATACCAAAATCCTACAATGCAGTGTTGTATATTTATTTTCGTAACAATATATACCAAACAGCAAATTTTGCGGATGGCAACTAATTGCCTGATTTTTTGCACGGATTTTTGAAATAAATATTAACCTTTTGGAAGTGGTCTTAAATTGTAAGCAAAAAAACGTAAAAAACAAATTATATTTTGGCGTATCGAATCTCGTAAAAAAATTTTTAAGAAAATTAGATTTATAGTTAAAAATATTATTAGTCACTTCTAACACATCTAAAAACTTCAAATGGTTATAATTAGGGAAAACATAAATATGCAATTGCAAGGTTTTTCTCATGCAACCAATCAAGTCTCTGTTTCATGAATTTTTATGAACTTTGGCATCGATATGTTAGTGCATATTTAGCTTATAATAGCATCTTTTGGCATATTTCGGTTTTAAAAGCATATTTTTGAAATTTTCTGTCATATTTAAACACAATTTTAAATATTTTTTGATATGAATTAAGTTTATTACAATTTAAATAATATTTAGAAATACAGGGTTTCCGCTGGGAAGGTATACTACTTTGTTTTGCCACCATTTTGGAAACATTAGTCTTGACACTTCATATTTGGAAGTCGTGAAGTAGAGACATGGCAAATTTATTATGGAAAAATATTCAGTAAATCGACGTGTTTTAGTCGTTAAAACATCTAGCCCATAACAACCCCGAAATAGGTTTTGAAGCACCGGCCCATACATGAGAGTTGTATTCCATTTTGGTTCGGATATAGGTCTTGTAAGTATTAAGGAGATCAGATGGAGTGAAGTATATCTTGCACCGTGTCAAAAAACCAAGGCCCTCAATGCTTCTTTCGACAATTGAAATATGTGATCATTCCAACGAACGTCACAGTGAGTTCTCATGCCCAGAGCATCAACAGCATCTGATTCTTCAATATCCACATTACCCATTGACACAAATGACATCACATCACCCCGCCTGTGTGTTAAAAAACAACATCGAATCTTACGTGCATTAAAGTCGACCTTGTTTGCACAACCCCACTCGGAGACCTTCACCAGGTCACTTGTGAGTGTGACGTTCATATTCATCCTTCTCGCCCCAATGCCCTTGCCTTTATTCTCACTGAATCAGCGACGACTGAACATGTATGTATGTCGGTTGTATACAAATTTTTATTTAAACTGTGTTATTTTTCTGATAATACTTAAATTTTAACACAAAATATTAAATTGTTCTTATTTTTAACAAAAAATAAATTTATCCAGATACTAATAACAGACTTTTTGCTGAGTTTTTGACAGTAGCTTAAGTAAGCAAATGTGTATTATAGTTGGGCCTTTACAAATAAACACATCTAGTACTTTTTTAACCTGTCTTTACACATGAAAAACTTTCTTGAAATTTTTATAGAAAAAACAACATTCTTGAAAGTATTTCTCAAAATCTTGCATGAAAGTAAGAGTCGTCGAAGCAAAAGATTGCAAAAATTTTAATACTTTCAGAAATAAAACAAATTGAAATGGACAGTGAAAATGGAGATTTATGGTTCATATCCCAAAGATATGGATATGAACTACAAAAATTTATTCATTTAATTATATTTTGAAAGTTAAATTTGCCGCCATTTCTATTGTTTTTTTATATACATTTGCAGGTTATAAAACAGTGGTGCTCACAAAGAGCGAAACACCTAAAATGATAACTACACTGAAGTTAAAATGCTGTAAAACAATAGGTATTCTTAGAAAGTATAAACATGCATAAATTTATGTTATTATTAACACTTCTCGGTGTAGCAAGCCAAAATTTCTACACTACATTTCTTCTTCGTTGACGGCTATTAAGCTACTGAATAAAATTTGTGTCCAGCGTTGCCACAGCTTCGAATTTTTTGTAACCAAAGTTCAATAAAAAAGTAAACAAAAAATAACTTAGATTTTATATTATAGTTTTAATACAAAAAACATTAAAATATCTTTTTATATACGGAATTTATAGCATTATTGACTGAATATAGACTGGTCCAAGAAACTAGGTAAAACAATTGATGAGGCATTGTATTAAAGAACTTCGCTCAATAGCCTTTACTAACAGATATCTTAATGAATCGAACCAAACAACAGCGTTGAAATGAAATATGTCTGATATTTATTCTCACTTAGCCACTGCACGAAATAGCATAAAGAACGAATGCGAGAGATTATTTATGCAGTTCAGAAGTAATGATTTCGACATGAAAAGGGAAGACCTCCCAGGTCAGGAAAAAATGTTCAGAGATGACGAATTGGGGGCATTACTCTATGAAGATTATTTTAAAACTCAAAAAGCTGCATAAGGTGAAAAAAATTCTAGCGGCATTCTACTGGGATTGAAAAATAGATCCATTTGGACAACGCTCGACCAAATGTTCCAATATCAGTTGAAATTATTTAGAATATAGTTTCAGCCGCCTTAAAATTCAGACCTAGCCTGTCAGACTGCCATTTGTTTTGATCGGAATACCTTTTACTTTAGTACAGAGTATAAGAAATTGGCTCGATTCGTTCTTGGCTTTAAAAAATGTGCAGGCTTTTGACACAAAATCCATATGTTACCAGAAGGATGGGAATGGTCATAGCATACTCACAACAAAAAGCCATGGTTTGTCAAAAATCCCTATACACACAATAAGAACCTGGGTAATAAACGTTAAAAGAAATCATTATCTTTAAATTTTACTTCGAGACAAAAGTAACCAAAATGGAAAAATAGTACACATGTACACAAAACAAAAACAAACAAAAAACAATTGGTTAAAAAGAACCCATACGGCAACATTGTTTATGTCTCACACCACGTTGGTAGAATTCTAACATAATTGGTAGAATATTTTTCGTTTGGTAGGATGGTAGGCTAAATAGAACTTTGGTAGATTTTTTTAAAAGTTTAAAAATTAAAAAATTACTATGTTTTAACATTTGCTAATTGCTCACTACTCTATTTGTTTTCTATAAACGTAAAGCACATAGATGTATCAGTATCAGAAACTTCTACACAATCGGTTACACATTCTTGACGCTTAAAATATATAGTACCTTCGGTTTTTGTTGGGTAATTTCAGTTATTATATAAATTCTTTGTTATTTTTATTTTAATTTTGTTTTCTTTTTTAAGTGCAGCAAAAGAACTTACTAATCTCAGGTAAAAGACCTTTTTGGTGCATATTGTGTTTTTAAACAATAAATGCATAAAATGTGATTTTTAACTTTTTATAATAAAATTTATTTGCTGTTCACGCAGTTTGCATGGATATATTGAGTTCTATATCTGTAATTTCTCTAACCTAGTTAATCATATCACTTACACTCGTTTTATGGCTTTGAATGAAAATAGTGAAAATGAGATTAGTACGACAAATTTCCTAAGAAAATGAAAAAAGATGACGCATAAATAGGTGACGTTTGGAGTAAAAAATGGAATGCAATGGAGCTTATCTCCTTTATCCCGTTTCGGCCAACACAATGTGTCGTTTCCAGATGACTTGATTGGTATATTTCATTCTGTTCTGTTGTTTTTTCCAGCGTTGCTTGACTATTTTCAAAAAAAAAAAAACTATGCAGCAAAAGTAAAAAGCAAAGGCAAAAAAATTTTTTTTGCTTTGTTTCAGTTTTGGCTTCAAATTAAACAACAGTGTTGCTGAAAGCTTACTGAAAACTTCAAAAAATAATAAGCAAAAGTAAAAAGCAAAAGCAAAAAAGTAAAATAGTAGATAACTTGCTTAGTCAGCAAAGCAACTATTTTATCAAAAATTGCTTCTGTTGTAAGCAATAAGTTATTCACCCTTATTCCAGTTGATTATGTCAACAAATCAAATACACTTCTCTAAATATTTTAATCAGCTGCGTGGATTGATTGTTATTTCAAAAACAACATGTTAAAACTTAAAATTTTTTTTTTAAACTTTAAAATGTTCAGACTCAACTGGAGACGAAAAAACAATAAAACAAATCTTATATATGAACGCAAGCTTCTGAGACAGAAATGTAATATATTAAACCAACCGGACAGCAAATAAGACACAATTTTTTTTTTTTTTTTTTTTGATTGATTTGATTAAATAAGACTGCTTTTAATTATGTTTTAGAAGCAATAACACCAAATTTGTAAAGCGGAGTAAGATCTACATTCATTTCCAAGACAACCAAGTTTGCAGCGAC
Organism: Wohlfahrtia magnifica; assembly: GCA_023159175.1. Taxonomy (NCBI): domain Eukaryota; kingdom Metazoa; phylum Arthropoda; class Insecta; order Diptera; family Sarcophagidae; genus Wohlfahrtia; species Wohlfahrtia magnifica. The sequence goes on along the minus strand of JAKWBJ010000216.1, from coordinate 472,842 downwards.
GTTACGTTTTTTACAAGGTGTTGGTGACGATTTCAATTTGGGGCTATCGCAACCAATATTTTCTAAAATTCTGTCGGAAACACTGGATGCCTTAGAAACGACAGTTTGTCGGCAGTGGGTTAAATTTGAAATGACAGCAGTTGAGAAAACTGAAGCAAAATTAACATTTTTGAAAACAATGGTTTTCCTGTCGTTATTGGATGTGTCGATGGTACAAAGAAGAAGAGCAGCATTTGTATTTCAATTGCAAATGATTTTTTAGTTTAAATGCTATGATTGTAAGTTTGCTAAATATTTTATTGTATTTTGTTGTAATCAGACTTAACTTAAAAGTAGATTTGTGATCACAAAATGCGGATGCGGTTTGTAGATGAACAGTATGCTGGCTCCGCTCACGATTCTTTGATCTGGAATGTTAGTCACGCCAAGAGAATATTACAAGAAAGATATACTGCTGGTGAACGTAACTCATGGCTTTTAGATATAATACTATTACCTGTGTATTTAAGTTTTATTTAATAATGTACGATTGTTTAAGCAGATAATGCAGGTTATCCCCTAGAACCGTATCTGATGACGCCATATCGATCTACTTCTTAGGGAAGTACTGAGGCTGTTTTCAATGTAAAGCATGCCAGAGCCAGAAACATAGTAGAGAGAACAATTGGCGTCTTAAAAAACCGATTTCTCTGTCTTCTTGGAGCGCCACAGCTTCATTATAAGCCAATAAAAGTCACAAAAATTGCTAATGTTTGCGCTGCTCTGCATAATATATGCATAGAATATGGCTTATATTCAACAAATGAAGATATAAGCACTGCCGAGATTAGTCAAACTAAAAATGAAGTTTACAACGCAGATATCACTGACAGTAATGAAGTATTTGAAATAAGAAACCGAATAAAAACAAGTTTTCTATGATCTTAATGCATTGTTTTATTCATTTCTCTTATTAATACAACATACTAAATTAAAAATTAATTAAAAACTACAGAGTTTTTTTAAAATATGGATAAATAAAAATTAATTTTGAAATATATTATTCATCAAGATGTTTATTAAGCAGTTCAAGTTCCTTTTCTTTTATAAATACTTTAAGGCTTTAGAAGGATTCTTCTGCAATTCCTCCACTAATTTTTCAAACTGGGTTGTAGTTGTTATTTGTAATTTTTCGGTTTTTTCCTTTTTTGCCCTAAATCAACCGAAGTCATTACCAAAAATGGTGGTGACAAAATCAAAGTCGTTTAAACACAATAACGTCGTCACATTTTCTTGTAGAATGCAAAATATATTTTAACAGTCATCGATAATCTTCGATAACGACAACAAGAACTACAACTTGAAGTAAACAACTCGAAATCATGTCGTTTTGTTTCGACGCCGACAATTAGAATAAAGGTGATTGTTTATTTATTTTTACTCAACTGTTTACTATGATGTAGGCGTATTTTGCGATTCTGTCACAAATAGCATGAAACAAATTTGGAAATCAAAGAGTCAGAACTGAATTGAAATTTAAGTGAAAAACAATTTGACCACTTTTCTCCATAAACGACAAGCTATTATGAAGCAGTAAAGCAAAAGCCAACATAAAATAATCAACGAATTATTGCTTACAGCAAGAGCAATTCTTCATAAAATAGTTGATTTGCTGACTGCTTCAGCAAAGAGCTTACACATAGTAATACTAAGCATGTTATTTACTATTTCACTTTTTTGCTTTTTACTTATGAGTTTTTAAAGTTTTCAGTAAGCATTCAGCAACACAGTTATTTATTTTGAAGCTAATAACTGAAACAAAGCTAAAAGTTTAGTGCTATTGCCAATCTAAAGCAAGCAATTTAAACACTGGCTTTTTTTCTCCCAACACTTGAAGAACAATAATTGAAAATAAAAAGAAGTATGGGACAGAAAAATTCGACAAAACGTGGAAAGATTGCCAGATTGCCAGATTGGAAAGATTGCTGAGCAATAATGAGTGAGAATTATTTCTTACATGGTTTCAAGTGCTCCTCGCTTTGACGAGGTTTTGACCCGAAGGCAAAGACAAAACAATAATAAGTTCGATCCATTTCCAAATATGTGGGTTCGAAGAGAAGTTAATTTTCCCATATTTTACAACTGTTACGAAGATGTGACTATTGATGAACAACTGCAGTCTTATTGAGGTCGTTGTTTTTTAGAAAATATGCTGGCTGTTGATTCTAAATTAAGAAAATCTGTTATGGCTGGCTGTTGATTCCAAAATATGTGTGGAAGGTCCGACCACAACTTGGAAACACAAACAATTAACCGGCTGAAAATCAGGTGAGGATCCCGTTGAAGGCTTCAAAAGACGAAATATCATTGCCGATCATTTTCTTTGTCTATCGAATTTAAAAAAGAGCTTATGGAACGGAAGCTGATATACGTCGGCTAAGTTCTGAAAAATAATATATGTATGTATTTACATATTTTTCCTATAGTGGTTATTTTCAAAAAGTTTCCTTATACCCTTTGACATTTGAATTAAACAAAGCTGTTACATTGGTTTCATTGTGCAGCATCTACAAGCGGTGCACCAAAAATGTCATATGCTAGAAAACCATGAACATATACATACATATGTATGTAGGTGCTACAAATCTAACTTTAACAATTAATGTATATATGCATATGCAAAATACAACGAAAAATGATTTGCTCCTAATTTCCTGAAAAAATGATTTATGCAATGAAATGCAATGAATTAACGGAGCTAAATGATCCCTTACCTAGGATTTGTAACTTTATATTTTGTTATCTTCCCTTACACATAAAAATACCACGTGAGCTAACGTTTTGAGTTAATATGTTGAACCGTTTCGTAGTAAAAGCAAATTGGTCGACGGGTATAAAGGTGATGCGGCAACGTACGTATATCAAAAATATATTTTTTATATGTATGTTGCAGGTGTACCGGTATGAAATGAGCGTCCTGTTAATGGGAAGTAATAAATATTTTATTTAAAATATTGGCCATTGCTGGCTGCACATCTTTCCCATCTTTTAAGCAATAAAACTAACCAATTTACGACTTCCAGTAGGAATCAAAGTGCTGCTCAGCCAATGTGAACAATGAAAACAAACAAATAGTAGTCGAAAGCAGCCAAGTCTGGTGAATATGGCAGTTGGGGTAGCAGCCTCCATCCAATGCTTAGTCATGTTACAAAATTACCTTGCCGTGTCTTGTGGCCCATTCTTGTTGTTTTTCGATCAATGCATGGTTCAAATTGATCATTTGTTGTTCGTAGCGATCTATATTAACGGTTTCACCAGGTTTTATGAGCTTGTGGTACACCACACCTTTCTAGTCCCACCACTCACACAGCATTGTCTTCCTGCCGTATCGATCGAGAAACATTTGATTGCGATGCGACTCTGTAGCACTTTTCTTTAAATGAAAACAAAAAATTAATGCTTTCCGTAAATCATCATTTTCTGGTACAGAATTCGCCATCTTTAACACAATGAAAAAATATGATGTTGTTTGTTAACTGATTAAATGTATACTGAATATATTTGACAGATGTCCTTGCCAACAAAAAAAAAAAAAACACTTATCTTTGATGGCACCCCACAAATAATAGTCCAACGGTGTCATCGCAGCTCCGAGATGGCCAAACGACATCAGCTCTGCGGCTGATAATGCGATGTTCAAAAACAGGGCGCAAAACATCGAGTGTAGCTTCGGGCTGTGTGGCACGTAGCTCCGTCCTGTTGAAACCAAATGTTGCTAATATCCTCCACCTCAATTTTTGTGAACAAAAATTCATTCAACATGGCCCGATAACGATCGTCATTGACTGTAACGGCCACTCTTTGCTCATTTTCAAAGAAAAATTGCCCAATTATGCCTCTGGACCAAACAGTGACTCGTCTTAGATGTATCGGCTTTTCAATATATGCGTGCGGGTTTTCTGTGCCCCAAATGCGACAATTTTGCTTTTTTACATACCCGCCAAGATCAAAATGAGCTTCATCTGAAAAAATGATTTTTTTCGTTTTTCATTCTGCAACATTACCATGATTTTCAAAGTAATGTCGCAATATTTCCTAGCGTTGCTCAAGCGTATACACAACCAAATTCGTTCAGCGGAAGGATAAAACTAATTATCTGTTAAATCAGACATGAGCTAAGTAGTACCATTCACGAAACAAGCACTAGTGGAAGAAAAAACGTTAGATGGCGGACCTTTAAATATTAAAATATTTTGCAGTCACGATTAAAGATTCTGATATTTTTACTTCAATACTTGGTATAATATAATTTTCTTAAGACTTCTGAAAAAAAAAAACAAAAAACGCTTCTCTTTGTTTAACTTCATAGCTATTTTGTTATTCTCATTTAAAATACAAGAAATAATTAATATTCATAATTATGTATGTACGAGTAAGTTTTGTATTCATGTTGGAATCTGTTGGATTGTTGTAATTTTCATAATTTGTTTTTATTTCAAATATAAATTTGATTGTTTTATAGTTTACTACGGTGGTCAGAGTAAAGCATTCGCAATGGAAACTCACACTGTTAGTTACTGATGTGTAAAGGCAACGAAATAAATATTTTACATGTAAATTAAGAAAGAAAATGCCGAAAATACGTAAGTAAATTATAAAAATTTTAAAAATTATACATTCAGTATAAATCAACTGTGAATGGCTATAATTCAATTTTAAGAAAAAAGAAAAAGTTCCGTTAGAGTAAAATAAAGTATTAAAAATTATAATATTTTCCGCTCTTTTAAAATTAATGAGTGATAAATTTTGTGTATTTATGGGTCCATTCAATTCGTCTAAAGAAGAAAGTATCATGCGCTGATATCAAATCTGATTGTAGGATTCCCTTTAGCTTTTTTTTACATATAACTACCTTTATTCATCCGGTTTTTTACGGAAAGCTATATACAGAAATATCAGAAATATGAAATAAATTCAGTTTTTTCTTGATCCTATCCGTTTTTTGCCACCTATCTGGTTTTATAAAGAATATGCTAATAAGATGTTTGGCGTCTCTCGCAGATAAATTTATTGTGATGTGCGATTGTAAATATCATCTTTTATGGGAGGAGCTACGTTCCTAATTAAATCCTAATGGCATAACATGTAGAAAGTTTGAAGATTTTATCTTTTATAGTTTCAAAGATATTCATACGTAATAGTATCTGTATAGTTCCCAAGAATCTTAGATAACGAATTATTTTGTCCGTTTATTTTTATAAATGAACAGGTGCATAACTAAAGATTTCTCAAGAAATGGTGAACAAATTATATATCGTAATTTGAATGTGCTGCATATGATGCACTAACTGTTGAAGTTAGATATGTATCAACTGTATGTATGTCCCAGTTTTCTAGTATGTAGATGACATTTTTGGTACACTGTTTGTATGTAGATGCTGCGCAATGAACCTGATATAGCAGTTTCGTTGAAAGCAAATGTTGAAGTGTTTAAGGGAACTTTTTTTGAAAATTTTGGAGAAATGAATGTATTATTTTTCCGAACTGAAAGAAAACTTTGTATGCAAATTTTTGAGCCATTCGAATAATAGCACTGTTTGCATTCCATATCTTGTGATCAAGCAGCTGAAATGATGGTTTCATTTGTGGTCAACACAATTTATTTATTGAATTATTGTTCAAATTATATACGTTTTTTTTTGTATTTGCTTTCTGTTCGGCTAGAAATTACTTTAATTTGACGGTTATTTAAGATAATGTAAGTCATTTAAATAATGTACAGTGCTACACGTTTATAACTACATACATATACTTGTAGCGAACAGTTTTTCGTGGTGTCAATGATTTTGCACTGATTTTCTTTTCCTTTAAATTACTAAGCTTATAAGTTTTTAAGTCTATTCCAGGCTGAGATCATGGCCATTGCAATATGTGCGGAGATTAATTTGGTCACTGGGATTGGTAAATTGACGGATGCTTCGAACACTGGAATGCTCAAAGAGGATATTTCCACTCTCAAATAAGGCAGGTGCGACTTGAAACTCCTGACGGATTTTCTTACATGCCATTGTGGACTGATAGCTCATCTGAAACGGGTGGCAATCACGGATGTAGATGTTTGTAGACTGTGTTCACATGCTTAGAAACGGCGAAGCACACATTGTGTTTAATGTGGAATTCTTGAAAGGTTTAGATAGAGATGTTTTGGGAAACATAGGGTCTCATTGGCAGACATATCAATCATTAGTTTCAGATCTGCTAGTGTTTATTAGAAAGGCGACATATGTATCTGTTAGGCAAACTGTAAACCAGAAGGGGCACAATAGATCTTAAGGGTCGCAGTGTACTGCAAGAGTGCCTATCCGGAATGGTGATGGTAATGAATGATACTATAAATTTTGTAGGAAACTTCAATATATAAGCCGTTTATTTTAAAAGTAATGCAAGTCAATTTTGTTTTAAATGTTGATAATGGTACTTACAGATAAAATTTGTTGTAAGCTTTCTGCGCAATAACAATGTATGGTGAAAAGAATCTGATTCTGATATTTGGGAAATGGAGATGGTTTTAGCTCTTAACAATATTGAAGATATATTTATTTTGAAAGTGGTGCAAAACTATCTTTGACTGAATATATGTATTATGGTCGAATATATGTATTACGTCAAATTTTAGCTCCGGTTGCTCTTTGTTGAAGCAATATGACACCATGTCTGAAGATAACATGTAAGTATGTTAGGGATAAGAATAGATCATCCCGAATAGTATAAGAAGTAGCATATCACTGTTTGAAACACTTACAGCTTGAGAAGAAACTATCGATACTATCGGATTCTTTTAAGTACTATTAGTGGCAAAAATATTAGAATTTAAGTGAAAGGAAAAGAATAATAATAAATATACAGTGATGAAACAAAACATAGAGACACTTTATTTTTTTCCAGGATATAATAAAACTTTATGTATTAAAGTTTTTTGATGGAAGATTAATCCTTACGTAGACCGAAAATTGCTCAGACCATGAAGTGCTCCCAAAACTAAAGTAATTGATAAGATCCAGTAAAAGAAAACTGCAGAGACTACGGGAAGAAAGAGTAGAGCAACTGTCAACTTTTAATTCGTACTTCAAAGATTAATCTCTTCAAGTCATCTAAAAGCCTCAAAAATGAACTTATTCTCCTGATTCAAGTCGCGCAATAAGAAAAAAAAGGCACATAAGCTATACTTATGGTAAGAGTCCTTTAAATGTATCATTTCTCAACAAACGGAAGAAACATCTGCACCGTAATAATTAGAACAACATTTCATGGCCTGACGAAACAAAGCTTAATTTGTTTGGGTCAAATACAAAATCGTATGTACGAACATATTTTAGTTACAATTCATACTTTATTTGAGTTTAATAAATAGAAATTTAAGGAACTGTTAAACTGTATCCCTATATAACTATAAAACTTTACAAACAACTAACAACCTGTATCGAACAAATTTTTGCAAATATTACTTTGACTACATTTAGTGGCCTCCGTATTTGCCTTTAGAATTTTGACGATAGTATCGATAGTGAAAAAAACTATCGATTGTCAGCCAAAGCAAAACTATCGATACTATCGATAGTACTATCGATTGTTTTGCAGCTCCAGTAGAAATCGATATCTGGAAAACAAGTTCGCAAAATTACTATAAAATAATACGAAATTGTCGAAAACATAAAAAATTTTTAGATCATGAGATGAAACACAACAAATTTTTTTCAACTCAACTACCAAAAATATCGATGAAGAAACTGTTAGTTGATAAAATATATGCTGGATCAGATTTTAATTAGATTTATGATTGAAAAATTCTAAATTAAATTAACGACTGTTATAATTCATTAATTTTGAAAGTGAGGCAAGTTCACTTAACATACATATAAGAGAACTCTTACTCTTTTAGTCAGCACTTAAACACTATTGGATTATAAATATACATTCTCAGATTAAAGCATGTTGATGGTAATGTTGTTCTTTACGGGTAATATACTTACTATAGTGTGTGACCACTATATCGCTTACAGAAACTTATAGAAGCAGCAGATTATGTTGAAATCCTCAGAAAGTGTATGTTACCTTCACCCGAAGAAAAAATAAACCATTATGACGGGTTATGATGAATGTTGCACTGCAAAAATTCTAAGAAAGGTCCGATGATAACAATATCACTGTATTAGACTGGCCATAGCCCAGTCTTCAGATTTAAATGCGATATGGAATTTGTGGAAAATGGTAAACACAGTAGCCAACCATTAATTCGGGCTACATAGTATGATATATTGGATTCAGTAGACCAAAATGTTATCGACTCTATTATCGATATTTGGCAGTTTTAAACAACCAGGGGGCCTCGACAAAATATTGATCACTCTAGAACATCATTAGAATTGAAACTAATGCAAATCTATTATCATATTATTTCTTTCGTGTAACTATTTCGAAAATACCACGAAGTGTCCTTATTTTTGTGCACAGGGCGAACTTGAATTTTATATTTTATTTAATTAAAATTTTAAAATAGAGGCAATAATTCAATAAAAATGGAATGAACCATGTTTCTGTAGTTTACCAAAAAAAAAGAACAATTATTTAGCAGCATTTATCTAATTTTATGTATATACGAGTATATATAGTCGAATATGTTGTACTACCAGCGAAGATTCTCTGTGGCTGTCGACAGTAGAGCTGAATGGAGAGAGATTTGAAAAGTTGGAATAGGAAAAAGAAATGCTTTTTCATGTGAGGTTAATGTAAATAATTTAAACTGGACTTTCGTGAATGCCGACCTACGCCGTCCAACATGTAACATTTATGACGACTTGTGCAGTGTGGCTATTGAGAATACTTTTAGCTTTCGCAATTAGCAATCGACCATTATGTACAAAATGAGTAAAACCCGATCAATAAAAATAAATTTATAATCATACAAGCATTTGCGAGTATGTAATGATAATACATTAGTACATGAATGTAAATATGTCATAGTATGTATGTAAAATGTGTATACTCAATATATTTTTTCTTTTATAAGCTTACAAATATGTTAATTAATATTTTTTTTTACATAAGAATGTGCAACTTAATTTTTGTATCTGTTTTATAATAAAACTGAGAAACAATTCGTTATACTAGCAGTTTTGCATAAAAACTCATGAATGCCGAACATTCATGAGTGTTGAGAAAAATTGGCATGATGAGCATGTCTGAACTTATATAAAACACATTTTTTTCTTGAAAGCTGTAAAAACTAATAACTTATAAAAGTTAGGAGCTCTTAAGAAATTTCAAGTATGACAGTTACCAACTTCTAAAAAAAAAAAAAAATTGAAAATGCAATAGGTACCCGTGTTCCTTGTAGGTTCCATAAGGCTTAATCATTTTTTATTTTGCATTTATGAAATTACTAGTTTGTTTAATTTATTGTCATAACTTGCAGTTAAGTCTAAAGGACTCTAACGATTTGATATGAAAAACAAAATATTAAATTTTATATCAAAATTTACAATCTGTTATATAAATATAGTGCTTATATAAATTCATGTTTATGACCTGTTTTTAATATTTTTTTTACAATTGCATTATTTGGCGCAATTGTCTGCACTGGTACTTCACTGTATTTGTGTGTGTAGTATACGGATCAATGATTTTAAATAACTGAGTTACACATACTGATATTTAACAGGAACAACTTAAATTACCACCAGTATAGTGGTTTGTTTTATATACCTTTTGCTACAGTAGGTAGTATAGGTATATTGTGTTTGAGCCGCAGTTTGAGACATAAGATGATGATTTTTAAGCCAAATATGCTATATTAAGTAAACTAAGTAAACTTTTAATTTAGATTGTATACATTCCAAGGATCTCGAATAATTAAAAAAAAAAAGTAAAAGACTGTTGTGACCTTATGAAGATCAGTTAATACTTCATCTTTGTCCTTATGCTCAGGCAGGCGTATATATCGCTCGCTAAATCGTACATAAGGTATGGTATAACAGCGTTGCAAAATGCTGCAGAAAACACAGAAAAAAGTTGCCAGTTTACGGATAACACACCATCCCATAATACTATTATCAGCAACAGAATAATCAGCTTCACAATACAAAGAAATACAATAAATCTCAACTCAACTGATGTACTAGCTAGGGAATTAAACTTATTGAACGTGAACAGCATTTATCGCACGACCTTGGTTAATGAGACCTATTGACCACCACCACAACAGGAGATGTAATGCACCGGGAAGATACAAGGTAGAACGTATCAACAATCAATTCGGAAGAAATACTTTGAAAGTTACGCTGCCCACAATCTTCAACAAAATTTCAGTTCAGATAATTAATGAAAATTTTGTAATGAGAAGAAAAGCGCTAAAAAAAAAAAAATTTTTAATAAGTTCACAATGAATTTGAAAGGAAACATAGAATTAAATGATCTCTGTCTTTTGCCAACTATGTACATATTTTTATTACATTGATTATATTATATTTTACATACAGACATATGAAAATATTTTTGTTATTATTATTTCATATTTATTCAATTTAATTTTCGCTGCTGACAAACCATTGGCTTATCAGACCTTTAATGTTAGAATAACTAAATATATAATAAATAAATAAATAAAAAATAAAAAATTTTGATGGGTGAATTTGGAAATTTCGGAATTGTGACAATGGCTAACGGAAGCTTATGTGGGCTACTTGATCGAAAGAAAAAGTGGACAATATAGGTTTAACATTGCAAAACTCTTGATTTTTTTGATATTTAAGCAAAATCTTGACAGTCTAAAATATTTCTTTTCGAAACACTTACTTAGGCTACAAATTGTCTGAAATGCAATATTTCTGGTAAAATTAATTTCATCAGGCATCACTACAATACGACAATAATGTTCGGGAAAGATCATGGACGAAGTAAAGTAAAGGTAATGCTGCATGTATGGTAGGATTGGAAGTGATTTGTTCATTATAAGCTTTTACAACCTGGTCAAACGATTGATTCTGATCTATTCTGTCAACAACTACCTAGATTGGCAAGAATTAATCAGCAGAATAGTCATTGTTTTATAACAACGCGAGACCACACACATATTTAATGACCCGTCAGAAACTGAAGTTTTGATGCCCCAGAGCAGTACCACAAGAATTCTATGAGAAAAGCCAGATGAGAATAGGCTTAAATTGAATAAGAATTAAGAGGACAGCTGTATGGGACGAGCTGTGTTAAATTTTATAAATATAGGGCAAGCCTGGCGCGCATTGAGACTTTGAAGCATTTTTCTTTGCGTGCGACCTGGTACCGGACATAAACCTCCCCGTTAACTTTGATTTGAGAAGCATAAGCAACTTACATTGTAAAAACTGAATTGCCAAATAATGAACTAAGACCGGTCACCTTTTTTCTATAAATGAAAGCTTTTTGGTTTATTCATAGTATGAGAAATTTAGTTGCGAAATAAAAAAAAATCAGCTGGTATTAGTCGACTCGAAGACGTGTTTAAACGCACTAATTGTCTATTATAAAAGGAATATTTTAAAAAGTCAATTCTTACATAGGGTGTCATATAGTAGTCGCTTACATTGATAACTATTAAATGAGTAATAAAAAAAAAAACGAAGGAGAAGGCGAAACTGAAAAGTTAGAATTTGTGTTTTGAATTCTGTTGCCATGTACGACTCCGCTTGAACTATAAGTGGAGAATGAAAATTAAGCAACTGAGGTGGTTAAATCCACCCAAAAGTGTGATTTTGTCTTGTTCCCCGTATGATATTGTAAATATGAATAAAACTTTTTTCATCTTTCGTTTTGTACCAGAATCAGGGTTTTTTGTGTAAAAATTTAGAGCAAATAGTTAACAATTCTATTTCTAATAATAAATGGCGAGCTCAGTTAGCGTTTATTCTCGATATTCCATAAGAATAAAAAATCAAACAAACTTAGTGAACCAATTAATGAAGAGATGCCCTAAATACGCAATTTTGGTTATTAACGTACCCGCCATGATGAAAATCAAACGTTTAATAGCCGTTTTATTAGCCGAAATGATAAAGTCAGTTGGGCGCCAAAAAGCTGCTATGTGACATCGCTGGACTATTTTTTGTGGGGTACCGTTAAAGACAAGTGTTATGCCGACAAACCAGTGATAATTGAACATTTGAAGGCCAACATTCGTGATTACATTGTCGAGATACGACCCCATACACTCGAAAATTGGTCTGATCGAATGTGATACTGTAAGGCCAGCCGCGGCAGCCATATGAATGAAATAATATTTCATTTCTAACTGGAACAATTGTACTTCACAACAAAAAAATAAGTTTGGCAAAATTTCAAACCATTTCTGTTTTATTACATTTTTAAATTTAGACTTTAAAATGGCCCACCATATACTTAAAAAATATTGGCAAAAAGTTTAAAAATATAATATACATATGAGTAGGTGAGATGCAAAACTCGTTCGTTACAAAATTAAAAAAAATCGAGATAACCATTGCCTCTAGTAGTTCTTCTGGAGTTTTATGACAAGCACTAATATTTCAGCTCTTGAGTTTTAATCAAGATCGCGCTAACATCTAAGAACTTAAAGTATTCCAATAACTTGGTTCATTTAATAAGTTGCGTTATGTTTTTTGCTTTTTTCCAAGTTTCTGTTAACGAGTAACGAACGAGTTTTGCATCTCACCTACTCATATATTACAATTAAACACTTTTTTTTTTGTTTTTTCTTTTTTATACAATAATAATTTCATTTACAATAATTAATCTTACATTGGCATTCTTTCTACCGAAATATACAGTGACTCCAACACATAATCGGACACGTTTTTTCTCATAGATAACTCCACTAAACGTAAAAAATTTAATAAATATACAAGCGTTTTGTGTCCTTATTTATACTTTAGATATATATCTATACGAATAATAGAAAAACCAGCACTTAATCCAATAATAACTGTAAGTTTCAGTAAAAAAACAAAAATAACCCAATTTGTTAAACTCAACACATAATCGGACAAGGCAAAGTGTGAATCACTAAAATGCAATAATCGACCAATCGATAATAAATTGCATATCCTTTGTAATCTAGCACAGTCAGTAAGGGTCTTAGAATGTATTTCGATATACTTCTGGCTCTATGGAGTTCAATATTGGTAACAATATCACATTAATCTGAACAGATTGACCGTTTTTGATGAACTACCCTAGACAATTCATCCAAAAAATGTCTAATTACATAGGGTTCTGGACACCGCGCATGTGTTTCTATAAGTTCAAAATAATTGCGGATCAATCGGCTTCTATATTTCCCACATAACTTTTGTTGTTGTTTATTTCAACATATTGTTTCCTGTTTGTTAAATAGCTTTTACATAAATTTAATTCCGCATTTTGAATACCATAATATTTGAGTTTTTCAAACATTATTTCATGATCTACAAGATCAAAAGCTTTTGAAAAGTCATAAAAAATACCAGCGACACCATTATAACCTTGATCTAACCCTTGGCATATGAAATTCATTGTCTAAATACTCTTTCCACATTTGCAAAGATATGAAATAATAGGCTAGAATCACTCATTTATGTTTTACAGTATTTGCGGGAAAGCATTTTTCAATAGTTCAAAGTTCAACAATTTTAATTGTCTCAATCAGATTCTGTCTCTTATCTTTCACATACTTAAACAGAATTTACTTCAACCATTCATTTGTTATATCGGAAAAGGAAATATGTTTTTTCCGTTTATTATATTTTGAGGATTAAGTGCGCGTAAACCGTTAATTGGGTTCGCAGTCCAATCTAGCTAATATTTAGTCACATAGTTCTATACGCAAGAAAAATTTATACAATTGTTACTGATTTTACATTTTTCTATTTCATAAATTCTTCTGTTTCATAAAATCATAAAGTCCTCTAAAAAAAATAACTTTAACATAAATAAGTATCTAAAATTTCCTAAATAAATTTCTTCTTTCATCTTTGAAATTAATCAAATAAAAGGTTTTGGCTTTAGCATATAGATTTTTAAATAATAACTCGTAGCCGTTTAAAATATTTTGTAAATTTAGTATTAATTTTTGAAGTTTTAAAGTTTTAAAATTTTGTAAATTTTATAATCCTAAAAATCGTCAAAATAAGGACATAAATCTTCTAATCGTCAATATGCTATTTTTGGAGCTAGAAATAGTCAAATATGGCAGCCCTTAATGTATACCATATGCCATTTTAGTGTCACCGCCAGCTACATTGTTCATCGTTAATATCATGGTAGATTTTCTGTAGACTGCATAGGAACCGATTAAAGTCTAAAGACCATATGAAAAAAGAATCTAAAAGTAGACTTGTAGTGCACGTTACCACACACGTTAAGCTTAACAAACATTTGTTAGAAAAACATATACAAAAACTATACATTAATGGTTTATTGAATTTTAAGTTTTGCATGCTGGCAATACTATGATTATTTGTGTAATTTTCATAACAGCGATTAAAAAAACGAATACAACACATACGAGCAGTCGAACTAAAAAAGAATTATTTTTAAATATATAAAATTTTTATTTGTATATCAACATCTTTAAAACGGTAATAGTAAGAGTTTCTGAATTTGGCCCAAATAGTGGGTAGAATTGTGTAAGTGGGTGCAGCACCTCCCAGACAAAGTAAATATTGATTTTTACAATCTAGGGGACGGTAATAGTAAGAGTTTCTGAATTTGGTCTATGTAACTCCGTAATCAATACATATCATCAGTCGAAATATGCGCGAAATTTAATAAGTCGGTGTGGTTTCTCCCATACAAGGTAAATATTATTTTCTGTATATCTAGAGAACGGTTAGAAAGGCAGATTCTAAGCTTGGTCTAAACGACTTTGTAGTCAATACACATCATTAGTTTTAACGCATTCGCTAAAATTTTTTTATGAGAAATACATTTTATAGGTATACAACACAAAGGCACCCAGCAACGCGGAAAGGGTTACTCTTGTTTATTAAAAAATCATATTTTTTAATAAATCTGTCTCATATATATTTATTGCAAAAATTATTCAAACCATAAAAAATTAAGACGATTAATTTCATTGGAGAAATAATAAATACCCGAATATTGTGGTTTGTTTAGTTGTTTTGGTTGTATGTTAGAGAGATCGATTATTCGACTTTTATTAAAAGCCGGTTTTCGAATAATTCGTACTGTTACATTTAAAAAAAAAAAAAACAGTTTTCGGTTAAAAGTTTATCAAATAGCCGGTTAACCGGTCTTTTCATTAAAAGGAAATTCTTCTCAATTCTTGTCGCATTAGCAAATGAAATTGATAAATTTTTGTCCCATGTTTTAGTTTCTAGGAAGTAAGTATGCTTTCCTATGGCCTTAGCGGACATTTCTTTCTCGACAACACAATGTCCTAATATTTCATTCAGTGATTCATTTTTGACAGCGTATTTTGTAAGAGTCTTATTTGCCAACGCCTAGAGACTACTAGGTATAGAATCAAGTCTTTCTTGCTGCACAATAACGTCAATCTTATAGACATATTTAAGGTGGTTAATACTTCCTAGTGTTGAAGAGCATTTTCAGCTCGGTATTTAAGGACACTCAATATATCTAGACTTATCCTTTCCATCGATTTGCAAATATTTTCACACTTCAGACAATACCTGTAGAAGCATAAATGCAGGCACCATATATTTAATAGTGTGTGCAATGTGGTATGTTATGCATGCACCGCGTATTTAATAGTGTGTGCCACTGTGGTATGTTACGTAAGACACCCGCCTACCAACCAATAAGTTCTCGGTTCAATCCTTGGCCACATGATGCAATGATTATTTTCATCAGCGGTATTACCTCACAACATCGCAAGCGACTGAAAAACGCTATGAAAAACTTCACTAACTAATCCATCTGTCGGTCGGAGCCGGCGTTTGTAGGTCCCTTTCAATGAGTCTAGTTGATCATCATACTCCATATACCCATACAAAATTAATATTTATTTACAGAAAATGAGAAAAGTTATTGTTGCTCAAGTGTGCATATCTTTTTCGATCTAACATGGTTTTCACTTTTTTTGTGAGACGTTCAAGATTGTCATATATGTATTTAAAATTAAGACGTTATATGGTATATTAAATTTAGAAAAATATTTAGAGCATATTTATCATATTAATATATGAGCATATTTGCAATAAAAAATATAAAAAAGGTATAAAATTTATTTATATTTAAATTAACCGGTTATTCATTTTAAAATAACCGGTTCATTCCGTATTCGAACAATGAACATTAAAAAACCGTATTCGACCTATCCAAAAAAATCAGCTAAAACCGGTTGAATAATAAAATTAAGAAAAAATATTTTTATTGCGCTTAAATGAAAAAAAAATTAACAAAAAAAAGATTTAAAAGAAAAGGATTCGTAAATTGCGTCAAGAATGATGTAGTGTGTGTATAAATTTATATAAATGTTTATACATATATTAATTTCCATAACATTCCATGAAGGAATATGGGGACTTCTCTCAGTCAATAAGTTGCACCCGAGTCTATTTTTAAACTCATTGAAAGAGACCTACAGTTTAACGCCGGCTCCGAACGGCAAATGCATTTAGAGAAGTTTTAAATGGTAGTAATACCCAAAACCAGTTACTAGCTTATTATTGTTATGTGGTGATACCGCTGCCGAAAATCTGTTTCCTTTTTTTAAGACGGTCTGGCCTGGTATTGAACCGACGACCTACTGGTTGGTAGACGGGTGTCTTACCTACCATCCCACAGCGGCACATATAAATGTAAGCATCATTTTTCTATCTTCTTAAAAAGGGCAATTTCCCGCTTTTCTTAATTTTTATATGACTGCAATCAATAGCACCAATGATCTCCAGAAAGTTCCGAATTTCTTTGAACTTTTTTCCAACTTCGCCTCTTCTTCTGCAACTTTGTCACAGATTCTACTAACAGCAGATTGTGATAAGCCATACAAGTCTCCAGCATCGTCTTGAAACTAAATAGATGTCTTTTAAGTGTATTCTGTTTTATTGTGATATTTTACTTGCCTCTCTTCGTCCCCACCAACGTAAAGCCACCCTAATCTGAATATCAGCGGAAGTTCCATATCCTCTTCTGTCTACCTCACTATCATTTCTTATAAGATTCAGGATTTTATAACCGTTTCTTTTTTAAAACGATATTTATTCGTCTGAAATGTTTTAATTCTTGTTTTATAAATTCTTGGCCGTACTGTGTTGACTTAAGTGTATCCATTAATATACCAAAAAAGGCCGTTAAATTGACTTTCAAATATATTTTTTAAAAACAATTTTTTTCTCAGTCAGTTTTGTCACTTTAACTGATTAAATATGTATGGGCGGAAAATATTTATTTATTTTTTTTTTCAATTTTTTTCACTAAAAATGCCGTAAGAACCATGATGTTAAGTGTTCATAGAATCTATCCATAAATGTATAAAAATCATATATATTTTTTTCAACATTTTTCCTGTATATTTCGTTAATATACCCAAGACACACTCCAACTCCCACAATTTTCTAATAATAATCGTTTTTGTTACAACATTAAGGAATTTTGCTTAACAAAGGTCTATCAATCTTTGTTAAGTTTTTGTGCATATGGCTGTAAGTTTTTAAGCTTACATTAAATGCGTAATGCAAATTGTTTTAATTTTAATAAGGAAACTTAGAGTTTTCTTAATACCCTCTATGTAATCTTACCATACATAAGAACTGCGTTCGAAAAAATTGTCCATGACATTTTTTGCAATAATATTTTCAAAATTCATTAAAATTGAACAATTTTTTAAGTTGGCTTAGAATTGAATGTAAGAAAATTTTAAACTTAAAATTTTTTCGACTCAAAATGGCAAGCTAATCGAAAGTGCGAAAAAACATTGTAAAAACTTTTCAAAACCACCCTCAATGAACTTATGAAAAATAGCTAGGGAACTTAAAGTTGGCAAGAAAACGGTTTTTAGAGTTTTAAAAAAGTATAACTATTACTTGGTGATCATCTGTAACCAGAATAAAGCAAAATTAACAAAATCATTGACATATTCAGGAAGAAATGTCGCTTGCAAGGTCAAAATGACGCTGGCCAGAAAAGTCCAAAAAGTTTCAGACAGGAGTGCTTTAAAGAATACTGAAGCGAAATAGCGTTGTGTTTCCTTCATCGCCTCTGCCTTCACATTACATTGGCGAAAAGGACAAAAGGAACAGTTATAAAAACATATTACAATTAATCGAAAAGCTGCAGTGTACATATACAAGTCTTGTAGCAAAATAAAGCAAAAAAAATTAAAGTTATAATAAAAAAAACATTGGCAGCTACGACAAATATTTTCCATGTGACGCTGCCAGAGTTCAGTCCGTCCAAAGAGTCGTGAATACTCTGGAAAAAAATTTGGTGTACATACTTATAGTATATCGAAACTGAACATCACGAACGACACCGCTAAGCGATCCGCTTTGTTGAAATCAATTGGTTTATAATTATAGTACAATTGGAATACAATCTTTTGTATAGTTTATGCAGCTCAAGCAGACTAGCATCTTTAACTTTTAAAAACTTGTGTAAAAAACTAGAAACACACTTCACTCCACCGGTAATAATATTTCAACAAAGTAAGATCTTTCATTGGGCATCAATTAATGCAAATGAGTTATTGCTGAATATTCTGCAAGAATTAAAACAATTGCACTGAATCGCAATTTCGGCGACTGTTTGGAAAGCTTTATCCTGAATCAATTTGTCAATGAATCATCGACAAAATGTGCGAGGAAACGGAAAATATAACTCTTGATGAGGCACCACGTAAATCTATGATTTATTAAATCAAAATGGCGGCTTAATCAGGCAATGAAAACTACGACAACAATGCGAACTATGTATACGGCAAAAGCAAAATTGGCAGCAATAACAACAAAAACAACAATTTCAATAAAAAACGCGGCAAGTACTCACACTGTGGCTGGCGCAACAATTCATCTGAAGAATGCAGATTTAATGACAGCAAGTGTAACCACTGTGGCAAGATTCGACATTTGGCGGCGGTTTGTCGTTCCAAACCAATAAAATTTAAAATGAAAACATTAAATATAAATGAAAACAACAATGTCAATATTAAAACAAGAAAAACAAAATAATTCAATGTTAATATTAAAACAAATAACAAAAATTTTATAAATGTGTAGTGAACAGGACAAACACTTGTGTACAAAAATAGACACACACCCGACATCTAATAAATAAACAAATTGAAAGGGCAGTGAAGACGGGCAATATTGAACTAATATTATATCCCCTATCATCAGTGTTTTTGTTTCCCCTCCTTTCCTTTATTCCTTACTAAACCTTTAGGTGTGAACCGCTTGGAGGGGTTGTTGCTAGATTATTCACCAGCTACTGAATAATCGATAGCAGCAATCCACTTCCTTGTCATCCATATCTGAAGAACAGTTGTTTCGGTTTTTATTTGTTTATGGTTTTTTATCCATTTTATTATTTATCGTTCATGTTCAACTTACGTAATGGCAGGCCTTTTTAGGATTAATTTCTGCAATGTGCGCGGGCTACGGGCGAACTTT
The DNA here is from genome assembly GCA_023159175.1 of Wohlfahrtia magnifica. Taxonomy (NCBI): domain Eukaryota; kingdom Metazoa; phylum Arthropoda; class Insecta; order Diptera; family Sarcophagidae; genus Wohlfahrtia; species Wohlfahrtia magnifica. The sequence goes on along the minus strand of JAKWBJ010000216.1, from coordinate 453,226 downwards.
TTCTCCGTGTATGCGCACGTTTGTCTCTATAGGCCGGATGTTTTCGCCTTATGTGAGACCCAGGTTTCGGAAAATGCCGATCCACAGGTTTTTCATATCCCTGGGTATCACCTTCATTCGCGATGAAGTTGTGTACCAGTGCCAGCAACCTAACGGCATGTATGATGCAGAATTTAACTGTCTTTGGGTTAAGTTCAGAATCAGGGCACATCTTTTGCATTTCGGGCTTTTATATAGAAGTCCAAACTCGGGAAGAGAGGTTTCCATATCTGTCTTTGACTCTCTTTCCGATTCCATATCGAGTATCCTTGCGAATTACCCGAACAGTGAAATTGTTGTTGCTGGTGATTTCAATATTCATAATTCGTCTTGGCTACGCCATTCGGGCCGCACAACTCCAGAAGCCAATACGTGGAGCTATTTGCAGCGCCGAAATGGTTGTCAATATAAAAAAGCTAGGGATGGATAATTTCATCCTATCCAGAAAGCTTCCGATTAAATCAAAAAATAAATCTTAGTTTAATCAGACGTGCAAGCTTGCAGTCAGATCCAGAGAGGAAGCATTCAGAAATTGGCGTAATAACAAATGCAGTTATACTGATTTGCTACTCAAACAGGAGAGATCTTCATGTGCCGCAGTACTTAGGCGCAAAAAGACTCTATACGAACAGCACCTACGTGCTAAAGTTCATAATTTTCCACGGGGAAGTAAGAGCTTTTGGTCATTCATTAAAAGGCTTAAGAACTGCGCTATATCGGTTCCAGTCCTTATAAAGGATGAACAAACATTCACTAACCCGGTTGATAGGGCAAACCTTCTGGCTGAAATGAATGAGATTACTTTGACTGCCTTTGAAAACGCAGCTCCTATTTTCTTTAAATCGCTACCTCTGCCTTATGCACATAAAGAGAAGAATGAATCTAAATTTTCCGTCTCTGTGCCCAAGCCAAACGGTGATTATTAGGTTACAATTAATAAACATCTCTTTGACGTCAAATATCCATTACCACGTATTGATGAAATATTTGCTTCACTTGAGGTTAGACAAGCTTATTCAGAAATTGTGTACCTGGAGTACACACACAGAACTCTTTTGGTTAAATGCCTGCTTTTTGGTGTCAAAACGGCAGCAAGTATTTTTCAGAAGACAATGGAAAATTTGTTAGGTGAAATTTCACGCGTAGTCGTCTATCGAGATGACATCACCATAACGAGTAAAAATTTCAAAGAGCACATCGAAACTTTTGAATTAGTATTATTCAAATTAAACTCAGCAGGGCTAACATAAAATGTCAATAAATGTATTTTCTTTCAACATAAGTTAACATACTTAGATTTTCAGATTGACAAAAATGATCTTATTAAGACATCCGAAAGAAAACCTTGCACCCCCTCCACTTAATACGCCGTAAGTGAAAGCATTTGACGGAAAGGTAAATTATTATTCAGAATTTTGCACACAAAATGATACCGTTGTACCTATAATCTTTTACAAATGACAAGAAGTTTGTATGGTCGAAAGAGTGCCGAATGGCATATGAGCAAATTAAGTCTAATGTGATTTCAGACCAAGTCTTAGTTCATTTCAACGCCAAATTACCGATTGTCTTGACAACAGAGGCCAGTCCCGATAATTCTATCAGGCCGATTTCATTTGTGTTTCGAGCTTTGTCTAAGTTGGAACATAATTATGCCCCCATCGAAAAGGAAGGTCTTGCGGTAATTTTTTGTGTCACAAAATTACGTCAGTACTTGTTAGGCAACAATTTTACAATACGCTCTGACCACAAGCCACTTTTTTCGTTATTTGGCCATGCAAGGGCTCAACCTGTAATGGCAGCTGCTAGGGTACAAAGATGGGCGGTAATCTTATCTGGATTTTAGTATAATATTGAATAGGTTCACGGTTTAAGTAACCGTGCTGAGGGTTTATTGAGAATCCCACAATGTAATATTACAATGGATTCAGAGGAACAGACATACATCACTTTTATTGAAAGGGAAAGTAACTTACTTTTAAATTACAAAACTATTGCTTTGGAACCAGGGCTTGATCCAATATTGTACAAAGTTGCTGAAGCTATCAACAAGTACGTTCTTCAACATTTAAGGGGAACGGAATTCGAACCGTATAGGAAATACAATGAATTACATACAGTGAATTGACAATAATAATTATTACCCAAAAATTAGACAGGATGTATTAAATCAACATATATCGCATTTAGGATTCGTCAAGACGAAGTCGTTGGCCAAATCATATATATAAGATGGCTTGGGCTTGACTGTGACATAGCAAGGCTCGTAAATTCTTGTACACCGTGCCAAAAAATTCAGGTCAGTCCTGAGAAGAGTAGTCTTATTCCAGGAAAAGTGGAAGACTCAGTTTGAAGTCGTATTAATGCCGACTTTGCAGGCCCAATCAATAATCATTACTTTTTCATCTTTATTGATTCATTTTCGAAATGGTCTAAGGGATTTATTACAAAGAATATATCCACGAATTTCGTAATTTCAAAATTTCATGAATTATTTCCTAGAGACGGATTAGTTGATACACTGGTCGTCAGTTCATTTCAGTTAATTTTAAGGTGTTTTTGAAAGCAAATTATGTTAATAACATTCTTAGTTCGTCTGGGCATCCTGCAACAAATGGACAAGCTGAGGGCTTTATTCTGAAATCGAATAAATATACTGAATTAAAAACAATTATACACTGTTTGCTTGCGGATTACAGATATACAAAATACTGTGTTACAGACGAACTCCTTCTAAGGTATTTTTCGGAAGAACTTTGAAAACTCGGTTCAATTTACTAAAGCCACCTTTATTAAAAGATACAATGATATACAATCAGGGAAATAATTAAGATCGTAAAAGAAATGTTTAATTCGAAGAGGGACAGCAAGTCTGCAAGCAGGTAGAAATTTTGAATGATTACAACATGCAAGGAAGTGTTGATAATGATAATGTACAAACATTATCTAACATGATAGCTGACCCTCGGTCCATTGTAATGATGAACGATTAAATTTGCATATAAGACAAGGTTCGATTGGTCAACTCGTAAATCCCTCACCCAATTATTATTATTATATATTTTTTTTGTTTAAGCTCAAAGAGGGGCGTGTAATATATGATGGCATGGAATAAGTAGTAAAATATCATCAAGGACGACGATACATATGTTTTAGCTGACTTCACGACAAATTGAAGTCGATAAGGTAATCGAAATTCCTTTGAAAACTCTTGTTATGGCGAGTTATCGACACTTGTAGTGAGAGAAACAGTTCTTTTCTGACCACAGGTAAAATAAATTCGGAATGAAAGAGGCATTGGAGTAGTACGCAAATAATAATGAACTTTTGTGCCTCGAGGAGCAAGTCCACTAAATTGTGAAGAGCTCAAACCATATGAAAGCAAAAAAGTCGTCAAAGATGCCAGAGGTTTCCGAGAAAGTAGTATTTAGCAGCTCGAATGGTATCTAATAATACCATTAGGGCTGCCAGATTTGATATTAAAGAAAGCAGTACATAACCGAAAAAAAATCAGTACATTCGATAAAAAATCAGTATACATTTTACTAAAAACAAAATTCAACACATAACGATAAACAAAACATACATGTATATAAGGCAGTTTAAACAATACATTTTAAAGCTACGTGTTAATTAAATGAGTTAAACATATTACCACAGCCACCGTGACTGTTTTTGACTAAGCGCATTCTGGACGTCAAATTTTGGGCACTTTTTCGAGTTTTATGCTTTTAGCCGGCCATATGTCACGATTAACACGAACAATGTTGGCCTTCAACGCGTCAATTGTTGCTGGTATATCAGCATAATCCAATAACTTTACATGGCCCCACAGAAATAATCGAGATATTTACATTCACACAACCTCAAATGCCATTTGAGAGGCCCATACTACGGAATTAACCTATTGCTAAATTTTGATGTCAATCATCGACTTGATTGCGGTCGTCGTATGTTACGTAGAATCATCTTGTTGTAACCACGTCTCGCCCGGATCAATGTCATTAATATTTTCAAACAAAAAATCGTTGATTCACACCATAACCAACGAACATAATTGACATTAACGCGAGCTCCGGCAACATTTTTAAAGAAATAAGGTTCTATGATACCACCAGCGTGTAAACCGTATCAAAAAATGCACTCCTCTAGAAGAAATGGAGTCTGTAGGGTTTTTCTCCATATGTGGCAATTTTAATTAATAAGCCCGTTAAGCCACAAATGAGCCTCATTGCTAAACTTATATTTGCCGTCTATAAAATTTGCAAATTGATGAGTGATTTTCAATATAAATCTGGATAATTTAGTAATGTTGTTCAAGCGTCGATCTATTAATGATGATTTGCCAGAGTTTAAGCATAACAGTACCTAAATAATGCACAACACCTAAGTAGGCTTCTTAGGTTTGTTATTCGAAAAATTGTTGTACAATTTTCGTAAGCTTTAGATTGCTGAAGTTAAGTTAAGTCAATATTTCCTTAAGATTTGATATTCCTTTCGTCAATAAGCTAAATTTATTTAAATTTTTTAGCTCAACAAAACACTTCCTTTGGTATTTAGAGTTGACGTTATCAAATTCTGCATAAAGCCTTTTTATATTCTCTCATTTAATAACATTTTCTCGGAATATTTATCCAATATACTTCTGATAAAAACTGATGCAATTTTAAAATCAGCAAATTATTAGGTTTAAGTTTAAGGAGTTTGATAGCACAGTTTGTCAAAACATAGCCCTGGATCTGTATCACAGTGTGGTATTCAAAAATAGTCTGTCGTTTTATAAGCTATCATTTTACGTTGAATGTTAACAAAAATAAATAAAGAAAAAATGTGTGAATTAATATTAAAAAGTAAAATGTTTACACATAAATGATCATTATTAAAGAGAAAAAAAAAGTGAAGAAACAAAACAAACTTTTCTTCAGCAAGATGGACGGAAAGAAATTGGTGGCTATGATCAAACCGTAAGAATTTAAAAATGACTTAAATGCCAAAAAGAATAGAAAAATAAAGCTAAAAGTGCATACTTATCCCAATGACATACCCATCGATCAACTTCTATCAAATAAAATTAAAAATCAACGAAACATAAGTGGAACCAATGAAGAGCAAGGTTAGGATGGATTTAATGCCATATTCGGTAGTGGCGAAGAATCTGATGGGTCGGCTTTTTTTATGTGCGAATTTTAAAATTCTGCTAACACGTCTCTTAAACTACAGGAAATAAATCTTTTACTCTGCATATTATAGAGAATTATATTGTTTTGCACTTTATTAACACTTCTAGTCTAAAGAAAGTTAATAAAAACTTTAATTATCGCATAAAAGAAATAAATATTTAAATGATAACTGCAACACCCCAGCAAAAATGATGTAAACAAATCAATGGGAAAAGAGAACAAATTTCGAGGGAAAATACTATTCACGATCAGGGGAATTCTTACAGGGCTACCATTCCCCACTGAATAATCAGAAAACATTTCATGGGAAAATTATTCATGATTGAAATTGTGGGAAATGGGAAAATAATTCGAGGGAAAAATTATTTATGATAGATGGCCATTTTTTTCAAACGTAGTCCTTTAGAAATGACTGTTTGAAAAATATAGACTGCTGCACAGTATCTCTCTGTATGTCTGAAAGGAACTATAGACCATAAATATTTCAAAAATTTCAATTGGCCGGTGCCACGCCTATTAAAGTAAATATTAGTTCGTCTTTATTTTCAAAGTGATAGCAATGAGAATCTCTAAATTTGGCACAAACAGCTTCATAGTCAATAAAAAACATCAGTGAAAAAATAGGCGTACTCGGAAGAGTGGGCATGGTACCTTCCATACAAAGTAAATTTTGATTTTTTGTATCTTGGTCTAAATCACTTTGTAGTCAATACAAATCAAGAGTCAAAAAATGGGCACAATTAGATAAGTGGGCGTAACGTCACCCAGGATGGTAATAGAAAAAGTTTCTAAATTTGGTTCAATAACGTCATGAGCTATACACACCATCACTCAATAAATGGGCGAGAATGGGCGTTGCAACTTTCCTTCATACTTAATATATAAATGTGGAGAACGGCAACAACTAAAGCTTCGTTATCTATCCCCTTTAGCCAAAAAGCGGGTATTACACAAAGCACACTAGATAAAAGCTATCTAAATATGTAGATATGTATGTAGTGAGGATAAAGATAGTATTGGTATAAATTTAAATTGCGAGAACTTTAAACTTTAATTTTTTTTTATTATTTCATTTTCTATAATCAATATGATTATACAAAATTTTGATTTGACTTCTTTTCTAAAAAATTTTAATAATTAATTTGTTAATTTATTTACATATGCATTTACTTCGTTTAATTATTTAAGTTTTCCTATTTAACATACAAAAATACATTAATGCAAGTGAAATTTCACTTCTTCTTAAATATTTCAACATTTTAAAGCAATTCATTTTTCTTGTTTTTTTATAAAAAAAAACCTCGACACTTGTTTTCATACGTAATACGTACATACATACTTATGTATGTATTTAATTGTATTAAATGTGTGCGCATAGATCTACTTTCATATAACAAATATTAACTGAAAAGAGAATTGGCTAATTAGTGGCTGTCAATCATTAGGGTCAAAGGCCTTGAAAGTACGTCTAACAAAAAACAAAAACAAAAACTAGACATTTTAAATTTAAATTTTTAAACAAAATGTCTAAAATTGAAGAGGTAAATGCACTTTAAATCAGTATTTACAATTAAGAGTAACTATTTAATTCATAAACTTGTGTTACACTATGTATATATACCTAATAGGTAATACAAGTTTACAAATTGCAGGCAACTTTTGGATCAGAACCGATAAGAACAAATCTTATCGTTATATGAAGTGCTGAATTCGAAGCACTGCACCGTCATAACAAAACTCAGATGTTGACCGCCACAGCTGGCACGTACAAGCAGCAATCTAGAACACCAATTCTCACAAATTTTTCACAGAACATGCGACCGTTTTTCGGCAATAACTCGAGGAATATTGATTTTAATTGTCTCTGGTTTACTAACGTAAACAAGTGACTTTACATAAGCCCAAAGAAATAATGTTATGGAGTTATATCACACGAATTTGGTGGCCAATTAATTGGACCATTACGTGAAATTACTCTTTCATTAAAAGTTTATTTGAGTAAATCAATTGTAACGCGCACTGTGGGAAATGTGGCTCCGTTTTGTTGGAACCACATGTCAGAAAAATTAATGCTGCTAATTGAGATATTAACAAATGCCAAAGCATGTTCCATTACATTGCAGTAACATTTTCATCATCATTGTTTTTGAAGAAATATGGACCAATGACCCCGTCACACAGTGGTTCAAGATGCAAATCTAGCTCGAAAAAAGTCATAACTTCTCTTTGGAAGCAGCTAGAACTATGATACTTTGGTATTATATACTTCTTGTCGAAAGCATTCCTTGTGCAAAAAGTGGGTGTTGTAGGTAAAATGGGTGTGGCGATTTTTAATGGCGTTTTTAAGAATATCAAAATGTAACGATTTAGAGTATTAATGTATTAATTAAGAAGTGAAGAAAACCCATTTTGGAAATTTTAAAATTCGACTGCATGTGCGCAGTCGAACGAGGCTTTCTAATATTAATAGAAAATATGAAAAATTTTAACATAACATATTCTTTGTAATATATAATTGCGAATTTAACATATAACATACATATGTACATACAAAACAACATACTAATATTAATATGTAAAAAAAATATTTTATTTAAATTATTCTATATCTTCCTGAAAGGATATAAAAGTAAAGAAATCTCTTCATCATCTAATAATTCTAAGAATGGACTAAGAAATGGTTGTCGAAAAAGACGAAAATAATGGATCTGGTGACAGAAGCAAATATTTGAAAAGATCTTCCATTGTTGTCTCTCGTGACACTTTCTGATATCTTTGTTCCGAGACTCAAGCGCATCCTCCGACATCATTCCTATCGGAAGTGCCGCCTTGGTACTGGTTCCTTCGATTGTGCATTAACAATTTTATTAATTTTAGTTGCTCTTGTTGGAGATTCATTTATGTTTTTTTAGAATCGCGGCAGCATCCCTCTTGCCAGATTTATAAAGAGTAACGCCAGCAGCGGAAGCTAGTTTCTCAGGTGAACATTCACTGACTAAAGCAGACATTTCCAAACGTTTTCCCTTTTCAGATTTACCTAAAAAATCTGATAAAGGACTGCCAAAATTTGACGTTAACGGTTGGATCCCTAAATCTTCTCGAATTTTTAACACGTTTTCAGAAGGGAGACAAAAAACTCCATCTAACCAAATTTTGTTAGAGTCTTCAAAATATTTTTTAGATCTTTTTGCTTTTATCCATCCTTCGTGAATTGAATATGTTAATCTCCATACAGCTAACTTAACTTTACCGCAATAATCTTCTGTTTTAATTTTCTGTAACCCACTCTTAGCAAAAAAATTTTTAATGACAGCATTTGCCCATTCTTTGCTTCGTACTTCGGCAATCCACACATCACATAGTTCTCTCCGTGTTATGGGTATGTAATCTATTTATGTATATAAAAAGTTTACCGGTTAATAATTGCAGCTAATTTTTTTCTTATCTACAGTGGACATTACACAGATAAACAGGGTATAATTCATTTCACGGGAATCCACGGGAATCCTATTTAAAAGTTACTCTAAAAACCATAAAATGATAAATATTTACTTCACAAAATACATATTTCTTTTTACCTATTATTTTATATACAAAACATTTAAATTCAAAAGTTATTTATAATATAGGTAGAACATACCTGGCATAATGCAATATAAAAAAAGAAGCTCATAATGTGTTACTGTTTGAAGTTACAAACAGTTCCAAAGTGATGCTGTGAATCGACTGGCCTCCTATAACAATAGAGACAATGCAATTGATCACTTTCGAAGCATCATAACAAAGCAAATGAGAAAAAAATAAAAAAACCTGATATATAGTTAATTACAGTGGATAGTTGTCTAACAAATACCAAAAAAATTATGTGAATTTTGAAACATAAAAAATTGACTTTTCCAGCTAGATTGGCCTCTTGAACTACTGTGCGTCAGCACATAAAATACACCAAATAGTAATTTTCTGTGGTTGTATTGGTATTTGGACAAATACTTGGGGATTATCGTCACATCAAATGTGGCAATTCTGATTACTTACGAAGCCATTTAACCAAAAATGGGCTTGTTGGGAAACAAAGAACTCGTGCTTCAGACCATTCGCCGAATTTGCGGTGAATACGATGATCGATTGTCTTTCATTCCTACAGAAGTTGAATCTTGAAGGCTTTTCAGCGAAAATCATTTCGCAAAATCTTTCATAAAGTGGAAGCACACTACACCGATTTGTTAGAGTGTCGGTGACTGATTTATTTGGATTTCGTACAGCGGCTATAGCTTCGTCAGTGCGCACTATTTGGCAGCTCACGGGATGCACACTATCAGTAAAAGTAAATGTAGTCCGACAATGATCCATTGTTATTCCAATTAGTCGCTCTGAAGGACGAACTGCACGGTGATTTTGGCGAACAGAACCATTATTCTGATAAAAAAAAAATTGCATAAATTTGCAAACGTTGCTCTGGTGTAAGTCTATCTATAATGAAACCTCAAACCAAAATAAATAAGAAATAATTATCAGCTGTTAAATCAGTTGGTAAATAAAGCAGTGCTGCCAACTCAATATTATGAACCTCTAAAAAAAACAGCAAAAATATGTGGTTCTTAAAAGAAACTAAGAACTACAACGAACTTTGAAAATTATTGGAGTCCAATTGACGTCTCCAGATGTGCGACAGGCACCTAACTCAACGTGTTACGGTGAAAATTCCAATTTATAGTAGCTCTGATATATTTTCAATATTCTTCTCAGTACTTTGCTTGTAAGCCGATGTGGTATAAGTTCCAGGATTCACAGGCGGTAAGAAACGCAAAAAAATGCTGATCGTAATCCGCCTCAAGATGGTAGTGGATTTCCATGTAGATCATAAGATTCCAAAGGATTGGTTAGCCTTTAAAACGCGGAAAAGTACCTCATCGTTGCAGCTGCCAGTTTTCATTAGAATAGTGCCAAGATTTACAAAAACAAACTCACAGATCAAATCTCCATCTACAACGAAAATGTCTCTTTCACCACACGCTCCATAACCTGGAAAATACTGTTATGTCCCTTACGTCACAAGTAACATGTGTCGAGTAAATTGAGTGGATTTGTTTCACATGAATAGTTTTATTTTAAGTTGTGACTCTGCTAATGAAAAACATTTTCAAGTTTCGTGCTACATTGTTTAGAGTTGTTGGTGAGCAACTTTAATTTACCTTTTTATATTACTTTTTCTGAATAGACTTGGGCTATTTTTCCGATATTTAACTTTCATTGCTAGTATGTAAAATTTGCACAGTAGTTTAAGCATGTTTTTTGTATTTTTGATTAATATCTGATTTTACTATCTTGTTCTGAAAAGAATTTTCTTCTTAATGAAATATATTGTTACATTTTAACCTTTCTTAAAACGTTTGAGTTCTTCGTTTCTCTCTTTAATTGCATCAATATAAAATAAACATAACTTTGTTGTTGTTTTACAGTTTTAATTTTCTCATTTTTTACAGTATATAATAACTATAGTCTCCGACTTATTTATCTTATTATACGTTTATACAACACTTAGGTGTAAATAAGCCTAAACGAGACTTTATTTTATGACAGCAAAATGATAACTTTCTTGACGTAGGTAGAGCAGCCTCCTTATATACGTAATTGCCTACAGCTTGGAAAGTTCCAGAAATGTCTGAAACGCTCTCATATCTTCTATTTTATATTCGTTAATTTTAAATATGTAAGATTGTGTTACCCAAATATGGTAGAATTGGCAATACCGTCAAAAACACAAATCTGTATGGCAGTACCAGGGTAACACATTATCAACCTTTACACAAACCAATACACAAAAAACCAACAATGCAGTAATGAAGTGTATTTTCTTTTTAGGCATTTTTATTTTCGTAACAATATTAAAAAATTCCGGTGCATTTGGAAAGGTTACCGTTATCAGCAATAAAGCAACGACATATAAAGGAACTTATAAATTGAATTCTGTATTTTAATTTTAATTTGTCTACTTCAAATGTAAAATGAAGTATAAGATATTGATACGTTTTAAACTTTTTAAAATGTTTGAGTTCGTTTAAGTTGCGTTAAAATAAAATAAACACCACTTTATTTTTTGTTTTACAGTTTCATGTATTTACTTCACTATAACTTTTATACTGTTTGTCTTAATACAACACTTAATATTCGTTTATAAAACACTTTTATTTCCGCTCTAACACAACTTTATTTATTGACAGCCAATAGATAACCTAAACTAACGTGCAGGTAAAGCAGCCCATTTATACACCTAACTGCCTACAGTTTGGAAGGTTCAGGAAATATCGACCATCTTCTATTTTCATATCCGTTAATTCAAATGTAACGTAAAGATGGTCGATGTGGCAGTGCTGCCGAATTGACAGGGTGACACAAAATATACCAAAATTCCACAAAATAGTGTTCTATTTTTATTTTCGGAACACTGCCTCCCATTTAAGCCTGTTCATCCCGAATAGCCTCATTATCTTTCTTCCTATAGCTCGCAAGTTTTTCTAGATGTACCACTTTCATTTTTGATCGTGGGCTATTGTTCCACTGTATTCTGTATTCTACATCGTTTAACCTCTTGACTATCTTGTAAGGTCCATCCCAGTTAGTTTGAAACTTTGGAGATAATCCTTTCTTCCGCTGTGGGTTGTAGAGTAGAACCAGTCTTCCATGTTTGCTGAACGATCATGCCTGGCTTTCAGCCTATCACGGTCCACTTCTAGGTATCGTTTCATGAAGTTCTTTGAGACTTTCATTTTTGTTGGCGTTACCGACGTGTGCTCTCGATTTGTAACGCTGCAGATGATTCTGATTTGTTCTGACTGCATGTTTAGCCGCAATACATTCAGTACAGTTTGCTATCCATCCGGCTGCAGCTTGCTGGCATTCAACCCAATAATAACGCTGTTTTAATTGTTCAACTGTCTTCGCCACGCTAAGATGCCCTCCGCTATGTTCCTTAAAAGACTGATTCAAAACTGCATTCATTTTTGAGGAAGGAACCACTATTAGATTGGAAGCTGTATTGCTGTCTGCACTTTCCAAGCTTCGGTAAAAGCACTCATCTATTAGCTTTAAACTATTCTATTGAGCCCAGTAAGCCTTTATTTATGGTGTCGCAAATCTTACACTTCTGAGCGGTGACCTACAATGTCTTCGAAAATAACCGCTCTTTATACAGTTTTGACACTTTCTTTTTGTCCTTTGCTCTTTTTCGGCCAAAATCGGTCTTCCACCGCTTTGATAGCTGCAGTGAAATTTGATTTGGAATTAACAATTTTCATGCTATACACTTTATGTACCTGTGGCTTGGATATCTCTCGAGCGGTCTCCTGCCTTATGAGCGGCACACACCGCATACTTAATATCAAGGTCTCATATACCACCGATGAATGTTTCGGCCTTAATTTGCTCTACTAGTGGGTGGGTTTCCCGTGGATAACTAAGCTGCACCAACCTTTCGACCTCCATTGCAAAGGCTTGCAATGATTCATTAGCCTTTTGCATTCGGCATCTTAATTCCATGCGGTACAAATCGCGTTTACGCTCGTCGCCAAATTTACGCGGTAGCGCTACCATGAATTCACTGTAGGTGCTTCAGCTGCTGGCTGGCATGGTTTCTAAAATTTCCGCTGCAGCACCTCTTGTTGGCTATAGTATCGAACTTAAATTTGGATACTGGTAGGAATTAGGTACCATCAAATCAAGGTGTTTTTATTCTGCTAGAAACTTCTGGCATAATACGCACTGGTTCCGGCTGCTGGCACTGTAGGCTGTTGATTTTCTCTTCCGTTACATTAAATTTTTCGTCAAGTCTTTTCTAGATTTGTCATTATCGCGTCGACGTCATCAACCCTTTTGCTTACCGTCTCATATATTTCTTGCAGCTTCTCTGCTGTTGCACTGGACGCTTCCTTAAATTTATTTTCAATTTTTGCCAGAAAATTCTGGTTTCTATGAGTTTTTGACTATCGGCTCTAGAAGTTTCTCGAATTTCAGCTCTACAGATTTCTAGTAGCTCAGTAGAAGTTTTCTCTAGTTTTGTTTCAATTATTGCCAGAAAATTCTGGTTTTCAGCTCAAGAAGTCTCTTTTACCTGCGCCAACAGCTTCGCAGCTTAGCCAAAAGCATTTTGCTCTGTATCTGCACTTTTTCCATCATAGCAGCCAGCAGCGAGCTAAGGTCTATACTACTTGTTGTTGGAGGGGCACTCATCTCAGGCTCATTGTCGTCATCAAATTCATGATTATCGATGTCTATACCACGTCTCTGAAATTCCTCTAACAGGCGGTTTTGCAGTTCGGTTTTATTACCGGTTGTTGACAGCTGTAACTTATTTAATTCCCATTTGAGCCTGTCCACTTTTAATTCTTGGATTTCTTTTTTACTCCGTTTGATTTATACATTTTATTTTTGTATACGAAATCTCACTTCTGACACCAATTGTTACGTTTTAGACTTCTTAAAATGTGTAATTTCGTTTAAATTGCGTTAAAATAAAACAAACACCGTTTTTATTTTCTTGTTTTACTGTTATATTTTTATTTACTTCACAATAACTTTTATACAGTTTACATCAACTTAATATTCACTATACAACACCTTTATTTCCGCTGAAGCATGTCTTTATCATACGACAGACAACGATCACTACCTGCATTTCAGAAGGTTCAGGAAATATCGACCATCTTCTATTTCCATATCTGCTAATTCAAATGTAACGTAAAGATATTCGATGTGGCAGTGCTGCCACATATACCAAAATCTCACAATGCAGGGTTGTATTTTATTTTCGTAACAATATTTTAATTATAAAATTAATAAAAATCTTATGTTTCTTGTGTTTTTTTTTTTAATCATAAAAAAAACATATTAAACATAACAATTCTTTTTTGTTGAATAAGCACAATTTGCTGTAATACCAACTTTTCAATAAAAAATTTTGACTAAAAAGTCATAACTCAAAAATGATCTCTTCTCTCAAAAACTACAGCATAAAATAGAAATAAAAATTTGATAAACTTTCTTCTAAGACGGTTTAGTTTACTTTAGAACTTGATTTGATGATAAAATTACAGCAGTTTTTTTTATAAAAAAAGTATTTTGCCTCTCCTGAACATTGGAAAATTTTGGGTTGTGACTGTTCAAGATTTAGTGCGTGATATATAAATTAATAAATAATTAAAATAACAACCCCTAGACAATAAGACCACTATTTAATAATTTAAAGTTTTATACTTTAATATTAAATAAAATAATAAAACCAATAAATACCGTGTGTTTTAAATGAACAAACCCACATGTTCATATGTAAGTATATGTATTATGAAATATGTGTGTATATGCAATATTTGAAGAAAAATAATTTGAGTTTCTTTTACTGAGAAGACATAGCTTTTGCACTTGTTCTGTAAAAAAAAACCGATGAACATAAATGGTCAAAATTGTCCTCTACCTAAGATTTGTAACTTTTTATTTTGTTGTTTTCATTAAGATCATAGAATACTAAAACTTTCGTAGAAGTAATAAAGTGAAAAAATATCACGAGAGCTAACTATTTAAGTTGATATGTTAAACCGTTTAGTAGTTAAAGCAAAAAGAAAAGGAAAATTTACCAAAATGGTCCAAACCCAACAGCAGGGTTGAAGCTTAAAGCAAATCCCAAACAATACAAACGACACAGTTAAGCGACGGTCACATTTGTCAAATATTTGACGAAAAAACGTAACCACTGTTTTATAAAAACATTTATTGAAATATTTTATTTTATCTCAGCCTTTCTTAGAAAATTATTTAAAAGCAAAAAATAATTTAAAAAAATAAATAATAAAACTACAAATATTTCTATAAAATAGTGTTCACGTTTTCTTTCGTCAAATATTTGACAAATATGATCTCAGCTTAAGACTGCGCTTGAGTCCTATATTTTCGCTTTTTATTTTAATAAAATTATCATTTACTGTAAAAATTTTAAGACATTATATCGTTCAATATCTTGGAAAACTAGAATTAACCATTAAAAATGGAAAGCATATTGGAATTCAGCGCCACAAATAACCTTAGATATGAATTTTAATTGCTCCGATCCAAAAACAAAAACTTGTGTAATTACAACATTTTATTTATGGTTAAGTGGGTTATTTTAATTCAAAATCAAAAAATAAATAAAACAGAACAGGTCACTCAATAAGTCAGTAAAACTAGTAAGAAAAAAACAAAATTTTGATAAAACTTGATTTTATTATACAACATAATTTGCCTTCGAGGGCGATAGAACGAGTACAGCGATTTTCTAACTTTTCGATACCACTTTTGTAGCACGATTTATCTTTCTTCTCCAAAATATTCCTCAGTTTCAGCGACTACTTAATCATTGGAGTATGTGATGGGTAGGTAAACAATTAGAACCCAATTCATTCAATTTTACTAACGATTTGTGCACAGAGCTTTTGCATACCCAAATGTTCGTGTGAAAGGGCAAGAACACTACCATCTGATATCTTTACAATATCAGCTAGGTCGTGCGAGATTGCTTATAATCAATTTGTGGATTTTTTTTTTGATGTTTTCTGAAGTAACAGCCTCATATGGTCTTCCACTGCGTTCTGCATCATTTGTGTCGATGGAACAGAGTACGGATAATGTTTATCAAGCCATTATTTGATTTCCACGGTTTTTTTTTTTGTGCAGCAAGAAGCAATGCGTTATCAAAACTCGAAATTCACTTTTCCCCATTTTTTTTAATAGCAAAAGTTGTTTCAAACAAAATGCTATAACTCACCAATCAGTAGTCAGATTGCTGTCAAACTTATTCACGTATCGTTTGAGGTTAGTACCAAGGCATATTGAACAAGATTGTGTTGCTCATACAACAACTAATTTTTTACAAAAACAACTGGCAATATGTTTTGAGTATGTTAAAGCAAATTTCAATACAGAAAAAAATCGTTGACATAAGTTTGATACAATACAGTTAAGTACAATATTAACTGTAAATTATAAATGTTTTATTTTGTTAAAAATTTTAACTTTCAGTTAATTCGTTCTCTAGGCGACTTTTAATCGTAGTAATAAAATATTAAAACATTTATAAGTATTTATATATTACTTTTTAATACGTTTTGAAGCATATTTTTTCCGATAAGGTATAGTTTTCTATTTGGCAAGACAAACTTTTGACAGTTTCTCGAATACAATTTAATTTAAAAAAACGGTCAGCTGAATAGGCAACTTCACCATATATAATTTCAACATGGTTAGTACTAAAAAAAAATCATATGGTTAGTACTAAATAAAAATTCTAGTAACGGCAACTATATGTCATCCTAAGGACTTATTGAGTGAACTGCTAGTAAATGTAAAAATTAATGGTTTTTGTCAAACTACAATATTACTTATTAAAATGACTTAAAGAGCAATAATTTATGCGACAAAATTATTTCGTTTTTTTTTTATTGGAGTCAAGAAAAAAAAGATTTTCATGTTTCAATTTAACCAGGGCGAAAATATCGTAATACGACATCGAGTACGACAATCATAATAAGGGCTAAAGCCTGTTTCATATACTGGAAATTTTTTTGAATCGCATCCACGAATTACAATTCAAAAAACTAGCAGAAAATATATTTTCCCAGCCCTAATCTTAGCTATCATTACTATATTTATCATTATAAATGTTTACAAAATGTAATAAAAAAATTGCTGAAATCATAATATTCATGTTGTCGATTTGAGGCTATTGTTCTCGATTTGTTGTGTTTATGTTGCCTTTTAAATTTTTTGTTTTGTATTTTGTTGCTGTAATGTTATTACTGATTTATTGTGTTGATTACGGTGGGCATCATCATGCTGCTGATCGCTGTGAACGTGTTGATCATTGTTCGTAGTTCTTCTGCTTAATGTTGTTTACATGTCGGTCATTTATTTATTGTTTTTTCTTTATTTCTCTTAGTGTTGTTGTTGTCGTTTACACTTTGCTTTGTAAATGATTGTAGTTGTTGTTGTTGTTTTATTGTGTCAGTATTTTTTTACTCTTGTTATTAAAATGTTTCATTTCATATTTAAACCATGGTTTCTTTGCGGTAATAAATCGCAGGAATAAAAAAGTAGATCAAACTGTAAACGGGTTAATAATGGTTTCGCGCTCAAGCTAAACGTTATAATTTACATATTTTTTCTTTTGTTTTTATCTAAAACATTTTACATTATTTTTATTAAATTTTGTTTTTATTATTTCCCACTTGTTTTTTAATGAAAATTATTTAAATGAGTTCAAATGATTGTGATCAGATAATTAAATTGATCGCCATCTGTTTAACTGTAAAACTATTTATTTATTGCCGGTCATATTTAATTGTGAAATTCTGTGGCCAAGAAATTTCATTTTAATTGCTTTACTCCATATATTTATGTATATGTATACATATATGTAACATACGAGTAAGTACATATGTACATAAGCAAAAACTGTAGAAATAATTTTCTTTGTAGGGTGAATGTACCAATAGTCGGCAATTTAAGACTTTTGCATATTTCAAGTTACTGCCTTTACACATGTGAATGATGAGTAGTAATTACAATTCATTAGTTTGCTTTGATTCAGATTATTAAGTTAAATTTAAATATTTTTTTTATTGAAATTGAGAAATTTACTGTTTTTGTGAAAAACTCCAAATTTTCCAGTAGTCGGCACTAATTTTACAGTTTTTGGCATACTATGTTCCTATTGTCGGCATATCATATTTTAGTACAGAATATAATAAATAGAGAGTGATTTCAAACTGTTACTTGTTTAAATCAAATGTTGTCTACATTCTATATGTTCAATAAGATCAATCAGGCACGAAAGATAAATTCAAATCAGAAAATCCTGAATATTATTTGTGTATAATTCAGATTTCGTACATAGGTTACATGTTAAACCTGAAAACGAAAAAAAAAAATAGATCACAAAGGAATATATTATACGGAATTGTATTATATGGCTTCTGAAAGATAAGCTCTAAAGCCTAAGTCTATAACTGGTATTTCAAAATGTGTCAGTTTTTGCCATGGACCGGCCATATAATTAGCATCCTTTCAAGGCGCTCAGTTACAGTTTGAACATAGCATGTCATTAAAGCTTACAAAACAAGAACTCTGAGTTGTCCTCTTCGGTAACAGAAAGTCATAACACGTAAAATTAATATCACGCAAAAGTTCATGAATCGAATCATTAAATAGACTTAAATTTGGGGCTTTAAAATGTAATACCGGACACTTGAACAAAA
This sequence comes from Wohlfahrtia magnifica, assembly GCA_023159175.1. Classification (NCBI taxonomy): domain Eukaryota; kingdom Metazoa; phylum Arthropoda; class Insecta; order Diptera; family Sarcophagidae; genus Wohlfahrtia; species Wohlfahrtia magnifica. The sequence continues at coordinate 434,727 of JAKWBJ010000216.1, read as the reverse complement.
ATCCAAACGCATTTTGGAGAAGTACGATGATAATTTGGTCCGAAAAACGTTGTTTATGGATGAAAAATGTTGACCGAACCAAAGAAGTATAATAAACGACATGAGAAGATGTAAGCACTATAGTCTAGAGAAGTATCTGAGCTCACCACACGCGTCGAAAAGGTAATCCAGTTTACTATGAGGTCGCCGACTTACATTTCTGTGTACAAGGGATCAAAACATCAGCCAAAGTTTTGAAAGCAGTTATGAAGCAACTTAATAATTCCCTATTCCAAAACCAACTATAGATTTTACAACAGGCTTTCAAAACTGCCTAAACGCGGTTACCAAAAATTTGCAAACTGCGGTAGCCCTGATTTGGACCCTCTGTATTACAAATTGAACCTTCTAGTGGCCATGTTTTGCTACAAAATACATTTTTAAGACTTAATTGGCTCGTGATGAGGACAGATTTTAATATGGCTGACGTGCGTACAATTATTTATCATTGGGCAGTTTTACTTAAGACGAGGTTGACAAAGATACAAAGATTTATTAAATTATTATTTCTAGAAGTCTTAACGTATTTTGTGATCTCAACCTTAACAAAACTAGTAGCAAAAGCAACGGCATGAGAGTGCCGACTACTGAAACGTTAACAAAATTTTTCGTTTCTATCGCCGGCATCGCTTAAATTTAGAGCAAAATAATTTTTTTCAGCTTCTTCACTATCATAGCCATATTTCAACAGTTTTCTACCCTTAGAAAACATATCCGACTGAAAATTGTTTATTTTAAAGTAATTATTGACATTATTAATTCGGCATTTCCACTAATTTTTTGCTAAGACAAGAAGCATTTTCGTAAAAACCAGAAGACAGTCAATAATAGAGGAAAATACTGTCAAAAAAACTCATTTAAGCTCAAATTGTTTTTAATATACAGAAAGCTGAGAATATTCATAAATTTTATACAGCCTTACTTTACTACATAATTACTTTTATTCTTAGTTATTTAAGTATAAATACAAAAATTGCCGATTACTGGTACATGCCGACCTAAGGTGCACTTACCCTATGTTTATTTGTTTGTTTGTGCGTCAATCAAGCTTAAACGACAGAATCGATTTTGTTAAATTTTGGAACACAAAGATTCAGCTAACAGAAGGGCAATAGGATATGCCTTTTCAAAAGTAGTGCTGGGAGATGTTCAATTCGGAGGAAAACGGGCCATGTTACAGACTTTTTTCTTTTTAAAGCAAAGTTTTTTGTTTGGTAACATTCAGTATCGAATAAAATATATTGTGCAAAACTACATCTGCAAATTCTGCGTTTTGAGTAGCTAATTAGTGATAAAAAAATAGTTTTGGTTAAGAGTACATTCCTACGAATCAAGTATATGGTGGGCAATTTAAGAGCCAAAATTTAAAAATGCAATAAAACACAAACGGCTTAAAAATTTTTCCAAATTTATTTTTTGTTGTGAAGTACAATTGTACCGGTTAAAAATGAAATACTTTTCATTCATATGGTTGCCGCGATTGGCCTCACAATACCCCATTCGATCGGGCAAATTTTCCAAAACTTTTTCGAGTGTATGTGGTCATATCTCGGCTCAATTGTCTCTGATTTGTCGGCATAACATTTGTCTTTAACGACAACCCACAGAAAATAGTCCAACAATGTCAAATCGCAGCATTTTGATGGCCAACTTACATCACCATTTCGGCTAATTAAATGGCCATAAATGGCCGTTTGACACAAATTGCACTATCCTGTTGAAAACGTAATGGTCGCGAAATATGAAATATGGGCCAATGATGCCTCCGCTACACAAGCCGCACCAAACAGTTAATGCACGAGTAACTGTTTGGCTTCTGTAAAACACAAGCTTCATCTGAAAAGGTGATTTTAAATGATGATAAATTTCCAATAAATCCCAACGTTTCTTAAGCGTAAATTGTTTCATTTGTTCAGTGGAGATAATATACTGAATTTTGTGACAGAATAGAATAACATAAGTATTGCCAGATTAGAAATAACCGCTGGTTCAAATTTAAGCCGATGGATGTTGCACACTATAGTAATTATGATATAGAGTCGCATGGAAACATATACATATCCATCGAAAACTGGACTTTACACCGAGTTTAAAATTTCACTTTCAAAAACTCTACATATAGTGTGGATCTACGCGAAAAATAAAACAAAAATATACCAACTTTTGTATAAAATATTCATCTGACTATAGATTTAAAAATTGATAAGTATGTATGAACATATGTGAAATCTAAAGACAGCCAAATGGCTGAGCCGAATTCCTTGAAATTTTTGCAGTAAATCTCTGTATGTCTGGAAGGAAAGAACTATAGTTTGTATAGCAGATCTGCTGCATTACTAATGAACACTAGCAGATCCGAAACCATAATAGCGGACATGTGTCCCAATGAGACCATACATATGTCTCCGTAAGCATTTTCATCTAAGCCTATCAAGAACCACACATTCACACAATATGTGTTCCATTGTCTTTAATGCGTGTGAGCGACGCCTGAATTGTTATCAGTCCCCCAGTTTTCAAAGTATTTGGCAATTTCCCAATCCTTGATAAGATTGAGAATAGTAGTAAGTTGTGCCGCACGGTAAGGTTCCGAACAGGTATATGGTATCACGGAACAGAAGCTCTCCTGTAGTCTTCGTTAAAAAGAAAGATGGCAGCATAAGAATCTGCTTAGACTATAGGAAGCTGAGCGATGTCACTAAAAATTACAGCTACACGCTCCCAAGAATTGACGACACGCCGGACACGCAGCAGAAACAATGTTGTTCTCTACTTTAGATCTGCAAAAGGGGCATTGGCAGGTAGAGATTACAGATAAAGATCGGTGTGGTCGGTGGCTTATGACAGTTAAAAGTTATGTCATTTGTGCTCTGTAAAGCACCGGCCATATTTGAGCGTCTCATTGAGCTAGTGTTAAAGGGAATACACTCAGATTTCGTTTTATCCGATCAACTCGTTCCACGAAAATCTGATACACGATACACTACCTTGATATTAAAACTTGATTCGTATCGTATCGACTAAAAACCTGTTCCGAAAGGGATTACTGGCAGAGAGGTGTCTTTGGATTCTAAGGCAAGCACCAAAGCCCCAGACATCAATGGATAGATCTTATAGTGAGGCTACCAAAGGTCGTTTCTTACGGGCTATCATTGACAGGAGTAACTCTGATTGCTCTATTTCCTGGAAAATAGAATTAGGAATTAGTGCAGAAGAAACAGATGGGAATGTTTTGGAGATAAAAAGGAGATCCTGGAGCTCATACGTTGTGGAAACCCTAACATCTCTTCACAGAATTGGATGGTTGCCAGAGTCTCCGCATCGGATGATTTATCCAGGAAAATAATTCTCCTGCTTAACAAGGAGTCTCTGCAATCTTTACGGAAGAAAGGTGGAAAGATCTACTATGGTATCGAGTCGATCTTTCTACAGGTCTACCAGGGAGACAGAAAAAACCGGTTCAGGACGATAAGGATCCTACTCCGGAGGATATTTTTTGCGATGAGACCACTAGTTCTTTCGTTCAAAAAGAAACACTCTTAGGTGATCTTGTTGATCGAATAGACGAAGTGGTTGACGAGGATGCCCTTTTGGAATCTGACCAAGTCGACGTCAACGCCACAGTCATCCCAGGAGACAACAATGGTGAAGGTAACTCATGTTAACCTTTAACTTCAGACCCATCAGCCTGTCTTCTTTTCTTCTGAAGACTTTGGAAAGGTTGGTCGACTTGCATCTTCGTAGTACGATAGAACCTGACCTATTATCTGCATATCAACATGCCTTCACTAGGGACAAATCTGTTAAGACTGCGCTTCACTCGCTTGTGTGGTATATTGAAAATGCCCTAGAGCACAGGGTGTATGCTCTAATGGAATTCCTGGATATAGAGGAGGCCTTTAACAATATGACACCGGATGCGATTAGGTTGGCTCTGGTGGCACTGAATGTTCATTTGTCTGTGATAAAATTCATAGGGCGATCCCTGACCAACATGGTCATTGTCACCACTATGGGGTCAGCCACCGTCTATAGGGCGACTAAAAGGGGCACCCCATCAGGGTGTTCTTTGCCCTCTTCTGTGGAATTTGATTATCATCACTCTGCTCGTCAAATTTGATTCTAATCGATTCAAGACTGTGGCGTATATAGATGATATTGATGAATTGGGGACTTCTCTCAGTCAATGAACGTCTATTTTTAAACTCATTGAAAAGGACCTACAGTTTAATTCCGGCTCCGAATGGCAAATGCATTTAGAGAGGTTTTGAATAGTAGTTATACTCATAACCAGTTACCAGCTAATGTTATGTTAAGATGGTGGTGGTTTGTTCGGATGCTTTAAACTTGAAAACGGCTGAACCAAATTAAATATTTCGTTCTGTGACTTTGTTCCTATTTACCATGCAAAAGGTTTAGGAAAAAAAAACTCGAAAAATGCTTAACAGGTTACGCTGTAAACGACCATTCCTTTATCTCAGCTACTATTAAATTTGAATAAAATTTGGCACTTCGATTCAGAGCATATATTCTAAATTCTGCAGCAAATATAAACGGGATTGGTACCTCCCATACAAAGTATATATTAATTTTTGTATATCTTGAGAACGATAAAAGAAGTTTCTGAAGTTGGTCTAAATGACTTGGCAGTCAATACAAATAATTAGTTTAAAGTGGCCGGAATTGGATAAATGGGCGTGGCATCTCCGATCCATAGTAACTATTAATTTGTTTTTTTTTTTTGAGAACGGTAATAGTAAAACTTTCTAAATTTAGTTTAAACAATTTCTTGGACCCTGTCATCATCCCACATCATCAGTCAATAACGGGGCATGATTGGATATGTAGCTGTGGCAGCTCCCATTCATATTAAATATGGTAACAATTAAAGCCTATTTACTATCCATATCAGCCAAGAAATGGGAAAAATTTGTTAAGCAAGTATTTCACAGAACACATCGGGTATATATATACTCTTAGCTACCATACTATGTATGCATACATATATAAAAATAAGGTTTCCATTTTTGATGGTGTATTTTTCCCACATAAAAAGTGAGCGTAACTTTAAACTTTTCTTATGAAAAATACATTTTATAAGTTTACAACACAAAGGCTCCCAGCAATGCCGGAAAGATTACTATAGTTTTAAATGAAAAAGAATTTGCTAAAATGTGTTGAAGCCGATTTCAAAAAATAAGTGCACGAAATAAGTGGCCTTAAAGAACAAATTCACATCCATAGATAACGTGTTTTAAGTAATAGACTTTTAAAAAATAGAAAAGTGGTATTAATTATGTCGCAGAGTGTTTTTTTATTACGATATTTTTCTAAGATTAGCGTTATCTTATGTAAAATCAGGATGTTGATGACTTTTGCACCAAATAAAACTTTTTATGGAAAATCGTGTAATCTTTTCATTTGGCGTGTACATTGACTGTACTTTTAAGTATTACTAAAATCAAGAAAATCTGATGTAGAGCATGTTATGAGGATGATGCTGAGACTACCAAACACTTTCTTTGTTCCTGAACTTTATTTGCTGGACTAAGGTTGCCGAGATTAATAAAGTCACTGTTTTCTTACTGCATGAAGCCATCTTTTTGGTTATACTAATGGTACGGGAATGAACATCAGACATATTGTGTCTTATATACAAAATTTTTTAAAGCTAAAAAGTTGTAATGAATCTATGGCGGTCTAAAGTATATAAATTAGTAACAAACACCATTTTATTTTTAAATTATTTAATTTATGCAGGAATTTATTTCCCCAATAATTTTTCTATTTGTGTGTGCTCTTTTTATTAAAGTTTTCGATAAACAATCGTCGTCGACATGATACTCTTATGAAATACCAAATAATTATTGATGTGATATTGGCGTTCATATTGACTCAAAAGTGACATAGATGTCGACGACGCCAAATAGAATAAGGGTGATTTATTTTGTTAAAAAATACACAAATTTTGTTTGAAGCAAGAGAATCACTTTCGCAATGATTGTATCCGACATTATTTGTAGTTAAAATAATAATGTCATTGGATACTTAGTACTACTTGATTAATATATTCAGTATTAAAATAAGAACGATCGAGACAAAGGATTTCAAGACATATAGAAGCAAAAGATGTGGACTGATTTTAGTTTTTTTGCTTTAATTTAAAAAGGTATAAGATATAAACTAAAAAAAACTAAAATTTTAAAACCACATAAATTTGCATTTGCCTCGATGGCATTATAGTGATGGTTAGAACTTTCGATAAACACCTCAAAAAACTGTCAGAAGTTCTACAATGGGTATCAACGGCTGGAATTAAACTAAGCGTAAAGAAATGTGCACCATTTTGTTACGGCAGGTGGCATTTCCACAGATGAAGATGAAATAGGAGCAGTAAGGGACTGGTCTCGTCCCCAGAATAATCATGACATATGCAGCTACATTGTGGATGCAAACGGAGACTGGTCAAGAGCACAAAGAAGTAATAACTCAATTTTAAAAAGCTCAAACGTTTTAAAATGGTAAAACGTTACAATATAAAAAGCAAGTTTACTTTGTACTTTCAACTGTTTTTAATTCACAGACATAATACAAATGGACATTGAATCAATTGCAAATTTACAATTTATTAGTGACCTAAACCATGTAATTACCTCAGATACGATATTATGAAATTATCCTGAAAATAAACAAATTAGTTGATAAAATGGATTATGAACATTATTAAAAATATTTTATTTAAAATCTACAAATTTCTTTCCTTAAATAGGTACAAATATATTTAATAGCATTTCATTTGAAATAAAAATGTACGCATTTGCCATTAAAAAATAATACAAAAGAGCCATACGGAATCAACTTAAAGTGAGTAATTTCTCTATAAACATTTCGTCTTCCGTAAAATTAAAGTCTTTTCTTTATTTTTTATGTGACACTCACTCATTCTGTTTTATGTTTTAAAATCAGAACGTAAATTTCATTTTTTATTTTTTTATTTCAGTACTTTTGTTTGTTATAATTAAGATTTTATTATTTTAGACATTTTTTTAATGGTTATTAAATGAATTTCAAGTTTATTTTACTTCTACTCATTTTATTATCTTAAGCTGCGCTGAGCTTACTGAACTGAATCTTGAGTTGATTATTGTGCAATTATGGGACAAACAAAAGCAAGTGGCACTTAAAAAAAAATTTAATTTCTATTGAAACTAAACTTAACTGTGATACTCTATTCGTTTTAAACTGCGTTTGCTTGAACATTTTTTTGTTTTCTTTCCCATTGGCGTGTTTCGTTTCTGCAGCTTTCGAATGGGCAGACAAACATACACCAGTACTTGATAACACTGTTCTTAAATTTCTTCGTCGAGGTATAAGAGCTTCAATTAAAAAAAAATATATATATAATTATAAATAAATGTTTTATTATTGTAGCTGTTAAACAAAAAAGTGAAAATTTCAGTATTATTTTCAGTTGAATAATGTTTTTTTAAGGTGGTTTTCTTGCCTTTGAGATAGTTTTAGATTGTAATTTAAGACACTTTCTTTTTTCGGTTTGTGTGTCACTTTAAAATTACTTGACAATTGCTTAGAAATGTAATGTTAGAATTGCATTTATTAAGTAGGCTGCTATTTATATGATGTTAAAAATATTTTAAGCATTTTGTGTGAATTAACTAACACCCAGTTTAAATGAATAACTACATTCAGAGAGTGTCTTTAAATTTTACTAATTAGTGAATAAATTGATTCAGGGTAACGAAATGAAGTTAGAATATAACTAGAGAATGTATTAAGAACCCAATTGTGACCCAAACCCATCATGTAAAATAGACAATAAATCATACTGGTGGCTTCATAATAGCTTAGGGTTGAATTTCAAAAAGTAGTGCAGATCCATTAGTACTCATAGATGATAACATACGAAGGAAACAGTACCTGTCGATTTTGCAACAAAATTTGAAAAATGGGTTTTTGCTTTTGAAAAAGTAAATTTCCTCCAAGGCATTTATTCAAAACAAAACCGGCTTAAAAATACAGGGATAGTTTATATGAAATGGTCTCCAAAATCTCCGGATATAAATCCGATTGAGAATTTGTGGATTTATGTCAAATCACCGCTCGCTAAGTATCCAACTCCGACCAAAGGAATGAACGAGCTGTAGAAGCGAACAAAAGAAGTCTGGTAAGATATACGAGTAGAATTGAAAAAAACATATCCAGTATCCCTAATCGCATCCAGACTCAAGAAAAAGCGAAAGGATACTGGATATCCTATTTGATTATAATACTTATTTTTATATGTATTAAAATAAAATCAACGGTGAAGAAGTGTAATATATTGTTTTATTTACACCTTTTGCTGCTACTACTATTGTTGTTGTATTAGCATCAAACTAGTTTTGAAGAAGAGGATATATGTACCTATAATACCATACAACAGAAATACTTAGTTAATTTAAACTTAAAAAAATACAGGATGTTGAAATGGAAAGTATTAAATCATGTTACACTTTTGCACATCACTGTATATATATATGTGTATATATAAAAATCAGCAGGAGAGTTCAAAGATCGTCATTGCATTATCTTCATAAGTACAGACAGGTTGCAAAAAACGGGTAGAATCGGAAAAAATGGGAATTTATCTTCCAATTATGATATACATACATATAGGCATCCGAGCAACTAATAAAATTTACTACATATTTGAATCTGCTATTACAGTTAATGCTATACCTAATCGACCTATGCTTAATTAATTTTTGTTTTCCAAAAATAAATGACATCAACAATAAATGCTACTGAAAACTATAGGTGCTACTTGAAACCATTAAATTAATGACAGAAGTTAAGTTAAAAATAATTTCTATGGCGATTTTGGTAATAATGACTTTTCACGAGGCATACCTGTTTCTTGGTATCTATTTAGTACCACCCTATGATCACTAATTTCTGTATGAAAAATGCTAAGCAAAATTTGTATGCGCATCCACTTTTGAAATAAATTTCATTGCTATTATAACTGCATTTCCTTCAAATGGAGATGCACGAAATTTAATATCCAGTACCACCTACAATGGACACACTCTTTCTGAATACGCTTGGAATCTTTCGCATAGGAGAAGAACCATGAAATTAAAATATGAATCTTCACAAAGCAATAAAAGGTAAAAAAGAAAATAAGCACAAGCTTTTCATGACCACTTTACATTTTCTTCTTTTGTGTGTTTAAAAACAAAAAAAAAAACAAAAAAACAGAGCAAAACAATTTATTCTATAATTCAGTTAAAACTATAAAAATTAAATTTTAAAAAAATTTAATGAAAGTAAATGATTGTGAAGTGAGTACTTTTACTAAGTGACCGAGTGAGTGATTTTACAATTACATTTCATTTCAGTCATTAAATATTCATGTTATGTTGCAAAAACATTTTGTAATTTTTTGTGGTTAAAATAAAGGAAAATTTATGCAGTTTCACTTCTCTTCATCCACATTAACTACACCACTACACAGGTTTTATTATCAACAGAATAATGCTGGCAAAAATGAGAAGAAAACTTACAAAAGCTATTTCATTTCAAAAAAGTGTTCAAAATATGAAAATGAATGTTGACTAAAGAATTAGAATTTTCAATTACATACATACACAGATATATAATGATTTTTTTGTTACATATTTAATTTAAAATTTTTGAATATATTGTTCATTTACTTCAATATTGATGACATAACACCAAACAAACAACTTTATTAATTACGTACATACATACATATGTAGAAATGAACTCAAATTCTGATTCGTAGAATATTCAGTGTTTAAGTTTAAAATGTTTGTTCTCATTCTAGTTCTAAACAATTAAAACTAAAAACCTTTCTGCAGAAAAGACGTGGATTTTGAGTTATGATTAAAAACGCCATGTTAAACGAGCAATGTAATTAGTAAATTTAACCCTTTTATGCTCAAGTGCACCTCTAGATAGGGTTCATATAAACAGTTAAAAAACATTTGCTTCCCACATTATATACTTTACTAAACAACATAATCAAAAGTGTAATTAATTCTGTTAAAATTATTTTAATCTCTGTCAACGAGTATTCAAATTAAAAATCCAACATCAGATTCGTGTCTCCCAACCTTAAATTTTGACGTGATTTTTTTATACCACAATATGGTATAAATGGCATTAGAGATTTAAGCATCTTAAATAGTGGACCTTGTTTCAAAAATCTAATTAGTTTTCTATCAGTCTCATATCTTAATAAATAGCCAACCTCCCGAGTAAATGGTGTCTTCTCTGTTCCTTCGCTTAAATAACGTATTGAATGATAACAAGGTGCGAAAAAAACCTAATAATCGAATAGAAGAAGGATTTGCTTTTGAAATTTTCAAAACACCTCCACAATCTCTAGTTACGGGTAAAAAAGCGATTTTTTGGAACTTGACGTTCTTTTCGATCGTGTTGCCCGGGAGATTGCAAATAAAAATAAGCAACAAAAACTAATTATGCCCACTTCAAACACAACTAATAATTCGTAGAATGAAAACAAAGTTAAGCTTATTTTATCTTGATCGCGACCATAATACCATATAATAGTTCTAACAGAGGCATGGAAAGACAATTCGGAATTCTGAAAGTTTGTATTACAACTATCAAGTTTATAGATATTACAGAGTAGTAAGAGAAGGTGGTAATGATTTAATAACAACAGCAATCATCAGTATTCTATTGCAATCGGGCCATTCTACCATTCGATGAAATAATTTCTTACGTATTTTCTTTAAGAAATTAATCAAATGTGGGCGTAATACACCATATTCGTTCAGAAAAATACTTGATTTGGTTTTTTAGATGATAAAAAGCTTTCCAAAATTATTAAGTAATTTTTTAATTAAAAGTGTGTGTTTTTGATAGTTTTAGGTTTTATTAATCTTCTTGCTTTCTTTTCTTATTATTTTCTACCAATTGCTTGCGAAAGTAATTGGCTTATAAGTGCATGATGGTACGAGAAACCATTTTTATCCATAATTCAAGATTCTGGAGGTGTTTCAAAAATTTCGGAAACAGACTCTTGTTGTACACTATAGTGGCTACCAGAAAAATAAAATCACTACCCAAGTTTTAGTCAATATAAAGTCAGCGCACAATGCATCGATCCCATATATCGAATGGACAAAAAAGGAAGTTGTCGTAGATAAATAAAATTTCGCGCAGACAATTATGAGGGCTAATTATAGATATATGCAACAAAATAGAATAACGGACAAAACCACCGCCCGCATACATTTAAATCAAAAAACGCATATCTTATTATACTTTTTTCTATTTAAGATTTTATAACAAAAAAATGTTTTTTTTTAGCACAGGGTTGTGTTAGTTACTGATATAAATAAATAAATTCCAAGTAAGAACACGTTTTTTCCGCATGTAATTTTTCGGATTTGTAAAAATACAAATTAAAAATGTATAGCAATCTAACGAATAATAATTAAATTGAATAATAATTTTAATTATTTTTGGGTAATAAGGTGTGCTTCAAAATGATAAGGTCACCTTAATATTTGCTCAATTCATCCAAACTATAAAATGTTATGTATGGGCACGTTTTAAAAAAATTCTACGTGAGAATAAGTGAATACTAAGCCAGTTTTGCTTTTAGAGATGTACCGTTATATTATGTTCATTTAAATTTATGTAAACAAGTGAAAAATGCAATGCGTCAAGATGATAAGGTCAGTGATTCATTTATCCAAACTTTTATTTAAACTTAGTATTAATCAATTATTATTATTATTAATTTATGCAGTTCCCATTTTCTTCTATTGTCTTAAAAATACAGGATGGTATCGCACTTACTAGATTGTACAGAAGGTTGGTGCCGATTTCGCGCCAGCTGTTGCAGATTGCCACTTTTAATTCATCTTTTTACGGTACTGTTTGTTGTCTGCATAAACATTACTCTCAAGCAGTCCGCACAAACTTCCATGGGGTTTAAGTCGGGGGAACGTGCTGGCCAATCAAGTACTTTAATACTGTGCTCCTCAAACCATTGTCTGGTCGACTTTCTGACATGAATTGCTGCGTTATCTTGCTGAAAGGGCCAAATAAGGCAGCAAACATTCAGACAGAATGCCCTGTTACTCTAAACTCATTCGAGTGGAAGTAAAGTAGAGCTTCACTGCCACCGCCGAAATTCCGTTTGGAAATAAAGGGCTCCTTCCTTAAATCTCGCCAATAGCACTTGAAACCATCTGTTCGATCCAGGTTAAATTTTTTCTCAATATCTTATAACCTTTTTAAAAAAATGTTTACCTGATGCCAATTAGTTGCCATGTTGTTTTTCGCAAACTCCTTACGCTTAATCTTAGGCTGCTTAGTTAAACAGAGAATTTTTTTAAATTTTTCTCGAATTGTAATTTTAATTCCTCTTTTATTGTTACCGCACTTTTCATGGTTTTCGAGGCCTTTCGTGAAATTAGCTAAGTTTCAGGCGCAGTCTGGACCTTTGCACGACCCGTGCTTTTTAATTTTTCATAATTTTCTGTGTTTTTGAGAAAATTTTACACAACACACAAAGATCGTCCCAGTTTTTTCGCCATTCCACGCATACTCAATCCCTGCTCATGAAGTGCCACAATTTGTCCTTGTCCATAAGGTGACAAAGGTTTCCCGCGCCCCATACCGCGCAGATATTATTCAAATTATAAGTTATTACAAAAAAAAAATAACAATTGTGATACCTTCTGATTAGATTAATTGCTTATTAATCACTGACCTTATCATTTTGACGTATTGAATTTTGCACTTATTTACATAAATTTGAATAAACATAATAACGGTACATCTCTAAGAGCAAAACCCGCTTATTATACACTAATTTGAATGTAGAATTTTTTGAATAGGGTGACCATGTATAACATTTTATAGTTTGGATGAATTGAGCAAATATTAAGGTGACCTTATCATTTTGAAGCACACCTTATAGTATATCATATACAAGTCAATGTGCATTTTTATGCTCTTGTTCTTAATACTCTCTTTGCCTGTGTTTTTTTTCAAAAGCACTGAAAGAAATTTGCTTTTAGTTGTCCAGAAACAGCGACGAATTAACATGTGGATTTTTTTTATTATCCACTAAATCTACTTATTATAGTTATTAACAATGTGCGACGAATATTTTATGATTATTAATGCATTTGGTAATCCCCAATGCCTTTTTTGTTACAAAACAATAAAGGAAAATTATTTAAATATCTGTAAACGCCATTTTTTTTCGTTTCGTAATGATATTATCAAATTAAACGATAATGAAAGAAATAAGCTGCTTGATTAAAGCCAACAAATTTCTGTTCAAAAACTAAAAGAATGGTTTAGTCAATCTGGAAAGCAATAAAACAAGAATGACAAATATAAATACAAAACATAATATATCAAGCTTATTAATCTTAGATATAGTAAAACATGGCAGGCCTTTTACTGATGAAGAGTATCTGAAGCAGATTTTAGAAAAAGTTTTTGAAATGCTCAACTACAACTTAAGTTGAATAAAATTTCTTCCCTTGACCCATTTTACCTTAGTCAGACGTACCATGCAAATTGGAGTCTTCGTTGAGTCTATGATTAGAATAGCTCTTAAAATAGATAGATAGCTGCCATGAAAACTGCTAAAAAAAATCATTGACAAAATACTTCGTGGACACCTTTTGGACACATTTTGAGAATACATTTAAAGAAATTCAACACATAAAACCATTACTGGATCAAATACAAGTGGAACTGATAATACTTCGAAGTGAAGTGCAAGCACCAAGCAGAACAGAAATGATTGACTTTTGAACAAATTTAAGTCTCGATATATATCCTAAACTAAATTTCATTAAAACTTTTATAGTTTTTCCCAACAACCTACCCGTGTGATGATTTTTTCAGATTTAAAACTTATTTGTTCTAAACAACGTAATACAGAATTTAAAGAATATTTTACTCGTACGGACCTGTCATGAAAATTTATAGGTATTGAAAAGCTTATGAAGCAAGGTCTGTAAATATCTTAATATATATAAGTATTCAAAAAAATATTTTATTTAATTTGGTGAAAACTATTATATATAATTGCAAAAATCTTAAACTTTTTTATTTTTTATAGAATGATTTTTTTTAATTTTATTATTATTACTACAGCAATGAAGTCATAGTTAATATTACATAATATTATTAATATTAAAACAGTGCAGCTTTTATACATTTTATTCCAAAAGCATTTTATATTTTACACAAAACATTTAAAATTTTTTTATTTTCAATTTAAAATAAATTCTTGGAGAAACTAATACTACTTTTAACGCCCCACAAATTTCTTACAGTGCATTTTTAATTTTCTCACCAACACAATTATAATTTTATTCTCGCACAGCATTGATATAAATTGATAATCCAATTTTATTTGCTTTAAGCTATTTAACATTAGTAAAATGTATGAAAAATTTTCGAATATTTTAATTTGTAGGACAATGTTGGTTCGAATTTTTGTATTTGATAGTATGTTCTATATACTTTCAAAAATACGAATAATATATAAAAGGTCCGTCATCTAACGTTTTTCTTTCAACTATTGCTTATTTCGTGAATGGTAACACTTAGCTCATGTCTGATTTGACAGATAATTAGTTTTATACTTCCGCTGAACGAATATGTTTGTGTATACGCTTCGATAAGTGGGCATGCGATCGACTTACAGAAGATGCCGATTTTGCCAAAAAAAAAATCATCTTTTCAGATGAAGCTCATTTTGATCTTGGCGGGTATGTAAACAAGCAAAATTGTCGCATTTGGGGCACAGAAAACCCGCACGCACACATTGAAAAGCCTATACACCCAAGACGAGTCACTGTTTGTTGCGGATTTTGATCCAGAGGCATAATTGGGCCATTTTTCTTCGAAAACGAGCAAGGAGTGGCCATTACAGTCAATGGCGATCGTTAACGGGTCATGTTGAACGAATTTTTGTTCACAAATAAAAGAGAATGAATCTTATACTGATAAATGTTTTATTTAAAGTCGGCAATTATGAATGGAATACAATATCAGATAAATGCCCGCTTCTCTTAACCTCACAAATGCGAGCCCTTTGAACACCTTCTCACACATTTCACGTGGTATTTCATTAATTTCATCACGAATATTTTGTTTGAGTTGCTCCAGCGTTTGTGGTTTGTTTGCATAAACAATACTTTTCAGATATTCCCACAAAAAGACGTCCGGAGCAGTCAAATCAGGCGACCATAGAGGCCAATAATATCACCATTTCTTGAAATAATTTGTTGTGGAAAGGGGTCTTGCAGTAATTCCATTGTAATCCTGGCTGTATGCTTGTCGCACCATCTTATTGAGACCATATGTTAGTCAAGCCCAAAGTAAGCAATTGTGGCGTTAAAAAGTTTTCAATCATATCACGATATCGCTCCCCATTGACAGTTACGCCGTTATCAGTTTCTAATGATTTCAAATTGCACACCAGACTGTCACTTTTAATGGATGCACCTTTGCATGATGGTTAATTTAATGGTTTTCAGTGCCCAGAACCGACTATTCTTTTTATTCACATAACCAATCAAATGAAAATGTGTGTTGGTTTACTGAATATTTTTCCATAATAAATTTGCCACGTCTCTAGTTCGCGACTGCTAAATATGAACTGTAAGACTAATGTACCTTCCCGGCGGACACCCTGTATTTATACATAAATGCTTTTTAATACTCTTTTAAAGTTTAGTAAATTTAGAATTTTTATTGAAATAAGTACGTTTTAAACAAAGTAAGAAATTTAAAACGTTTTTTTTTGCTGAATTACTATTGCCTCATATCACATCGGCATGGGAAGAAGAGAGGTTGCCATCAACTTGGAAGGAGGGCATCATTGTGAAACTTCCAAAAAGTGGCGACTTGAAAGATTGTAATAACTGAAGAGGAATTACTCTGTTAAACAGTATATAAAAGATACTAGCAGTCTTCAGGGCAAACTAGAAAAAATATTGCGTGACGAACAGGCAGGCTTCCGGTCAAATAGAAGCTGCGTAGACCAGGCTAACACCCTACGCATCATAATAGAACAGTCTCTAGAATGGCATACACCTCTATACGTACTGTTCGTCGACTTTAAGAAAGCGTTCGATAACATCAAAAGGACTGCTATATGGAAAGCATTTCGAAGAAAAGGAGTACCCCAGAAAATACGAATAATACGAGCAATGTACGAGAATGCAGAACTCTCGGTTCTTCACAACGTGAGCATCAGCCAACCATACCATACTAACGTTGGAGTAAAGCAAGGGTGTCCACTCTCATCTCTACTATTCACAAAGGAGAGCTATAACATGGAGTCTCTCACGACAACTCGAGGACCTGGATTATGCGGATGATATTTGTCTTCTCTCACACAAGATCTCCAACATGCAGTCAAAATTAAATGACCTGGAAAAACTGGCTCGCAATGTTGGCCTTGAGATAAATATTAGGAAAACTAAGGCTGTGAGAATTAACGACAATAGCACAGAAAACATTATACTACAGAACCGGCCAATAGAGTATGTAGATAGCTTCTGCTATCTTGGAAGCACAATGGTAACAAACGGCGGTGCAGAAATAGACGTTAACAACAGGCTCAACAAGGCAAGGTCAGCATTCGGACGATTACAGTCAGTATGGAGAAGCTCATACATATACAGGCCAACCAAGCTCAGAATATTCAACGCATGTGTAAAGTCAATTCTCTTGTACGGCAGTGAAATCTAGCTTGTGTTTAACACCATCACGCAGAGCTACAGGTATTCACCAACAAGTGCCTTAGAAGCATATGCAAGATATTCTGGCCTAACACCATACGCAATAGAGATCTATGGAATTTAATAAACGAAGAGCCCATACTGAAGTAGATAAGGCAAAAAAAGTGGAGATGGATCGGCCATACCCTAAAGAAAAATCGCGGTAGTATTACAAGGATGGCACTTGAGTGGAATCCAGAAGCATCAGGGAACCGCTGACGGCCAGGAAACACCTGGCGACGCACAATTATTCCAGAACTATGGCAAAACAATCTTACATGGGAAGGGGTAAAGACAACAGTAGCAAATCGTGTAAGATGGAAATGCTTTGTGGAAACCTTATGCTCCCAAGAGGATTAAAAGAAAAAAAATGTAAACTAAACTTTGAAAAATTCTTTGAGTTAATATAGTTTTTACAGTTATTTTCCTTAAGTACCTAAAATCCAATTTTTTTATAATATTTTTTTGTTATAAATTAGTTGCAGAAATCGCCGATAACAATCTTTAAAAATATATGTTTTATCAAAATGCGTGATGAGTGATATTTGTTTATGGGAACGAACTGTGCGGTTTTTTTTAATTTCATCTTTTGCCCGATAGACACTTTTTATATCACATCAATTTTACTCAACAATGTATTACTGGCATATTTATGTAAGTGGAGTGTGTGCAACAATTTTTAGAGCAAATTCATAAATTCAAATCAGCAAAATTTTGAATTATAGTATTCGACTACAAAAGCTGAAATATTTATGTTGAAAGAATTTCTTTAAATATTAAAAACAGATACATTTATTCTTCTGCTATGTGTGAAAGGTAGGGTGTGTTAAAATTAACACGAACCCTCTGGCGTACCAGAGACCCTCGTATGGATGCTAGGCCAATAAATGGCTGTTCCTTACAATATTTGTCAGAGTAATTCATGTTGATATGAAACTTATTTATATCGGCTAATTATTAGAAAGATGAATGTCTGCCAGAGTGTTATACGTAGAAGGCTCTATAGAGGTTTCAGGTCATTTATGGATCGAATAATAGAGGAACTGATAAAACAATTTATATTTTCAATTGTATCATTTATGCCGTCATGGTTAAGCGAATTTTTGAGGATAAATAGATTTTCTCAAGGACGCCTTGTATGCAGGGAGGATCAAGGAGGTGTTGAGTGAAATGAAATTACGGCAAATTTCGGCAAATTACGGCATGATTTCTGAGTACATTAATTATCATACATTTTGTAATGAATGAAATTATAAATGCGATTCTAAAGGGATATTTGTATGGGGGCTGTGTGATATTCAGATATACATATGTACACATGTAAATATGTATTTACATCCATATATTCATTTGTTCAAATTTAAACAAATCAAGTTGGGCATAAGTGTGAGGTTTTAACATCCAACTGTATTTTTACATTATCTTATATTTTGCGGATTTCATTAACTATTAAAACACAAAACACTAAATTAAAATTAAAAATGCTAAAAATATATATATATAATGAATAGAAAAGTATAATATTCGTTTAAAAAAGTCGTTTTCCAACATATTATTCCTGCTCCTTTATATGTCCACAGAAATGATCATAAAACACACCTCCATCAAATGAAAATGTTTTCCTGCAATCATTTGATTTATTGATTTATCCATATACATATATAGGTGTGCATAGCGAATTCCCAAAAGAGTTAACCAACAACAACAATAAACAAATTTATAATAAAATCAAAATAACAAATAAATAACAATTTTCTGAATGTCTTTTTGTTTTTTTTTTTTTTTACTTTATTTATTTATTTTTAAAATTGTTAAATTGCTTCTTTAACAACAAAGGAAATGAAACAAGAAACACGAAATACTTTACAGATACAATAGACAACCCTCGCAGAATGAAAGCAAAATTTTCCTTAAAAAAAAGAAAATCTAAAACAACAACAAAAATTGAATAGAAATTTGGGGGAAAAATTCCATCCAGCCATGCACAATTGATGAGTAGCGTGTACGAAAGTGATTTTATTTCACTTTGAATTCTTCTCTAATGGCTTCTACGAATTAATTTTAAGTGGCACTAGTAGTGAGGGGAAATTAAACTGATTACTATGATATTTGACGAAATCATTTAAAAATCACAGCAGCTCATCAAAAGACAAAAACAAAAAAAATCATCAGCAGACGGAAAATTTGTAACGAGTCTACCACTCAAAATAATGGCACTCAGTCAAATGGTGAATAACAAAGCGCGAACCAACAGACACAACAATAAGAGAATAAATAAATAAAAAATTTATATTAAATAAAAAAATAAAAAGTTTTTCTTTTTCCTAAAAAAATAACGAATAACAATTTGTTTGGGGCCTAAAATCCAGTGACTGTTGTTGATGTAACAAAATATTATTATTGGGTTGGAGAATATCTAATGATTTTATAGCAATCTATCTTATATTAAACAATGGAAATTTTTATTGAAAAAGTTTGTTGTTTATTGCGCAAAATTTTATATATTTTTTTAGTTCGATGGAAATGCAATTAACACTTTTACTGCCAGCATATCAGAAAGAATACAAAAAACAAATATCAATTTGAAAATTCGACTTGTTTGAATAAAGACCTAAAAATGTTATAAGTTTTATCTCTCATCAACAAACCGAAAACTATATGTTCAATAAACAAAATAATGGCAGTCAATGTGTTAAATATACAATATAAATAATATTTGGTAACCATCAGAAATGTTTTCAGAACAAGAAGTTAATAATCAATTGAAATTAGAAAGGCGGAAAAACTGATATAGTCGGACAACTTATTACAAAAACTTTAGGTAAACGTTTACAAAAAAAAATGTATTACTTCAATTCAAAATTGGTCATTCAGCTTAAAATATCGCAAAAATTAATGAAAAATAAATTGGAAATTAAAGACACCTTGTACAAAGTCCTACTTACGTTTTAAAAAATGTTAAGCGTTGTGTGAAACCTCATTATATCAGGTAGGAAGCAAAGTCTTATATTCTTCTATTAGATAAAATTGAGATATCACATAATTTAATTACGTACGTACTCACAAACAAGTTCTGAGTTAGTCATGATAGTAATAGCTTCTGTGCGACAACAGCAGTCCGACTAAGATGCACATTATCGTATTTTTGTTTAATATAGTCGTTGATTTTATCGTTCACAATGTCTCAACAATCAACACTTGGATAGTTTGGAATACGCCGATGATATTTGCCTCTTAGAACACAGCTATCGTTACATGACTGCTAAACTTAAATTTCGAAGGCACCTTAAGATACTAATGAGAAATATATTGTAAAATGTCTACAAACTGGATATGTATCACCAGAGGTCTTCTTACATTTTGATAAGTAGGGAATTATGCAAGACGAATTTGGTTTGCCTATATTTTACCACATACATAGGAGAGACAATATTAAATCAATACATAACAATCGACTCACAACTGACAATATCAGACTTACAGCCTGTTTCCCGAAGACGTGCGACAAACAAGTTGAGTGACTTGTCTATTTATATTTCAAACACTAACAAAAATTGACTGCTTTGTTTGTGTGGGACTGTGTATAATCAATTGTATGAGTTTTAGAAATTGTTTGAAAATTGACGAAGATATTAAATTTTTTAGTAATGCAACTCATGAAAAAATCATACGATTTTTACCAAATTGAAAAGTTTTTTTTAAAAAATACTGGTAAAAAAATGCAGTGTCGGCCTATAATTCGTCAATTGTTGGCGGTGACTTTAGTAGACCCGTGATCCCACAGTAAATAATGGAGAGATGTCAAGTTATACGACCTAAGAGGCTAATTGGCGGGCTCATTTCTGGCAATCAATTTATCCCCAAATTCTGATTTTAATGAGTCATCCTGTTAACACCACATCTCGCACGGAACAATTTCATCCATATATTAAAAGAAAAAATTATTGGTCATGGTCATCACGATCACCATTGAACTTAACGGTAGCTCCGGCTTCATTTTTGAAGAAGTAACGGCTAATAATTTTTCTAGACGGAAGGGAGTTTGTAGGATCTGTTGTGGATTGGTTTCAATCCATGTAAGAAAATTATGTGTATTAATAGACCCATTAAGGCAAAAATAAGCCTCATCGCAGAGTAAAATTAAGTTGCCTATAAGTACCGCGTAAATTTGGATAATATAGTAGTGTTATTCAAGCGTCAATCTATTCATGATGATATGTCAGAGTATACTGATCATAAATGTCAAAAGGTGAGCCTTGCATGAGTTCAGTCGGGAGTAAATAAGCACCCTCTAAAATACGATGTTAGGATTGCTTAATTTAGGAGTGTCAATCATCGGCTATAACATAGTAGTGCCAATCATCAGCTATAGCATGGTAGTGTAAATTATGAATTTTAATACTCTTATATTTTTTACCATACCCAATAATTGTGTCACCATAAATATATTATTGTATCAACTTAATATCCACTGTAATAAAAGCCCCTAGACTCAGCAATAACAATAAAAACAAAAACAAACAAAGAGTAAAAATTATGTACAAACTTAAAAGCTTTATTGCAAAATCGTCCATATGGTACAAATTCCATGGCGTACGAGTACCGAACTCTATTTAATGAGTTTCCATTGTGATCAGTCTGTGGTGCCAAAAGAAGTAAAATCCCACGACTTAGCAGGTTGAAAGATTTGAATTTTTCGCAATTGCTATACAAAAACATGCTAATGATTTTTTCTGATGTAATGCTAAAAAATTCGTTTGATTTAAAATATTACCACTTGCCGAAGATCATCTGCAGCAGTTTATAGTTTAATTAGTTAATTTGGAATATAAAGGGTCCGCCATCTAACGTTCTTTTTTTCAACTAGTGCTTATTTCGTGAATGGTAACACTTAGCTCATGTCTGATTTGACAGATAATTAGTTTTATCCTTCCGCTGAACGAATATGGTTGTGTATATGCTTGAACAACGCTGGGAAATATTGCGACATTACTTTGAAAATCATGGTAATGTTGCAGAATGAAAAACGAAAGAAATCATCTTCTCAGATGAAGCTCATTTTGATCTTGGCGGATATGTAAACAAGCAAAATTGTCGCATTTGGGGCACAGAAAACCCGCACGCATACATTGAAAAGCCGATACACCCAAGACGAGTCACTGTTTGGTGCGGATTTTGGTCCAGAATAATTTTGACATTTTTCTTCGAAATTGAGTAAGGAGTGGCCGTTACAGTCAATGGCGATCGTTATACGGCCATGTTGAACAAATTTGTGTTCACATAAATTGAAGAGGAGGATATTAGCAACATTTGGTTTCAGCAGGACGGCGTTACGTGCCACACAGCCGAAGCTACACTCGATGTTTTGCGCCCTGTTTTTGAAGATCGCATTATCAGCCCCAGAGCTGATGTCGTTTGGCCACCTCGGAGCTGCGATTTGACACCGTTGGACTATTATTTGTGGGGTGCCGTCAAAGAAAAGTGTTATGCCAACAAGCCAGACACAATTGACGCTTTAAAGGACAATATTCGTGAAGCCATTGGTGAAAAACAGCTGCACACAATCGATAATTTGCTTAAAAATTGGACCCAATGTGTAGGCTACTGCAGGCAACCATTTGAATGAAATTATTTTCTATTATTAACCGGAAGGATTGTACTTTCAAATAAAAAAAGAAATTTGAGAAAATATTCAGTAGTTTTTTTTTATAGCATTTTCAAATAAATATATATATATATTTGGCGGACCCATTACATTTTATAACCCTTAAATGCCCAGGCTCTCCGAATTTTAGGAAAAAAATTTGTTTGTGTAAAATATTAAAAAATTAACAACTACGTTTTAAATTTAAAAAAAGAACAAAACAAAAAAATAATTAATTAATTGAAAAGAACTTGTAGTATCTTAAAAGATACAACAAGCGCTACTCCCTTACAAAAATTAATGTGTAAAGTTAAAAATAAAAATAATGTCTTAGTAAATTTATGTCTTTTAAGAATTAAATTAATAAAATACTAGAGACTAGAAAATTAAAAATTATAATCATAACAAAAATAAAATAATAATAATCTTTGAATTTTGTACTTATAAAATCAATTATTGCAATATGAGGTACATTTCATAAAAAATTGGACTTAAGATTCAATTGTGGAGAAATTAAATGGTAAATTAAACTAAAAAATTAAGCCCAAGCTCATTGTATTGGTACTTTTTTTTCATCTTTCTAGTCAAGCAAAAAATGTTTAGCTGGAGTAAATGCAAGTATATCAGAATTCGACAAACCTCGCTAACAACAGCGCCTTTAATTTTGAAAAGATCATATAACGTATCAATGTCCCTACGACACATGTACAGCTCAACGTTTACCTTTACTGCCCTATTCCGTGTGTTCTGGGATCAAAATAGCTTGGAATCCAGGATCACACCCAGATACTTTGCGCTATCCGACAGCCCCAGTTCCACTCCGTGCACGCATGGTAGATAAAAAGACAGAAACACGTAAAAAACAATAATTAGGTTTTCCCTAGGTTAACACTCAACCCACAGTCACTACTCCACCGACTAAGAATTCACAGTGAAATCTGAAGGAGCTCCGGCATTGTAAAGTCAAATACAAAACAAGTTAAAACAATTTAACTTGGATGGTCACAATGGCTATTCTTGTACTTTCATGATATTCGTAAATAGGAACAGTTTTAGAACCGCCATCGCATGCCAAAAGAAAAAAAAATTTCATGTCTATGATCTTTGATAAATTAAAAATATAGGCATAACGAGCTGTATTCAGTTGAGCTTAATAGTCAATAAAAATCATCAATCAAAAATTGGGAGGAACCGGCAGCAGTGGGCATGGCACCTCCCTTACAAAGTAAATATTTATTTTTGTCTATCTTTAATCTGGTCTAAATTTCTTCGTAGTTAATACAAATCATAAGTAGGCATGGTACCTCTTATACAAACTTAATATTGATTTTTGTAAATCTTGAGAACTGTTAAAGGTTTAAATGACTCCATATCATCAGTCAAAAAATGGGCAAGATTGTTTAAGTGGGCGTATCACCTTTTTCTCATACTAAATAGGGAACTTTTTATATGTGGAGAACATTAATTAAGCAGGAAAGATTTTATAAATTGGTATTGAACAAAGCAGATAAAAGCGGGTAAAAGATGTATAGTGATGTAAGACTCTATACAGATAAAAAACAGATTCTACAGCGTCTTTCTGAGAGGAACTAAAGTCTATCTGAAATGTCTATCAATAAAATTGAAAAAAAGGTAAAAAAATATAACTAAGATAGTAGTTAACAGGAACTTTTATCTTTTGAAATGAGGAGGAATACTGATACTGTTAATGATCCTTGGAGAAGGTGATTTAAACTGAGTTTACGTGATAAAAGCTGAATGACAGAGTTTGTACATATTTTGTTCTCGGAATACGCATCTAGGGATATTTCTAATTTGTTTTTATTTATTTTTTAGATAAATGAATAAAAATGAAATTGATGAATATATATTTAAATCTCTTATTATAAAATAATTGATGTTGGGATGTGTCATCTATTTTTTTTTTTTTTTGTATCATTTTCGTACAATAAAAATATTATTAATTTGTTTTTTTTCTTTCTGCTTTATATTGAATATGTATATTTTGTTTTTGTTATTGGCCTTTTGGTCGCCTCTTTTCGTTTGACAATTTCATGTTTAATTTTGTTGTTGTTTAATTACATTATAATTTTCTTAAAAAAAAAAAAATTATTGTTCTTCTCATTTTCTTTGTATTTCTGGGAGTTTACAAATGCGAGTTAATTCGTTTATGCTATCAGTTGACATGTATGTATATTTATTTGTATTTGAATACAGCAGATACAAAGGCGTTCTGCAAAAAATTCAAAGTACTTGTTACATTTCACACGCATTAAAAACCAAATACACCAAATCATAAAAAAGTAGTAGTATTCATAACAATAGGATAATTCGAACCACTCATTAAGACAAAAAAGGCAGTCAGTCAATCAGTCAGTCAGTCAGACATATTCTCGGACAGACAATTACTGGATAATAAATAACAGAAAATATAAGAAAACAAAATAAGAATGTGAATTCAAAAGTCAAAACCAAAATAAGTTTGTCGAAATACTTCGCAATGTGTTTGCCGGGCTGACACTTTGTCAAAATATCATCAGTCGTCTTTGATATATTTTCATTACCCATTTCATTTCATGTCAAGCAGCACATGCTGTTACAGTTCCCTGATCTTTGTCATCTTCATTGCGTTTGTTTGGATTTTTTTTAAATTTGTTTTCTTTTTCTGATTCAAACCAAAAGTGTTCGATTGTATAGCAAAAGGCAAATGGCTTCATGAAATGTAATAAGTCAGAGCATTAGCTTTATTAATTTATAGTAATTTGGTATCTGTGCATGTATTTATGTATGTATGTATGTATGTATGTATGTATGTATATCGCTTCAGCAGAAGAAGAACCTGCCCAGAATAACATGAGAAAACTACACCAGACGATTAACTGCCTCACTTATGAAAGTGAATAGGAATCAGTTGCTGTTCGAAATGGTACACTAATAACGAACAATGATTCACTAACACAGAATGAACCTGCTGTTTATTTCTTATTATCTATTGATTAAACGAGTGCACTTCTGAGCTACTATGGGCACATATGTATGTTATGTCCCAAAGTTATTAAATAATTTGTGAAATAAAACTTAGTTAATAATGTCTTTTGGCAGTGGTAGATACTTTATATACAAAAACAAAGTTGCAGTTTGGTAAAAATTTTGATGATATTTTTAAAGCTTAAAACGTAACATAGAAAATTATTATATTAGCGAAAAAGCCCAACAAAACGTGTTTTGTATAATGTGCCGTTATAACTCGGTAGAACTTAATTGTGCCTATGGCTTAAAAGGTTCTTAATTTAAAGCAATTAATAAAAAAAAAATGCACTGATTGACTTATGAATGGGTAACATTTGCATAAAAGCACGTATGTATACGTCTTTTAAACTTGGAACCCTACCCTGAGCATACTGATAGATATTTAAAGTCGTGTTAGATAAATATCTATTAGGGTTAAATATCCTTCATCTTTTAAAGTTAATACAATTACCGATGCAGACATTGAGTAAATGAAGCACATACCTATTAATTGATGATGCGATTGCGATTATTTTGTGTCATGAAGTTAAATTAAATTCTTCTTCTATGGGAAGTAATGTTTCACATTGTATGTATCGGGATTCCCACTCCAGTCACACAAAAAAAAATCATTTATATTAGAAAACAAATGTATTAAATTTTGTAATATTCTTTTTTGGCGCTAGGAATTTTATGGATGGATTTTTTTAGATAGAGAAATATTTTGATATAATGATACAATAAAAAGGAACATATTAAATAATTTCTATTTGGCAATTCTAAAAATTATGAATTTTAAAAGTCGTTTTTGAATGAAAATTACCAATATAACCTTTTGACCTCCTTGTGGCACGGCTTACAATTGTCCGATTCGAATAAAATTTTCACCATATAGTGTTTAGACCAAGTGTAAAAACATACGGAGGCGCAGTTATCACATTAACAATTTAACATTTTAGAAAATAGCTGCCACCCTAATGGTACACACATACAATATCATATACAATAGCATCGTTCGTAAGTTATTTTGTTTATATAAAAAAAATTTATTTTTGGTAACTTGCATTTAAAGTTTAGTTGTTAATTACACAAAAAAAAAACAAAAAATTGTAGCGACCTTTTCATCAACGAAAGTTTATGACTTTTTTCTCTTAAAGAAATGTTTGTCTTTAGAAATTTTTCTAGGGCCAAGAAGCATTATTAAAAAGTGCTTTGTTCTATCTTATGTCCTTTGAGTATAGGGTCTCAACGAAATTTCGCCATTTACTTCGGTCCCTCACCTAGTTGAAAGGATATCCTAGTAGCTATATGTACTTGCATACATATGTGTTTCAGACTATCTCGTGTTCGGAGCAGACTGCGATTACTTCGTTAAAACCGTGACTTATGAGAAAAACTGCCGGAACATAAAGACAGGCACATTTAGTTATTCTTTTAAATAACAACGCTTGGCCTCACTTCACAAAAGTTGCCAAACAATTTTTAGAGACGATCAAATACCGCACCCGCTGTATTCTCAAAATATTACTCCTTCTGAATATTGGTTGTTTCGACGGATACAATATCTTCTGACACGTCACCGAATCACTTCGTTTGAAGAAATATAAAATCATTTTCTAAGTTGGATTGCCTTAAAAGACGAGAAGTTTTTCTGAGACAGGATTCAGACATTGGCTTAGAGAGGGGGGAAAGGGGTAAGCAGTGATTTTTTAACAAAAATTTAACAAAATAACTGTCAATTCATTACCTTTTTTGAGCTAAAATGCGGACCGAATTAAATTATAATTTTTTGTTGTAAATTAACTACGAAAACCCTTCAATAAAAAACTCAATTAAACCCACCCGGGTTACCCAGTGGGTTGCTAACGCTGCTTGTGGATCCCATTTGAGGGGTTGTCTGCAAATTTGAGTAGGTTGCTCCTGTAAAGTGCGACCAATCAAATTTCACCTTCTCTTTTTTATCTCCCGATTTATCTGGATTTGTTTACTTTTGATTCATAAATCCTTGTTTGATATTGTATTTGGCCACCAAATCTTAAGGATTTTTTTCAGACTCCTGTTTATAAAAGTTTTGAGTTTTGCACGTAGTGTCATCAGCAACGTTTCACATACTTACAGCAGGACCGGTTTTGTAATGAGTTAAACAATCGTATTTTCGTACCACTTGTTATAGAGAATGATCTCAACATTTTCCAGAGGTGTGAAAGGTACCTCGTGCCTTACATATTCAGTTCAGAATATCACTGGACGTGCCGTCATCTGCCAAGTTACATTCATTTTCTGTTATATCGTCACCGACTTTAAAATTAAGGTCAGTGTCGGTCGAATTTATTTTCACCCCTTTCGAATTTATTAAGGAGATCGGACGATTATTAATTGACCGGTTTTAACCGTTTTTTTTTTTTGTTTCTTCGAATCTAGTTTTTTCAAAATCTTTATTTTGCGAATACCGAATAATCCGGTTGACTTAACACTAATAACCGGTTAATTTAAATAAGTATAGTTTTTATACATTTGCGTATTTTTTATTGCAAAAATGCTCGTCGTTTAACACTTTGTATAAATTTAGTTATTATTTTTGTAACTTTGAATGTCTCACAAAGAACGTGAAAGCCAAGGTAGATCGAAAATGATATGCACACTTGAGCAACAACAACTTTTTCTCATTTTCTGTAAATAAATATTGATTTTTATATACATATGGAGAATGATCAACTAGACTCATTGAAAGCGACCAAAAACGCCGGCTCCGAATGGCAGATATATTAGTTAGTGAAGTTTTTCACAGCGTTAATACACAAAACCAGTCGCTATCAGTGTTGTAAGGTGATATCGCTGTTGAAAATCGTCAGATGGTGTGGCCTGGGATTGAACCTACGAATTCTTGGTTGGAAAGTGGGTGTCTTACATAACATACCAAACATAATTACTTACTTACTTACTTACTTACTAATTATAATTACTTACATAAACACTATTAAATACGAGGTGCATGAATTTCCATACAGTGCTGTTCGAAACCTAAGCAACTTTTCTTATCGAGGCAATTAAGGACTTGTATATTACTAATAGATTTATTCCAAATAAAACATTTAATTCTTGTCATCTTAGGCACCTAAATTATAACTACAACAATAAACCCATAATTCCATTCTCTACCAAGTAATACAACAACAAAAAAAGAAATTTGCTCCTTGAGTAGCTGTTTGAATCTTAAGCATTTCTCAAAACTTTGTCTAATAAACTTTGTTTTTTATGGCCTGGCCTCCGCACACCGTTTTAACATAGTTTTTATGAGATTTCTTAGAATTATTGTTACTTTTGATTGCCACTTTAATTTTAAGCTCTCCGTCAGCTTCTGCTTATTTTAAAACGACGCGGTCCAGCTCTGCGCTACAAGAATTAAGAACAATCTTATTTAAATACAAGAACCGGTTAACCGGTTGTTTAAAGAGTAATATAATAATATCGTAGTGTATTGATGATTATAGTCATATATCATCCGCATGTGCTACATCTTCCAGGTGATGTTTGAAGTTCCATCGGATTCCAGCTCGCTATGACAACGCCTTCAATATATCAAAAATCATATGACATGAAATTTTTTTCTTTTTGGCATGCGATGGCGACTCTGAAGTTGTTTCTACTGATGAATAACATGAAAATACAAGTAATAGCCATCGTGGACATTCAAGATTTTTTGCCAATCTTTATCACTCAACTGTTTTTGGCATTCCACTTCATATGATTTTTTTATTAATTAAAGGCGATGTTGTTAGCGAGCTGTATTCAGCTTAGACTTTCTGTTCAGTTTTCGTAATTGTACAATAGATATCCACTGATTAAAACAGAAAGTCGGAATGTTGATTTATATGCATGTACTCCAGCTAAATGCTGAATTTAGAGATTGAGTTAAATTTGAAACAGTTCATAAAATTTTCTGTTTTTCCAGTGCGGTTAAAGCCGTGCAGGTAACTCTTTTATAATTTTTTTATAGGCTTCATGATTTCTTAGATAATTCATTACTACATTGTTTCTCTATCCGATTTTTTTTAGCGATTTTTCGATAAAAATGTCCTTCAAAGTGGTAAACATAAATTTTTACCATTCCAAGAAACTTTATATCCTTTTCCCACCCGTTTTAATTTATTAATTTATTATCACTTATTTAGCTTTAATTTTATTCAGTTTTTATAAAAGTTAATCGCAACGGGCGATGGATTTCAATGGTTTTATCCTGCTGAACCAAAAAATTAATTAAAAGGTGGGAAAACCAGATCGCAAGATGTTAATTGTAAGTAAAACAAAAAGTGTTTAGAGAACTACCTTAATATTTTTATAATGATAGAAGGATCTATGACAATTAATTGTGAAACAAAATATCGGCCAAATGCTAGCCACGGCTTCGGTAGGATACCTCTATCCGTCGACCAATATTTTCAATGACTCTGAGTCATAATTGAGGTTTAATGTCCGTAATGTGCCGAATTATCTCATCCTTTGATGAATTGTTTTTGGCTTATTGACGTACACTTTTGCTTTAAATATCCAAAAAAAAGGTCAATGGTGTCAAATTACCACGACATGAGATAACACGGCATTGAATTTCTTGCTCAAAAGAGTCATTGTTTCGTTGGCTGTGTGGCAAGTGGCACCATCCATATTGGCAGGTCCATATCCTCAATTTCTGACCACAAGAAGTCTATTCATCTCGCAGTAGCGAACACCATTCACGGTAACTGCTTGGCCAACCTTGCATAGAAAGTACGAAAGATAAAGATGATTTTGGAGTATCTATAATGATTCAGACAGGTCATTTATTGACCACGAGCTATTGAAAGCACAAATATCTTGATAAAATGGTTCAAAACTAAAACTAACTCAAGTCAGGCAGTAGACCTTATCGTTACAAATTAGAACTAATTTTCTTTAAAGTCATTAAAATAAATTTACTATTTCCAAAAAGTTAAGTTTATTACCTTTGGAACATATCGATTAACTTTTTCGAGATTCGTTTTGTTACCAATCTGTCTTAAGAAAAATAATGCTAAAACGACTTTTAACGTCTCCCACTGATATATGTATTAATTGAGATGTACGATAGTAAATAATACTTTCAACGGGAGGTTCTATATGGCCACTCATTTAATTAAAGCTCATCTTAATGGTAAAACCTGTGGTCTTAAGATTGTTTTGAAATAACACGATTTCGATTGTCATGTACGATATTAGATTATGGATTATGTTTAGTTTTTTTTTTATAAACTTAATTTATTTAATGAATTGAAATGTGTAAGCACGAAATAAATCCTTAAATGAATTCTAACAAGGATTTTGCTAATATTGTTAAAATAATTCCTTTACACGAATTTTTTTATATGAATTCTGCCTTAGCATATTGATATATGTAGAACAGTGCAGAATAATGCGCGAGCTATAGTAGACATGGTCTGACTTCTCAATTGTGTTTTTTCCACACTTTTTCTTTTGAAAAGTCGGCCTGCATAGTCTTCCATTGCATATTTGAGTGAAGTGCCGCAGAAGTGCTCTTAAAATACCAGGTATTTTTTGTAACATAATGTAGCATTTGTGTATAACTTTTGTGTCCTTATACCCGTAAGAAAT
The DNA here is from genome assembly GCA_023159175.1 of Wohlfahrtia magnifica. Classification (NCBI taxonomy): domain Eukaryota; kingdom Metazoa; phylum Arthropoda; class Insecta; order Diptera; family Sarcophagidae; genus Wohlfahrtia; species Wohlfahrtia magnifica. The sequence goes on along the minus strand of JAKWBJ010000216.1, from coordinate 403,590 downwards.
TTACAGTTTAAACATTATGGTTGGTGACTTAATATCGCAGACCAAGTTTGATTGGTGCAGCTGGGGTTGGTATTTACAGAGGACATCGCCTATAGCAAGGAAAGATTAATTCCTGGTTTTACAAGACAAGCGAAGAGGTTAGGTTTACTTCTGAAAGATCCAAGTTACTACTCCTCAATAAGTGCAAACCAAGAGTTCTTCTCGAGTACTTTTTACCTTGCATTGTGGTCTTAGATACCATCAATATATTTTAGGAAATGTTGAAACTAATGAAATATTGCACAATGCACGTTGAGACATCTGAAGACGTACTATGTGATTGCCTGCTATCTGAGCTCACAGCTCCTATAGGAGGATATACCATAGTTACTCTATAAAGCGTAGTGATTCTCTTACCAATTACAATTTGATGTGGTGAACATAAGAATAAATCTGCACAAAAGGTTATTTGTTTAGTATAGAATAACCTCAATCAATCACTGAAGTAATTTTTTACTTTAAATTTATTTTAAAAGTACTTTTAATTTTATACATTTATTTTTACATTTATTTCTAACTTTAAATACATTTTCCTTTGTATGCTTTCATCTAAACAGGACCGGTATATCCTTTGATTTGATTTGAAATTTGCTTCAACAATCAAAGTATGTACTTCGTTATTTTATAACAAATTTCATTTTTTTCGATTCGTAAATTACAAAAGATTTGTATCTACTTTAGTACTCTATTGGAGTCGAATCGATTCTAGCATTAAAACTCAATGATTTTATTTTAGAACAAAAAGACAGGAGCAATAAAAAGAACATACAAATTTCAAATGTTCGTAAAACAATAGATAAATAATACAATTATTTGATTGCAAAACAAATTGCAAGAAAAAGAAAAAAAGACTTATGTGGAAACCAAAATAAATTTCAAAGAAACAAATTTTGATTTGAATATGTACATTAAAGGTGTTCTCATTTGTATGGCCAAATTGAAAAGCATTTTGATTTCAGTTCCCCGGGCAGATTTTTGTTTCTTTACCTTAAAAAAAGTAAATGAGCAAAAGTTGGAGTGAATCCGATAACGTTTAATGGCTTTTCCTCTCATTATTAGTTAAAATTCTGTTAGTCTTGAATAAAATTAACACCTCTCTCAGCAGCATCATTAACAACAAATAAGTCCTTACAGAATGTCCAACCTTCCTCAAATTCATATGGTCTTTCCCAAGTTGAAGGCTCAAACTCTAGGAATTCCAGGGATAACTAAACCGATGGAAGAAATACTTCATTTTTTCTGAAACAAAATTTTTAAATTTGTATAGTTTCGGCCATTTTGTAATTTTACAGTTGGCTCTTTTAATTTAAGTTTTTCAATCATGTTGCGCTTTTTTTAAACTTAAATTTCAATCGAAAAAGGCTAGAGCCACTGTTTCCCAAGAAATATACTATAAATGATTGCTCATTGTTTTTGAAAATAACCGCTGCGATTTCTGGGTTAGTTTCCGAATACTTGATAGCATCTTGAATAGAAGTCAAATTTTAAAGGGCTAAGTCTATGGTGTTGGTTCATTTGAACCAGACTTTAATATAGAGTTCCACTAGAAAAACGCAAATATCGCGTAATCCATTTGATTGACTTTTCGTAAGTGAGAATTGGTCACGGAACAGAAATATTTTTAAATAATATATTGCTTATGACATCCATCGTGCATAGCTAGTTGCACTAGGTTTTCGGCTGCACCAAGAAAGATTAAGAACAACTGAAGTAATTCTTAATAGTCTTCTCGATTTTGAGATTTAGTCAGTTATTCATAACAAAACTTTATACAATCTCTGTGTTCAGCTGGACTTATTTGTAATAAAACATTTGCTTTGTTTCTTTGTTAAAACTTACCCATGATTTGTAAAGCCTTTCAAATATTTTGGAGCAGATGTAGAATATAACTTTATAAACGCTGCGCGATATAATATCATACATGTGATGACGACAAGGTAGATTGATTAGACTACGTCCTATTTTTTTTTCCAAGAGGATAGCGGTATATTCCATTTAACTAATCTTTCATAAACTGAATCCGCAATGTGTTTGCCGGTTGAAAATTGTACTTTTGGTGCTCTAAGATACTTTGATGTGCCGTTGTAACTCACCAAAACTGTAATTCGTTCAACTTTTGTGGATCCAATTAAATCTTTCGTTATTTTTCCATCAAATTGAGTTACCACCGAGCCAGTTTTACTGAACTCTAACAGATAAAAGGATTGTAATAGAATATAATACTACTTTTAGTTAAAAATAATAAACATTTATTTTATCCGTAAAACCATCTGAAATTTCTTTAGATTCTTTTACACGTTTTTTTTTTTTTTGGCACAAACGATGAATAGTTGCACGGCAAATGACAAGTTCTTCTACACGGAGTTCTAATTCTTCAGCTGCTGCTATGATAATGTGAGCTACCATTTCATCAGACACTTTGGCACTGTCAAGTGCTGAGACCTCCTTTTTAACCTAAAACAGATTTTGAGCCAAAGTTTTCTTTCTTGATAATCGTGTTGTTAATTGATAAATCGATAACACTATCTTCATCAGTCCACTCAATAAACTGACATACATCTATAGAAAATCGAAAACTGAATATTTAAAATTTAAATTTGTTCATATACTAAACTTACTGCTTATCCTTTTACATGCCGCTTCTTTATATTTTCGTTCCTGTGCTTTTTTTCTCGATTCGATAAAGCCATATCGACACCAGCCGTGCAACCAGGACTTCCTTTATGAGAAACAATCCATCATCTACAATCCGAATATTGTCTAGCGCGTCGACGGCGGCAATATCAAAGCAGCTTGCTTTTGGGCATTTGGTCTTTTCTTAGGAACGGTTTTTTGAATATTTTCCACTTTTTATATACTTTTAATAATTTGTCAATACACGTATCTTCTTTTCGAATGATGATGGCAAAAAATTTGAACGGAATCAGTTGCCAATTTTGCGCTTTGCTTACAAAGCGAATATTGTAAAATAGAACTCGCAAGACCTGACGATTTAATGGAAGTTTTGCGCAACTAATTTGGTTAGAAACATTTCCAACTAAATGTTGTTTAAATTTTCGCTGGCTTTATGTGTTTTAACGATTTGAGTGCTTGGTGCTTCTTGCGTAGTCGATTTCTATGATATTTTTACACCTTAATTTTTATTGTTATATGACTTTAGAACACTTAAATGACAAATTATTTAAGTACACTGCTAACAACTCACTTCACTTAGATCAATACTTACATAACAAAATAAATCTAAATTAAATCACGGTTTTTACAACAATGGTATTTGGCGTTATAGCGACAATATTTGCAAAAATGTCTCGTTATCAGCAGCGACTATCGCTAAAGGTGCTTTCACAACATTCTACCAAATCTAATGAAAATCTTGGGATTTTCGTCTGACTCAAAAAAAAAATAAATAAATCAAATGGAATATTTGATCATTACATTTTGTTTTTACACTATCACACACCAAATAAAATTAAAAATCTTTGTAGTATGAGCACAGCTGTTCTGAATAAAAAAATTATTTTATACTTTTAAGACTGTTTAAAACTTAAGTGCAAAATGTCGATGAAAAAAAGTGAAATCTAATGAAAATCTTGGGATTTTCGTCTGACTCAAAAAAAAAATCAAATGGAATATTTGATCATTACATTTTGTTTTTACACTATCACACACCAAATAAAATTAAAAATCTTTGTAGTATGAGAACAGCTGTTCTGAATAAAAAAAATTATTTTATACTTTTAAGACTGTTTAAAACTTAAGTGCAAAATGTCGATGAAAAAAAGTGAAAAAGATAAAATGGTGTTTTAAATTCAATCCAACAAAAAGCCACTTTCATATGTACTTTAAAGTAATATTTTATTTACATATTTTCTGTTGATTGCAGCAAATAATTCAACAACAGGGATGGAAAAGTTGATACGATCATGCTTTTGTTTTATTAATTTTTCACACTATGCATCGTTTTTATGTCAGTTTTACATCGAATAGGTGTAATATATTCATAATGTTATTTTTATTATTTTAGAATTATATATCAAAAGAAAGAAACAGTAAAATTATGTGAAATTAATGATCAATTTCCCATTCCTGACATTCTTTCTACACTTCTGTAAAAATACAACTCTGATCAAATGAAAAATCTAAATGCTTAGAAAAATTTCTAAAAATGATTAGAGCCATACGACTATCAAATTTCTATCCGTATTTTTTGACATTTCATTCCATATTGTTTTCACACTGTTAGATGTCGTTATACTATGGGATAGTGTAAAACCACAAGTTCTAGGAATAGTTCACACAAAGAGCAAAGTGTTCTACAACAGTAATTGAATGTGCAATTTCGAAAAGGGCACATGTCCGAATATGTAAAGTTTACACGAAATGAAAAAAAACTAATTATTTTTTTAATGAAGTATAAAGTCCAAAAATTTTTATACAGATTATGTTTTGGGGCTAATTGTAATTACAGAAGTATTTGAATTTTGACTTTATTATATACGACTGTTTATGTATTTAAGATTAATCAGATGTGCCCTTTTCGAAATTTATGATATCGAGTATACAAAACTTAACGAAAAAAACGATATTAATTTGCAGAAAATTTCATTTTACGGATAAAAAAATTAAAGGCAATATTTCTTCTAAAAAAAAACAATACACTTTTAACAAAAATATTCTTCAGGAAGCCCTTTTTCATATGGAGTTGGCCATTGCAGTATTTCGTCATAAGCTCGATAAGGAAGAAGAAGAAAAAATGACGGCTTTGCGCGTATAAAAAATCGGTGCTGCATTACTCTTTGCTTAAACAATAATTTCGAAAAGGGCAGATCTCTTAGAGTTGTAACCTTTTTCATGCGTAGTAGGTGCAGGCAAACATTTGGGATTCATTAATACGAAAAAAAGCATTTGCCAAAATATGTGAGATGTACCCTTTTCGAAATTGCATATTCAATTTTAAACTGCATATGCTTTTGAAGTTTTACCGTTATTGCTACTTCGAAAATATCGTACAACCGATATATTAATATCGCGCAAACAAAAAATAATCACGAATATTTTATTGAATTTATTTCAATGCTATATTTAAAAAATATATACCAACGAAGCACTCTAAAAACTTTTTTAATTTTTTTCCTTTGTTTTAAAAAAGCAATATAAGAGCACAAATAAAATTACAAAAAAAAATCTTAATAACATAACAAAGAACACTTAAAAGGAATTTTTTTTTTCTTCTAAAAACAATGTCAAAAGTTGTGATGTGCCTTTTCTTTACCCAACTCTTCCCTATATAATACTGAATAATAATATAAGGAAGAAGACCAAAATTAAAACAAATTTAAATGGGTGTGATTAAAAAGTGGCAAATGTATAAAAATTTATGTTTTGCATATATTTACTTGATGAATATTTGAAGTCATTTCCGGGTCTATAAAACGTTCACGGATTCGGTCCAAATTTTATATACTTACTTTTTTAATACAAAGGTACAAAGATCTGCCCGGGTGGCAGATAAAGGATACCCCTAATTAACTTAATCTGTAGAGCAATTTAAATAGACTTAAAAAAAGAAAAATTTATTAAAAATTTTAAATAAAAACCTTTTTCGTTAACAGTAGGGATACACCTGCCATTTCAGTTAACATTTAAACATTTAAGTTTATGTTTATATCCGTATGTTCGTGCGTAAATATGCTTTTTGTAAAAGCCATCAACGGTTACGGATATGGTAGTGGAGAAAATGATGATGTTTTTATTACGCTTTACGGTCGGCTAAATTTAAGTCGAACTTGTTTCAATTATATTCCTCTTATGTAACATGTATTTTGTTATTGTTGTTGATTTTGTTTGTTTGTCATATTGTTTGTTTAGTTGCGCAATAATATCCTTTCGAAATGTAAGCAGGACATTGCATCAAAGCTAAGCACCCTATACTAGTATATTATTTTCGTCCACCAAATAAATTTACATAAACTGATTATACTTTTGGAATAGCAAAAATAAGAACATAAATCAATAATATTTTCCCCATTTAGTATTGATGATTTGTGCATCGAGCAAAACAAATTTATTTATTTGTTGAATCTAGTACGACAAGACCAAAAACTTATAATTTAAAATGCTAGCGATATAACAAATTTAAAATGATAAAGTTTAATAGGTTATTATTAATACAGTTTAAGAGAGAGAGAAAAAAAGAATAAATTACGGAGAATTATTAAACTGAGATATAATATAGATCGAAGAAGATTTAAGAAAAACAATATAAATAGAAATTAGTTATATAATTACAAAGTGATGGAAAAAAGAAAAAGAGGAAAAATATGTGCTTATTTACATTATCAAGAAAATATTCATGAAGATCAAGTTTAAGCTGCCTTGCGCAGCTAATATTCTGAATCCGATTCGGTAATTCGTTCCAAAGACTAGTGTAATAAATGAAAAATTGCCGCTGTGAAGAAGTGCTCTGATATCTTTGCTGTATTAGTTTCCTACCTCGTGCTGATCTACTAAATCTCAACATTCCAAAGAGATGATTCGGTTGCTGGGTTGTTATAATCTTATGTAATAAAATTAGGCTACGAAACTTTAAAACATTTTCAAAGGTCATATGATATATCCTATACGAAAAGCATGAAATTGTGTCGCGCCGACCCCTATCATAAATATTTCTCGCAATATTATTATATGCAACCCTTAGCTTATTAAAGTCTGATCTTGTACAAAATGCAAAAATCTCTCAACCGTATAATAGGTCTGGTATCAGGTATGTTTTGGCAAGCAAAGAACGAATTTCCAGTGAAGTTGAATGTTTAAGAAAAAACTAAAAACTGAATAATATTATCATCTATTTTTATCACAACGTCATTATTAAGAATCCTATTGTTTCTATTGAGAAAAATGCACTTCGATTTAGTAGGACTGATGTTCGTTGCCCATTCGCTAATCTTAGATAAGTCAGAGTTGATGTTTTCAACACACTGAGAAACCATATTAAATTCACAACTACTATAAGTCTGCACATCATCAGCATACATTTAAACCGCACAATGCCAAATGACATTTGGTAAATCATTTATAGGGTCCACCATCTAACGTTTTTTTTTCAACTAGTGCTTATTTCGTGTATGGTAACACTTAGCGAACGTAACGAATATGGTTGTGTATACACTTCGCTAAGTGGGCCTGCGATCGACTTACAGATGATGTCGATTTTGTCAAAAAAATCATTTTTCAGATGAAGCTCATTTTGATCTTGGCGGGTATGTAATCAAGCAAAATTTCCGAATTTATGGCACAGAAAACCCGCACGCATACATTGAAAAGCCGATACACCCAAGAGAATGCACTGTTTGGTGCGGATTTTGGTTCAGAGGCAATTTTTCTTCGAAAATGAGCAAGGAGTGGCCATTGCAGTCAATGGCGATCGTTATCGGACCATGTTGAATGAATTTTTGTTTACGAAATTTGAAGAGGAGGATATTAGCAATATTTGGTTTCAACAGGACGGTGCTACGTATCACACAGCCGAAGCTACACTCGATGTTTTGCGCCCTGTTTTTGAAGATCGCATTATCAGCCGCAGAGCTGATGTCGTTTGGCCACCTCGGAGCTGCGATTTGACACCGTTGACTATTATTTTTGGGGTGGTTTATTGAGTGTTAAAAACAGCGTTAAAAAATACTTGACTATTTTCAATGCATTTATTATTGCTTAACTAAATTTAAAGAAAACTACACATCAAAAGCAAAAAGCAAAAAAAAAATTAAATTTTTTACTTTGCTTCAATTTTTCGTTTCTAATTCAATAACTGTGTTGCTGAATGCTTACAGAAAACTTTAAAAAATAATAAGCAAAAGTAAAAAGCCAAACCATAGAAGTAAAATGGTAAATAATTTGCTTTGTCAGCAAAGTAACTATTTTGTCAAAAATTGCTTTTGCTGTAAGCAATAAGTTATTGTTCACTTTGTTTGTACTTAACTGTTTACTATAATGTTTACGCATTTGGCAACTCTGTCACCAATAACATGATAACTAAATTTAAAAATTAAAGAGTCAAAATTGAAATAAGTGAAAAATAATTTACGACAAACGATCATAAAATTCAAGCAACAGCAACGTAGTCAATGAATAAGTAGTAAACAGTTAAGTAAAAGCAAACATAAAGTAAACAACAAGTTATTGCTTACAGCAAGAGCAACTCCTGATAATGTGGTTGCTTTGCTAACTGCTTAAGCAAAGAACATACACATAGTAATATCAAGCAAGTTATTTCCTAACTCACACTGTTGCTTTTGCTGTTTACTTTGCTTACTATTTATAAAAGTTTTCAGTAAGCACTCAGCAAAGCAGTTATTCAATTTGAAGCTAAAAACTGAAGCAAAGCTAGAATTTTAATGCCGTCACTAATTTAAAGCAAGCAATTTAAACCCTGATTAAATATTATACAAAATTATTGAAAATTTCTCTATCTATTTATTTAGTAATGGTGTAATTAGTTTTTAACACCAATACCATCATGACCAAAGTCATATTTTGTCTTTGCGAGTCTTTTTATTAACTTTGAATTTTGATATATTGAACTTTGAAATGATATAAGTATTGTAATGGTTCTACCCAGCAGTCCAAGAAGATGCCAATGATGTACTCGTACCTTCGCCTGGTAGTCGATCTATCAATATAGTAGGGTATATCTATCCAATTGTGTATAAAAACGACTGAAAAGAATTGTCCTTTATTAATAGTAGAAACAAGTTTTTATTTTTTTCTTTATTTCGAATAAAGTTTTTATTTTTCGTTTAAGGCGATTGCAATGACGACGCACAGGACAATTCCTGGTAGGAAACGAACATTTCCGTTAGTTATGAGTTGGCAACATTGTTTTTGTATATAACTTGGTGTGGTTTTGTTTTTCTGGCTTGGTTTTCGTACTCTTGATGGCTAGTTTAGGGCTTGGCTTAGTTAAGTTTGGTTCGGTATTTATTTGCAAAAGGAAGCAGTAGAATTTCAACTACATATGTACATATATGTACCTTTTATGTTTTGTTTTTTAATGTGCGACTACAGGACATGTTTTAAAGTATGTATTTTGTTGTTGTTGTTGTTGTTGTTGTTGTTTTCGTTTTGTCCAATTTTTTTCTTTCATTTTTTGTTTGTTTTTGTTCTTATGATTATTGTTATCCGTTGAGGAAGTTAAAATAACTGTAGAGAGTGTTGTAGCAGTAACGGTAGTAGTTATTGCTGTTATAACATGTACTATCGATTGTTGCAACAGCAATAATATGAAGAACATATTCATTTCTTGTTTCAAATTTCATTTCATTCGTTTTTTCTTTTATTTTTGTCATGTTATTTGTATTCGAAAGGATCAGCAGCAACAAAATCCTTACCAAAGAAAATTTTGTGGTTAAATGTATTGGATTTCCTATTATTTTTCTGTTCCTTTTTTATAGTATTTTTGTCTAGTCAATGTTATCGTATCCTGAACTTGAACAAAATTATAATCATGATAATTAAGTTAAAAGCCATTACCAAGGGCAACATATTGGCAATAACAAACGAACCAGAAATGAAATATTATGTTATTTCTCCAATAACATTAACTGCAACAAAACAGCAACCATTTTTTCTTTGTATTAATACACCGATTTCAATTATCTGGCCTAGTGCTGTCTGGTTAATCAATATACAGATAATATTTAAATATTATGGAATTTCTATATAAACTACAGGTATTAACTTTACTCATTACACTGGTCTACAGCAAAAAATTTTTTTATGGGCTTGACAAATTTTTCACCCAAAATATGGCAGTTACGTCAATATATTTCACGGCTTTTCCGCATGTCTACCCAAAATACAATGACCTATGAAAATAGATTCAGCAGAGAAGATGCTGCCACTTTCCAGTTTGAACAGTTGATTGGTAAGCTTACTACTTCTCTGGATTTTTTTCTAAGATATAAACAGCTGTTTACTAAACGTGGATATATTTTTTTTTATTCCCCGAATCCCTGAGAAAAAAACCATACTAAGTATACATATGTACATATGTACTGGATTTTGTAGCAGATGTACTAGAACGTTTAAAACGTTGTAAATCGCCCCTGACGCCTAACATGCTATACCGAAACATTGTCTTTGGTCAATATTAGCTATTAATAAAATAAATTTCCGAAGATTTTGTAACTAAGTTTTTGGTTTAAGCAAATAAATACATAAGTTTATCTAAACTACGTACATTTTGAAAAAACTTTTTTTTTATGAAAAAAACAAAAACTTTCTGCATCTTAAAACACTACCAAAACCAGATAAACCTTGCAATATGACAACACTGCACGAGAATATACATTAAGAGAACAAACATCAAAGACGGGTACAAATGACACAACCGTCATAGAACAATTTTGCATATATGATATGCACACTCTATGTATTGTATACACTCTCTGGTTAAAGCTAAATTGCGCATTAATATATAGTGCGAATTACTTTTATTTCGAGTAATCGAATCTCAGTTTAAATTACAAACAACTAAATTACGATTGCTAAGAGTAATAAAGCATATTCGTCTGTTCGTCCATTTAACAATGTAAACATTGTCATCAGTTTATCAATTTAGTTTATGATAGCCTTTCCTATTATTTCACCGTAACTTAAAAAGGTTTAGAGCAAAAATTTACAAGAGTGCCGACTTTAATGAACATCAGTCTAAGTTTTTCCCTTTTAACAGGGCGATTAAGAAACATTTTGGCTTCTTCGAAACTAATCATTTCTTATATAACATTACGATTTACGATTTTCTTTTTATAAAATCGATTACATATTTGATAGTGAAAGTTTTTAAAACATATTGTACGCTAAGCATTTGATAACAACAACCGACATGACATTTTTTTAAATTATATTTACGTATTTACTCATCCGGCGTTGCCCGGAAATCTATACCATTTATGTATGTGTTATAAATGGGAGATAAATTCTCCTTTTTCTCAATCCTATCAGTATTTTTTGCCACCTGCCTGTCATTATAAAAGAAAATGCTTAGACGTCATTATTAGGCTCACAAAGTGCAATTTTTGAAAGTGCTCTTTTAAGGGAAACATGAATGTTAGCAAACAAAAAACTTTAAAAAGAAAAAAATCATTAATTTTGATCGTTTCCCCTGTTCCAGAAGATCTAATTTTAAGAAAAGCACCATTGTGTAGTTTTTTTATTTAGATCTACATATCTGTGTTCCAAATTTCATCAAAATCGGAAAGTTAGTGATCAAAAAGCTTTCTTTTTAAAAGAATGAAAATTTTCATTTTGAAGAAAAGCCACTTATTTAGCCCGTTTTTCCCGATTTTAGTCTCTTTTGGATTATATTTTGTAAAATTTACACTTCCATTAGATAGATTTAAGCAGTTTAATTAGGATCTAAAGTGTGCCACTTTCGTTAGCTAGATCTACATGTGTTTCCAATTTGAATAAAATCGGTTCGGTCGCTTATGCGTGATTGAATGGCAAACAAACAAACAAACAAACAATTACCCTTACAAAGAAATTTATGTACATGATTGTTACTAAAGGCTTTCTGCAATTGCCACCAGTTATTTTCAGAATTAAGTCAACTGTTTAATTTTTGCAATTTTTTTGAGTCAAGTATGTTTAATTTTAAAAATTAAGTGATTTATCGATCTGATATGTATCGGTTTTGCCTGTAATGAATACATTTGTAATATTTTAGTAGGTGAAGGCATTTCTCTTGTTCTTGACAAGATTCCAATAACACAATGTAATGGGCAAATAGAAAAATATATATAATATTTGTTGGCAAAAAGTGTATTGTTAAGTTCACCAGACGAAATTGCAACATGCATGACGGAAAAAACCCTTGATTTCGTCTGACAGTGCCGGCGTCAAAAGACTGGCGACATTGATGATAAACTTGTTCTTTTATCCGAAATGAAAAAGAAAAATGGAGAAACAGGCGTTTGATCTATTTAATGCTTTTGCAAACATTAATTCTGTTTGTTTTTTTTCAAATTTTTATTTTGTTGGCTGGCGAAGAAAGTTAAGTTGCAAGTTTTTTTCGTTTCCTTTTCTGACACATAAAATTAGATTTTTAAAACTAAAAACTAAAAAGGAAACAGTCGACTGCTATTATATGCATACCTACATATGTTTTTATTTTATATTTTATTTCTACGTTGCATTCTTATACAGTGACTGTATAAAATTTAATACAAGGTGCTAAATTGTTCGAATCAATTTACATTTCATTTTTAAATTTAAATTAACCTTGAGCCAATTACTGCGAAAACAATTTTATTCGAAAATCTTTTCTATTTTTATTTTCGGATCGTTTTCATGCCTTTTATTTTAAAAATTAGTAAGTTGTTATTTGTGAATGACTTTTCTTTATATTTTGTTTGTTTTTTTTATTTGATTTGCAGTGCCAAAGTGAAATGTTGCCAACGGCTTTGAATTTTATCTGCTGCATGCTGTAAAGGTGACACGTAACATGGTTTTAGCGTGGCATAGTAGCAATACTTAGCGCCGCCACTGCAGCAAAATTACAGTGTCACTGTCATACACTGTAACAACAGCGACAACAGACGTATGAGCACATTAAAACGGACTGACAACCGGCCCGTCACCAGCACAGCCACCCCAAGTGTACCCAATGTAAATCAAAGTTCCTACTATTTGTAAAGTTAAGCATCGAAGAGAGACATTAAATCTTTCTACCAAAGAAAAATAAAAACAAAAAATTAAAAGAAAAAGAAGAAGAATTGCTCTTTAGCCCATGTCTGTTTGCCAGTAGATACTGTAAATGAAAAGAACGAAAGGGAATCAGCAACGACAAAAATAACAGCAACATAATGTCTCTGATGTATTTACAGAAGTACGGCGCTGGGTATTAAATGAGGGATTTGTTGCAACTAAAAATAAATGCATAGTTGTTGCTTTTACTTCATCTTTAAAAATTGTTGGATTACTGCTGGCTGCTGTTCTGTGTGTTTGTTTTAAAGCGCTATGATATATCAGGCACAGCAAACGGAAATGCTTGTTGTAGCAAAATCAAAGGAATCCGAAAAAACATTTACTTCCACACACATTCCGTCTGAAAATTTAACGAATTTAATAAATCCGCCAACGATAACGACAAAAACAATACCACCACCACCACCACCACAACCATTCACATCATCATCATCGACAGCAGTATCTACCAAACAATCAACAAATCAGTCAACATTTCCTACCTTTGAGAAACCAAATCTTAATACTGAAGTTGTATTGAACGTCAAGTATCATTCCAAAATCGCGAATTCCCATTGTACGAGTGTTTCATCGAATTCGTATGGATTTTGCCATCATCACCATTATCATCATCATCACAATTGCATGAATTCAGCAGCATGTATTTATGAATTGTCAACAAAGTTTTCATTGTTGCCAAAAGTGATTAGTGGCACTGCCAATTGCAAAACCGCTGAAGTTGGCAATATTAATGATCGAAATGAAAAACAACTTTATTTGGCTGACAAGAAACGTTGCTGGCCACCGCCGGTGTTTATTATATTCATATCATTACTGCAGGTGAGTTTTTAAATTTTATTTAAAAATTAAATTAAAATAAATATACAAACATACATTCCATACGTATTAGATTATAGAATAATTCACAAAATAAAAAAAATTTTAAAATGTGTATTTTATTAAAGAGAGAGAGAGAGAGAGAGAGAGAGAGAGAGAGTTATCACAGGAGAATAAGCTGCACTATTATTGAATTCTATTTAAGATGTTTAATGGAAGGAGCTTGTATACATATAAGGCTAATAGAAGAGTATGATACTAAGTTTTGAATGACGTCTAAGGTCCATTCTAGTACACAACATGATCAGACATGTCGCTATTGGTGTTAACATCCTGCTTTTAATTCTTTACAATACACCTAAAGCGTTTGTAGGGCTTCGCACAGTGCACAATTTCTAAAGCTTTTTGCTTTAGGTATCGGTAGTCACTATCTTGATTTCACAATCTCGGGAAAGCACTATACAAATGGTTATAGATGGGACACCCTAAGACTCTGTTCATTTATCTCCTGTTACTTGGCGTAGCATATTAATAAATTTCAATTATAGGTCTATAAGCACTACTTCCTCTTTTCACAATCTATTTTCGTAGTTCCTGCATAATGGCACCACATGATTAGCATATAGTGGCTGCCATAAATAACTAAACACCATCATTGTCTATAATTTACTTTTTATTTCATTCTTTTTAAATGCGATTAATTTAAACATTTTATGTTTTTCAATTTAATAATACTTTAATTACTACTTTCAAAAATTCTTAAAAAACAACAAAAATACTCTTACAAAAACTAAAGTTTATGTTGGTTAGGGACAAAGTGCACCGCGCCCTAAAGATCTTTTGAGTAGTCGCATAAGTCCACCATATTAGATTGAGGCTACTAATAAGGCCGGTAGTCATATTAGGAGTCAGCGCATCATTCCCTCATCCTCTAGGCCGAGATAGCTTGACACACTCACAGTACATGTTCAGATGTTTCATCACAAATCGTGCAGAACCTATACTGCTCAACCTCAATATTTCAAAATATACACAAATATTCTGCTAGTACCGTGAGCTCGCTCTTATTGAACAGCAAAAGCCTTCTGGATCTATTTAAAGAGAGCGAAATAAACCTCTTAGCCCTTCTCATACCGGAGGCATTTCTCCAAAACTGAGCGAATTCCCCCACAGCCCAGGAGCCAATTCACCACTTTATGTATCCCAAAGGGATACCGAAAAATGGATCAGGCTCAATAAAAGCTCAGCTGGCTCTCCTGTCAACTGTCAGCCCTTTCATTCCCAGGATATCCCTCACCACACAGGATGACAAAGCCCTCTTGGATGCCTGACAATCTGGCATTGTGAAAATACTCAAACCTTTCGATTTTCTCCTCAGACATTTCCTAACACAAGTGAAGATGACGTAAACCTCCGACTGGAAAATCGAATGGTATGGGCATAGACATAACGCTATAGAAATTGGGACCAACTACACCGGCTCTAGTCTCACCATCAGTCTGTTTTGATCCATCGGTGAACCAAGTCTGGTCTACGATGTTACATCACCACAATTTATCCATCCATAGATTCCTTTCGGGTATAAGGACGCCAGAGTTCCTGCAGAACATCAAAGTAGGTGACATATAATCATTTATCCCAACCAGGGGATAACCATCAAATAGCTAAGGCAGCATAGGTCAGTATTGGTAGAGGTGCCTTTATCGCCTTGTTGGTAAACAATTGCACTATTGCACTAGTCCTGTCCAAGATGACCCGCAGTTATTTCAACCACCGAGATGACTAGATCACCGTCGTAGCCAAAAGTGCGAAGCCAAAAGTTGCTAAACTTGTTCAAAAGTTCATTAGTGATAAGTGTGTACACTAGAGGTGAAAAAATGTCACCTTGTGGGCAGCCCTTAGTGATCGTGATAGTCCTCGATCCACAGATCCAGTTTACTAACTCTGGATGCAAGCATCTCCTTAATCCAGTTCCCTAGGATAATAAGAACATGCCTCCTACATCGACTGCAAGCACAACTTTTGTGTTTATTCGATGACCTCCTCCTCAAGGCAAGCGCTTGTGCACAGCACGACAGAGTTTGGGTCTGTCGACCTTTTCCGACTTTGTAGGCAGTGTGTTCTCTAACATAGCTTTTTTTCGTAGGTGGGTATTTCTACCTCAGTTGATTCAGGGCTACTGTCCCTCACCACCGAGGTGCCATCCAATTAGGGTTGCCAGATGGCCTTGATTTCGCTTGATATACAAGAATTTTTACAGCTTGTCAAGAATCAAGAAAAAATATAATTTGTCAAAATTTTCAAAGCTAATTTTTTAAAGGTTCCCTTACGCAAAATCTTATAAAAAGATATTAAAAGTCTTAATGAATTAATAACGTAAAGTGTTTTATGTGTATTGGTTTCCTAGTTTAGTATATCTAAAGAATTTATAATTAAATTTTCATAATGGATTAAGCAAAATTTTTTTTCCAAATTTGGTCAAAAATGAAACATCTTTTTTTTTAATTTATTTATTTTTTATTTATTTATTTCTTTATTTATTTATTTTTTATTTTTGAAACGAGTTATATTAACCAAATATAAATGTACATACAATTTTGGTCGATAACTATTCGCTATTTTTGAGTTAAAGTCATTTTTGTCATCAGTGTAGAGAACCTCTGTGTATGGGCCGACATTGTTGAAGGAACACAGCACCTTTTCTATTGATCAATTTAGCCGTTATATCTGAATTCCTTTCCAATCCCACCATATAGTATATACGACAATCCCTTTCTTGGTTTCAATTCTGGCTTTGCCACCATCTACGTAGCTTCGCTCATGATCATTTTCGCACATTATTGTCGTTCGGACCTGTCTAATAAGCTATAATGTTACCTGATGCAATTAATATTACCAGAAACATTAACCTGGCAACCATACATCCAATACAAGACAAGATAATTGAGTCTGCGGTTCGATTCTCATCAGAGACTTTTGAGTAAAAAAATTTCCGATTGTCGTGGGTAATTATGGCACTGGGCCAGAATAATGTTATTTTTGAATTTATAAACTTTATTTTAATTTGACTTTAATACGTTGCGTAGCAAACCAAATGCAGTGGAAAGTGGATTTGTTTTTATCAATTATGACGAAATCAATGATCTTTTCAACGTAAAGTAGAAGTGTTAGTTTAGTTTTTTTTAAATTACTTTTTTCAGCAGTTATGATACGGATTTTTACTTCTGTGCTACTTCTACTATTATATCACTATTGGGCGTTGCTACAACGACATATATACTTATACGAATAGGAAGATTGAATATTTACTAGTATTTGTTACGAAATTGTACTGATAAAATTTGTAAACATTTCGTAATGATGTAATAAATCCAATTCAAATTCTTAAGTCTGGTGAAATAATAACCACCCACGTTTTTAAAAAACTTATTAAAAAATTATTATGCCAACACATGCTAAATTATTATACAACCACGATGATGACAATTAACAAAAGAATAATTCAAAAAACTAAAATTTCAAGTTAAAAAATCGTTAACCAATTGTCCAAATGACGACCAAAATATAATTAAGAAAACAAGCAGTCAACTAACTGAACATTGAATTACTAAGCAAAGTAACCACCAAACATTTGAGGAACCACTTGGGTGGCTTAAAAAGGGAATCATTCTAAAAGTAGCCTCATTTAGTAATGGATCAGATGCTCAAAGTCCAGCCCAACAGACATACGTTGACTTTGTTTTAAAAGTAGTAAGTGCGTGTGTTTTTGCTGTCACGTTCACAAAAACATGATGTAGATTCTACATCATCATCATTGTCATATTGGAACACATGTATGAATACCACAAAAAATACGAATGTTCAAAGAAAACAACAACAAAAAACCAAATGTTTTGCAACAATAAGTTGCCACAAACATGACATGTGGGAGCTGTTATGTAGGGGTTCAATGAATTCTTAAATATAAAAAAATTATACAAAAAATTGAGAAAAGAAAACAAAACATATCGCCTGAAATGTTAACACAAAAACATAAGGAATATTGCCTGGCCTGAATAAATTAAGTTACATACACTTATTGTATATTCCCCTTGCCACACTATATTTTTTATTTCAAAAATCTGGCATTAAGAAATTAAAATCGTTTTTGTAAAAGTAAAGCAGAGTACAATTTTGGATAAAGAAAAAAAAATCGACCTCCACTCTGTTTGAACTTCAAAATGAAAGAAAAACAAAAAAACGTTATTGATATTTTTTCGCCATAGTTATGTAAGTATGTGTATAAACTATTAATTTTTTTTGTTCCAGTATGTTGTGGGTTTTTAACGCAGCTATGGTAACACTTTATGTTGATAAGCGAAATGAAATCATACTCTGAACTTTGCGTCTAATATGCGGTATAGGAGCTAACTATTAAAAGTGTGGGAGTAGAAGCAGAAGAAGGGAGTATGAAACAAAAGTGTATTTTTTGTAAGTTCTACTCTAATATTTTTACTTAAAAATTGTGCATTCAAATAAATAAAAAAAATTATTTCTATTTTAATCACGTTCCAGCGAAAGTTCTATATACATTCCATACATACATTGGCATACAATTTTAACCTTTGTGGTGCCATCCTCTCTGCCTTTCTCCATTTATAAAATGGTAACATGTGCATGCTTCAAATGAAAATTATCATCAACTTTTGTTAATATGCTTAACCAAAAGTAACAGTGTAACAAGTATTAAATAGTACAATTTGAATTAAAATTAGTAAGTGTAAGTATTGAATTTTAATATGCCATCAGATCAAAACTACATTCCTACAAGTGAACTAGCTAAAACCCGGCATGCTACGTTGTTGCCGCCCCTTCTTCATTGTTGCCGTTCTCCACATATAAAAAACCCTTTATTTAGTATGAAAAGAAGGTGCCACAGCTATTTATCCAATCTCGCCAAGTTATTAACTGGTGATGTGTATTGTTCACGACGTTATTTGAACCTAATTTAGAAACTTCTACTATTGCCGTTCTCAAGATATATTGTAAAAAAGTTAGTATTTATTTTCTGTGGTAGATACCACGCCCACTTGTCCACTTTCGCCTACTTTTTGATTGTGTATTGACCATGAAGTCATTTAGACCAAATAATGCAACTTTAGCTTTAACTGTTTTAAAAATATAATGAAATCAATATTAAGTCTGTATGGGAGGCACCACGCCCACTTGTACAATTACGCCCACTTTTGCCTGATGATTTGCATCGAGCATGAATCTATTTGGGCCAAATTTTGAGGCTCTTTCTGTTACCATTATGAAGATATAGACTACAAATAAATTTATATACTTCCGTCAGGTTGGAATTTTTTAAGTGTATATAGCCTATAGTTCCTGTCAGACACACAGAGAGAGATACTGTACAAAGTTCAAGAAAATCGGCTCAGCCGTTTAGCTGTCTAAAAGGCACAAACAAACAAACGAACAAGCAGAGCTATGACTTAGACTACCGTATTTGAGTTGAAAACATATTCTACTGGTGTTGCATATTTATAAAAAAAGAAACTGAAAATTTTTATTCGCATAGAAAAATTTAGTTCTGGTCTCAGGGCTAATATAAATTCACTAATTAATTTTAATCAATAGTTTAATGGCGGTTCGAACTCTCGAATTTCCAAAAAAAATAATTTCTAATATATGATATATACATATAGTATTACATATATCTACGAGTATAGGTTTTTAATTTTATAAAAAAATACAATTATACACACAGGTCAACTGACCCATTTTAAATTTTTTTGTCAGAATTCCTTGTAAATGATATAATAATATCGTCATTTGCCTGTACTGTGCTACATTTATTAAAAAAAAAAACATTAAATATATTTTTCAGTACTTGTCTCTTGTTAATTTATATATTTTTTCTCCATCACTCCTCTAGGTCATTCAGAAAGCATCCATTACTTCGTTTCTTATTAAACGGTGGTGGTGGTAATCCTTACTTATCATTGTAATTTTTTCCAGGTGGCGTTTTCTCCTGATCATTCGTCTGATGTTTGTCATCATCGCCAGAGTTACGCTGGATGGACAGGTTGGCTTCTTTAGATGGATTTGTCTGGAGGGAGATTGGAGTCTTTTTATTAAACACTCGAAGCCGCAATTAAATTTGCTTTGTCATGTCCTCTGCTGGGATTGGAACTTAGGCCGTTTGTATAATATGCCTGCGCTCTAACCACTACACTACGGCACCCTTGTTAATTTATTTATAGAGAAATTTATGTAACCCGCTCTAGTATTCCATACATGCAATATCGATAGGTTTAGTGTTAAATGAAACTTCGGCCTTATTGTCAAAGTTACAAAAAAATATTGTATTTGTCATTTTGCTTTCCGTGTCTAGGAATGAATTTTATTGTTTTAAATTAGAATTAAAATTAAACTAAAAAAATATTATATTTATTTCGAAGGTTACAAAACACATTTATAAATATAAGGATAAATTATTATGTATTTATTCGCTATCACTTTGTGATTTTTCAGTATCTTCGTCACTGCTGGCGTTGAACTCTACTTAGCAGATGATGAGAGAAATAAACATTTTGCTTTCTAAGGCACATTCCTTTGTTTTGAATTGGGAATCTTGTGAGTTGCCCTGACCACCGTTTCTGAATTTATTAACAGAAAGTTAAAGATATCTTCTAAATTAATAATCCCAATATATTTTCTTGCGTTATGCTCTCTTACCTTCTTACATATATATTTTGATAATAGATTCTTGTATTTCTTCAGACAAAGAAAACAGAAATTTGTATACTTTATTTCAAAGTATGCAGGTTCGAGCCCCAGCAGAAAGAAAGTAAAGATCACAACCAATTAGCAGGGATATTCATCACTACACAATCATTTGTAGTGGGCTACAGTGAATTAATCATCTATTTAGCTTCAAAAATCATCTTGGTTAATGAAACTGAAACAAAGCAATATGCTCCTTGGAGGAGTGATGAAAGAGAAGAAAAAAATTTCCAAGTTTTTCATCAGTCACTATTTTTCCATTACTTTCGCGCAAAATTATGTCACCTTGGATAAGATACTTTTAATATCTTTAATTGTATATATATTTAAGCCAGGCGCAGGTCCACAGCGTTGGCTTACAATATTTCTACTTAAAGTCTGGGAATCTGGGTATGGTTTAAGGCGCCAACGTGTTCCACCCTTACCATAAAGTTGATTGTTAATTTTATGCTCTTCATAGGCATCAGAATCGTATGAATCCTCATCAGAATCTATACATCCCTCTTGATCTTCAGCAGATGCTTCCGATAATACATCTTCAGTTACTAAATCTTCGTATTTTAATTTATATTAAGTTAATAAAAACATTTATCGCGTTTTAACAGCTGCATGTTCGTATATAAGAATACTGTAAGTACCCGGGTACCCTGTCACCTTGTTAAAATTTTTTTTTTTACACACATATTTTGTAACCATTCAAAGTTGGTGGAATAAAAGATAAATTGTATAAATATTTTTTCTTCTTTTTAATTTAAAGTTTGTACGTTGCGCCCTTTGTCAAACGCGAAATAATTAAAATAAAATTAAATGCAGCTCAACAAAGAAAAGTGTAATCCCATAAAAATTTTCCCTCGATTTCCAATTTAAAAAATGGACTACTTTCCAAAAATTTGTTCAGGCTGCCCCAACGTGCATTGCATCTAATTTGTTAAAAATTAGCTGCTATAAGAATTTTGATCCAAAATTAGCAGTTTGTCAATAATCTTTTTAGTTGGATATTTACACACATGTTGTGTGCGTCAAAATAATGTGTACAAAATTATTCTCTAGAGTTTAGTATTGATTTTAGTCTTTTAAAATATGATACTTAAAAAAATTAAATTACAATAATATACTAATTTATACAAAAACTCTATTATAACTCTACAAAATTCTGAAAAAACAACAACTAAAGTTATACAACACAAACGAAAGGTACTCTATTTGTTACGCGCATAAAAAGTGTACAATGTTATGCCACAAAAAAGAATGACGTAGAAATGTCTGGGAAATTATAGCATTTTCCTGACAGATGCTATCAAGTACAGCAATAATCTGATTTGGAAATTTACGTAACACTTGCAAAATCGTGGGTTACGGGTATTATTTATAAAGATAATCTTATTTATCGAACTTATTAACAATAATTAAAAAAAAAAACTAACTGAAAAGTAAGTTTTAATGAAATGTTCTATTCAAGTGGTGCATTTTTCATAGTAATTTCTTAGCAAAAACAAAAACAAAAAACACAAACAAAAAACCGTTTATAACAGTAAATAGTTTTTCTCCAACGAAATTTCAGCAGAAGATCTTTGATGGCTTGGTGGCATTCTCTGCATGGAGGATGCTAGAGGTGGCTTTTCCGAGTACAAAACTGAATTCAATAACACTTCTCCAGATTAAACTAAGCCCTGTTTCTGAAGGAAATTGAGAAAACATACGATTTCTCCGCAGAATAATTTCGCTCTCCACAATATTTTTATCAAACGCACATTTTGCTGGAGTCGTAAAATATACACCCAAATGCAAAGGAAAGCTTGTACATCTGGTTTGAATCCAGGGGGACACCATGAATCGGTATAACTTTAATGGTAACAAGCAATACGGCACCATAACTGAACTAAAAGCTGCTCTAATTTATTTCTAGAAGTTGTCGACGAATTTTTGCGCTTATTTTTAACATTGGATAGCCAACTCATTATTACAGCAAAATAATTTAATCACAAAGTTATTATTTTGCATCCAGCAAAAAATGAACTTTTTGTGATAACTTTGAATAAAATCGGGATATTTTTTTTCAAACCTATCAAATTTTTATTGTTTAATACTGCCTTAAATTTGCAATCATTAGAAATTTTTATATTCACTGCTATAAATGAAAATTATTATATTGCTCTTGAGTGTACATACATATGTATGTGTAAATAACTCGAAAATTATAATCGAAATGTGTATATCATTCCATTTTATACTAGTTCCACTGTATCTTTATTGTACTCTATATTTGTATAAATTTCAAGAAGTTTTTATAAAAGTTTTTTGTTTTTCTTGCATTTCATTTAAGTGCTCGTCAGGTATGTTTAAGCTTAAGGTAGTTTTTTCTTCCTTTTATAATTTAAGTGGCGCTATAAATTTTCTAATACAATTCAAACCTTTAGGATGATGTCAACACGCACTTGACAACTTTTCTCTTTTTTTATAATTAAGAGTAGTTCTTGAAGGTATGTTGAACACTGTTTAAACAACGTTTATAAAGTAAATAAAATAAATCAATTATTTATTGAAATTTTCAAAAATGGAAAATGTTGGTGTAAGAAAAAGAAGAAGTTTTATTAAGAAGATTAAAATAAAATATTACTTAATTTAGGACCGTTCTTTGAATAATAATCCATGATAATATTTACACACAACTTTAATTAAAAGATAACTTCCTCTTATTAATATATTCTTCACTTGCGTCAATCATAAGCTTTTAAGATTAAATTTTTTACATTTCTTTTATAGAATATCACGTATTAGATCGGGATAGGTCGATATCTTATGAAACAATTGGGCCGTATGTAGTTGATAGCGTCTAGACTTATTATAAATTCTTTTCTCCCTTACAAATAAATGTCGTTTATTAAAAACGCCCTTAAAACTTTCTAAGACTGGTCATTAATCATTGAATGTGTTAGAAAACTCGAATAAAACTGCAACCAATCTAAGAGTAATTTCATATCTGTCAATCATTTTGTATTTGGAAATAAAAATAATTCTCATACAATAAAAGTTTTATTTTTACCAAATTGGAAAAGAGAAAAACAAATTAAATACATTCCTTTTCGCTTAAATAATTTTATCATTATTTTACCATTCATGAAGGCAAAACAAAACAAAAAAAAAACTTTATATCATAGTTGATAAAATGTATTTTGGGAAAAAATGGAAGATATTGTCCCTGACAAGTACAAAATATTTCTTACATTGAATATATTTCATAAATGAAGTGATTACAGAATAATAGTAAAAAGTACTAAGCTAATAAACATAACACATGGGCTGAAAAGATCCGGGTCTAACACATAGATGGGACTAGATTTATTGCATTCACCACTTTTTCAGTTAGTGCTCACTTTCAAAGGACAGCTGTTTAAGTTTCATAATATTTTATTAATTAGTTTGTTAGTTATTTTGCTAAGAGTAATGATACCTTTGTCATTTTCAGAGCAATGGAAAAAAACAGTTTGAGTGCTCGAAAAGTGAAGTTTCGTGAGTTAACCGACATCGTAAAGATATCAAAAGAACGTGTTGGCTTTATATACCATAAGCATTCGACTATGAGAAAGCTCTGTTCCAAATGGGTGCTGCGTTTGCTGACTGTAGACGTGTTACTTTGGCTCCCAGCGAGACAGACATCGAATAAATGCTCGCGGGTAAAAGATTTCGCAAAAATGAAGAGGTTATCGCTGAAACTGAGGCCTATTTTAAGGCAAATGCTAAATCGTTCGGCGTTGGAATGATTGCATTGCCCGTCAAGAGCAAGATTACGTTGATGAATGAAGCTAATTTTGAAAAATAAAAGAACTGTTTTTTTGTTAGACCCAGGAATGTTCAGCTCATGTGTTATTATTATTATTGAAATATGGAAAGTAAATGTCGGAATGTGTGCCTCTGTGTATGGTAGGTAAAACACCCATCTACCAACCAAGAGGTCTTCTATTCGATTCTAGGCCAGACCATCTAAAAAAGAAAAAAATTCAATAGCAGTATCCAACTCATAACATTAGCAAGCAACGGTCGTCGTTGCTCCACCGAATGTAATGGGATTTGTTATTATTATTGTATGTCGGAATATGTCTACACTCACTAATTCGTGAATTATAGCAAAAATATTAAATAATCCTATCAACTTTTCTATTTAATTTTCTTCAATTATGTACATAAGGGCTATAGCGATATTTTTGTCATAGTACCACGTGGTGGGCAATATTGTTTTATTGATGATAAACATTATCTTGGGTTATTTTGCAAAAAGAAAAGACTTTACATTAAAAAATCATTTTCTAAATCAATAAAAAGAAATCTTTTACTTTTTTAAGTGGCTATAACTCGACTGATGTTTTAGTTTTAGTATAAATGCTAAAAGTGCAAGGATGGCCTTCAAACCCCATTGGGTCTCTCCCAGATTTTGGAAGCTTTTTGAACGAAGCCATCTCATTGCCAGCGAATAAGTATAAACGCATTTTTAAATAGTTTTTAATGGCCTATACGACTATACTGTGCCAATTTTTATATTTGCAAAATATATTGTGTACACTAGGCTGCATGAATACATTATTAACTTGTATACCCAATAGCATAATTTGAATTTTGATTGTGGTGCTAAGGAGTAACGATATATTATTTTTTGATTAGTTTTATTTAACAGATAGACTCCCGAAATACGATGTTAGGTAAGTTTATACATAGCAGGGTTGGCAACCCACTCGGGTTTTATTGGATTTTATTTTAAAAAACTCGGGTGGGTATGTCTATTAAAATGTTTTCGTAGTTTATTTACAACAAATATAATAAAAACTCAGTATTGGGAGTAGAAATTAATCCGGTCACTTTTTCAACTCAAAAAAGGCAATGAATTAACAAATTTATCCAATGCCCGAATTCCGTCTCTGAAAAATCATGTCTTTTGAGGCGATACAGTTTGAGGCCGCCTATTTCATATTTCTTCAAAAAAAGTGATTCGATGGCATACTAATAGATATTGTATCCGTCAGCCAATAGTCAAATGAAACAATGATTGGTGAATTTGGCTGCCAACCCTGTTAAGGATACTATGCGCAGAGCTTTGAAATAGATCTATTACAGAAGCCATAATGTCAATGAATAAATAACAAGATGTTGGTCTATAGCCTGAATCCGAATAGAACTCTAAGTGATATGTTTAGGTCAATGCAATCATTGCACTTTATTGCGTATAACTACATTTATGTCGGCATTAAGCTCAAACAATTCAGACTATACTCGCCACCAATGAAAACAGTTTATGAACTTTGTTTCTTGAATTCCTTACTTCGCCCGTTTTAGAATTCCTTAGTTAATCCGAAATAAATATTATCTATTTGGAACTGTAATTCTTCGTCTTATCTTCATCTTGATGTTATTAGTTTTGTATATGGAGGTACCGAGATATATATATATTTTTTTTTTTTAGAAATTGTAGTCATTAACGTTCAATGTTGATCCAATCTTGTTGATTTTTGTCTGCTAAAACCAACAACTTGGTTTTATCTTTGCAGTTGCTTTCAAAATGTTCTACTCATGATATTAACCCTTGAACCGTATTGTTAATCGATTCGATAGTAATTGACAGTATGTGTGTAGGGAGAAAAAATCGGTTGTACATATACATACGTTGGTCGTATCGGCTCACAATTAATGTTTACGTATAAAAACATGATTATAGTTCTACGGTTAATATTATCACAGCATTTAAGTCATAAGTGACTTTGTGGTGTAAATTTTAAACTTCTATATCGCACAAGACGTTTCATAATAATAAGTATATAAGAAGAAAAAAACCAAATGATAAGTAATTCGAAAGGACCTTATATAAAACCCATTGGTGATGGTACGCTATTAGCGAAAAATTTTCGAAACGAAAATATTGGCTATGCTATCGTAAATTTAATCAACTCTATTAATTAACTCCATGAGTTCTTTTTTCGCTTCCAATAGTCGTTTTCGAATATTTTATCAGAGAAATATTTACCAAATATTCGAAGGTGATATTATTATCGATTGTCGTAGTCAAGCAGGTAGTGATGCGTACTACTTTTTGTGAGTGGCGGTTTCTTGCAACTGCGTGGGATAAAGATGGATGAAAGATCTACACTAATTTCGAAATAGTTCAGCTTTTGCCTCTAAAAAAATATTTTATTTAGAGGATTATTAAGTGTAGGCATGTTTCGATGATTAAGGTTTTTGATATTAGCGACTTAAGTGCCTTACATCTCAATATCCGAAGGTCAAATAAAATATTTAGAAAAATAGTATCAAGTCTTCTGCCATTTCCCGCTATTTTACAATTATTTGTTATTTTAGATTTATATCGTCAAATATATTGTCGTATATATTGTATTTTATGCGGAAACTAAAACAGAGGAAAACTTCTCAAAACCTATAAAGGGAGGTTTACACGATAATACAAGTTGTACGGCATGTCAAGTTTTTGTGTAGAAGAGAGCGGATAGTATTGTGTAAACTCTATGTGTAAAGCGAGCGTACGACATTGAGAGAAGATACGTATGAAAATTTGATAGCCGTACGGCTTTCTTTGTTTTTTTTTTTTAACTTGTATTTTTATGTATTTTGTTTTGTTTTTTTACGTATCGTGTTGACATAAAAAATTTGCCGTAAGATTTCTACTTCATTTTTAAAATACGGATGGAATTTTATAATATTTTCTCTCTGATTTTACGCTACGTAAAGTATTATCGTGTAAACTAGCCTTAAATATAATATTATTGTGTATGTGCTTGATAGTGTAATTGTATGATTGAGAGAGTGAGTGTGACTGTGTATATTGTATTATGGCGCAGACAAACAGTAAAACGAATACAAGATTATAAATAAACTATTCTTTCGACGAGACACCATGTCAGACATTCAAGATTGCCTTCGGATTTCTGTAATAGCTTTTAGAGTTGGAAAAATACCGTTGAAATAACTACAGGAATAGACAGTCACACACACTAAGAAAATATATTTTGTTGTTGTTAGTTTTCTTATACATATTATATCCATATATAAGTACGTATGTAAAATATTAATGTAAGAATTTTTTCAATAGCTTGTATGTGTATAAAGCATTTTGTAAACAAAAAAAGTCACAATAAAATTGCAAAGTTTTGTACGTCGTATAGTAAGATACACATCCACACATACATATATATATCGGGTGATTTTTTAAGAGTTTTAGGATTTGATTTAAAAAAAGACTTAAAATTTACAGAAATGTATTAAATATTTATATCAGTCGATAGAACGAACTACATAATTCAATGTTTAAAGATGATGTAAATGATGACCGCGGCTGGGTCCAATTTCGGCATACTCTCTCTCTTTAACATATTGTTATCCAATGAATAAATTCTTCAATCTTAAGTTCCAGTACGTCAACCGTTGCAGGCTTGTACCTAAAGAAATGTGCCTTAACGTAGCCCCACAAAAAATAGTCGAAAGTCGTTAAATCGAACGATCTACACGGTCAATTGACCAGCACCATGTGTTGTCATAATTTTATTTATAAAAATTGCAAACTTAAAAGAAAAAAACTGATTTTCAAACGAAAAATATGCACATACTTAAAAAAGTAAGAAAAAAATATACTCGTATATAGCCGTATCGGGTACGTTCTGTAAACCGAATACGAGTGAAATTGAAATCGAATAAGCTTTTTAAAGAAAAATTGAACCTAATGCGCCAAATATTTTAAACTGCTTGATAACACTATGCAATAAATGGAAAAAATTTTCTGATCTTGGATAACCACTATATTTTTTTGGATGTGCTATAGTCGCCTAACTTCAGAAATCATCAGCATTCATATTCTATGGCAAAGTTTTTTTTAGAAATTTTTTCTAAAATGTGAGATTTTTGAAGTGGCTGTTTCATACATCTTATGATAATTTTGAAATGACTGACTCGATTTCTTTACGCCATATGTTAAAAAATTCCAAATTATACCAGCTTTACGCCATTATAATGTTATATTAATTGGTTATATCAACCAATTGTCTTACCACCATTTTCTAAGAAATTTCGGTCTTTTAAGCGAGACGCCAGGAGCTCAGATTACACTTTTGTTAGTTCGAGGTCTCTGATAAGATCTTTTAGCTCTGATTGATTGTAAAGCTTCGGGTTTAGAACATCTGATATACTTACTACAAAAGGACCGTTGTTTGTCAATTATAACAAAAAAAAGTTTGTTTTCAAAGCTAGGTACTTAAACTTTATTTCGAATAAAATAAGTATTTACCCATCGATTTGTATGAATTATGGTTTATTTGGTATCTATCATATGCAGCTTTATGAATAAATAGTGAAACTTTTGCTAATTTTTATAAATCAAAAATTTCATAATTTTTCAACAAAAAAAATAAATAAAATATATATATATATATATATATATATATATATATATATATATATATATATATATATATATATATATATATTATTTATAATTGTCTCCAAATTTTATAATTTGTCTCCAAAAATATTGGTTGTATTAAAAAATGATGTTAGAATGACTTAAAGCTGGCATAGTTTGATATTTTTTTAAGATGTAGATTAACGGAGTCGAATAAGTCATTTCAAAGTTATCATAAGATGTATGAAGCAACTTCTATATAAATATATTTGAAAGGTAATTAAGTGAATTTATAAAAAAATATATAAATCTTGTCTGATTTGATAATTATAGCATTTTAAAGTTCCATTTGATTTCAATGTCACTCGATTTCAATTTACAGAACAAACCCATAATCCATTTCATAGTGTATTTTTCATTCACAACAAATTAAGTGAGATATACACTATATATGATATATGACTGTGTTCGAATTTAACAAATTTTTCCTACAAGCGTGGCCACCAGCGGGTATACCGAATTCGCTGAATCCAAACGTTTTTTATGTTAGCTCTTGTTTTCGAGATAAGCGTTATTTCGAAAATGGTAGAGGTTACACAACATATATTCTGGTAACTCAAAATCGGAAATTTTAGAAATCCGCTATAAAATTACCTTTAAGTGAGGCGAAAACGTTTTTAATCTGCGCAGTCATATTAGAAATATTTTTTTTTTTTTTTGTGGCAAAAGAACAAAGGGATCACATTATTACGTAAGTATGTACGAATGAGTGATATTTATTAGTTTTATTTACGAATTATGTAATGTGATCCCACTGTTCTTTTACCAAAAAACAAAACTTTCTTAGACATAAATGTGAGTATCACACACTGTTTGAAGTCTCTCTTTCTTTATGATCAGTGAAAGTCAGAAAGGGATAATTACTTTGTTGTATTAAAAAAGGTACGAATAAACCGCACCACAGTTATATTAAGAAAATGTGGTGCAATTCTTATTTTATAAATTGTAATTAAAATAACAAAATTTAAAGTAAAAACTAAACTAAACTTCAAAACTGCTCAATGATTCAAAAAACTACCAAAAGATAAATCTGCCTATTTGGCATCGCTGGCAGCACCAAACTTAAAATATACGTTTTACCGAACTAGCATCTCAATTGGGTCATCATTGCGGCACCGTCTGATTGAATCCATATGTTAGCATGTATAGCTCTTCCATTTTGGGCAAAAAAAATTGTAATCATCGCACGGTAGTGTTCGCCATTCACAGCAACGTTCCTGCCTTCGTCATCTTTGAAAAAGTACGGTCCAATTCTGCCACCGGTTCATAATCCACATTAAACAGTGCATTTTTCAGGATGTATTGGCGGCTCTTGCAATACCTCTGGCTTCTATTTAAACTAAATGCGGCAGTTTTGCTTGTTCACGTATACCTACAACTCGAAATGAACTACCTGGCTAAACTCAATTTTCCCATAAAAAAGTCTTAACCGCGCATGAATTTTGATAATAAAATTCAATAATCTGCAAGCGGTGTTTCTTTTGTAAGTCGGTTGATGGTTAAATTATAGACCAAACTGAACATGGTTGACAGTAACATGTTCCAAAAAGCAGCTGAGCTGCCAAAAATAAATTTGCTAAAAAGTCATCCGATACATTCTTAAATTTTGAGTGTGCAACTCACGCATGTGACTTTATCTGTATGTATTTACATAAGTATGCATATATGTGTATTGTTATAGCACGGATACGTAATATTTCTATATTCGAACTAAGTATTACCATGTGTGTATCCGCTTTTATACAGAAGAGTTTATAACTTTTTCATGGCATCTTTAAATTCAAACATTCCGGTAGACTATATTTTTAGAATTGGTCCTTGGTTCCGTACACTTATCGTATAAACGCTCACTGTAAAAGTAATTTAAACACTGAAACATCCAGAAGAACTAGGTATTTATATGAAACTTAAAAATTGGTAAATATTTTGCGCCATTTGCCACCGAAATACTCGTAAACCAAAATGTTTACAAATTTGAGTTAAATTACTCCGAAAACTCCGAAACTGTTGAAATTACAACAAAAAAATATTGATCAGGTGTTTTATAGTAAATTTTGTTCCTAAACGTTTGGTAGTACTTCCATTAAAAACGGTCAAGTCGGTTTCAAGTTATCATAAAATATATTGACAAAACCACCATATTTTGGTCAAAAAATTTACCACGACAATAAAAAAAAAAATTGAGCCCGATGGAAAAAATAAACTGAAAACGGATTTGAATTCAGCGCAAAATTTTTTGTTTGTTGTAGACCAGTGAAATTATAGCAAGAAAAATTGTAAAATTAAACTTGTATTCAATGCGTAGTTTTTACTATTGCAAGACGAGACATAAAATTTTTCTTAATACAAAAAGTTAAAATTTTTTATAAACTTTAATATGGTGTAAGGTATCATTAAAGTTAAGCTGTACCGAATTTCACACCCTTGATTGTGTTTTTCTGTTCTCCTTAGCGAATATGTACTATTACTAAACTACTCTAGACTATTTTATGTATTGGGAAAACACAGAACACAAAAAAAAAAATTAAAAACTCATTCTTCATTTTACTAACGATAAACGTATGAATGTATAGAAAAGGAAATAAAAAAATGTGAGTTTGCGCTCGAGTATATGCACGTTCTACATACAGACAACCCATAAATATTTTTTCAACGATGATGGTAAACCAGACTAGACCAAATCAGAGTCCGAGTAAACCAGACAAGGGGAGACTTATCGCAGACAGTTGAATTTAATCTGTAGCATAAATGACACCATCCATTTCACTCCTTCTCGCCCCTTACATTGTCTTTATTTAATAGTCACGCATTGCCTTTATTCCTCGAACATACAAACATTCACACATTCATTCACACAAAGCCAATTCTGGCAATTTAAAGCCAAACAAATAAATAAGTAATAGCAGTTTTAATCAGTCAGACTTTCATTCATTTCTTCACTTGTTTACCTTAAATCGAAACTTATTTTTTGGGTTGCTGTAAATAAATTCAAGTTTTGTCGATCCAACAACTGTTTTTTCTTCCTTTTCTTTACTTTTTTTTTAATTCTCATTCTCCTCGTACAGTGGTGGTACACTTCTGAATTTTTTTTTATGATTTCAGTAAGTGTTGCTTACTAGAGTTACCAGAGTTCATTTAAATTATATGGGGAATGGGTTTAGAGGTTTAAATTTAAAATTTAATCATTCTTACCTACACCATATTATTTGTGTTTTTTATGTTTTTAGTTTTCGTTGGAACAGACTATTTCTCAAAGATTGAACTGATTTTTTATGCAAAAAAGTCATTATCATCTGATTAGTAGTGGTGGACGATATAAATCAATGTTTTAAAACACTCGATGTAATTCATTGATACATCGAAACAATTCGATGTTTTTTATGAATCAACATCGATTAAACATTGATGTATTTTATTTGATGCATCAGCAAAAACGTAATACAAATACTTTATAGCCTAAGACAAAATGTCATTATCAACTTTTTTATAACACAACAACAACAATTTGAGATCGAAGCAACAAATAAATTATCCGTCTATAACTTTTGTTGCAAGTTTATTTGAAAATTAATGCTGTCAGAGATATAACTCTAATAAATTTTTGAGATTTTTATTTTAATGATTTTTCTTCTAGAAGAGAATTTCGAAAGACAAAAAAATTTTGTTTGTGAATTTTTTTACACGTTTTGCTCATCTATATAATTAATAGGCAAACACGTTTCTTGTAATTTCTTTTACGCCTGTACTACTATACAGATTTTGAAGAGATATATGTATCAGGTCACCCAATATGTTCGTAAGATGACACATAGACGGCGTTACTAGAATTTTGTCCATATGATTTCTATTTAGTGCTAACCTTCAAACGATATGTGTATAAATTTGGCAGCAATCTGACTATTGATTTGTGAGTTATAGCATTTTCAGTGAAGCAACTTCTTTTAATGAAAAAAAAAAAAAAAATTAAAAGCTAATTTCGAGTTTTGATGAAGCATTGCTGTTTGATGAAAAAAGAATACAGTGGAAATCAAACAATGGCTTGGTAAACCTCAACCGAACTCTGCACCATTGAAATAGAGAGAAGTGGTTTGCTGAACTTAAACGCGGTTGTTTAAATTGAAGGTGCACTAGCTAGCTGACATTGTAAAGATATCAATCAAGTCCAATGATGTAGCAATCGCTGAAATTCAAGCCTATTTTGATCAGAAAAAAATAAACAAAACACATATTTTCGTCTTAAGGCCAAGCTACATAGAATTCGTCGTACTTTTTATTTTTTAATTTATGTGGTGGACTTTCCTCCCAAA
Organism: Wohlfahrtia magnifica; assembly: GCA_023159175.1. Lineage (NCBI taxonomy): Eukaryota > Metazoa > Arthropoda > Insecta > Diptera > Sarcophagidae > Wohlfahrtia > Wohlfahrtia magnifica. Next base: position 370,440 of record JAKWBJ010000216.1, on the reverse strand, counting down.
ATATATCAATTAAAAAAAATTTACATTTTTGTATATTTCTAGGATGCGGTCGATTGTGGCGGCTGCTGAGTGCTCTAGTTATTGCAAATATTATTATTGAATTGATTACATTGAATCTGATTCTGAGTTTAATAAAAGTGAAGAAATCTTTCCGATATGGACCAGCCGTTACAAAGCGATACATCGGACTCGGAAGAGTAATAAATCAGAAGGCATATTGTCTCATGATCTTCCGGTTTATTTGAAAACTTTTGTACTAAAACTGAGAGAAAATGCGTTGAAAAATGTTGAAAATGTTTTGAATGACTACGTTGTTCTGATTTTATTACTGATTGTAGTACTACCTAGCTACTATAGCCAGAGAAAAATTAGAAAATGAGAACAATTGAGCCAAGGGATTTGAATACGTAGGCAAAAATTGATCTGGTGTTATGTACAATTCGGTGGAAATGATAATATGTAAGATCGCCTTTGGAAACACATGCTTCGTTTTATATCATTGGTCTCATGTGGAAAGACCATAACTTAAATAGTTTCAAATTCATAGAAAAAGGTATGACGAGGTGTATTTGTATGCAATGTGTTAAAATCACTTAAAAAAAAAACTCAATTTTGAACAAATATGACTTAGGGCCTTTCTACATGATAGCAACGATATGTACATACATGCATACATATGTATGTAATAATTATTTTATATATAAAATGTAGTTAAACTTTTCTTAACCACAATATGTAATAAAATCTTGTGCCTACAATCGATGCAAAGAACACATCGATATATTTTCTGAAAAATCGATACAACGATAGCTACATCGACTATTCGATGCATTGTATCGAAAAATATCGATGTTTTACTTGAATGTCCATCACTACTATTTAGTACTAAATTATATTTATACAACCTGCCTCTACAGACTGTCAAAAGTTATTGCCCTGTCGAAGACTGATTATTTTCTCTATTGACTTATTTTCTCTGTAATCAACAACGATTACTTCACAAATAATAGTTTTCTATTCCGTACACTGTAAGACTTTAGTAATCATATGCAGATTTTTTCTCCTTATTTTTACGTTTTTTTCTGTTCATAAAATGTTTACTTGTTCCTCAAAGAAGATATAACAAAACAGAAAAAACAACAACAACAAAAAAATAACAAATTCCTTGTGGAATGTAGTTCCCAAGATATTTGACAACACATTTGACACACTTTTTGATTTATCTTTTGTTAATCAGCCATTGGATACAAATCTACTATACTTATCTACTTTCACGTATCTCGAAGATCGTCATCATCCCACTTTACAGTTGGACATTTTTCCTTCTGCTTACATTGCCCCACTGAGTAACACTTAGCTCATGTCTGATTTCACAGATAATTAGTTTTATCCTTCCGCTGAACGAATATGGTTGTGTATACGCTTCGCTAAGTGGGCCTGCGATCGACTTATAGAAGATGCCGATTTTGACAAAAAAAAAAAAATCATCTTTTCAGATGAACCTGATCTTTTTTGATCTTTGCGGGTATGTAAACAAGCAAAATTGTCGCATTTGGGGCACAGAAAACCCGTACGCATACATTGAAAAGCCGACACACCCAAAACGAGTCACTGTTTGGTGCGGATTTTGGTCCAGAGGATAATTGGGCCATTTTTCTTCGAAAATGAGCAAGAAGTGGCCGTTACAGTCAATGGCGATGGTTATCTGGCCATGATGAACGAATTTTTGTTCACAAAAATTGAAGAGGAGGATATTAGCAACATTTGGTTTCAATAGGACGGCGCTACGTGCCATATAGCCGAAGATACACTCTTGCACCCTGTTTTTGAAGATCGCATTATCAGAGCTGATGTTATTTGGCCACCTCGGAGCTGCGATTTGACACCGTTGGACTATTATTTGTGGGGTGCAGTCAAAGATAAGTGTTACGCCAACAAGCCAGAGACAATTGACGCTTTAAAGGACAATATCCGTGAAGCCATTGGTGAAATACAGCTGCACACAATCGATAATGTGCTTAAAAATTGGATCGATCGTGTAGGCTACTGCATGGCCAGCCGAGGCAGCCATTTGAATGAAATTATTTTCCATTATTAACCGGATGGATTGTTCTTTTAAATAAAAAAATAAATTTGAGAAAATATTCAGTAGTTTTTTTATAGCATTTAAAAAAAAAATTATGTGACAGACCCTTTATAAAAGAACACTATATAATGAATTGTAATTGAAGTTCTCTGAAATGCGGCGTAAGCCGTTAAACGAAAGGTGATGTCAATATCAAAGTTTTTTTTATATATTTTGGAACAGTAATGGGGAAGGTTCTGAGTTTGGTCTAAATAACTGTGTAATCAATCTATATCATCAGTCGAAATATGAACGAAATTGAATAAGTGGGTGTGGCAACTCCCATTCACAGTAAATATTGATTTTTGTGTATCTAGAGAACGGTAGTAGTTAAAGTTTCTAAATTGGTTCAAATAACTTTGTGGTCAATATAAATCATTACTCAATAAGTGGGCGGAATTGGGTAAGCGTGAGCGGCATCTATTATACAAAGTTAGTATTGATTTTTTATATCTTTGAAGCGGGAATACTGGAAGGCTTTGAATTCGGTCTAAGTTATTTCGTGGTCAATACACGTCATCAGTTCAATTATGGGCAAAACTGCATTTGTATAGTATATCTAGAGAACGATTAGAACTTGGTCTAAATGACTTGGTACTCAGTACAAATCATTAGTTTTAACGTATTCCTTTAAATTTGTTTATGAAGAATACATTTTATAGGTATAGAAAACAAAAGCTCCCAGCAACGCAAAAGGGATACTCTAGTGGAACATAAATAGAAGAATTTATATTAAGAATGAAGATATTTGAATGAAGTTTGGAAATTCGCATTCCAAAAATATGCAAAACTCAATATTTTCTATGCATGGGAGGTGCCTTGCCTACTTATACGATTTCGCAGACTTTTTTACGCATGATTTGAACTAAATACGAAGCTATTATTCATTACTATAAAGCTTTGCTAATTATTTTAAGAAATTTAGGTCTTGTTATTAGAAATGCCAAATGGCGCTAGGTTTTAATAATACCGAGATTTCGGTATTTGGGACTTCTAGACTTGGTGTTCCTCCTTTTAATGTATGCATTTAAGGGTTAAACAAAATTAAAAAATTGAATACTTACCAATGTTCATTGAAGACAACTACATACATAGTGCAGTATTAAAAGAAAAATTCTAAACGTTAACTGTTGACACGAAAAGTAAATTTTTGTTATATAATTATTTATTTTTATAACGCCCGTTTAGTAGTTCCTTTCTTGCTAAAATATAATGACCAACCACTCTTGTAAATTACAGTCTTTGACATTAGGGTGGCGTTTACCTTAAAATATACTGAAGGCTAATGATTTAAAACAGATTTTTATTAAATCCTTATCTTAACAATGATGATGATTAAAATGTTGAAGTACCAAAATCTCTCCCAACATCCCTTTCTTTAAGAAATATACGAGATAAAGTAAATACAACACACTATACATTAGGAACGAATTTTATATTCGTAACAAAAAAGAAAATCACCGACATAATAATGTGTTTTTGCCTATTGTTGAATTGAATCTATTCAAAGTCAAAATCCATTGCTGACTACTACTAACCGTACGTATATGTGTACATTCGTTTCGTTGTCATATAATGTCAAATCTTTTATGTGTGAGAGTTTGCCGTCATGAAGTCTATAACAATCGATATTTGTTTTATGTCTTTGCAGGGCGTTTTTAAATATAATTTTTGGTCGTTAATTAAAGTACTTTATGTCGTAGTATTGAGGTCAATATGCATATGTATATAGTAGGAGTCTAACACAGAGAAAAAAATATTGTCATGATCTAACTTTAGTACTCTACTGTAAGCAATACGATAAAAAAAACTTAAATTCTTTAACGTAAAACTTATTTTATTCGGTATAACATATATGTACATGCATATGTAACTGGAATTATGTTTTTAATCATTTACAGATCTGTGTATTTATGTATGATTACATAACAGTGAGACCCCAAATGGAATTGTACAGCACCAGGATACCAAGTGAATCGCTCTTGATTTATCGTCCAGATCGGCGTCTACAGATATGGCGTTTTCTAACATATATGGTTTTGCATGCCAATTGGTTTCATTTGAGTTTCAATGTCATTATCCAAATTCTATACGGTGTGCCTTTAGAAATGGTTCATGGATCTGGACGTATTGCAATAATTTATTTAGCCGGTGTGTTAGCCGGCTCATTAGGCAACAGTGTCATTGATTCTGAAGTGTATCTGGTAGGAGCGAGTGGTGGTGTTTATGCGTTGCTGGCAGCACAATTGGCAAATGTCATGATAAATTTTGGACAAATGCGTTATGGTGTATCACAACTGTTGGCCGTTTTAATATTTGGTAAGTTCTAAATGCCTGATTGCATATAAAGAAAAAAAATATGTATATGTTATGTTTAATTTTTCTTCAATTTTAGTATTTTGTGATACAGGTTATGCATTCTATAGTCGATTTATAAACGAAAATTGTATAGAAATAATACCTTCTGTATCGTATATAGCACATTTGACTGGTTCCTTAGCTGGTTTCACTATTGGACTATCAGTATTAACGAATTTTGAACATAAAACTGAATCGAATTTAATAAGTTGGCTGGCATTTGGCGTTTATGCTGCATTTATTCTATTCGCCATTGCATTCAATCTGATCAATACGGTCTTTGCTCAAAGACTTGAAGAAGATGGTCAAGTTCTAAAACAACATTTATTTCATGATTTTGGTATTTCCTAAATACTTAACAATATAAACTAATTCGTTAGCATAAATATACGATTAAATACTCACATTAATTTTTAGTTTTAAAATTTTATAAGTTTTATTTAAGGAAATTTTATTTCTTATAAAGTTTTTTTTTGCCCAAAACATGAAACCAAATCGTTGTGATCAAGCCAAAGACTGAATACTTACTTGTTTTTTTAATTCATTTAAATATTTTAAACAATTTATTTCTGATTTGTTTTGTTTACTTATTGTTTGTTTTAAGAAATATTTATTAAAATAATTATTTTGTAAGATTATTAATTAAGCAGTTATTTTCATGGTTAAAGTTGCTTTCTTTAAGGTAGCAACAGCACTAAAATTTGTGCTTTGATTCAATTCTTATCTTCAAATTGATTAACTGTGTTACTGAATGCTTACTGAAAACATTGATAGATAAGAAGCAAAAGAAAGAGCAAAAGTGAAATAGTAAATAATTTGCTTAACTTCACTATGTGTATGTTCTCTGCTTAAGCAGTCAGCAAAGCAACCACTTTATCAAAAATTGCTTTTGCTATAAGCAATAAGTTGTTGTTTACTTTATTATTGCTTTTGTTTAACTATTTACTACTTATTCATAGACTACCATGCTGTTGCTTAAATTTCATGAAAAAATTGGTTCAATAGTTTTTTTTACTTATTTCAATTCTGGCACTTTGATTTCTAAATTGTTTTTCGCGTTGTTGCTGATAAATAGTAAATATTTAATTAAAAATAAGATAAGCAATAACACTGGTCTACAGCAAAATTTATATACGAAATTTTGTCCCTAAACATTTAATGGTAATTGCATTAAAAGCGGTCATGTCGTCATATTTTGGGCGAGAAATAATGGAAAAAAACTGAAAGCGGATTTGAATTCAGCGCATCAAAATCATTATATTCCATACAGTTTTATTTAAAGGCGAGAATATTTTTTGTTTTTTGTAAACCAGTGTAATTTATTGCTTAGGGAAAAAGCATTTTTTGATAAAATGTTTGGTTGCTATTTTACTTTTTTCGCAGATGTTCACAAAAATTGAAACAGTTTATAAATCACTGTAAGCGAAATTTCGCAATAATCTGATTTACACAATTAATCCGCACGAATTACAAATTTTATTCCATTTTTGTCAAAGTTATCACATTTATATTCGATTAAAATCGAGCCTCATTTGCTCAAAAGTGATCTATTAAGTATCACTTAAATTGGGCATAGCCTATTGTAGTGGGGAGTTCTTCAAAATCTATATATATAGGGTGGGCAATTTAAAAGTTTAAATATGAACCAGCGATTATTTTGAATCTAGCAATACTTATGTTATTCTATTTACGCCTGTTGGAATTTATTGGAAATTTGTCATCATTCAAAATCATCTTTTCGAATGAAGCTCATTTTCATCTTGGTGGGCACGTTGATAAGCAAAATTGAAAATGGTGCAACTTGCCACACATCTCATGCCACAATCGATTTATTGCGTCAAACGTTTGATGGCCGTTTAATTAGCCGAAATTGTGATGTCAGTTGGACACCGTTGGACTATTTTCTGTGGGGCGCCGCTAAAGACAAGTGTTACGCCGAAAAACTAAAGACAATTGAGCATTTGAAAGCCAACATTCCTGATGCCATGGCCGAGATACGACCCCATACACTAGAAAAAATTATCGAAAATTGGTCCGATCGAATGGGGTACTGTGAGGCCAACCGCGGCAGCCGTATGAATGAAATAATATTTCATTTTGAACCAGAATAATTGTACTTCACAACAAAAAACTAAATTTGGCAAAATTTCAAACCGCTTTTGTTTTACTGCATTTTAAAATTTAAACTTTTAAATTGCCCACCCTATATATTGTGTACAAATTAGTTGTCCTATAATCGTCATTTAATGACTCGGATCTAATCAACCGATTTACAAGCCAATAAATAGGTTGGAAAGGACTACTTTCACTGGTTGGCACAGACTGTTAAATGCCACGTCAACGAATTTTTTTTTTTCTATGTCTTGAAAATGGTAAAAGTCAAGTCTTTAAATTTGGTGTAATTAGGTTCGTGGTCAATATAAATCTTCAGTCAAAAGTATGCAGAATTGGAAAAGTGGACATCTCCTATACATCTCCTATACATAGTAATTATTAATTTTTGTATATCTTGAGAATGGTATTAGTAAAAGTTTCTAGATTTGGTTTAAATAACTCCTTGGACAGAATACATCATCAGTCAATAACTGGGTGAGTTCGGATAACTAGGCGAGATAGCTCACATTTACACTAAACTGGAGTAATCCCCTCAACGTGGCTGGGCGCCTTTGTGTTGCAGCTGCTTTTAGACTGATGTGGATAGATAAAGAAAGTTTTACCTGTTAGCGTTCTCTACACATGCAACATTTTATATATTTTTTTTATGATGGCTTGTATTGACTGCCAAGTTATTTAAACCAAATTTAGAAACTTTAACTATAACCATTCTCATGATATACAAAAATTAAATTTGAATTTGTATGCTAGATGCCACACCCACTTATTTAATTTCGCCCATATTTTGACTGATGACGTTTATTAACTAGTAAGGTATTTAGACCAAATTCAAAACCTTCCACTATTACCGTTCCTTTTTTGTGAGGTGCTACTCACACTTATCCAATTCGGCCCAATTTTTGACTGATAATTTGTAGTGACCACAGACTTATTTGGTCCAAATTTAGAGACTATTACTATTACCGTTTTAAAGATGTAGACATATCAATACAAATTTTATATGGGCGTGGCACCGACCAGTTGAACAATAGTGAAGCCACATATTAAATGAAACGTTTCTACATATACTTTTTATATACAAAGTTTGAAAAATATTTTCTAACCCACACAAAATTTAAATGCTGTAACAAATTTCGTTTTCAAGTAAAACTTATTCAATATAAAGCGGTTCACTCAACGTCAATAATGTAAGTGTAATGTAACAATGTAAGTTCATTAATAGCACAGTTAATAGCACAGATAATATAGTGCGGCAGATACATTAACAGTCTTAACACAAATCAATAAATTACATAAAGTTTATACTCGTAGCTAAGACAACTACTGTACGAATAAGCGTGTCTTTTCTTTAGGCATTGTTTACTTCACTTGAGAGCGTATGGCTTCTACAAAACAGCTCCATCCGTCTTCACCGCTATATTTTTTTTTTGCTCCTTCCCATGTTAGATTATTCTGTCTTACTTCCTGGATATTTGTGCGTATACAGGGGTTTCTTGGTCACCACGATTTTTTGAGTCTTGAGGATTCCACTTAAGTGATATTTTTTTTCGAATGGTGTGACTGTTCCACCTCCGTTTTTTCTTTCTTATCTGCTTCAATATGGGTTCATAATTAATCACGTTCCACAGTTTTGTGTTACTTATGATGTTGATGAATACCTGTAGCTTTTGGGTGATGTCATTCGATAAAAGCTGAATCAAGTTACATATTTATATACATATATGTATATGTATGTATATATTCTAAAATGTATTCATTCCTTTACATTTTTCTTATAAGAAAAACATTTTATTGTATACAACACAGAGGCCCCAACAACGCGGGAAGGTTTTATCGTGTTTGGTTCAATAAGATTATATTTAAAACGATCTCCTCTATATAATCAAAAGGTAAAAATTAATAGCAATACCAGCAATCCTGGCAACATTTTTTAATTTGTTTTCTTACAATTATAAAAACGACGAAGATACTTATTTTAATTCAATTTTAAAATCTTGGTAATTTGTCAAGAGCTGTACCATCTGAATATTTTTTTGTTTTTTGTTTTTTTTTTTGTTTATTAAGTTAAAATAAAATCGGTCTTATGTGAATTAACAATTATTTTTTAAGCCTAAAGTTAAGAATCAAAGTTTAACCAAAGAATATGAAATGATTATTAATGATTATATTTTTCTATATAAAATTAAAAAACAACGAAAGAATATAAATATAATGCAATTCAAAATAAATAAAACTAAAAAAATGCAAAGTTAATAAAAATGTATTTGCTCAATATTAAAAGGAAGCAATAAATGATTGAACATTATTATTACATAATTATATTGAATTAATGAAATTAACAACTCTAATATTAATAAATAACAGACTGCAAAAAAAGAAAATAATAATAATAATAAAATATATAATAAAAATAATAATTTTTTCATTTTCATGTTATTATATCAATATCGTCATTTTACAGTGTTTCTTAAGCTATGTTTCATATTCTAAAGTTTCTTAACGTACTAGGTACTTATCTAAGATTAAGTCTATACTTATCTAATGACAGTCTTATTGCCGTTAATAATAATAAAAGAAACACCCAACATATAAAGGGTTCGTCAAACCTACTGAATATTTTCTCAAATTTCTTTTTTTTTTTTTGAAAGTACAATCCTTCCGGTTAATAATGAAAAATAATATCATTCAAATGGCTGCCTCGGCTGACAATGCACGCCTACACGATCGGTCAAATTTTTAAGCACATTATTGATTGTGTGCAGCTGTATTTCACCAATGGCTTCACGAATATTGTCCTTAAAAGAGTCAATTGTCTCTGGCTTGTTGGCGTAACACTTATTTTTAACGGCACCCCACAAATAATAGTCCAACGGTGTCAAATCGCAGCTCCGAGGTGGCCGAACGACATCAGCTCTGCGGCTGATAATGCGATCTTCAAAAACAGGGCGCAAAACATCGAGTGTAGCTTCGGCTGTGTGGCACGTAGCACCGTCCTGTTGAAACCAAATGTTGCTAATATCCTCCTCTTCAAATTTCGTGAACAAAAATTCATTCAACATGGTCCGATAACGATCGCCATTGACTGCAATGGCCACTCCTTGCTCATTTTCGAAGAAAAATGGCTCAATTATGCATCTGGACAAAAACTCGCACCAAACAGTGATTCGTTTTGGGTGTGTCGGCTTTTAAATGTATGCGTGGGGGTTTTCTGTGCCCCAAATGCGACAATTTTGCTTGTTTACATACCCGCGTTTACATACCCACGATCAAATTGAGCTTTATCTGAAAAGATGATTTTTTTTGGCAAAATCGGCATCTTCTGTAAGTCGATCGCAGGCCCACTTAGCGAAGCAAAGTTCAAGCCTATACACAACCATATTCGTTCAGCGGAAGAATATAACTAATTATCTGTCAAATCAGACATGAGCTAAGAGTTACCATTTACGAAATAAGCACTAGTTGAAAAACCTTAGATGGCGGACCTTTTACAAGTTAATAACTAGTCAGAGAAGCAATATATCGTATTTTAGACTGTAATTGTGAAGATTCTAGAACATAATATACCTCCCCTAGTATATCGAGTGTATGAATTTAAATAAAAATGTGATTACAAAAATTCCAGTTTTGTAATATTTTCATATAAATTTCCTTTTCAAAATTCAATTTCAATATCTGTGTCTCTAAGTCATTTTTCGAACCATTCATGTATTGTATTAAAAAGTGAATAATTTCGTAAAATATTTTCAGTTACGAACTTAGCAATCAGTTCTGAAAATGTTAAAAGCAATATTAAATATCTATGCCATACAAAATGTGTAGTAATTTGAGCAATACAATAAACGGTAACATTTACAAAATAAAATGCAAAAAAATAAAATAATGAAAGAAATTTTGTAAAAAGATACAACAATAAGTAGTGCAGTTGTAGTCATTTGAGTAGTTTTAGATTTACAGCTTAAATAGCATGCAATTTTACGAGTACTAGTACATATATAGTTAACAGCGTTGCCTTTTGGTTATTTTTAACCAAAATTGGTTATTTTTTGCTTTGATTTTTTGCTACTGAGTGTATCTCTTTAAAAACTGGATTATTGGCAAACTTAGGCCTTTTGTTGAGAGTATGCTATGACCTTTCCCATCCTTCCGGTAAAAGGTATTCCAATCGCAACAAATGGTAGTCTGACGGTCAATGTCTGGATTAATAGGCGGCTGACACTATTTTCTAAATAGTTTCACCTGATCTTGGAACATTTGGTCGAGCGTTGTCCTAATAGATCTATTTTTCATTGCCATTAATGATTGGATGCCGCTACAATATGTTCCAGCTTGAATAACTTTTTGAGTTTGAAAGTAATCTTCATAGAGTAATGCCTTCAATTCACCATCTACGAACATTTTTATGTCAAAATCATTACATCTGAACTGCATGAATGACATTGGGCACGTTGAGATCGGTGGAACATATTCAGGATAAGCTTTGACAAGCAATCAAAGCAATAAAACTTCGTTGTTTATAGTTTGGTGGCTAAGTGAGAATAAATATCAGATATATTCCATTTCAACCATATTATTTCGTTCGAGTATTTAGAGATTCATTAAGATATCTGATAGTAAAGGTTTTTGAGCTAAAACTATCCACAAATAATTTTTAAAACCTTATCATAGCATATGAGAGAACCTAGAGATACCTAATTAAAATGTTTAGAAGAAATAGGAGAATATGCTTCATCAATTGCTGTACCAAACTTTGTTGACCAGTCTATATTTAGTCAATACTACTATAAATTTCTATGTATAAAATTATACTTTAATGTTTCTTGTATTAAAATTATGATTCTTAATTTTTGGTTATTTTTTGGTTAATTTTTTATTGAAAGTTGGTTATAAAGAAATCGAAGCTGTGGCAACGCTGTTAGTTAATGACATGAACAATAAATGAAAAAAATAATGTATCAATGAAAATGAAATTTTGCTCAGAATTATATTTTAAAATAGTGTCATATGATATGTTTTAATTGTATAATTATATTAAAAAAAATTTATTTTAAGTACAAACCTATAAAACGAATAAAATAAACAATAACAATAAAATATTTGCTTGAAATGAAAGTTAATAAAATTGTTTTAATTATTGGAGTTATGGGAATTATTTAAATCATTACAGGTAAATGTATTATTATAAATTTATTAAATTAGTTAAAGCCCAGCATGCTTCGCTTTCCCTATCCTAATTATTATCTTTATCATTTTTTACACTTTTTTCCCCATTTTATCCCCTTCCGATTCAAACTCAAACATGTACAACAATGCAATATATCGATCCCTTTGCGCGAAATTATCGTATGTTACGTTTTTTAGAAATTGAATACATTTTAAAGTTATAAACTCACCACATAGTAAAATATTATATCGACAATCTAGAATACTTAGGGAGATATAACATTTAAAATTGGTATTGATGTTACCAGCCCAAAAATATATAAAAACTAAGTTCTCCTGTAAAATTTGTTTTGTGTAACATACGATTATTTTACGCAAATGGATCGATATACAGTTTTTAAGCCTACACACATTCATTTTTATATAGTATATGTACATCTGTAGATAGATTTTAACCGATATGCTTTGTGTTATCCGCTTATCCAATCTTTCTCGCTTTTTGATTGTTGAGGATAGATACCGAAGCTTTAATTTTCTAATGATGTGTATTGTCCACTACGTAGTTAGAATCAAATTTCGAAACTTCTACTATTACCGCTCTGAAGAAAAAGAAAAATTATTGCTTACTACCTATTGCTAATGACCCAACTGTTCTCAAATTCCGGTTCTTTTTGGCTTATAATTTGTATTGATTATGAAGCCATTCAAACAAAAGTCAGAAATTTTAGCTTTAACCGTTTTCACGATATACAAAAATCAATATTTACTTAGTATGGGAGGTACCATGCTCACTTATCTGATTCCGCTCACTTTGTAACTGATGATTCTTATTGACTATGAAGCTATTTGGACTATATTTAGAGACTCTTACTGTTACCATGTTCGAAGATATAGACAAATAAATACACACTTTCTATGGGCAGTATGAGCGATACCCATACAGTTGGAATTTTTGAAATTTATATATCCTATAGGTCCTTTCAGACATACAGAACGATTCTGTAAAAACTTCAAGAAAATCGGTTCAGTCGGTTAGCTGTTTGTAAGGTACAGACAAACAAACAAACATGCATACAACATACAAACTCATATTAATTTTTATATACATACTAGATAAATCCCGGCGTGCTTCGATACCCCCATTTTAATTATTATCTTAAAAGTTTTATTAGTTGTATTATCTATCCTTTTCCCCCATTTTATACACTTCCTGTCAAAATCCTATCATTTCTTCTTTCCCGAAAGACACTGTAGGTTCTGCCTTTTACCTGTACACAGTCTTTAAACAAACACACATTAACTTTTGTATATAAGATGCGTACTCGTATATGGATAGATAGCTTTTATCTAGTGAGCTTTCTGCAATTCCCGCTTTTTGGGTAATTTGGATAGGTACCGAAACTTTAACAGTTGTCGATCTCCATATATACAAAATTTAAAATTTAGAACGAATGGAAGGTGTCACGCCCACTTATCCAATCTCGCCAAGTCACTGACTGATGACGTGTATTTTTCACGATGTTGTTTGAACCTAATTTAGAACTTTCTACTATTGTCGTTCTCAAGATATAAAAAAATCAATACGTACTTTATTGGGTGGTACCACGCTCGTTTGTCTAATTCCGCCCACTTATTGACTGATGATTTGTATCAACTATAAAATCATTCGGACCAAATTGCTTTTACTGTTTTCAAGATATAATGAAATCAATATTTAGTTTGTATTGGAGGTATCACGTCCACTTGTCCAATTCCACCCACTTTCTGCCTATTGACTATGAATCTATTTTGGTCAAATTTAGAGACTTTTTCTGTTGCCATTTTGAAGATATATAGAAATAAATAATTTCTTTGCATTATATTTGAATTTTTAAAATTTGTATAGCTTCCTTCCAGACATACAGAGAGATACTGTAAAGACTTTAGGAAACTCGGTTCAGCCGATTCATTCAGTTTTATATATAAGATAAGAATATACATAGTTGGAAATTAGAAATTCAAAGTTCTGAATAAAGCTTATCGCGGTTCCGACCAAAGGGGCGAAAATGTATAATGGTTTGCTAATCAACTGTATCCATCTTTCGACATTTTCAATCCTAATAAACTTTAAAGTCGCTTTTCGAGCAGGCCTTTTTGGCTTGTACCTATTTTCCAATTTCATCCATGCTTCGTTGGACGTTTTGCAGTTTTTTATATTAATTAGTTGGGTAGGTTTCACTGACAACACCATAGTTGCTAAAGCTTTTCCATCAGCTATTTCCTATTCTTCAAAGTTAGTTGCTAGTTTTGCTAATTTTCCGCTTACTATCTAAATGCATTTACGTACGTCATCTAAGAATTTTCTGTAAATATATTTGACATACAAACATATTTTGAACGTTAAACGCTTTCTGATCGCACTTTATAGTTTCCATATTCTTCCAAAGATTGTTTTAGATCATGATAAGCGGTAATGAACTTAATTGAGATACAGATGGAGCAATAAATTTCAATTGACAGATAATTCAAAAATACCATGACTTAGTCAGAATTTAAAAAAAAAAAATTGTTTTCGTTGTAAAAATATTTTAGAGCACAAAAGCTCCAAATATTCTCTAAAAATGCTTAAAATGCTCTTTAAATACGAAAAAAATATCGAAAACATGCTCTTAGAACTGAAATATGCAAAATATGCACTCACAAATCGGAATTGATTGGTTGCATGAGAAAAAACATACAGTTGCATATATCTGGTTTCCCTGCTAATGACTTAGCTGCTGTATATTAACCGAAATAATTCTTGTTGGATTTTGAAAGAGGAAAAATACTCCTTTTAAATAATAATAACAAGGAAATATAGAATTTCCACGAGGTGATGTGGCATGTCATACATCTCACAAGACCATCCAATTATCTTTTTTGATATTTGGATGTTACAAAAATATTTGCAATTAAAAAAAAGTAGTCAATAATTTGACTGACAGGATTTATAATGAAAAAGCACACAAGTATCAAATATTTCCATCCAAACGGGGAAAAATCACTTAATTCGTTTATTGATTAAATTATTTCAGACTGAGGGGAACATTAATTAACTTGTTAATTTTCATTTCAAGATCGGCATATCAAATGTATTTTCTTAGCCGCTATTCGAATATAATTAACAAAATTATCTTCTATGATACACATACTACGATTATGCGTAATGTTGTGTGAAATAATTTGCTTGTAATACAAATTACTTAAACCACAAAATACTGTTGGCCAAAACCTTGCGTGGTAATATAGTAATATGAGTAAGAACAAATGGTGGTGATGCAAATATTGATAAAGTTTTGTGGTCGGTTTAAGTAATTGAAGCCGCTATAACTATTGTTTTACATTAAATTGATAATTATTATTATTTATTATTTATTTATTTATTTATTTATTTATTTTTTTGTAAGATATGCTATTTGCAAATTGTAAAATAAAAAGCTTAAAGAGTTGCGCTTTATATAATGCTACTGCAGCCATAAAAGTTATAAAACACTCTATTTGAAATGAAAAGAAGAGTGAAAATATCGGGATAAGCAGACAACTTCATGCAATAAAATGTGCCAATGTTTTCACAATTTTCATAAACAAAATCATGATGCAATTATAAGGTAGTCTTATTTTACCAAAACAATAACAGCTGATACGAAACTGTGTGTACTCTAAAGTCAAAAAGTTGTCTTTTTCTTTTTTTTTTGACGTATATTGCAATTTGAATGTGATTACATTACATTTGTTTTAACAGATCATTATTTCTGTTTACCACAGCATTGCATTTCTGTGACAGCAGAGTAAAGCGTTGATGCAGTGTTGTATTCAAAATTAAAATGAATCCACCTCTTTATTGCATCATGAACAAAATTGTATAGAAGTAAGGAATCAAAATGACATTTGTTTTCTAGAAATTTTTCTAAACTAATAACGTTAAAACCTGGTTTAGACATTAAAACCATGAACCAAAAACCACTGTGTTCACACTATAAGTTTTCGTAAATCTGGTTTTATTTCGCCAGCAGTTGCTGTAGTTATTTTTGTTTCTATGAAAAATTAAGAAATCTTTTAAATAGAAAAAGTATTCAAAATAAATATGTTACATTTTGTAAAAGAAGATTAACCGAAATGAACAAGTGCTTTGAAATCAAGTCGTTATGTTTTTATACATAAAAACATAAAGTCTCTAAAAGAATATAATCACTTTTGTTTACATCAACAATAGTAAACAGTTTTTTTATTTTTATTGGACGCCATTTAAATTATCAGCTGGTTTAATATTTTTAAACTGGTAGCACTGAATTAAGTACATTAAGAACTAGAGTGTATTTCATAAAACCTACCTTAAACCAATTCAAAAATGATGTTATGTTAACACAATAATTTTGTAGAGTAAAATCAAGTTTAATGATGGTTTTAAAGTTAAAAACCAACTTTTTCTTTAAAACCACTCAGTGTGAAAGCACTATAAAGTTTTTAAAGAGAATTTGATTACATGTTCACTAAAATTGTGGTTATAGTTTTATTTTCTTTTTAAAAACTAAACCACATTAATGCGATCCAGCTTAAACTCTATTGACTTGTTTTGAGTTGTGTGTAAAATTTATTGTAAGATCTACGGTTTTTTGAATTGATTTTTACTAAAGTCGATTGAGGGGAAAAAGTGACACCCAACTTATAACATTCTTTTTCCAATGGTAAGTAAGTTTTGTGTAGAAATGTAGAATTATTTTGCCCCTGAAATTTTTTTTCTAAAAATACTTTGTTGTTTTTTTCTGATCTTGAAAGAACCTTACCCTAAAAACAGATGACGTTTTTAATATAATTTTATTCCGATATTAATAAAACGTCTCCGACCAATCAATATTTAATTTACAAATTGGCGGCACAAAAAGGTCATTTAAGCCTTCGGCTTATTGAATAATGAAAAACTATAATTACAGAAGAGAAAGCTAAGCCCTTTGAATTTGAACATAAATGATGTTACATGGGTCATGCAATTAAGCAACACGTAACATCCAATCCATCATCAACAAATGTCCGCTAAAAATCTATGTACTCGTTCATATATTACCCTAAAACCATATTAAACGGCCGTTTGTGGTCTATCGCCCTTCAATAACTAATTTATATTCAAATCCGATGGGATAGATGGGGGACACATCCTTAGTTGTGTCCTCATTATATTATAAGACAAGGCATAAAATAGAATACGCATTATTGTAGACTAAGTTAACATCGATCGATTTTGAAGCGGATATTTAACTTGGAAATTATTTCGGAACCGAAGAATAGAAATAAGCAGTGATAGCTAAACTTCTTTTTTTCTATGCCACATGCCCTTCATATGGATTGTTGTGGGTTTACAAATACAATATATACTCGTATATGTATATGATTTTAAAAAATGGGAGAGTTGTTGGATTCTTGAAGGATAGATAATATTGTACATATTATGTATATACATAATACACTCATACCTCTTTATACAGCATAGAAAAACATGCGCCATTTCGCTATGACGGAATTTCGTTTTACGGCCTGAATTTTTAGAACCTATCCTAGCCTAACCTAGCCGTATAGAGATGTAAGAGTGTACAACATTTTCAGTAATGTATGTAGGGTATGCAAAACAACTAACAAATATATGTAAATATATGTAAACGTTTTTGTTAATTTTGTTGTTGACTGTGATCATCACGCTCAGACATGAAATTAAAATTGAAACCAACAAAAAAATGTCGACAATAAAAGTCAAAATGGAAAAAACAATTGCCCGACATTAAACCCAACTCATAACACTCTACAACTTTTAAAGTTAATCCGCTCACACATATTTTTGCCTATAATATTTGCTTCAAACAGAAGAACTACAATAACTGGAAAAAACAAGCTCAACATGGACATATTGGTCATAAAATAACAGGGTCCAAAATATTAAAGAAAAAATGAAACGAAACATTTGCAGAGAAAAACATTAATGTATGCAGATTACAACAACTACAAAAACAATAATAGCAATAACAATTCAGTAATATTGTTAGTAAAGTTGCATGTTATGTTGTTGCTGCGAATGCGACAAAAAACTTTTTAAAGTGGTAGAAACATTAAATAAAACGGCACTGGAAAATGCGAAAAAATCAAACCACAAATGCAATCAGTAATTTGGTTAATATAATGTTGCACAGCCATATTTAATGCTTTTTTGTTGCAAAATTCGCAACATTCTGAATCACACATACACACATTAAAAACTGCGGCAGGCAGTTTGAATATGAACAGTGGTAAGAAACGGATAGCAAAAATTAAACTTTAACAAGAAATTTCGCAAATAGATATCTTAAGACATACTTACAAAACTATGTATGTACATACATATGCATGTACAAATCCTATTTTCGTTAATTTCTGACTCAAAAAGTACTCAGCCGATTTGCGATCCAATACATTGGTTGGAAAGATATACTTTCGCTTATGACTTTTTTAACAGTCGGTACCACGCACATACAAATATTTATTTGTGTATTTTTTAAAATTTCTAGGGCTTCCAATCCCGCTAACATCCCGTCAGAATTATTAAAATATGGTGACGAGCCTATTGCTGAAGCTAAAACACCTACCCTAAAACACCCAAACATCGATTCCAGAGTGCTGGAATAAGGGTGGGATTGTTAGAATTCCGAAAACTGGTGACCTTAGGCTATGTAATAACTGGAGGGGTATAACGCTGCTGAAAGCGATTAATAAGCTATTATAAATCCCGATACTAAATCGCATATGATCAACAGTAAAAACCATCCTCCGGAAGGAAGAGCTTGATTCAGACCGGGAAGGTCATGTGTGGATCACTTAAATACGGTGCCAATGATAATTGGGAAATCCATTAAGGACAACAGCTACCTATACCTTTTGTTTGTTGACTTTGAACGCCCCTTCGATACCGTAGCCCTCATAATACATGGGTGCAGATGGTTAAACATGAATGCTCATCTCGTAACATGACATGGAACCAGGTAAAGATCTTAGCAAATGATCGAGTTAAGTGAGTCGGCGTCTATTATAGGGATGCCACGACTTAGGCTGCGAACTCTTGTGGCTGTGATTACTGGGCAATGGGTAGCTGGTGCGCACGCTCGGAGATTGGGTCTGCCGTTCAATGACTATTGTAGGGGTTGTCAGGATGAGGAGGAAGAAGAGACCGTCGAGCACTTCCCATGCCAGTGCCCGAGTCTTTCGGACATTCGGACTGCTTTCCTTGGCAGTCTGTTTCTGGATGCCTTGTCGGATCTGGCCGGTGTAAAAATCGGCAGGATCTCTTCTTTTGTACATGCACCTGGTTGGTTCGGATCGGACCGGGACGCGGACATAAAGGCTGTTCATTTTCTGGATTACTGATGGGTATCACAGTGGGATCAATATTGGACCCAGGTGGGCTGAACGTGTCTGGCTATCTGCCGTGACTTACTACCTAACTTTGTTCATTTATTTGTGATTTAGTCTATGTAATTTAATCTTAAATTAAGGAAGAGAAAAAAAAACGGTAACAGCAAGAGCAAGGCACATTTAAAAACGTGGTGTTACCGTTTTGGCTGACTATATTTTTTGTTTTTAGTTTTTTCTTTTTGTATGTAATGCAGTGATTCTTCATTGTCAATAGTTTTATTCAGTTTACACCTAATCCTGATTTTGCATGATTTTTTGCACGGTATTGCTAGGAACGTAAGTAAAATGTACAAACAGCCTCAGGGGTATTTTATTATAAATGCCAAACGTTTTTTTATTTTACACCTAATCCTGTATTTACGCCAGGCTTTATCTAGAGCGTAAGAATAGGCTTAGGTGTATTTTAGTTAAAATATAATTTATATTAACTTTCTTGACGTTCAAAAATCGCAAAAAGAAAAGCAACAAATATATGTTTTTTTGTTTTGTTAAAAAGTTAGTTGTCGTACAGGCAACATTGCCTTGTTCAATGTGCCTTGAGCAAGAGTTCCTCATAGCCTCGTAGTAGGGTTGCAAAATGAGAGCATCAGAATTGTACCCAGAAGCTCATAAAATTGTACTTTTGGTCTTCAATTTTACCAAATATATTTTTTAATTATTTTTATATTAAATAAGAGCACAGAAAACAACATAAATTGTACATAAAAATTCATTTTTATAATAATTAAATCAACATTTGTACTTAAGATATCATTTATTTGTTAAAAGTATGCATATCGTAAAAAACATTAAGTTATAAGTACATGTTTTAACGTAAGATAAGGTACAAAACAAGTCTATCGATATACATACATATTCATGAGATCAACTTGTTTTAAATAACGAATTATTTAGTATTTTAAAACTATAATAGCAAATAGCTAACCTAGTACTCAAAAGGCGCTAAAACGCATTAAATTATAATTTTTGTTACTATTTGTAGTCCCAACGCGCTGTAAAAAAGCGTTATTAATATTTAAATTCAAAAAATATACTAAAATTGTAAAGAAACAAATTTTACTATTAAAATTTCCACCTCTACAAAGATTTTAAAATAATTTGAACGATTAAAAAATGAAATTAATAACGGTCCAGAACAAAACAACAACCTAAAAACTTTTTCTTAATTTTTTCTCCACTGCTGTTTAACGTTGTATTCGATTTTGTATTGCAGCGATTACTCAGATGACATCTATCTCTTTGCTAACAGACATTGCGAAATGCAATGAAAACTTGACTCTATACCGTGAGTGAGTTTGCGAATAAAAACCTTCAAAATTAAAATTATATGAGTCAACCAATGCTAATAACACAACGATCTTCCGAATTCTGAATCAGAATTTGGGAGATGTCCCGTCTTTTTGACGTCCGCATGACGTCAGGACGTTCCAGCACTGATATTCAGAACATCTACGGTAGATTTTGAAAATTTTCTGGCCAGAAACCAGATCACACCAAGTTCATGTAATGGAGTAAATGGACTGGGCACACTCTGAGGAAACCAAACTAGACTTAGTAAAACTACCCATTGAATGGAACTCGCAGAGAAACAGAATAATCGGAAGACAAGCACAATACTAGGGGAGACAAATCGAAAGAAAGGCCCATAGCATGACTTGGTATCAGATTAGATCATCCACTTTAGATATGCGTAAATGGAAAGAATACGTTATTGCTCTGTGATCCCCTTGGGTGTGATAATAAAAAACAAGTTTAGTATTTTAATTAAATAATTAAAATTTTTAACTTTCTTCTAGAATGACTTATAAGTCTTGAAAAAACGGCTTTTAGATTTGAGAATAGGTTTTAAAAACACTACTTTTATTAATTTTTTCACAAATATTACCTGGAATTACGCAATTCTTACAGCATGAAGCATTTTAAGTCAATAGTTTATATAAATTAATGAGTTTATGAAATTTATTAAATTTATATTTCTTACAAAAAATTGCAAGTAGAAAAGCGCTAACCTAGTGCGTTTTTTGAAAAAAGCTCTAAAGAGAAAAGATGCGACTTTTCGGTAGTTGAAACACGCTAAATATAGCGCGAAAGGCCTTAAATTCGGAACACTAGTCTTAGTTATTAAGAATCAATTTTAGTCAAACCAACTCTGAGTCATTCCCTCAAAACTACGATCATTTACGTTAAAAATAATATGAGAACAATGAGAATTCTTTGTTAATGATTTACAAAAATGTTTATGAACGAAATGTTAAATTCTCATCGTGTTCTATTTTTAGCTTGCCTGTGTGCTGTTGTTGGGTTTGTTATTTTTTTTATTAGTAATTGGTTATTGTGTATTTTATACGGGTGTTAATTATTAGGTATGTTCTTGTTTTTAAATATATGTCTTGTAAGGTCAGGTTACAAAAGCATATCTTAAGAACAATAAAAGTCTCATTTCCCGCATAGAGTAACGATTAATTTTTGTATATCTTAAGAAAGGTATACATTTGGTTCAAACAACTTCGTAGACCATACACATCATCAGTCAGCAAGATGTCGAGATTAGATGATTGCTTTAACTAATAAGAACGGTAATAGTTAAAGCTTTGTTATCTATCTGCTGATGTAGATAGATCAGCCAAAAAGCGTTAAAGATTGGATAAATAGGTATTGCAATTTATTTCTTTTTTATAAACTGTTAGCAAAGCACACCGGGTAAAAGCTATCTATACACATTATAATTCGCCTTATTTTTAAAAAAGTGAAAGTGCACTGTGCACTCCTCCAGAAATGTTCTGTGTAGCCAAAAAATACGTTGTTGAAAATTTTATGCTGGTTGCATCAGTGGAAGTTCTGCGGCATCCGCTGTTTTTGCTCTAAGTCTATTGACCAAATTATCGTGTGTTACATTTTTTAAAGAATTGACTTCTTAATGCAAATGTATTTGGAAGTCACAAACTCACCACATTGTAAAATATTTTATCGGAATTCGCTATATTTAGGGAGATATAACCAAATGAATTTCATCGTATATAACATATTTAAAAAATAATTGTTTGGATGGAAATTGAGGACTTCCACTATTACCGTTCTTAAGACAAGATTTGTATTGACAACGAAGTAATTCGGACCAAGCTTGCAAACTATTACTGTTGCCGCTTTAAAGATATAGATAAATAAGTATTTACTTTGCATAAGCGTAACACGGTCCATTTCGTATATTTGAAATATATAAGCTATTACTCTCAAATTAACGATTTTTCGGTACAAATTAAATTTTTTACAAGCCAACCGCAATTTTTTCAACACAAATTGAATTTTATTCGGAACAAATTGAATTTTATTCGGAACAAATTAAACTTTTTTCAACGCAAAATAAATCATTTTCACTTTAAAATACATTTTTTTCATTTCAAATTATTATTTTTTTTTTGATTTTAAATAATTTTTTCTTTTTTATATTTATTACTGTTTTTTATAGTATAAAATTAAACTAGTATTTCCTTAGCTTGCTATGTATTTAAAATATTCACTGCAGCGGCTCTCCAGATGCAGCTAATGACAAATATATAATCATACCAAAATAATAATTACAATCAGAAGGTGTTACTGGTTCTACGGATTGTTTAATTATACAACAGTTACTAAGTCCATTTTACTCTTTGGATCAGCTAGTAAATTTCGTACACACAGTTTGGTTTTTGAAAACATTTTTTCTATTGGATTTAGCATTGGAGAGTATTAAGGAAGAAAAACTAAGTTATGCCCGGACTCCGCAACTTTATCTTTTACATCTAGAGTTTTGAGTATCTTTGCATAGGCAAGGATCAACCAGGCACCTGTGATGTTAGATTCAGCTATTATTGACTGTGGTATGGCTATGGTATTAACTGTGGAATGTGCAATTATATTTTTGTGTAAAATGCCACGTATGTTCATGGCTGCAATAAGGGAAACATTTCGTCCTCTAACGGTAGGAATA
Source organism: Wohlfahrtia magnifica (assembly GCA_023159175.1). Taxonomy (NCBI): domain Eukaryota; kingdom Metazoa; phylum Arthropoda; class Insecta; order Diptera; family Sarcophagidae; genus Wohlfahrtia; species Wohlfahrtia magnifica. The sequence continues at coordinate 347,266 of JAKWBJ010000216.1, read as the reverse complement.
GTTATTCGTGCAGCGGTATTTATTTGGGTCTTGCCTTGTTTCTCCGAAGGTATTAATTAAAACCGGATTCGTCAATGAATATTATTTTTTCTCGTGCTTCTGGAGGGTCTTGTAGGAAATTTAACGCATATAGTATGCGTCGCTGAATTGTAATGCCGCTATTTAAACGATCAATGTTTTAGTGCATCAAAACCAAAAATTTTTGTGCATTGTGTATACTCCTATTTAACTCCACGGCTATGGATACCTCGAATAAAAAATATATTTAATTTGAAATAAAAAAAATTTAATTTGAAGTGAAAAAATTTATTTTGTGTTGAAAAAATTTACTTTGTTCCGAATAAAATTCTATTTGTGTTGAAAAAAATCAGCGCGTTTAAAACTTTATATTGGAATTTTGGTATATTTGGTAATTATGTGTTACCCTGTCAATACCGTACTCATTTGCGTATCTGGCAGCACTGCCAATTCGACCAACTTTGTAACTTATATTTGAATTAAAATAGAGGATATGAGGCATTTTCGGAACTTTTTAAACTGTAGACAATTTGGTATATTTATCGTCTTGCTGTCATAAAATATTGTCGTGTTAAGCGAAAATAAAAGTGTTGTATAAACGAATATTAAGTTGTTGTATTAAGTTAAACTATATAAAAGATAAGTGACGAAATAAAACTCCAAATAACAACAAAGTGGCGTTTATTTTATTTTAGCGCAATTCAAACGAACTCAAACATTTTAAAAAAGTTAAAACGTAACAATATTGCATCTGCAAAAACATATGGTATAAACTAATATATACAGTGGAAGTGTAAAAAGTGTTTTATTAATATTTTACCTTATTTCTATCAGTTTGTTTTTTTTAAACCACTGTGCAAATAAATATTTTGGCTTCTGCTCAGCACGAGGCTGCAGCTTTTTTCCCATTAGATTTCTGGTTATAAAATTGGTGTATCTCATTTTTGGCAACGTATGATAATAAAAAGAAAAAAAAAATTCAATTGCGTCCCAGTATGGTTGTGATGAGTTAGTGGAAAGGCTTAAATGCTTAGTAGACGGATTTTAGCAAAAAAAATATATATATATTCCCTCTTTCGCATAACATTTCAATGTTTTTGTGCTTTTAACGATGATTATAATGCTTTTGTTGCTCTAGAATTGATGCTGCTGCTGATCGACAGTCGCAACACTTTTTTAATACGACTGCAGACGACATAAAAACCACAAAAGTATTCGCTATTGTCAGGCCACTCGTGTAGGCATCATGCATGTATTGCCGTATATTTAAGTAGACTTGTGTAGATGTGTGATGATGATATTTGATTCATTCATATCCCCCAGTCTTCTTCTTTTCATTTTTTAACCATTTTTGGTGGTTTCTTGAAGCATTCATATATGAAAAACTCTCAGAATGATGTTTCAATAACTGACCACAACTACTACCACCACCATATTTGCTATAATTTATACCCTGCGGCATCAGTTTTTGTGGTATTTTAAGTATTCGAAGATTAAAATAAGCTGACGAAATGATTCGATATTTTATTTCGTTTCGTTTAACTGCATATGGTCCCTATTATTTTGTTGGTTAGTCGATTTTGCAACAGCCACCTGATCCTAAAATGGATTGACCATTTGTTTCTGTTCACTGTATACATTTTTTCTTTAACTTTTAATTTTTCATTTGACCAAAAGAAATTACTGGTTTATGGCATACAACATATTAAACAAGTCTCTTCTTCAAAACATAATTTCTGTGGCGTTTCTTAGCTTTCAATGAAAAAAAAAAAAAAAAAACAATGGGTTAATTATTCAATTATTTAAGGGTAGAAGAACAACTTATAACTGTAGAGAACATGTTGTTCAATAATTATATGATCGACATCGACTAACTCAATATTAAGTCTAAAGGACAATTATAGGATAAAAGATAAAATGCACTGCTAGATCAATACAACAAACATACATACAGTGCTGTTCAAAAATAAATAGATTCACTTACAAAAGAGCATATAAATTGGCCTATGCATAAGTGGAGAAATATTTTATGGTCAGACGAAACTAAAGTTAATTTGATTGACTCTGTCAGAGGTAGTTTCACTGTACAAAGATTCCTGAACACTGAACTTCTTCGCAATATAAGTACCATAAAAACCTCCATACCATTGGAGCAAGTATGCATATTGGTATGGGGATGTTTTTTGTACCATGGCACCTTTATTCAGGATTTATTATACTAAACGACGTCATGACGCCTTACGCCGATTGGGAAATGCCGCTTCGGTGGGTGTTTCAACAAGATAACTAACCGAACCACATATCGAAGCAAATAAAAAAGAACAGTCGAGGGAGTTAGTGAAAGAAGCGTGGAAAAATATTACAATAGAAACATGTCAGAGAAACATGTCAGACACTCTATGCCAAAACGGTGCTCAGCAGTCATTAAAAATTATGGTTATTCCACCAAGTGCTGAGGTAAATAAATTGTAAAAAAATATAATTTTTTAGTTTAAATACAAAAAATATTTTTTTTTATTTTTAGAACACCAAATTTAATGAATCTATTTTTTTGAACAGGAAAAAATTGCTGATTTGAACAATACAGATGAAAACATAGATTTTTTAGTTCCGATGTTTTGAAGTTATATTATTATAAGTTATTATTTATTGAGAAAAATAAAAATACAAGTTTATTCATCTAAATCTATATTGTCCCCTTCAAAGTAATCCCCATTGACTGCAACACACTTATACCAGCGCTTGATCCAATCCTCGAAGCATTTTTATATTCGGTTTTTGGTATGTCCATATATGCCTCCTGCGATTATCCATTATTTCCTCACGGCTGCTGAAACGCGTTCTCCGTAATGGTTCTTTAACTCGATTAAACAGAAAGAAGTCACAGGGAGCTAAATCAAGTGAATTCGGTGGCTGTTGTACATTTAGTCAAAAAATTTCGAGTAATTGTGGAACTGTGCGACGGTGCGTTATTATGGTACAAAATCAACGAGTTGACTGCCCACAATTCTAGTCTATTTTGGCGAATTGTTTCTCACAAACGTTTCATAACGCCCAAATAATAATCTTCGTTTACTCTCTGGCCTTCTGGCAAAAATTCATGATGCACTACACCGTTGTAATCTATGAAAACAGTAAGCATTGCCTTATTTTTTAACTGAAAATGACGTGGGGTTTTTGGTCTCGTCTCGTTTGGTGAACGCCATTCACTTGCCCGATGTCTGGATTACGTGTCGTTCTATAAACCCACGTGTCGTCTCCAGTGGTGATCCTTTTGATGAATATGGAATCGGATTCAACGGTCTCTTTTGCGCATGAAATTAAGATTATTTGGTACCAACTTTGCTGCTACACAACTAAAATATCTTAAACGGATCCATAGGCAATGTTCAAGTCCTCCGCTATCTCTCTGATAATTAACTTGCAGTTATCGACCAACATTGTTTTTACTTTAGAGTCGCTCATTCATATTGTTCAGATTACTAAGTTTTTTGGCTGTTTTTTTCTCTTCGTGAATATTATAACCAGGGCTGCTAAAAGTAAAAAAGAATCCTATCAAAAATGTTCTTGATATGTACCAAAATCAACTATACCGCTAACCTTTATTACATAGTTTTTCATATTATATATCACACTGTATTTTTGGATATTGCTTTTTTAATTCCTTAAAAATATTTTTTTGTTTTATTTTCTTATCAAAAGTTTAAGAAATTGTAATAAGTAACCAATGCTACAAAATCTTGTATAAAAAAATTCATACGCTTTGGTTATATTATTTCAAATGGCAACCATATGTACAACAAAAATATGTGTGTGCGCCACAAGTTTTGCTTATTGCCAATAAAGAATGACTACATCGCATGTTTTTGTGTTTTTTTAATTTCACGTGATTTAGAAGACAGTTAAAATTTTGCTATTACACTGAGAAGTTTGATAAGCTACATACATTTATACTTTTATGCATGTTTTATTATACTTTTTTTTACAGGACTTTGAAAAAAATTATTTAATGAGTATGTGGAATGTTGAGTGGGAAACACTTTTTTTCTATCAATAGCTGAATGCCTTGTATGTTATCAAGTAATAAAAAATACGTTTGCATCTAGTCTTAAGCGACATTATCATAGAATACATCAGGAATTGCATTGCGTTTCTGGAAATGATAGAAACCAATTAGTAAAAAACTTGAAGAAAATTTTCGACCTAAAAATCTTTATGTTTAAAGTAGACATGCGAGTTGTTCTTTAGACTGCACCACTAATAATCAAATGAAAGCTACATGTATTATTAGTTTAGCTTTAGCAAGAAAATGTCGCACTTTTGAAGATGGAAATTTTTTTAAAGATCTATGCTTTTTCATAATGCTTGTCCGTGTGTTTTGATAAAAGTATATACATATCCGATACCAGTCGAAGATTATTTGCTTAAGAGGAGAAATCTTCAAATGCCTAAGAGGAGGCCACAACGGACTCTCTCACAGAAAGCTAATAGCGTTTCTAAAAGAAATAGATGCAGACTATGGTGACGTGTTAGATGGCTGAGTCGAGGAAAATGATTAGAGCGTCTTTTCAATCTTCGATCGGAGTTAGTTTGCACAGGATTGTAGCAAAGATGCAGATATTTTAAATGTTTTAAAATGTCCTAATTTTCTCTACGACTTAGTCTTCCTTGCTGACATAATCCATCACGTTAATAGTTTAAACCTTATATTATAAGGCAAAGTTAAAAATATGACAGAACTTATGCATGCAATAAACGAGTTTTCAAGGAAACTTTTCATTTTGAAAAATCAAATTCAATGCCAAGATTTATCAAATTTTCCAAAAATTCAGATAATTTTTACATTTCCAAATGTAGAAAATTAGAAAAATAAAAGAAGAAACAAATTTAATTTTGGAGAACTTTCAAGGTGGATTTGAACATTTCGTAAGCTTGCAATGGATTATAAACATATTTTTAATAATCTTTTAACGTGTTCGTCTTGATGAAGCAAAACTTAGAGAAAAATGTTTGCCCCAAAAAATATCCGCTTATTAGGATGTTGTTTGATATTAAACCTTTTTTAAATGTTTGGCACCACAAATATCTGCGTGTCTGCATTTTCTACAATGTCGCTGATAAAAAAACAAATTCAGAAACAAGCTAACAGATAGCCATATTGAGACATTGCTAAAAATCAAATGCTATCAGAGGAAATTGATATTGATAAGTTGATGGATTTTGTCAAACACGAGAAAAATCTAATTTTTTGTTAAAATGTTTGTTTCTTTTTATATTAACATCTTTATCAAAAAGAGAGATACAATCGAATTTTTTTTTTTGCGAAAAAACATTGAGCTTTAGACGTACCAGCGCAATATATCCTCTCGCATAGAATATAAAATCAATAAAGCATTTATTTGAAAGTACCTTATTAAACAGCTAATCAAATATGTAAATCGGGCTTTGTTTGTGCAAAATATTTTAATATATGACAGTAAGTACTCATTTTAAAAAGATCTAGATTCGGATTTGTCCACACTTTCATATAAACACACGGAAAAGTATTTAGCTTTTTACATACATTTTGTATCCCATTGCATATACTTACATATTTTTTGTTTGGCAGATTTACATATTATTTTTAAAATAATTTTTATTTATAACGCAAAAAAAACAAGTTTTTTAAGAAAGAATAAATCGAACAACTTTATTTTTCTTTCAGTGGGGTTCTCTCATTTCAAGTGTGGCTCTCCTTTTGAGCGACACTGTTTTACTTCATCAATGTTTTCGTCGCTTTTCGATGTCGATGATCTGCCACTGCGTTCATCATCGTCGATTGACTCACGACCACTTTTGAACCGCTCGTACCACTGGTAAAGGACCGTTTTCTTTAGAGAATCGTTGCTGAAAGACTTTTCCAACATTTCTAAAGTTCGCGCAACATTAAATCCGTTTTTTACGCAAAATTTAATACAAGTTCGTTGTTGCAAATTTAAATGCATCTCCAGCGTTGCCACAACGTTGATATTTTTGTGACCAAATTTCAGTAAAAAGTAACCAAAAATTTTAAATCATAATTTTAATAGAAAAAACATTAACGGGGACAACGCCACTGTCAAGAAAATGATTCCGATCGAGTTTAAGCAAATGCGGCTCATCAATAAAAGAATAAACCCTTTCGTCCGCACAGGCTGAACTGGAAAACCATGGTGTATCTAAGGATAATTCGAAAGAAAATGATTAATTATAAATATATTCACTGATTTAATTTATGAAGATCTGTTAAATGTGTTTATGATTACGAGTATATGTTAAAAATGAATGTTGCTAACGACGAATGCGACTAATGTTACGCAAGCATATTTATAAAAAAAAACTGCTTCAAAAGCTTAATATTAAAAATTATTTTAAAACTATAAAATCTTAATATTAATTTTTTTTTTTAAGATTCTGTCAGATCGGTCATCTGCCGCATAAAATCTATACATGTTTTTAGTATACCTGCTTAAATTTTAATTTTGGCGGACCAGCGTTGTAAGGTTGATCTGTGAGGTAGCAGAAAGCCTTTCCTATAAAGGTGGTAATACGCCCTTGGTCGTGATGCGTGCAAGCCTATGGCGCTCAAAACACCCTTCCAGTTCTGCTTCTAAAGCACGTATTTTGTCATTTAATTCCTTTGTGTAAGCTCTCAAATTTAGTGGACTGATTGTTTTTTTTTATAAATTTGTCATTTGTTTTCTTCAAAATAACCTTTTACTTACTCAGTTTAAGTTTATTGTCGTCTATGTTGCTTATTTGTGGTGTGAGTTCTTGGTGTTAAAATCTACACCTTCAAAGCAACAAGTGTTAGTTCCAGTAACATCTTCACTCCTGTATCTTACCTGTAACGACACTACTGCTCCTCCATATATAATATTCGAAGAAAGAAAGTGGTCTGCACAGATTAAGGCTCATGCAGTAAAGTTTTTTTCCACAAACTTCAAACCACTGCTTTCCGAATTTTTTGGAACACGAAACAAAGTACCATTTCCTTTAACACATTTTTTAGGCAGACCACAAGCAGGCATTTTTTATTCGCACTTTGAAACTCTTTTAAAATTTTTTAATTTGAATTATATAGGAAAAAAAGTAACGAAAATCGTTTTGAAATAAGCGAATGTATAAGCTGTTGCTTACGTAGCAAATTGGGGCTATTACCTTATTAAATTTCCCTTGGATGGGGCTAACAAAAAATAAATTGAGAAGTTTTTTGATTAATCTTTATCTAAACTGGTTAATCTAACTGCAGTATTGCCTAATGTTATGTTGGCCAGAGCCGCGTCCCGCATCATCTTTTGTTCAATTGCATAAGTAGACTACATCAGATGGAGGCTGCGACATTAATTTAAGAGATTCACTGAGTGCTCTTACTGAATGCACGAGGTTATTAGTATAACCAACCATACTGACACCCCTATGAGCTAACATGGTAAGCAAGCCATCAACTACTACCGTACAAAATAATAAATATGGTACTCCACAATGCGGGCACTCTTTTGACGCCATTACAGTGGATTCCTCCCCATCAAGAGATGAGCGGATGATTCTGATTCTAAGCATGGAACTGATCCAAGCTATAATTGACTTTCCCACCCCCTTTCGATCCAACGACCTGGCAGTGGATTCAAAGGCGCCTTGAATATCAATCACTACCAGAGAATGCCTTTTCAATACTGCTCAGAAGAGACAAAATAGCACCGTCAGTGGATCACCCTTCACATACTCGAACTGACTCTGGTGAAGAGGACGTTTCACAAGGTACCTCTTCCTTATACCATGTTCATACATAGTACGTTTTAATTGAGTCAATTAATTTTTAAATTGCGCTATTTTATTTAGTGTTCAGATATCGCACAATTAACGTTACAAAATTAGCATTGGACGGCTGAATATGCTAAGATACATTTTGTTTATAAAAACTTAAGCTTGTTAGTTTGGAATCTGAAACATAGAATTAATAAAACTTTAGCGTTAAAAAGAATATGGAAAAAACCCGTATGAATACAATCTTAAACAAATTTATTTACTTGAATTTTAATATTTTTCTACAAAACAAAATGCTTTAAATGCCTTTATTTATTTGTTTTAAGTAATAAAACATCCTTATTTTTTTACTCGCATAAAGAATATTTTTTTTTTAATATTTATTTTATTAAAACCTAATGATTTTAATAAGACCAGTTTGAAAATTTGTACGCTATTTTTCTTACTGTATATAATTGTCACTCTCCACTGAACGTACTTCACACAGAGCTGCCACCCCTCATTCTAAATTCTTCAGACAGGAATGCATTTGGAATTTTATTCAATTAATTGTACACTTAAGTACTAAGAAATTTATAAATTTTAGTTTTGTTTGGTAAATTGATCTCAAATAATCTTAATTGCGTAAAATCCCTTAGTTAGCAATTAAAGCTTATGTGTAAACACAATATTAGACAGACATAAATCAGTCTTGCCATCGTCTTCGAAAGAAAGGAATAGAGACTTATAGGTCTATACGGCTTGGAAAGATTACTAGGCCTACCTGCCTTCGGTATAAAAATAACCAAAGATGGCCTTAAAAATCACTAACAGTTTGGATACGATTATGTCAGAGCTCTTTTTCAAAAGAGCCGGAAAAATCCCATCCATACTTTGTAAGGTTTGAAGGAAACAATCCCACAAGACTCTTGACCATTCTTCTGACACGTGAAGAGAAGGGAATATTCAGATACTCGTGTACAGATGTAACCGTTCGAGAGTCAGTAAAATGTCTTCTCAAAAAGAGATCCAATGTCTCCCTTCTAATTTAGTGTATGTTAGGCTTTGGATTCAGTTGAAGAATTCATATTTTTATTTAAATTCTTCGACCATTTGACGAGATAAAATTATTATTATTATTTGTTCTTTTTTGTTAAAGAAGTGCAGTAAAAAATTCCGATTCAATCATATGAAAATCTTTAAAACTACAAATTACACCATGCAACAAATGGAAAAACATGTCTGACTTTGGATAACCATTATATTTTTTAAAGCACTATGGTAGCCAAAATTCAAAAATCATCAGCATTTCTAAAGTTTTTTTTTTCAAAACTAGGTACTTTCACTTTATTTGGATTTTTATGAATTGTGGTTTATTTTGTTAATATTACATGCAGCTTTATGAATAAATAGCGAAATTGGTAAATAAGGGGTGTTTTTTATAGAGGTATAGAACTTTAAGTTGCAATAAAACAACGATGGGATTATTCGATTGACATGAATTTTATTTATCCGAAAGATAATCTTGTGGCATTACATTTTATTTATGATTTCTGGCATATGACCGCCACGGCTGGCGCGGATGTAGTCCAATCTGGACGTCCAATTTTCGATGACTTTTTCCAACATTTGCGGCGGTATATCGGCAATAACACGGCGAATGTTGTCTTCCAAATGGTCAAGCGTTTTTGGCTTTACCGCATAGACCAATAACTTTACATAGCCCCACAGAAAGTAGTCTAGCGGTGTTAAATCATAGGTCCAAAACGTGAAATTAGGCGGTCACCAAACGTGTCTTTTAATAAATCTATTGTGGCACGAGCTGTGTGACATGTTGCGCCGTCTTGTTGAAACCACATCTCCTGGACATCATAGTTATTCAATTCAGGAATGAAAAAGTTAGTAATCATGGTTCTATACCGATCACCATTGACTGTAACGTTCTGGCTACCATCGTTTTTGAAAAAGTACGGACCAATGATTCTACCAGCCCATAAAGCGCACCAAACTGTCAGTTTTTCTGAATGTAACGGTGTTTCCACATACACTCGAGGATTACCTTCACTCCAAATGCGGCAGTTTTGTTTATTGACGTAGCCATTCAACCAGAAGTACGCTTCATCGCTAAACAAAATTCGCTTATGAAAATCGGGAACAACGGTAATCTAGTTTTGGGCCCATTCGACGAATCTACGGCGGGCTGCGAATAAATCACTTGACAGCTGTTAAATCGGTCGTCATCTTGAAAAGTAATGCCAACTCAAAGTTCTATACCTCTATAAAAAACACGCTTTATTTGCTTTTTTTGTGAATTTTTAGAAATAAAAAACAAAAAAATTTTCAAATTGTTTTTTTTTTATAATTTTTTTCTCATATCTCCAAAAATATTGGTTATGTCAAAAAATGACATTAGAATGACTTAAGGCTGGTATAATTTGGAATTTTTTAAGACATGACGTAAAGAAATCGAATAAGTAATTTCAAAGTTTCATAAGATGTATGAAGCAGCCTCTCACATTTTAGAAAAAAAAATTCTAAAAAAAACTATCCATAGAATCTGAAAGGCTAATGATTTTTGAAGTCAGGCGACCATGGCGCATCAAAAACATAATTAAATATCAAAGGTATTTTTGCTTGTTGCATAGTGTTATTATTGAACGTATCAACTTAATTTTAAAGTTTCTTCATTAATAGCAGAAATCGAAATTCTGTATTTGCTGTCTCTCATTAAACCGAATTTTGTAAAAGTAAAAATTTTTTTAAACGTATTCTTAATGAATTATTTATTTTTATTTTATTGTAACAAATAACAAGAACATATCGTATTTGTGTACTGTGATTTTTGTTTTTAAAAATTTAATTGAATTGCGGATTTGTGAACAATTAATGTTTGATTTAATGTCACCCAGTTCACGTCAAATATTCTAGAATTAACTAATGTCTACTAAATTTAATATACATATATGTACAAATATGGTGCAGTCCTTTATTTATTGAAAAGGAAAACATTTTTTTGTGAGATATCTACCAATAATACAATCAATACTTTACTTAAACTACCAATCAAATGTAATAATGAAGAAGAATTGTTTTCATGTGCACACTTATGAAGGTATGTATACTTCGCATATAAAGAATATGGAAGCAAATTATCTACAGCTTCTGGTTAAACTATACGAGTGCGAGATACAAACAAAATTTCTTTATGGTCAAATTAAAAAAAAATCAATAGAATTAAACTACAATTAAGGACTCACATAAAATTAAGGTACAAACTAATGGAATAAATATGTAGATTAAAATTAATAATTCTTGTGAAGACTTTGACTTAAATACCATATCCAGCCTCATTGACGTGCTCTCCATTAACTTTTGGTAAAAGCTTAGCATAATGTAGTCTCATTCTTTTGAAAGAATAAGCTTTAATTCTGATTTTAAAACTTGACTATTGGGTTTATGACTGGGCTCAGTTGGGTCACCTTAAATTACATTATTTTTTCTTTGAATCATTATCTTGGTAAAAAATTATAGTTATTGATAAGATGTAGCCTTTTTTGGATCTGCAGATTGGATCTCAAAATACATTTTCTAATCCATTATTCCTTCGATGAAGTGTAAAAATTTTAGACCAGCTGCTAAAAGGTTTTTCGCCGTACATAAGATTTAAAAACAAATATTTTATTAATTGTGTGTACGTCATGTTTACTGAAAAAAGTAAATTCAGTGTTTATGAATCATGATGGTAGATTGGTGATGGTTTGGTGCTTCTTTTTAGCAGCTGGCCCTGAATCTTCACATTCCATCGATGAAATGATACAAAATAGTCATAATTTGCATTAAAATTAACCGAAATAAGTCGCATTTTACTTTGCAGAATTTTATGAAAAATTACAAGCTAATGTCCCATAACCCAAAACACATCTATATGTATGTATGTGCTTTCATAAAGAATATTCAAAAGTTTATCCAAGTGTACAAGAGTGTAATGCTGAGCTTATAAATTTACTCGTATCTACGTCATTCAGTGCATAAACCGTGCTTTAATTGCTTTACTTGTGTATGTGGCGGCAGTACCAATTCAATTGTATTCTTTTCGTATGTTTTGTGTATAAAAATTACATTTTGTTCGCCATTTATCTCGTCAAACCTTTTCAAGATTAAAGCATCAATGTCTCATCAAACGCGTAACTTCTGCTCTGTTTGGACTAAACAAAGAAAAAGAAGCAAATGCAATGACTTAAAGCCTTTACAGATGTCTACTTTGAAATAAACTGATTGTGTTTTAGATGTCTCTGCGATACAATGTTTATGCAATGCCACCATGTCGTATGTCTTCAATAGTGGAAGTTATTTCATTAATATCTGGTCCTTTTCTTTCATCTGGTCATAAGGACAACTCAATAAAATGCTTTAACTTCCTTATTCTTCGTTTAGGCTTTGCCGCTGCAGCAGTTGTTCGATTGATTGACGTCTTTTTTCTTACTTACGATCAGAAGTAATGTTTTGAAATATCAATTTTTGTTCAACATTTTTCGCCCATTAAATTTTTTTTTTTTTTTTTGTTTCTAAATTTTTCGTTTCTTTTTCACTTTGATGACAATATAATTTTACAAATGCAGGTTGTTGCGATACACGTTGAAAATATAAATCAAATTGAAATAGTAATGGAAAGCAAATAAAGGTTATACATGCATATGTTATTGTACTCGTATTTTATGAAAAATTTATTTAAACTATTATTCGTCTTAAATCGACTTCACCTATCAAAGATATTACTTTTTTTATTGAATTATGAAAATGTTAAAACTCTGTTTTCCAGTTGTCTATTACTCGTAAATTGTTTAAATAAATTTGGTCACCAAGATATTCATTATTTCAGACCTGTAATACTTGGAGGGCAAAAATATTTCAGATATGCTAAGTTTTATTTTAACAGGGTGTAACTCTACTGATTACGCAAGAAACTGCTAACATTTAGATATAAACTACGTACCGACATAATAAAAAACTGAATTTTTCCGATGTTTAAGGCCAATTTGAACATAGTTTTTACTTTTTATATATTTGTTAAACCTAAGATTTGTCTAGGTTATGGATCCAATTACAACAATATTTTTGAAAACACATTTTAACAATTTATTTTCAAGGGGAAAGTGGTTGTTGAATTCAGCACACATACGTCAAATTGTAATCCATTCCGTCTGTCCATGAGATATTTCATTTAATGAAATAGGTAAATGTAATTGAATATAATTTCTCGGAGTGTATGTTTAAAAAATGTTTTTTTAAGTGATCTTACTTATTGGCATGTAATTTTGCATTATTGTGTGGTCTTTATCTGCAAATAAAGTTGTCTGTATCTGAAGATATTATATCCATATAATCAGTTGATACACATTTTGGTCTACTTTTGTATTACAGAAATACTCGTACATCTATCATGTTCAGTTGGCAGTATTCAAAACTCTGTTACTATATTAAGCTTACCACTTACCTAATCCATATACACTTAGACCTTGTTTTATGTGATTAATTTGTTTTACGAAAATTCGCATAAAACAAATTTTCATAAAACGATACACTACCTCCATACATAAACTACTGATTCGATCCTGAATTAGAAAAAAGCGCATAAATTTAAGCCAAGACATTAAAAAAAGTCAAGCAAAATGCATAGATTCAATATTAGTATTTAATTTACTAAAACAATAAAAAAAAACAAACAACAAAAATTATAATATTAATTCAAAATAAGAAGAAATATGAAAATAATTTTGTAATAATGTTATATACATACATATATCAGAATCGCTAAATACGTTTCTACACCGTTTTTGAACTGGTTTTGCATCACTACAAAAATTCATTCAGTTCATGTATTATCATCATTTGGTAGATCATAAGTTTTCATCACTAAAAATATTTTCATTTTGACTACAAGGAAAGGTCAACAAGTTTTCAAGAGATTTATCATTTTCTTCTCGTGCAAGATAATTTATCATCAGACTTTGTGAGGTTGAATTTTTCAGTTGCTTATGCAGCTTCTGATATCAACAAAATAGATAGTCCACGTTGAAAGTTCAATACTCGTTCCGTATCTGGATCCACATTGAAAATTTTATTTGTACAGTATTAACTTTGTTTGTATGGTGAAGAACTTTATAAGCTTTTTTTCGCAATGAATGTATTCGACGTATCTTTAGTTAAACTAATAATTGCTATATTCAGTAATAAAATGAGAACAGAAGAAATAATTTGAGGTTATAAGCAAGTTTCGATCTGGCCATATGAAGACTGATTTCAGTCTTTCTGTTATAAAATATAATGTAGAGTTTAAACAAAAATCATAAATTTAAAATTGCATAAAACGAGGCTTGAGCGTACGAGTACTTACATATGTAGTAGTTAAAACCCGGCATGATTCGCTATTCGCAACTTAATTATTATCTTAAATGCTATCTTAGTTAAATTGTTTAACCTTTTTTCCCATTTTGTCCCCTTCCGGTCAAAATCCTAAAATTTATTCCTTCAAGAATAACACTGTAGGTTTTGCTTTTTAGCTGTTTGTACAGTCTTCACATTCATTTTTATATAGTATACGTATATACCGCTTTTTGGATGATGTGGATAGATAACGAAGCTTTGATTATTGCTGCTCTAAAAATATACAGAATTCAAAGGTGCCACGCCCACTTGTCTAATCTCGCTCAGTTACTATATGTTGTGTATTGTTCAGATTTTTTGCCTAATAATTTGTATTGACTATGAAGCTATTCAGACCAAATTCAGAAGCTTTTTCTTTAACCATTCTCTAGATATACAGAAATCAATATTTAGTTTTTATGGGAGTTCCGCCCACTTTTTCTCTGATGATTTGCATTGATTATGAATCTATTTGGGCCAAATGTAGAGAATCTTTCTGTTACCATTTTGAAGATATAGACAAGTAAATACACATTTTGCATAGGTATGGCACTGCCCAGTTGGAACTTTTGAAAAATGTATAACCTGTAGTTCCTTCCAGACATACAGAGAGATACTGTAAAAATTTCAAGAAAATCGGTTCAGCGGCTTAGCTGCCTATAAGGGGCAAATAAACAAACTTACATACAAACACACATTCATTTTTATTATAAACTTCTTTGTATGTTCTTTGTATGTTTGTTTGCCACTCAATCATTCGGTGTGTTACAGGGTATAACTTTTTTGAAAATTGGATCTGGGGCAGGTTAAAAATTAAATGATATTTCTTTGTTCTTTTCAAAACTCTTTTGTTTGCTAATATTCAGATTATTATGAAATTAGGAACGTAGGTAGATCTAACGAAAGTATTATAGAGTATGCTTTTTTAAAATTTGGACATGGGAGAGGTTAAAATTAGGATAAAACGAGCCAAATTAAGTCATGAGTTTAACACATTTTTTAGCTCTTAATTAAAATGTTTGTAAAATTGCAAATTTTATTGATCTGAAACACAGACAGATCTATCTAATGAAAATGCAAAATTTTTCAAAATAGAATCCAGGAGAGGCTAAAGTCGGGGGAAATAGATAAAATATGTGACTTTTCTTTTAAAATGATTTTTTTTCTTTTCAAGACTTCATTTGTAAGCTTTTTATTAAACTTGGACCTGGGGAGCTTAAAACCGGGGGAAAACAAGACAAATGAGGTTATACGAGAATTTTGTTCATTCAATTTGTTTATGAGTCAATTAAGTGCAAAGGACTAAATTGATGCTGTTAAAATTTGTAGCACAGATATATGGATCCAACTAGCGAAAGTACAATAGTGTGCTTTTTTCCAAAACGGAACTAGTGGACGTTCAAATCAGGGGAAAACGATCAAATGATTTAATGATCAAATGATTTAATAATGATCAAATGATTTCTCTTCTACAGTACCGCGCTATTTTTTCTTTTAAAGCAATTTTTTTTTTTTTTTTTTTTTTGCTAACATTTATCAACCACTTAACTGTGTTGCGCAAAAGTACAGTTTCTATTCATAGTCCTTTCCTGCAGAATACCTACGCAGTTATTACGATATATCTTGGGAATTATAAAAGATAGAATCGTCAGACTGTTCAAATGCTATATTATTTTATCAAGTTGCACATTAAGTTGATAAATAAACTTCACAGGTATATTTGGACACTCACCCTCGTGTTGGGTCAAGATGTCTATTAGAAAAAAGTATTTGTTGGACGCTGACAAAGCAGAGGGAGGTGTTTGCTTCATTACTAGACTCACCTAGCACAGGTTGGATAGGAAGTGTACCAATCAACTGTTTAAACTGAGTCGTCAATGCATCTCCTTTGCAGTATTTTCTCTCATGGACCATTGCGTTTGTGGGAAGGCACGCACATAGGCTGCGCTTACCTGAAAATGACTTTTGTCATGGCTGTGGATTGGCTAAGGAGGTGAAGGCCGTGATCCACTTTATCTGCCAGTGTCCGTCCTTCTCACGCCGGAGACTTTTCACACTGGGCTCTCCCTGTTTCAATGGCTTATTGGAGCTATCGGTCCTTGATATTAGATTGATAGCCAGGTTCATTAGGCTGTAGGGCTTGTTTCATATTTAGTTTATGGAATTGTGCTTCTATGTGGTGTCTTTGGTTGATCGTCAGGAACGGTTAGTCCGGATTCTGGTGACAACGCTTCATGTGGTATCATAACGGGACGTTATGCGTGCTCAAGTGTGCATTGAAAAAACGAGGCTGGCATTCCCTCCTGTGTTACCCTCACAAAAAAAATTACAACTAAAGCCAGACGGGACCAGTTTAGTAAAACTAACTTTAAAACCACAATCAAAAATTTGATGAGAATGTTTGCCGGTTTATTTCTATTATTTATTTTTAAATTGATCGGTAAAATTTGCTATGCCTTACAAAAATCAACAAAAATCAAGTGCCCCCCAATAAACTACATACTAAGTAGGGTGCAATGAATATTTATTTAAAATGTTAGCTTGCAAATGGCGCCATTAAAACTATCCAACATTGCATTGCTTTGGATGTATCCCAGCTTATTTGACACACAAAAAGTCATAGAATGCGTGTCTGTGTTTTAGACACCCACACATTTTCCCAGGACTTGTTACAACTTATAAAGAGCATCACTGACAGAAGAATTAAACGTTTTTTTCCTTTTTTCTTCTCTTAGTTTGTTGATATTTTCTTGTAACCAGACAGACAACTAGACATCCAAAGAATCATAGGCAGTCATGTAGGTAAACGAGATTAAATCTTAAATCAAATGAATTTATTCCACTATAGAATTGAGTCTATTCTTAGAAAAACCGATAAATGTTTCATTACATACATACATACATACGAACATCCATAACATATCCATTCTTGAACGTGAGCATAATAAAAATGAAAGTTAACCCTTATGTGTGTGACAGGGTACCCGGTTACCTTTTTGCATTTCAATTTCAGTTTTCTTTGTACACAGAATTACTAGACGCTTGAAACTTTCTGAGAACACTAACTTTTGGCTATATTTTTTTTTTTTATATTGGCGACATTTGTGTCTCAACTTGGGAGGAGATGGTAAATCAATTTAGATTTTACACCCTTGCTGAGAGCCTATGTGTTGTACCTGCTTTTTGACTGATGAGGATAAATAAAGTATTTTTTAGTAAATGATGGTTTGTAATAATAAGTTGTTTAAACCAAATTAAAAACCTTCCACTATTATCGTTCCAGAGAAATACAAAAATTAATATTAACTTTGTATTTATTGTGCTACTCCCACTTATCCAATTCGGCCCAATTTGAAAACTTATGCCATACGAAAGGGTTCACTCTAACGTCAATAACTCACGAACCAATGGAGCTACAAAAACCGTATATACATAAAAACCTTGATATTGACTTCACCTTTCGTTTAAGTGCTTTCAAAATATAATCGGCGCATTTCAGAGAACATCCAGTACAACGCATTTTATAGTCCTCTTTTATATATATTGATATGAAAAAATGTGAATTTGTGTGTTTTAATTTAGCTTTACAGTTTTACAAGACTAAATAAACATTCTAATTATTGCTTACCTTTATGAGGCAGCATATTTTGTTTTTTTTTCATTATTCCCACCAGTGTAAGGCTCCATGGGCTAAACGTCTGGGCAAGCTGCAAAGAAGTGAAAGAATTATCTGTTGCTATACTATATTTCTGCCAGAGTTCTTGTATAGACTGAAGAGGTTTAAGACTACTTTTTCGTCTACATTTCTGCTGCGATCACCATCAGCTGACTTATTCGCACAGATTTGGCTTTTGAGAGGGTAGACATTCTCGAGTCACACACCGCGAAAGATTTTAATGCCATATCTTTCTGGCTTGGATGGCATGTACTGTTTTGAAACGAGTACGTCATCTATACTCATACAATTCTTCATCAACGGCGATGAAGCATGGTCCAAATGTCTGTAATGGGAGCTCATTTGTTCGTTATCAAAGCGAATAAAACGTAAAAGTAGTCTCTGTAAATCGTATAAATATTTACTTTGTTTGGTGGACGTTTATAGGAATTCGGATACTTTATTAGCATGTTTCTTTTATATTCATCAGTCACTTTTTTCCTTTTGTATTACTTTCACGCAATATTATGTAACACATCTCTGCGGGTAAGATACTTTTAAATACATCTTTAATTGTATACATGTATATTTAGGCCAGGCCCAGGTCCTGGATTTGGTTTAAGGCGCCAATCCGTTCCACACAAAGTGTATTGTTAATTTCATTTCAGAATCGTAAGAGTCCTCATCAGATTATATATATCTCTCTTGCTCTGCATCGTAAGCTTCCGATGCTACATCTCCAAGTACTTAATCTCCGTATTTGAAATTGTTACGCTAAAACATTTTTCGCATTTTAGCACGCATCTTTTGCATCTATGAATAGTATAATAATATGAAACTGCATATATTCTCTGTGTGATAGCCGGGTATCCTGTCACGGTATCCTGTCACACACAAAAGGGTTAAAAGCACACACAGAGTGTGAGATAAAAATGTGTACCAATTATAAATTTTGATAGATTTTTATTCGTTATATAAACGGTACTCTAGCCTGTATTTTATTCAAATAATTTTAGACTTTAAATTATTTATTTAATAAAGCACATCATGCTCATTTATGTATATGTACGAAGTTTTTAAAAAACACACCAATCAGAAGCCGACTATATACATATATCCATCCCATATTGAATATAAAAAAGGACATGCTTCATTATTTCAATGGACTTGATGACAATTTAAGATTAGCACTTTCCCTACAATTATCTCCTCCCGTTCCCTTTGAAACTTTCAATTACAAAAATGCAAGTAAACGAGTAAATTTGTGTAAATGGATTCAATGAAGTACGAAAATAATACACCATAAGCTTAATTTATGATCATATGTAAATGATTTTATTGTTGTTTTTGTTAAACGCACTCTATATTTTGTATATACATATATATTGAAAGTCGTCCAAAGGAGATGAACCACATTATTGTCACTGTCATCATCATTATCTTGTGTTTTGATTGTACAGACAAAGCGAAAAGTACAAAATGCATAATTGAATTCGTTGCAGTTATTGTATCGTATGTTTTAGTAATAAAATGCAAACATGCCAGATCTTTACAATATTGGAATGTATGTACGTGTATAAGAAAAAATTTATATCCAATCTATACAAGTAGAGCCCATATTTATTAAAAGTCAAGCATTAAAAATTTGTTTTACTACTACCAATTTAAATTTATTGGAATTAATCCAGCAGTATTATCTTAGAACGCGTATTATTAGGGAAACTACAAATTTATTTCGGTATAATAAATGAGATATTTAGACCAATAATGGGAAGTGCTGTTCAAACGATATGGAATAGATTTTAGATAGACTTTAGTATTCATTTCATCATTTTTTCACTACTCCATCCATATGATATCTTTAATTTGAATTAAATTAAAACCCGTCAAAGTGTTCAACAGGGTATTGCGTCGGTAAAGATATATTCCCTTTTTTCCCGATCTTATCCATTTTTTTCCACATGTCTGTCTTCATTAAGAAAATGCTAAGATGACTTTTGACGTCTCTCGCTAATATATTTGTTGAGATGTACGATAATAAATATTATTTGTTTATGGGAGATGCCATGTCCATTTTTCCTGTGAAGTTAATTTTTTTTACATATTAATGAGCACCTTGATAATAGAATAGCATTTTGAAAGCTTGAAGACTATATATTTTTTAGTTCCCAAGATACATCGTATTTAATAGCAATAGACTATGGACCAAAAACTCTCCTTTTATCATTTATTAGCCCCTTATGTGCAACTTTTGAATATGTACTTTTTTGTGCAACACATGAAACTTTGCTTTAAGAAGCAGAAATGCATTTCATTGCAAAAATAGTCATTAATTATGAACGTTTTCCTCTGAATTGGACGCCACGGTATCCAATTTTGAAAAAAGCATCCTATTGTACTTTCGCTAGATGGATCCTTATATTTGTGTTCCAAATTTCAACAACATCAATTTAGTCCTTTACGCTTGATATTGATACATAAACAAACTGAATAAACATAATTCTCATATGACATGATTTGGCCCGTTTTCCTCCAAATTTTAACCACTCCCAGGTCCAAATTTGAAAAAGTATACCATATAACACTTTCGTTAGCTAAATCTATTTGTGTTACAAAATTATTTAATTTATTATAAAAGAAAAGTCACTTATTTTACTAATTTTCCTCCAATTTTAACTTCTTCGGGGTTCAAACATTTTAATAAGGAGCTAAAAATCATGCCAAGTTATAAATTTCATCGAAATCAGTGTAGTCGTTGAAGCGTTATTGAATGACAAATAAATAAATTTACAAAGTATTTATAATATAATGGAATAACCCTTCCCGCGCTGCTGGGTACCTTTGTGATGTATATCTACAAAATGTATTTCTCATAAGAAAATTTTAAAACTGATGATGATTTGCATTAAGGTCTAAGTCATTTAGATCAAGTTTGCAAACTGCCATTCTAACCGTTCTCTAGATATACAAAAATCAATATTTACTTTGTATGGCAGGTATCACTCACACTAATCCAGTTACGGCCATATTTTTGAGTATTGATTTGTAATTAACTTTCTGAATTAAGCCCAATTTAGAAACTTTCACGATTACAGTTCTCTAGATATACAAAAATCAATATATATGGGTGATGTCACACACCCGTTTATTCCATTTCGTCCATATTTCGACTGATGATTTGTATTGAGCACAAAGTTAAGGATATGGATATAAATAAAGTTTTATATGGGCGTGGCAATGCCCATTTGAACAAAAACCATATATATATTTGTTAATAAGTCGGTTTAGTCGTTCTCGAGTTATACAAGAGTATATACACATATGTATTGTTACGTTTTTAGAAACGTTTATATATGGGTTCGTAGATTGTAGGTAAAATAATATAAATCTTGTGTTTAGGTTTTAATTAAAATTCTTTATTTACACAGTTTTGTTCACCACTGCTTGTAATCTTTTTACAGGCAATAACAATTTATATTTTCAATTACTCTTTCTGTTTACAACTTTGTAAATAACAACTATTGCTCGACAGATCTTTCTACCCAAAGATCTTCCAACTCGATCGTAGTTTCAACTTAGGTTTTATCACAACCTCTTCAACCAGAGCTTAACCACACTAAACTCCCTTTATACTGAGTTCAAACCATACTTGAACAGATAAGCTCATTCGAGCCTTATCTGTCTGAGAGTTATCCACAGCGTATATGTTATACAACCAAACAAAAATGATCAAATAATAATATCAAATAATAAATAAAGTAACAAACAGCGTAGTTTTTCATTCTTTAAAAACAATTTGGTAGTTTGGTTGGTTTGTTGAAATTTTCTTAAATTTTTGGTAGATTTTTGATCTCAAAAAAAAAAGTACACAATTTGGAAAAAAATGCAGCTTTGACTTAAATAAAAAACAATTTTTACTAATGTTAATACTGTTTTAAAAATTTTTCCAAACTGTTAACCATGCCCTTACATATGTCACAGCTTCCAAAAGACTCATTTTGTTCACAGATTAGCTCGCATGATCTTTAAGTAGATTCAAATATGTAAAGCGATCCCTAGTTTTATAAATAAAAACTTAAATGCCGGCTTTAGGTGCCGGCATGCTTCACCAAACCATTATGGAACTGCCTATATCCAAGCTCTATCAGTGTCAGCAAGTTTTTATGTTGGAATTTCTTTCGCATAACAACACAAACGACCCAGGTTCGAGCCCCAGCAGAGGACATGACGAAGAAGAAATATAATTGTGGTTTCGAATGTTTAATAATAATAAAAAAAAACAAGGCTTCGACTTCCCTCCAGACAACTCCATCTACAAATTTAATCTTTTTAATTTAAAACGGGGGATTTCCCTTTTGTTTAAACATCAAATACGAACGCACCGCCTGTTGTTATTTGTGTTTGCTTCTGTCACACAATTGGTCAGACTGGTAAGCTATTAACTATCAATTTTTGTATTTCTTGAAAAAGTTAAAGAAATTTTATTGTCGAAAAGGTAATATTAGAGTTTTCTTTACTCAAGATTAAGTTTTTCCCCAAACTTTGTTAACTCAAAAATTTTTTTTCCATAATAGAATGTCTGAAAAGAAAACAAAAAATGGACGATTGCGGATGAGCACAGGAATTTCCAAGAAAAGTGGAATTTGGTTATTTTTTCACATTCGTCAAAAATAAAGCTGTATGCTTAATATGCTCAGTAACTGGGTCGACTTTAAAAGAATATAACTGCAAATTATACAAATGGGGCGCAAAGGAAAAAACACTCCTTTAGAACAGCGAAAACTTGGTATTTTCCATTATGAAAAAGGTACATAAAAAGTACAAAGAGATTGCTGAAATTCTGAATATGAAACCAAATACAGTTGGGGACATTGTCAGAAGGCACAAAAATGAAGGAAGAATACACTTCATAAAGCAGACAGGTCAGCCAAAAAAATTGACCGAGCGGGAAGAAAGTTCAATTGTGCGAAAAATAAAATCTAACCCACGCTTATGTGCTCCCAAATTAGTCAATGAGTTTAAAAAGAAAATATCTGCATCTACTATACGAAGAACCATAAGACTAAAAGGTTTTCATGGCCGGGTAGCACGTCGTAAGCCATTGGTTAATTTACGCGAAAAGCTCGTTTGAGTTTTGCTAGGGAGTACATTAAGAAGCCTGAGACTTGGTAGGATGACGTTATATTTGCGGACGAGAGCAAATATAACGTATTTGGATCCGATGGGCGTGTAATTGTGTTGCGGAAGCCAAATGAGGCGCTACAACCACAAAATTTAAAACCAACCGTAAAACATGGAAATGGACATGTTATGATGTGGGGTTGTATGGGAGCTAAAGGGACGGGAAAATTGGTTTTTATCAGTGGAATTATGAATAAGGAATCATATTTGAATATCCTCCGTCAAAATTTGAAAGTGCAAATAAGCTGGGCGTTTTAGATTCTTTTAACTTCTACCAAGATAACGACCCAAAGCACAAGTCGCGTTTAATTCAAGAATGGTTGCTCTATAACTACCCTAAAGTTCTCCATCCACCTGCACAATACCCAGACCTCAATCCGATTGAGAATTTATGGGATGAGCTGGACCGGCGAATCCGCAACTACAAAATAACATCCATTGAAGACTTGAAATTGCGACTTCAAGAAGAATGGGATCGTATTCCTGCAACTTATACAGCTAAAATAGTAAAAAACATGTCAAACCGTCTAAGTGAAGTTATAAAACAAAAGGTTATCCAACAAAATACTGAATTTTATATAAAACCATTTTTCTAATATATTATTTGTTACTTTTCAAAGAAAACCGAATATTATTGACGCGCAATATTTTATGCCAACTGAATTAATTTAGTTTTTTTTTGTTATATTGTTATTCTTTTTTTCTAAATACAAATGTGAACTTTCAAGTGTCTAAATAAACTATTAATGAAAAGAAAAAAATGTTGAAAAAGATATACATTTAGCTTAAGACGAATGAGTTAAACATATCTCTTTAATAAAACCGAATATTAATGACACTAACTGTAGAAAGGCATTACGATACAAAACATGAACAACAATACAAAAACCTAACAGGACAACTCAGGATAGATAAGTTTAATCAAATGGAGAAAAACTTCTGAAAACAACAGGATTTTTTTAAAAATCAAACTGTTTTATCAAATATCGCAGTAAAGGCTAGTTATGTTGTCAGTCAAATACTGGCAAAAAAAAACTAAACTCTTCGCGGATGGAGAGATGATGATGCTGTCGCAGAAATAGCATTTCCTGAAAAAATAAAAATTATTTCAAAGATTAGTTTATCAAGATTCTCCATAGCAAGGAGAATTGAAGACTTGTCTGAGAACATAGCAACAACGCTCTGTGAACGCATTGCAAAATTCGAATACTGTTCTTTGGCACTTGATGAGAGTTCCGATATTATCGATACAACACAGCTGGCTTTATTTATACGTGGTGTTGACTCCAATTTTAATATTACCGAAGAATTGTGTTCACTGATTCCTGGAGCACGAGCAGTGTCAAGTATGGATGTGGGAGTATCAGGAAGGCTGTTTCAAGACATTAAGAAGGCCACAGGAAAGGAAATATTCATTAACCACTGCGTAATTCAACAGGAAAATTTGTGTGCGAAAAGATTGAGTATGCCAAATGTCACATTACCAATAATTAAATTAATTAATTTTATTAAGTCGCGAGCGTTAAACCACGGCCAGTTTAAAGAATTCCTAAAGGATTTAAAACTGAATATGGCGATGTGGTTTTTAATACCGAAGTACGTTGGCTTAGTAGAGGTACAATGCTTATACAACTTAAAAAGCGAAATACAATTGTTCTTGGATATGAAGTGATATGACTTCCCCCATTTTGGTAATAAAGAATGGATGTGCGACTTTGGGTTTCTTATCGACATGACCCAGCATCTCAATGATCTTAATATTGAACTTCAAGGCAAAGGACTGTTTTAACTTGTATGATAAAATTCAGGAATTTGAGTGCAAATTTAAATTGTGGAAACAGCATCTTTTGCAGAATAATATGTCTCACTTTCCACAAAAGAAAAGTTTACCACTTCTCAAAAATACGCACCATATATAAACATTTTAATCAACGAATTTCAATTACGAATCCAAATGTTCAAAACTCAGAAGACAGCGATTCCACTCAAAATGTTTTCCTCACCACCGATTAAGACTATGTGATGCACGATTAGAAAGCTGTGTACGTGTAGCCGTCTCATCAATTCCAGCTGATATCGATCAGCTTGCATGGAAAAAACAGTGCCAAATTTCTCACTAAAAATACTTGCCTTTTTTTGCATTAAAATCTGTGTGTGAAATCTTTATTTCTTTTTAATTTTTTATTTTTTTTTTATTAATGTTTATTATAAATAAAATTTTGTAAATTATTAAAAAGTGTTACTTTATGCATGGCTTCAAAGGTTTCTCACCCCTGCTCAAAACAACTTTAGGATAAAGTATGTAGTGTATGAATGTATTGCAACTTTCAATAAAGGTCTTTCGTGTGTATCTCCAGCTTTTTGAAAAATTTTCGATTATATTTAAAAGACGAATTTTAAATTTTTTACCAGAATTTTTGATAAGCTGAATTTACCTGAATAATTTTGGTAGAATTTTAGAAAATTTTTGGCAGGAAATCAATTTCTTGCCTCTCAACGCTGATAATAAATTTTGTTTAGTTGTGGAATAGATATGAATATAAGTGAACGTATGTCGCTTTGGTTTTACAAATTGTTCGAATGTGTTATTGTTTACCTTTTTAGTTTTTCTCTTCAACGCACACAGCAAAATTTCACTAACTCTACTAAATAAAAAGTTTCTCTTTTTAGTCACCCTTGGTTTAAACCGATAACTCGTTCACTAAGTTTACCACACATTAACTTGTTCGTTTTCAAAAGCTCTCAAACCTCTTAATATTTCGGGTAGATTCCAATGCAAACATCCACCTCTTTCAGCTCTTAGCATTTGTTATTGTTTGTTATTGTCTATTACTTGTTTTCTTTTCTGTTGGTTTTTGTTGTTGCCGTTTTACTTCTATTTACCTTATCTCTGCTAATGTTTGTTGTTGTCTATTTGGTTATTTGCAAACATCACGTATAGTTGTTTTGCGGCTTTTTTTATTGTTTTCAGCAATGTAGTAAATGCAGTGGTGCCTAATCTGATACATAGGTTTTTACTATCAAATTAACGATTTGTCAATAAAAATTAAATTTTATTCGGCTCTCCAGATGCAAAGCCGCTGTAGTGAATATTTTAAATAGCAAGTTAAGTAAATATTAGTTTCGTTTTATAGCACAAAAAGAGTCTTATGAAAAAATTTAGTTTGAAATGAAAAAATTTAATTTGAAATGAAAAAAAAAATTAAATTTGAAGTGAAAATGAAAAACATATTATTTTGTGTTGAAAAAAGTTTGATTTGTTCCGAATAAAATTCAATTTGAGTTGAAAAAATTGCTTTTGACTTTTTAGCTAATTTTTAATAATGAAGCTTAGCTCATTATTAAAGCATAATTTTAAGCTCATTCGTTTAAGTGCGGCTATAATTTTGCACGAGGCTAAAAATTAACTTTTTGTGATAAACTTGGATCAGATGGAGATATTTTTGCGAAACCCACAAAATTAATATTGCTTTAATACTGCATTTAATTTGACAATAATAAAAATTTTTTACAATTACCACTAAAAATACTTACTGTTGAAAAAGCTAGTGAGTGTATTGTGACTTTTATAGATAAAACAATTCCTATCAAGGTATAAGAAGGACTCAGGTTATGCATATCCAAATTGAAGAGTTCTTACAGTATATTCGTCATTAGTATAAATAAGTTGCCATGACCAAATAATAATCACTTCTCATTATATGGTTTGTTATTAAGTTTAGAATTAAATTGGCAATTGAGCCTACTTGAGCCTCGTTATACAGATTCTTATTTTAAATAAATTTTTCATAATAACAATTTGGAGATCTAGAAGAGCCATGCAAGCTCTAAAGCACTTTCTTTCAAACAATCTACATATCTCCATATATGATGGTGAAATATTTAACCATATTTAACATCACTATTACGGTAGCTCCAACCTATCATTTTATAAAATAACGTTGGCTTTGTGGATACAAAGCACTCTCATTTAATTGTCTTGAATCGTTTTCACTCCTTATTTGTTAACTTTTGTTACCGAAGATTTTGCGCGTAATAGTTTGATAAGTTTGTTTATTATATATGGTTGACTTGTTAATAATGATTACTTAACTTAACCTTAAGCACCTAAGACCGTTCACCAACGGTCATCAGAAAATACAAATTTGAACAAAATCAGCATACTTTACTTTTTAGCATGTTTTATTTCCGTTACTCTCTTTGAGAGCATAGAGCTTCTATGGAGCATTTCTATCTTACACGGTTTGCTGCCGTTGTCTTTGGCTCTTTCCATGTTAGATTGTTTTGTCTTAGTTGTTGGATAATTGTGCGTCGCCAAGTCCTTCCGTTCCCAGATAGCAGAAGCTATCTACATACTAAATTGGTTGGCCCTGTAGCATGGTGTTTTCTGTGCTATTGTTGTTAGTTCTCACGACTCTGGTTTTATTGAAATTTATCTCAAGTCCAACATTGCGAGCCAGTCTTCTTAGGTCTTTTAATTTTGACTTCATGTTGAAGATCTTGTGTGAGAGTAGACAAATATCATCTGCATAATCGAGGTCTTCGAGTGATCGTGAGAGACTCCATATTATATCTCTTCTCTGTGAACAAACTTCGCTATTATGGAATGGGCTTAACTGATGCGCACCTCTTGGTTGTTAGACGGAAGACTTACCTACCTTATCACAAGGGCACACATAATAAGAATAAAAATATTTATTAAATTAAAATCAAATCTGTAGAAATATAGAGGAATTCAGAAAGTTACCGTAGCTATCAAACAAGCCACATAATAAAAAAATTACTTTAAAATAATATAGCAGTTAAGACATCATGTTTACATAGAAATAGGTTGGTTGTGAATAATGAAATTTTTATACGACTATTGATGATAATATAGTTTTAAACTTTTTTAACTAAATTTTATTTTGACAAATATTAGAAATTAAATTTAATTGCTCTAACAAGTCTATTTTGTGATCTTTGATTATATATAGGTTTGTTAAATCTCGATTACACTTGGGTTCTTGCCAACTATTTTTTATTAAGGTCAAAAATAAATTAGGTCTTTGTTCGAATTCTGAGTTATACTCGTATTCTCAACTAAGTGGCAGCACCCACATTGACTGTAAATCATTGCGGCATAGACATACAAACAGACATTTAGTCAGATGCATAAATCTTTTGTTAAACAACATGCAAATTGACTTTTAATGGACCGCATAAAGTTAAAATTCTGTTCTCATTTACTAAAAACATAAACTACAGATACTCATTAATGTATGTACATATGTATGTATGTATACATGAAAACAGGGATTTAAAAAAACAAAAAACGGAAGCATCTGCTCCCTAAGTTGGTTTATTCTTCTCATATTTGTACATCTTAAAGTCTTTAAGTAAAATAATCTCAATGGCAAAGGTGTATTTCGTTGGTTGCTCAATTAATGGACAAAATACAATTTATGAGTGTTTTTTTTAATTACAAATATTTTATTTATTTTAAGAGAGAGTGGAACAATATATTTAGACATTTTGAAAGTACAGGGTGTCCGCCGAGAAGGTATACTACTTTGTTTGTTTATAAAGGGTCCGCCATCTAACGTTTTTTTTCAACTAGTGCTTATTTCGTGAATGGTAACACTTAGCTCATGTCTGATTTGACAGATAATTATTTTTATCCTTCCGCTGAACGAATATGGTTGTATATACGCCTGAACAATGCTGGAAAATACTGCGACATTACTTTGAAAATCATGGTAATATTGCAACATTACCGGCGCTACATGACACACAGCCGAAGCTACATTCGATGTTTTGCGCCCTGTTTTTGAAGATCGCATTATCAGCCGCAGAGCTGATGTCGTTTGGCCACCTCGGAGCTGCGATTTGACACCGTTGGACTATTATTTGTGGGGTGCCGTCAACAAGCCAGAGACAATTGAGGCTTTAAAGGACAATATTTGTTAAGCCATTGGTGAAATACAGCTGCACACAATCGATAATGTGCTTAAAAATTTGACCGATCGTGTAGGCTACTGCATGGCCAGCCGAGGCAGTCATTTGAATGAAATTATTTTTTATTATTAACCGGAAGGATTGTACTTTCAAATAAAAAAAGAAATTTGAGAAAATATTCAGTAGTTTTTTCAAAAAAAAAAAAAAAAAAATTGTTTGGCGGACTCTATAATTTTTGATTATATGAAAGAGAATAAATCCTATAATTGATAAATGTCTCATATAATATCGGCAATTATGTATGGAATACAATATCAGATAAATGCCCGCCTCTGTTAGCCTCACAAATTCAAGCCTTTTTGGGCACATTTTTCATTGCATTCTCACACATTTCACGCGGTATTTCATTAATTTCATCACGAATATTTTGTTTGAGTTGTTTCAGCATTTCTGGTTTGTTTGCATAAACCTTGCTTTTCAGATATCCCCATAAAATGAAGACCGGAGTAGTCAAATCAGGCGACCATTCCTTGAAATAATTTGTTATGGAAAGAGGTCTCACAATAATTCCATTTTAATCCTGGCTGTATACGATGTGGCACCGTCTTGTTGAAACCACATGTAAGTCAAGCCCAAAAGTTTTTAATCATATCACGATATCGCTCCCCATTGACAGTTAAAAACAAAGTAGTATACCTTCTCGGCGGACAGCCTCTACATACTATTGACTGTAGACTCTAAATTCTATAGGCTTGGTTTTTAAATGTTTTATTTGAATTTACATTGGTAAGGACTGAAATTTCATCACCTAAATAACAGAAATAAATTTAAAAACAAGGAAGGTTTATATTACAGTTACAATAATACACTTATTATTTTTGGTTTAAAAGTATGTACATACATGTATGCACTGTAATTAGACGTATGTATTTGTGTCAAATTTCAAATTTTGACAGCTTAAAGTTTTAACCAAACTATAATGGATGGATCCAAATAGTTATTGTTCCAATCTAAATTTTAATCTATTATATGATTAGTAAAACGTATTGTTGATGTATCAACAATCCAATTTGAATAGTACTCGTAGATAATAGAAAGGCAATTTTAACAAAATTTAAATATAGGGTTATATGGATTTTTGTACTCAATCCAGCCAAATAAATTATGCTGGTATAAAAGGCTTAAGTTACGGTCACATCTGGAAAATATTCGACTCTATTTCGTTCTATCTTATTTGAACCAAATTTGAGTAAAACTACAAAAATTTTATTTTGTGGTCACACTACGCACATTTATTTGACTAATTTTGTTTAATCAAACACCGTCAAATAGATATAGTGAAAACATGTTAGCCTTGCGGTCACACTTGGGAAATATTTGACATAAAAAGTATTTGATCACTGTTAAGGAAATATTTCCATATTTTTTTGTTTTGTGTTCTGAATAAGGAAATTGTTGCACTTAACTTATTTAGTTTTTTAAATCACTACATAAATTTCTAATCACTTTCGGCCATATGCACGTTAGTTACCACACTCTTTAGGCTTAACGAACATTTGTTAAAAAAACGTATGCAAAAACGCTACATTATATCGTAGACAGACGATAGCGTTAATCTGCATTAACAGCCTTAATGCAAATTAACTTATGAATTATCCCCATATTAATGTGCATTAAGTTTGATGTAAATGCACAACACCAAACTGCATTTAGCTTTTTCAATATGGCAATACTGCGGATAACCAACTAAATTATTTACTCTTGTGAATGAATGTCTAATTGAAAAAATTAAAAAAGGTTTAGATGAATTATGGAGCAGTTTCGGCAAAAGTAATTTCAGATTTTTCTTAAAATAAATAGTGATTTTTCACAAACAGCATATCTGCTAATCATACTTTCTGTCTTCCATCCATTTGATCTAGATATAAACATTAATAAGATTTTAATTCAAACGGTATTAGCTAATGATTGCTTTACTAAATTTGAAGTTTTCAAGTTGGCAATACCATGATTTTTTTGTGTCAGCTATACAAAAAGCGAATGCCTCACATACGAGTAGTCGAACCAAAAAAAGATTTATTTTTATTAATTTAATATAAAATCATATTTCTTTTAATCACTCTTATTCCAATTGTCGGCGTCGAAACAAAACGACATGATTTTGAGTTGTTTACTTCAAATTGTAATTCTTGTTGTCGTTATCAAAGATTATCGATGACTGTTAAAATATGTTTAGCATTCTACAAGAAATTGTGACGACGTTATTGTGTTTAAACGACTTTGATTTTGTCACCACCATTTTTGGTAATGACTTCGGTTGATTTAAATCAAAAAATTGAAAAAACCGAAAAATTAAAAATAACAACTACAACCCTGTTTGAAAAATTAGTGGAGGAATTGCAGAAGATTTCGCAGAAGCACTGTTCCCAGTAATTTTAAAGAACAGTGGGAGATGTTGGCAATCTTGGCCCGCCGATATGATCTTGAGATGGACGGCAATAGGTATGAAATAATAAGCTTAAATAGTTCAATAAAAAATTAAATTTGTTAATAGGTTTGGCGAGACTTGAAGTTTAAAGTTAAAAAGAAAATGGTCGCCAACAAAACTGAGTATCATGCAACGGGCGGAGGGATATTTAAGCAGTTCACTTTTAGCCCGTTAGAGGAAGCCGTTGCAAATCTGCTGCAATTTCAAAAACAATTATACCCTGAGGGAAATGTTCTGGGAGGTCAGATAAAAAATGTTCCTAATAAATGAATGGAGGCAGAAGTGGAAATACCTTAAAATGTGCCTTCTACGCAAATAGAAAACCTTGAAATTTTCGCTCTATGGAAGTTGCCAGGAACAGTTCCACCTTTAACCTTGTAAGGGAGGAATGTATATATATATATGAAAATGAGCAAAACAACAAATACACCAACTCGACTTAAGAGAACCAAAAAAGGAGTAGTCGCATGAAATACATAAAAATTGAAAATAGAAACAAAACACACGCATACACACCTACCCACATAAAGCGTCTGAATTTATTTCACAAACAAAAAACATCTTTAAGTTTTAAACATTTTTTTAAGTTTTATTTATTTATTTATTTTTTAAATAACAATCAATCCACACAGCTGATTAAAATATTTAGAGAAGTGTATTCGATTTGTTGACATAATCGATAAATAGTCAAGGTCGTCGTCATTTTCTTATAGAATGATAAATTGCTATCGGCGTTGAAACATTGACGCCGACAACCGGAATAAGAGTGAATAAATCTGTTTCAGTTTTCATTACCTTTATATATTGTATTTAATGCTATACATATATAAAATGTATTCAAAAATTCTTCAAATCCTAAAAAATGAAGACAATTAATTTTGTTAGTGGAATACTACCGGAATAACGAGCTTTGTGTATTGTAGTTCTTTTGACTTTATGCCCATCACTGAAAGAAAAATGCTTTTACTGTACTTAAATGAAAAAATTTATTAGAAAAAAAAATTAGTTTTAAAAGAAAAAGGGTAAAGTGGGGGTATGAATTTATATACGTACATACACACTATGGGGTGCAAAACCAAGTGCATATTTTGAAGTTGAACAGAAAACTTCCTATAAATACTTAAATACTCAATCAAATAAAACATAACTTCACGCATTTAATCATTGCTAAGTCATTTCAGAACAACATTAACAAAAAGTATGATATGATATTCAAACACTGGAATGGGAGAAAGTCAATGATCTAAAAGAATCTGTATGCACTTAGTTTTGTACTTTTCGCTTAAATAGAGAGGAACTTATATTTTTTATAACTATTCTTAGAACTTCTTTTTTTGCGGCGTCTTTAAAGAATTTATAGCTTCAACATATTCCACGAAGTCAAAATTTCCCAGGCATTTTTTTATTATTGTCCAAAAATTCTCCATTGGATTGGAATTAGGGCTTTACGGTGATCACTAATTTACCTAAAATTTCTGTTGAAACAGCCAGTCACTAAAAGATGAGCTTTTCTTTTAGGTAACGTTTTATGCCCAAAAAAAATTTTCCTTGACGCCAAAACATGCTATTTTTATTTTTTTTAGTAAATATTCATAACGTAAATGTCACTTTCAAATACTCTTAAAGTAGGCAGCTTCTTACTTTAAAATTTTTAAAGTTAACTTAGGTTTAACAAAAGGATTTTAAGTTAATAATCGTTTTTGCATACAACATTAAGAAATTTTGTTTAACAAAGGTTTAACAAGCTTTGTTAATTTTTTCTTTTTTCGTATATTTATATATATTAATTCCCATAACATACCATGAAGGCACATGGGGACTTCCCTTGGTCAATGAACTGCACCGGATTCTATTTTTAAACTCATTGAAAAGGACCCTACAGTTTAACGCCTCCTCCGAACCGCAAATGCATTTATAGGAGTTTTCAATAGTATTTTATACACATAACCAGTTACCTAGCTGCTAATGTTATGAGGTGATACCGCTGTCGAAAAACTTTTTTCTTTTTTAAGATGGTCTGGCCTGGTATTGAACCGACGACCTTCTGGTTGATAGGCGGGTGTCTTACCTACCATACCACAGCAGCATATGGTTGTTTTAAATACAAATTTATTTTAAACAGCTGTTTTTTGGTGTGGCCAATCGCTATATTTGGAAACCGCTGTATTAAAAGGGTAGTAAAGTCCAATATTTTGTTAAAGTTTAAAATAAATTGTAAACCCAAATTACGTCTTGCACCCAAAGGTAGGATAATCTTCCCTTTGGCTTAATGTTCACTTTTAGCTTAGGGTACACCTTTAATAATGAATTGGGTTCATTTTCTAACTTTTTTATTTTGTTAAAACAGTCAATGTCTAATTAAACTCATTTTTATCAAACGTAAATATATTGACATTGGCCCTTTTAGCACCAAAACAAAGAAATTATCTGCCTGATAAAGTCGTACCTTCAGCTTACACCAAATTGCAATAATTGCGCTTAATATTAAAAATTTGTATTTACACGCACTGAAATGAAAAGCAAGTAAGAAAGAAAAGTTTATAAAACTCTATTACATGATAGAAAGTTATTATGTTACATAAACAATTTTTAAACTGAATTTAATTGCAATTAAATAATCGTATTTTACAGATTTTTGACAAAAGTTGTATTTATATGCAACTTTGAATGATACGAAATTTCAGTAGTTAATCATATTTTTGTAAAAATAGTATTATTCTTTAATATTTTTCTTTCCTATTCATTCGTACAGAATTTAAAATTGACTGCTGTATCAGCTACTTAATAATTCCTTTTTTTATAATTTACTGGTTTAGTTCTACTAGTAGGCAACATAGCCTAGTATAGCTTTTATTTTCCTCTATTTGATCTTTCAAAAAATATTTAAGATCAAATAATTTTTTACCCAAAAACGACGAAAATATTTGACACTGCGTGATCACATTTAAAACATTTGTGTTTGACAGAAAATAATTGTATTTTCCTAAAATCATATTTGCCAAGTGTGACCGTAGCTTTATACAATATTTACAATGCTGGGCATAACAAAATCAACTGATATTACAGAGGGACATAGCAAACATAATTGAAAAAAACTTTGAACATTTTTTTGTTTAATAGCACTATTCACAAAAATATAAATAAAAAGAAACTACCTATCATTTATTTTTCTAAAAGATATTTTTTTTGCAAAATAACAAAACAAGTCTGAAATATGGCTGGTCGAACCTAAAGCAACTTTAGTAATTCTCTTTCATAGAACTTCAAAATAAAAGTAGTAGTCGTAGCGAAACTTTATTTTAAATGATTGCAGGTCATTGCATCAATAAGTTGCTCAATTTGAGTCTTAGAGTCAAAAT
The DNA here is from genome assembly GCA_023159175.1 of Wohlfahrtia magnifica. Taxonomy (NCBI): domain Eukaryota; kingdom Metazoa; phylum Arthropoda; class Insecta; order Diptera; family Sarcophagidae; genus Wohlfahrtia; species Wohlfahrtia magnifica. The sequence goes on along the minus strand of JAKWBJ010000216.1, from coordinate 312,441 downwards.
AAAGGTTACGCTACGACCACTCTCCACTGTGTCTAAAATTTAGAGACCATGCCTCCTGGATACGATTAAAAATGGTGCGTTTGTTCATCTTAAAACTACATGGCTATCCGAGAACTCATATTTTTGAATTACACACCATTCTTTGACAAATTTCGATGCACGTTTCGGGTTATTATCATTATATTTTCTCCTACCTTTCCCAACACATCTTTACAAATAAATTGATCTCTTTTTTAAGTTATTTGATAAATTAGTCCAACTTCAGCATATGAAAAACAGCATATGGTGTCAAAGAGGTCCTTGGCTCAATACCAGGCGAGTTGACAACAGCGATATCATCTCATAATATTGCTAGCGACTGGTTATGAGTGTCTACGCTATGAAAAACTTCTCTAACAAATGCATCAGCCATTCGGAGCCGGCGTTAAACTGTATGTCCCTTTCAATCTATATAAAATAGAATCAGGTGCAGCTCATTGATAGAAATAAGTCCTCTTTGTTCCATTTGGGATGGTGTGGGAATTATGTATGTATGTAACATAAGATACAATGGACATAACAATAGGAAAATCTCATACATATGTACATATATAAGAGCCTAAAATTAGAATTAATTAATACTAAATACCCCTTTCTTATTTATTATCTTAAGTGTTATTATAGTTACATTTTTAAAATTTTTTCCACTTTTTGTCTCCTTTCGGTCCAAGTCCAAACATTTAAGATAGCCAGAAAGACACTGTGTCCTCCAACAAACACACATTCATATTTGTCTATAAGATACATACTATAATAGATAAATTTGATCCAGTGTGTTTTCTGGAATATCTGCTTTTTGGCTAATCTGGATAGATAAAGATGTTTAATTCGTTGCCGTTCTCCACATATATTTACAAATTTTAATATTGTATGAATTAAAGGAGCACACCCACTTATCTAATTCACCCAGTTACTGTTTGATGATGTGTATTTTTCATGACTTTGTTTGAACCGAATTTGGAAACTTCTACCATTACCGTTCTCAAGATATACAAAAATGAATATTTGTATGGGAGGTACCACGCTGACTTGTCCAATTCCGTCCACTTTTTGACTGCTGATTTGCATTGAGTAAGAATCTTTTTGGGCGGAATTTAAAGTTAGCTGTCTATAGACTTCAAACACGCCAACAAACAAATATACATACAAACACACACACATTTTTATATATAAGATATGACCCTATTCACTATAAACATTTGTATCTATTAATCAATTTTAGAACTGATAAATTTTATTAACCTTTTACAATGCGTCAACATTCTTAAAAATTATTGTAGTTTATAATTGTCCCTAGGTTTCATAAGTGTTTGTACCAATTTAGACTTTTATATAACAGTCTCAGTTTGAATTGTGTTAAAACGTATAGTTATAGTAACTCTTCCGATAAAATTCGAAAAAAATACGTATTTAACAATTTAGAATATTTTCGAATTGGCTATTACATACACATCGTCATATGAAATCCAAAGAGCCGTAAGTTACATTTCAAAAATTTTACAGGAAAAGCTAAAGCAAAAAGCTTTTTAAAATATAATAATAATCCATTCAGGTTTGGCTTAGAATATTGTTAATAAGAACGTTGTTTTTAATTGTAAAAATGTAAATATTCATGACAGCATGTATTTCGGAAAGGTACATCATAATCAATCAAAAAAATCGATTTTGAATTTTTTGTAACTTAGAGGTTTTTGGATTTCATATGACGATATAAATTTATTAGGGAAATCGATTATTCGACTTTTTCAAAAGCCAGTTTTCGAATAATTCGAAAAGCAATTTAAAAAAACCGGTTTTCGGTTAATAATTATTCAAGTGACCAGTTAATCGGTTTTTTTTATTTTATCATCTATATATCATCTATATATATATATATCACGTCGTTCTAAAAATAAGTAGAAGCTGACGGAGAGCTTAAAATTAAAGCGGCAATCAATACTAACAATAATTCTAATAAATCTCACAAAAACCAAAACGGTGTGCGGAGTCCATAAAAAACAAAGTTTATTACACAAAGTACTGAAAGCTGTTTAAGCTTCGAACAGCAGCTACTCAAAGAGCTAATTTCTTTTTTGTTGTTGTATTACTTGGTAGAGAAGGGAATTAAAGGTTTGTTACTATAGTTATAATTTAAGTGCCTAGATAACAAGAATCAAATATCTTACTCTGAATAAATCTATTAGTAATACACGAGTCCTTAATTGCCTAGACAAGAATAGTTGCTTAGGTTCCGAACAGCACTATATGTAAATTCAAGCACAAAGTATTTAGTAATATGTGTGTCACTGTGGTATGTTAAATAAGACACCCACCTTAAAACCCAGAAGTTCAATCGGTTCAATCCCAGGCCACACCACCTGACAATTTTCAACAGCGATATCACCTCACAATATTACTAACGACTGGTTATGTATATTTACGCTGTGAAAAACTTCACTATTAATATATCTGCTGTTTGGAACCGGCGTTTGTGGGTTTGTTGGCTTTCAATGAGTCTAGTTGATCATTCTCCATATATAAAAATCAATATATATTTTTTTACAGAAGATGAGAAAAAGTTGTTGTTGCTAAAGCGTGCATATCTTTTTCGATCTACTTTGGTTTTCACTTTCTTTGTGAGACGTTCAAGGATGTCATATATACAAAAATAACTAAATTTATACAAATAGTTAAACGATGAGCAATTCAATAAAAAATATACAAACGTATACAAATTATACTTATTTAAATTAACTGGTTATTCGTGTTAAGTCCACCGGTTTATTCGGTATTCGAAAAATGAAGATTTTGAAAAAACCGTATTCAAAAAAACCAAAAAAAAAACGGTTAAAATCAGTCGAATAATAACCGTCCGATCTCCCTTATATTTATCAAAGGCAATACAGAATTAAAGTAAGTGACCATTAAATAATCGTTGACCGAATTTACTTATTCATGCCTTAGAAGCTGCTTTAGAAACAAACCATAAATCTAATCAAAAAAATTCCGTTTTTGGAAAATTTATTATTATTATTATTTTTAATAAGATGAAGAAGATCAAAACAGAATGCTTCTAATAAGCATAACAAATTATGGGATAACACTTAAAATGTTTAATACAATATTAAAAAAGTTAATTGGCTCAGAAGGATACACATATGAAAATATTTATTCATACTTTGTATGATAAGAGAGCTCAATAACTTTAGCAATAGATTTCGTCACAGTGGCGTCTAATATAAAGAGACGTCATGGTTCGTACGGCGGCAACAAGATCTGAATTATTATGAAAACATTTATTATACTCATAAACATGGCTAACATGGTGCATACAACAAAATACTTGCAATAAACGCACATTTTGACTGCAAAAAGTCATTAGTTGCGCACATCGACAGTGGTGCTAGACTATCCAGCCAGTTAGTAAATCAGTTATATGTATACGGCCAGACAACACGCCAATAACCTTAAGTAGAACTAATATGAAAAATACTCATCCTTGTTTTATTATTTTATTTTATTTTATTTTTTTTTTTCGTTGTACTCGTATGTCTGGAAATATTGAAACTTTTTATTTTAGTTTTTGGGTGCGACAAATTGGCAGTTTTATTTTTCATTTTTTACATTCGAATTTAAAAGAACTCTGTGTAATAGCACAAAAAGGAAAAAAAGAGCAAAACTATAAATAAGGATAACAGTAATGAAAAGAACACGAAATGGGTGCAGCTATAAGGATTATCCTTTTCTTGCTCTTTTTAAAAAATTATCGAATTAATTAAACCCCATTAACAGTGTGATAAAAGGAACAAACACTAATTTAGGGATAGTTTAAAAAATATAAAAACATATACGTACGTGCATACATACATATGCACATATTTTCAAATGCAAAAATTGTATTCAAGATGTTAACTACTTATCTATTAACTACTTATTTACTAATTTTGCCAGTAAGACGTCCTTGACCTTAAATCAAATTGCAAATTTGTTAATTTATTTTTATTTAATTTCGGCTAATATAGATTGACATTTAACAGCTCTAAGGTATTATAACTGATAATACAACAATGATATATGATTATATATATTTTTACATTTAATTTAATATGTTACGATTGAACAACAAACTATTGTAGTAGTACTGAACTTTGAATTAAACTTTTTGTCTAAAATAATCAGTAGATAGATAAGAAAAAAATAAATTAATTCACTACCAATTAAAGTTGGTGTTAAGTTTTAGACAATTTTATGAAAAAAGTCTATATATCCATTTTTGTACGTTTAAGTTCATTTAATCCGCCAGTACAAGCAAAATAATAAAATGCCATGAATTTGAGTTTTGCTACTTGTTACACAGCTTTGAAAAAGGCATAAAAACAAGCAGGAACAAATTTTGTTACTAATTGTCAACTCCTTTCAAAGATTTTTGCCTTCATGTTGAAAAGAGAATAAAAAATTGTCAGATTTATTAGAAAACCAAATTGTACAAATGAAAAATAATAATTATTTAGCTCTTCAAATTGGAAAAAAGTTTCGAATTACTTACTAAGCAATCCTACAAGTACGAAAAACATGAAATGTAAGCATGCCGGAAGCTAACAGATGTCGACCGTGCTTGTTTTCTGAGAGAGTCACCATGGCTGTTAAGAATTTAATAATTTCCAAACAGGTAAAGGCACCCAAACAGACTACAGCAGCCATAAATAAGCCAGTACGAGAATCGCCAGCTTAGAGAGCTCTTCATTAAAGTGGCCTTATATCACCTGTAAAGAAGCAAAAGCCATCGTTCTCAGAAAATAATTTGAAGGGTCATTCTTAATTTCGCAAGGAACACAAAAATTGGAGTGTTGATGAGTGGAAACGGTTATTTGATTCAATGAAACCAAAATCAAAAAATCTAAGTTGTCTAAAACTTAGTACTTGTTATTATTTCTTAATCCTTTACTGATTATTTTAAACCAAAAGTCGAATTACTTTTCGTAATCTCTCTGGATTTTACTGCGCTTTTAATTCAAATTTCATTGATCATTCATACAATTCGATTCGCCACTGTACATACTATGTATGTTCGTACATAAATAACTGGAAGTGTATAAGAAGACAGAGAAATGTTATTTTTATTAATATGTATCGGGTGATTTTTTAAGAGCTTTTGGATGTGATTAAAAAAAAACACACACATAAAATTTAGAGAAATTTATGAAATCTATTTGAGTCGATTGAACGCTCTATATAATTCAATGTTTATAGATGATTTCATTTATGTATATGTTGACCGCGGCTACGCCTTAAAAGGTTCATACACTGGGTCAAATTTTGGCATACTCTCTTTAATATATCGGCCGTTATCTAATGAATAAATTCTTCAATATTAACTTCCAGTGTGTCAACCGTTACGGACTTTTCCCGTCTTAACATAGCCCCACAAAAAATAATATAAAGGCGTTAAGTCGCACGATCAAGGCGAACAATTGACCGACCCCAAATGTGAAAGAAACTATTCCTCGAACTCGCCTTTCAATTGGGCCGTTTTTTCGCGTGCTGTGAGGTAAGTGCCACCATTTTGAACAGAATAAAGTTATAATCATCGCACTGTAGCGCTCGAAATTCTCAGTAACGTTCCTGCCTTCGTCGTCTTTGAAAATGTACGGTCCAATTATGCCATAATCCACACGAAACAGAGCATTTTCGGCATGCCTTTGCAGTTCTTGCAATGCTTCTGTCTGCTTTTCACACCAAACACGGCAATTTTGCTTGTTCACCTATCCATTCAACCAAAAATGTACCTCGTTGCTGAACACAATTTTCCGATAAAGAAGTTCTTCACCGAGCATGAATTTTGATAATAAAATTCAATAATCTGCAAACGTTGTTCGTTTGTAAGTCGATTCTTGGTTAAATTATAGACCAAACTGAACATGTTTGACAGTAACATGTTACACGAAAAGAACTGAGCTGCTAACAACAGTGTTGCCAAAAAACAAATAGCTGAAAAATCAGCCGATATATTATTTGATTTCACATCAAGATAAAGTTTCCGATAATCCGCTATATTTTGAACTATTAATTGCTTTTCTTCTTCATTCACTAATTGCTTTTCTTCTTCATTAAATTAAAACCTTCCATTAGCTTAACTGCTCGTTCTGCTGAATCATTTACAACTTTCATATTTTTAAGGATATTAAGTCAACGTTAATCAATGATCCCAAGTTTGGAATCTTTGTTCAACAAGTCTAGTGGAGTACTCAATCCTTGAAAAAAGTGATGTGATTTTTGCGATATGATATATTCAATATTCTTGTTAAAAAATTGGCTAATAGAATAAAGAGTTACGACCAATTTTTTTAACTCTAATTTAGTAGAATTATCCAGAGCTTGCACCATAAGCTTGTTCGACTCATATGATACCTTTCGATCAAAGAAGGTCAACGCTGCTGTTTTTGGAGTGAAATACCACATATCATTACTTAATTTGCTCAGTGACGCATGACTTATCTTGTCATCAATACTCTAATAATCATGCAAAACTTTAAGCAATTTAAGTCCTGTATAGGGTCTTCTGCTCTAACTGGTGTCTGTATCCTTTTTCGACGTGCGCCCTTACAACAGATATGCAAATATCGCTAAAATTGCTTAATTTCAGTTGTATCATTTAAAATTCTTTTCAAAATAAATACAACTTAAGGCAATAAATAGCTTTCGACATCCAACGAACATGAAGAATTGCTTCAGGTTTTTTAAGGTAAACAGCGAAACTGTACCATCAAAAAAAACTATCCTCAATTGCAGAAGTTCTTCATAATCATCACGTGGTTGTTTTACTTCAATACCTTGAGATGGTAATTTAACAATCTCAGATACACTACCAATTGCATGGCTCACTTTCTGATTTTTAAATCCAGTTATAAAGTTAATTTTGTCAATTTTATTCTAAGCGTCTCCAAATCTGCTTAGTAATTGAAGAGTAGATCTTGATGATTTTTAGATTTTTCATCGAAAACACTTCTTAAAATAATTTCATAGATGTAGTGACGACATGGTAAATGTAAAAAAGCTTTATATAAAACTCATTAATTTTAAAATATCAATGCCTCTAAACTTTTACCAGGATATTTGTACATTACGGCGGGTTGATTATTTGGACACAAAAATATCTATTATTAAGTTTTATTAAAAAAAATAAATAATCTTCTTCATGTAAAGTGCCAAAAATGGTGGTTTTTTGAAATTTTTTTATGTGGAATACGATTTCTTTGTCACTTGGGCGATTTTTAAATCGACCAGCCCTAATGTATTGACATACATATAAACCCTTAAATTGCTTCCGCAATATTTAAAATCTTATTACACATAAGTTTTTATAATCAAAATATTTGTATCAAATCATGGCAATAACAGTAAACTTAATAAAAGTATAGCAAAAAAGTTACAGTTTGTAAAGAAAATCTTTTTACATAGTGAAAAATTATTCTGTTTAACTTTTATCATTAAAAAACGCATTTTCTGATTTATTTATTTTTTAAATATTTTTTTATTAATTCAAAATGATCTGATTATTAACTAACAAATAACGATAAAAAAAAACATGAAAATAAAAAATTGGATAAAAAGTAAAATTATGATCAAAATTTTGTTGTCAAGATAATGTTTTGACAATATATATATATATATATATATATATATATATATATATATATATATATATATATATATATATATATGTTTTTATTTATTTTATTTTGTTTTTTAAATCTGGTATAAATCTGGCTGTCCAAATATTTTATTTATTTTTTTTTCTTTTATTAGTCAAGTAACTATTGAAACTTTGAAATTAAAGTTTTTATTTTTATTATCAAATAGATGCTGAATATACGAGAAAAGTGGAAAAAAATTTATTATTATCCACAAGAACACTTTCTGGTGAGTCCATAGATAAATGTTGCGTGACAGTTTCCCACGAAACAGAAAGGCAAGTGTTGACAAAGAACGACTGTTATATATAGAGTAGCGCTAAAAAACCATTGCTTAGAATTCAATACAAAGAAAGGCGAGTGTCTTTTGCTCCATTGTTTATTTCCAAGCCTGACTACTACTGAGATCAAATTATATTTTCTGACGAGACCATAAAAGTGTTTCTTTATAATGACGGCATAATGAAGAGTGGGAGAAACCTTTAAAAGCGTTGGAAAGTCGAAACAACTCAAACTGTAAAATATGGAGAACTTTCGGTAATGGTTTGTTGGTGCATATCTACTGAGGGATAAGAGAAATTTTTTTCATTGAAAACAATATTGATGCGTGACATTTAACTAACAGTGCTAAAAAAATTAGGTTTTATACTAATAGAAAGCCGAAATTCAAGTTCTATTAGGATAATAACCCATAACAATAGGCTCTTTTCTTAAGAACTTTGTTTCTTTATAACTGTCGCAAAGTACTGGATACTTTTGCTCCGAGTCCAGATTTACTCAGTTGAAAATTTACAGATTTATCTTAAAAGAAGTACTGTCAAGAGGCGTCTCAAAAACCAATGTGAAACAGGGGCTGTATTTGCGGAAGAATAGGAAAAAATTGGCACTGAATGTGTGAAAAAATTTATTTCTTCCCTGAAAAGGCGTCTCTAAGCAACTCAATCTTTTCATCCCATTTATTAATATTGTGCTAGTATGTGAAAACATTTACTTGACAACAAAATTTAGAGGTTTTTTGTTTTTTTTATATTATTTTTGAAATTTATTATTTTTTCTCTTTTTTGCTGTTATTTGCTAGTTAATATCTAGATGAAGTTGAATTAATACAAATATTTTAAGAAATAAAACAAAAAAAACTTTTCTTTTCAATGATAAAATTCAAATCAATTCCTTTTTCACTATGTAAAAAGATTTTCTTGACAAACTGTATATCACTATAGTATTCTAAAGCAAATAAAAAAATGTATTTTTTTGATTATTTCACTAATATGGGTCACGATGAGAGGCGATGAACCACGCCTATAATTTATACAAAACATATTTTTACAAAAAAACACAGATTTTAGGGGGTTGTTACGGTCTCTAACTGGAAAACAAATATCTTCCATACATCTAAAGACCACCATAATGCACGTACATACATACATACTTATATCACACATTTTTGAAACAATTTTTTTTAAGGTTTAGTGAAATAATTATTTAAAATACAATTTTTAAGAAGTCAGTGTCATTAGGCATTTATTAAATTGCAGGCTAGTAACATAATTCTTTTTTTTTCAAAACACAATATCACATATTTGTTGTTGTTGTTGTTAATGTTGTTTTCTTTGATCATTTGAAAAAAAAACAAAATTAAAAAATAATTCTGATCTTGAAATTAAAAATAAAAATAAAGTCTAGCGACATATAAATACACATGTGGATCGGAAAGTATCGCCCACACGATTATTAATGCGCCCACAAGCTATTAAAGATCATATGTACGAAAGAGTTTGTTTGTTTTTAGTTGTTTGTTTGTGTGCGAGTGTTTGTTTTAGATACTTTAATATTTTATATCACACTTAAAAAAGATTTATAAATACACACATTATTAGATACTTTCATACTCTAACTACATATAGAAATGTCTAGCCAAAGTGATGATGATGATAATGATGATGATGGTGTGAAATAATATGTACACGATACAATATATTTATTAAGCATAGATTTGTGTCTCTCATGTGTGTAAAATAAAAAACTTATTAAAAAAAAAATGAAAAATCAAATCGATATTTTCAAAAATTCTAATATCTGGCATTTAAATTGACCAAAATTATTTGAATATAATAAACCTACGCCAACCGATGATTGAGTGACATACGATTTACAGTAATGAAAAAAGCTTTTACTACGCGTTCAAAAACACATTTCTTTAAATATGACTTTTGCTTGAAGGGAGTGCTGGATGATTATAAAATTATTTACTCATCGAGCCGATGAAGATGAACAAATCTATACATAATCATGTGAAAAATAATACGGACACATTACAATTTTGCATAAAGACTTACGAGAAATATAACCTATAAATGAGAAACGGTACAATTTTTTTTGTCAAATAACGGTTCTATACGTCATTGATACTCCAGCAGACAATTCATAAGATTTTTTTGATAAATATCTAAATGTAAAAACAGAGTTGGATTCTTAGCTATTTTGATATAAGTGTCCATGTTATTTTTTACATCACTATACATATAAGAAAATAAGTTGTCATATGATCGTGATTTAATAAATCGAGAACCACTTAACCGATTTGGAAACCAGTACATGCGCTGGAAAATTATACTCTCAAACGTGTTAGAGTTTGGCCCGGGACGGGCACTTGAATTTTCGTTTGGCTGGCGTCGGTCCGTGGAACCGACTGTATTAAAGTTTAAAAAAATTTAGTCTCAATGAAATGTGATCAAATATAATTAAAAAACACTCATAGAAGTAAAAGGTCCGCCATCTAACGTTTTTTTTTTCAACTAGTGCTTATTTCGTGAATGGTAACACTTAGCTCATGTCTGATTTGACAGATAATTAGTTTTATCCTTCCGCTGAACGAATATGGTTGTGTATACGCTTGAACAACGCTAGGAAATATTGCGACATTACTCTGAAAATCATGGTTATGTTGCAGAATCAAAAATCATCTTTTCAGATGAAGCTCATTTTGATCTTGGCGGGTATGTAAACAAGCAAAATTGTCGCATTTGGGGCACAGAAAACCCGCACGCATTGAAAAGCCGATACACCCAAGACGAGTAATTTTTTGGTGCGGATTTTGGTCCAGAGGCATAATTGGTCCATTTTTCTTCGAAAATGAGCAAGGAGTAGCCGTTACAGTCAATGGCGATCGTTATCGGGCCATGTTGAACGAATTTTTGTTCACAAAAATTGAAGAGGAGGATTTTAGCAACATTTGGTTTCAACAGGACGGCGCTACGTACTACACAGCCGAAGCTACACTAGATGTTTTGCGCCCTGGTTTTGAAGATCGCATTATCAGCCGCAGAGCTGATGTCGTTTGGCCACCTCGGAGCTGCGATTTGACACCGTTGGACTATTATTTGTGGGGTGCCGTCAAAGATAAGTGTTACGCCAACAAACCAGAGACAATTGACGATTTAAAGGACAATATTCGTGACGCCATTGGTGAAATACAGCTGCACACAATCGATAATGTGCTTGATTTGAACCGATCGTGTAGGCTACTGCATGTCCAGCCGAGGCAGCCATTTGAATGAAATTATTTTCCATTGTTAACCGGAAGGATTGTTCTTTCAAATAAAAAAAGAAATTTGAGAAAATATTCAGTAGTTTTTCTTTATAGCAGTTTCAAAAAAAAAAAAAATTATTTGGCGGACCCTATATATAAATTTGATCTAAATATCTAGGTTCGTAGTCAATAAAAATCATCGGTCAAAAAGTTGGCAGAAGTTGATAAGTGAGCATGATATCTTCAATACAAAGTAAGTATTAATTTTTCTATATCTTGATAACGATTAAGTCTAAGTATGGGCAGAATTGGAAAAGTGGTAATGGTACCTACTAGGAAGATCGATTATTCGAATTTTTTTCAAAAACCGGTTTTCCAATAATTCGAAAAGTAGAACTTGTTAAAAAACTTGTTGCTAATATTATTCAAATAACCGGTTAACCGGTCCATTTATTTAAATAAAATTGTTCTTAAAATAATAATAAAATTATTATTAAAAATAAGCAGAAGCTAACGGAGAGCTTAAATTTAGAATGGCAATCAATACTAACAATAATTCTAACAAATCTGATAAAAACTATGCCAAAACGATGTGTGGAGGCCATTAAAAACAAATTTTATTACACAAAGTACTGAAAGTTGCTTAAGTTTCGAACAGCTACCCAAGGAGCTAATTTCGTTTTTGTTGTATTACTTGGCACAGAAGGAAATTAAAGCTTTGTTATTATAGTTATAATTTAAGTGCCTATGATAACAAAAATTAAATGTTCTACTTTGAATAAATCTATTAATAATATACGAATTATTATTTGCCTTGACAAGAAAATTAGCTTAGTTTTAGAGCAGCACTGTATGTATATTTATGCACCACCTATTTAATAGTGTGTATGTCACTGTGGTATGTTGATTAAGACCTCACCTGCCAACCAAGAAGTCGTCGGTCTAGTCCCACGCCACACCGTCTGACAATTTTCAACAGCGATATCACCTCACAACATTAACAGCGACTGGTTGTGTGTATTTACACTGTGAAAAATTTCATTAACTAATATATCTAATATTCGAAACCGGCGTTTGTGGGTTTGCTGACTTTCAATAAGTCTAGTTGATCATTATTCATATATAAAAATCAATATTTATTTCCAGAATTTGATAAAAGGTTATTGGTGCTCAAGAGGGCATAGCTTTTTCGATCTACCTTGGTTTTCATATTCTCTGTGAGACCTCCGAGGTTGTCATATATACAAAAATAATTAAATTTATACAAACAGTTAAACGATGAGCATATTTTCAATAAAAAATATACAAACGTATACATATTATACTTATTTAAATTAACCGCTTATTCGTGTTAAATCAACTGGGTTATTCGGTATTCGAAAAATGAAGATTTTGAAATAACCGTATTCGACAAAACCAAAAAAACTGGTTAAAACCGGTCGAATAATAACCGTCAGATCTCCCTAGTACCTACCATATAAAGTAAATATTGATTTTCGTGTATCTTGAGAATGGTTAGATGGGAAGTTCTGAATTGTGCTTAATTGACTTGGATTTAAATAAATATGGCATTATGACAATAGTAATAGTTAAAGCTTATCTACAACACAAAGGCTCACAGCAACATGGGAGGGGTTACTTACTTTTCCTTCAATGTGACCACACCTTTGTACATTAATCATGCTTAAACGACTGAACTGATTTTGTTGAACAGAGATAGATCCATTTAACGAAAGGGCAACAGGCTAAGCTGTACTTCAAAATTGAACTTGAGTGAGGCTAAAATCGGGAGAAAACGAGTAACTTCTTTTTCAAAAATGATATGAACCTATTTTTTTTAAGGAAAGGTTTTGTTTGTTAACATTCATCATTCACTAAAACATGCTGTAAAAAATACATTTCAAATTCTGCACATTGTGTGGCTACTAAGAAGTAAAAAAATAATTTTTGTTTTATAGTCCATTCCAACAAAACAATGAATGAGAGTCTTCAAACTTCTCAAATGCTATTTTATTTTTAGAATTCAAATTCAGTTAGAAAATTGATTCCACAGGAAGTGTGGGTATGATATCTCCCATAGAAAATTATATTTATTTCGGATCAGATGGACACCTCAAACGTCGTCTTAGCATTTTCTTGATGAAGACAAATGGGTGACACAAAAACGGATAGGATCGAGGCAAAGGGAAAAAAGAAGACACAGTAAAACCTCTAATATCAACTTTGTCACAATCGTGCCTTATTTGAACCAGTTATTTATATATGTAAATACAAACCAAATAAAATACTTACACTTTATAACAATTTTAACTAAAATTGCGTCTGTATGAGACTTCCATTTTAATCGCGAGATAAGGTGTAAATGCTCTTTCAAGTTTTTCAGATGTGTGTTCAAGTATTTTTTAATTTTTGATTTCATTATTCTCTGTAAGGGTAACTCCGAAAGGAATTAGTTACTGATTTTGTCGATACTTATTATTACTATTATTTTTTATCATGGTCGGAGAGGCCCAACTGGCCATGGCACTGCAAACAAAAAAGATCTATTGTGCCAGATACTTACGGTCTGTACCACTAATACATTAACCACAATGGGTGATCATCGCCCTGAAGAATGCCCATTTAAACCTTTATCGGGTCAATATCTATGGACGGCTGGCCGGACCGAGCGGCCGGAACAGTCTCCAGAAGAATAGTAGTAGTCGGCGAACCTGTTCAGGCCTAATAAAGGGCACCATAAACGTCCACCTCCGAATGTTTGCAAACGCAACACATTCACAACAACACATTCCTCCTCCCTGCAGAGGCGGCACATTGTGTCAGGTACCAAATTAAACTCGAGGTGGTGGTATTTAAGATAGTAGTGACCCGTCAGGAAGCCAATATGCTTCCTCATAGTTGTACTGTCCAGTTCAGAAGATTATGCACAAAATGACAACCGGAGTTCATGTTCCCACTCATCATTGTCGATAGTCAAGGTGCGATTACATTGAGGTAAATAGCAGAGTGCGTTATCCAATAGATAAAAATGAAGAAACCACTCAACACAGATTTTACTAAAAATATATATTTTTTGAAAGGTAATATAGGCTGAATATAACGCGGAACAACTTTATTTCGGTTATTGCTCTGTATTGTCCCAAAGAGCGCTAAACTTACGTATATATTATGTTAAGATCGGGATTGTAGGTGCTTCAGAAAAATAGATGTAAAAAACTATTTGTTTAAGCAATTTTTATATCTTTAGTTTTTTAAATAATCTACAATATTAAAAACAGAACCGAAAAAAATAGTTTTAAATTTTGTTTATTGTTTTTATTATTTTTTTCCTTCTTTGGAAAACGTACTTATTTCAATAAAAAGTTTAAATTTACCAAACTTTTAAGGAGTATCAAGAAAGGGTTTATAAAAGTAGCTATTTTTTATTTTCGTTTTTTAAACTATACAAAAAGCGTATGTATGGAAGCATGAAGGATGAATTTCACCCATATTTCGACTGATGTATTAACCTAATTCAGAACCTTCCACTATTATCGTTCTAAAGATATACAAAAATCAATATTTACTTTGCATGGGAGGTGCTACTCCGACTTATCCAATTCGGCCAAATTTTTGACTGATGATTTATATTGACCACAAAGTAATTTGTTCCAAATTTAGAGACTCTTACAATTACCGTTTTAAAGATATAGACATATAGATACAAATTTTATATGGGTGTGACACCGCCCAGTTGAACAATAGTGAAGCCAGACACCAAACGAAAGCTTTCTACATATGGTTTTTACGAGTATATACGCAGCCTTCAAAATATTATCTAACTCACACAAAGTTTAAATGTTGTAACAAATTTCGTTTTCAAGTAAAGCTCATGCAATACAAATGGGTTCACTCTAACGTCAATAACTCTCGAACCAATGGACCTATAAAAACTGCATATGTGTACATAAAAACCTTGGTATTGACTTCACCTTTCGTTTAATGGCTTACAAAATAAAATCGGCGCCTTTTTGGAGAACATCAATTACATCACTCTTTATAGTCATCTTCTATATATAAAAGATGAACTAGAGTAACACTTACCGCGTTACTGAAAGCATTTGTGTTGTATACGGTGTTGCCGTTTTGGTTATTTCTAACCAAAATTGGTTATTTTTTCTTCGATGTGTAGATGTGGACATTTTTTTTAGTTTTGGTTACTTTTTTTCACGAAATAAAACATAAACATAAATAAATAAAATATAAATGATTTCTTTAAATGTTTATTAATCAGCTTCTAATTGGGTATATAATTTAAACAAGCGGGACTTTTGTTTAGGGTTTAGTTGATGATCATTGGTGGTACAAAGTAAATTTAAGCAAAATATTGATTAGCGTTAGCTATGACCTCTTTCATCTTTTTTAATCATGAATTTCGCACTAAAAGACTGCTAATTTTTTGAGGTCAAATTAAGCCAATTTCGTATATTCAGCTTTAAAGTAAAGTATATTCCGATCGAAACAACCGTCAGTGAAACGGATAAGGTATGGACTGTAAAGCGTGAGAGACAAGACTTTCGAACCACTTATTAGTAGTTTTAACTGGTTTCTTGTATAGTCGAATATTTCGATCATTTTTTTGCCAAAGCTAGCACTTTGGGTTGTCATAATGGAAAAATTTTTCAGCACCAGGAATAGTTGGATGCCGCAATAATTTTTTTGTGTATTAAAATTTTGGTTATTTTTGGTTATTTTTAATTGAAATTTGATTACACAAAAATGCCATGTTGTGGCGAAACTGGTTGTATACCTATAAAATGTATTCCTTATAAAAAAAATAAATAAAGAAATGCATTGAAATAAATGATTTTTATAGACTATCAAGTCATATCGACCAAGTACAGAAATTGCTATCCTAACGTTTCTTTAGATATATAAAAGTCAATATTTACTTCGTATTGGGGGTGCCACACTCACTTATTCAATTTTGCCCATATTTTATCTGATGATGTGTATTGTCTACCAAGCTATTGAGACCAAATTCAGAAACCTTCACTATTACTTATCCCTAGATATACAAAAATCAATATTTACTTTGTATGGGAGGTGCCACTCCAACTTATCTAATTCCACCCACTGACTGTTGATTTATATTGACCGCAATGTTATTTGGGCCAAATTTTAAAACTTTTTCTATTACAATTTTAAAGATATAGTCATACTAATAAAAATTGAATATTGGCTAGTTGAACCAAAAGCATCAGTAAAGGTACACCTTTCCAACGCATGTATTGGTTTTTAAATCGATTTGGTGCTTCTTGAGTTATAAAATGACGAACATAGAATTAAATGTTATTTTGCTATTTTTGGGATAATTCTTCTGGAGCAGCTAAAACCCAAACTCCGACCGTAAAAAAAAATTTCAAAAACTTTCCCGTGGATATACCTAATCATTTTCAAAATTTTTACGGTGATTGGATATATGGTTTTTGAATCTATCGAGTACAGACAGACAGACAGACATACATTCATTTTTATATACATACATATGTATATATAGACTAATTCAGAAATACTTAAGATTATTTTTCATATTCAAAATTTGCAGTACAGCATCGAAGTTCAGCAGATTAATATAAAAAAAAGAGTTAAATCTCTTTTTGTTACAAAATCCACAAAACTCACGCATTAAAAACTTGTTATTTGGAAGATTTTTATTAATATCAGTAACTAACACATCTCTGTAATACAGAAAAACTTTTTTTTATTAAAAAATTAAAATATGAAAGTGTCTGATGGCAGGTATTATTTTTTTTTTTTTGGTTTAAATATATATAGGCAGTGGGCGTGTCCTCTGTCCTATTTTGTTAAAATTGCCCATATATCTATATTTAGCCGTAATAAATCTCAGCACGATATATCATTTACATATCTTCTATTTTTGTACATTCGCTTAATGGGAACGGCACACTGTACGAAGTAAGCCTGAGTAAAATTTATTTTTACCATTTTTGGCCAAACATAATAAAACAGTTTTTGTGTTTTTTCTTCTTAATCAAAAACAAAATTAATATAAGTTCGAGTTTCATTTCTAATTAAATACTTGATGTGCAAACATAATTGAAAAATGGCTTTAATAAGATAATCAGTGTTGAAAAATTTTTGTTGCCAACTGTCGTTTTTTATAACTGTTCTATGTAAATTTAAAAACAAGAATAAATTAATTAGCAATAGCAATAACAATAATTAACACGTTGTACATGAAATTCTGTCAATAATATTGTAAATATGTAGTCACCCTCGCATGTATTTTGTGTTCCCTAAGTACAACTATCTGACCGAAACGAAACAAAAAATTTAGTTACACATCAAAAATAATTAAATTTTTGAACACCCTGTATATATGGAGCTTAAATATGTACTCAAAGTTATGTATATATATTATATTCATGAAAAACTTTAGAATTTATTATATATTTTCATTAGAGAAAAATTAACATTCAAATTTACCCTTTCTGTCCGCATATAATAACCTAAGCTAATAAATATCCTTCAACATATTTTGCCAGCTATAAATATGTTTATATAGTTACTTATTTATTTATGGTTTGTAAAATCTCCATTAAGAGCAAATGAATAATACTGAGGGCATGCATGCATGAATGAATGAATGAATGAATGACGAAATGTGTAACTAAATTAAAACCACACACATTGCAGTCAAGTTGATCGGTGCTAATTATGTTACAGAGTTAATAAAACACTTTATGGCTAAAAATAATAAATAGTTTTGCAATTTTAAACAAACAAAAAAAAAAAAATAATAATAAAATAATAATAATTTGATTAAAACAGAAACAGCCACAATAACATCAGTACTCTTATTATATTTGTTGATGTTAAAATGAAAATTAAAAAAGCAGAACATTGCGTTATGAACCCATTAAGAGAGTTCATAAGCGAAACTGAATATAATAAATTGTTTACAAAATATGACTCAATAATAAACAAATCAAAGATTTAGTCTTTTTAATACGGTATGTATAATAAACGAATTTGGTGCACCCTTTAATACAACTCCGATTAGGGAAAAATATTTAAAACTAATGTGTGATCACACTTGATATTTTTATTATATTTCTTGTATTTACAGGGCAATTTTTATATCCAACCTATCAGTCTATCTATATCGAAAAGTAATGAATCGAATTAACGAGTGGGCATTCTACCATCCTACCAGCGCGTGATCGTGGGTTTGATTCGCATTAAAGTCTAGTCTGTTACACAACAACAAGCATAAGTTCTATGTAGGGCAGATTTAGGCAAAGTTGTACTCTTCTCCTATATTTTCACACTATTACTATACTTTTACTATTTTTTACAAAATGTACTCTAAAAGTAGGAAAGAAATTTCAAAAGCACTCTTTTGACACAAATATGTAATGATTAATTTATTTAATTCGATGTAAAATTTATTTAATGCTATTTGTTCCCTTGTCCACAATGGAATATTAATCGATTGTAAAGTTTTGCTGGATTCTGATATTGACCTTTTTTAGCATTTATACTCTTTGTTTTTGTTTTGAATGTATTCGTTTTACCTCTCTAGAATCTGGCATCCCTAGGTCTATGTCTCTTGTAATTATACTATATTGTAATCCTATATGTAAAACCAACAGACCATTTCACAAGCAAAATGTAAATGAATTGTAGAATAAGAATAAGATATTTTCTACAACTTTTTATAAACACACCTATTATAAGCTTATATGAATACAAAAAGTGAACAGTTTTGAAATACTATTTAAAAAATGCTTCTCATGACAATACCTTTTACAATAATGGAATTGGGCAAGTGCGCGTGGTATCTCTAATATGAAGTAAATAGTGATTTTAGTATACCTTGACAACGGTTACAGCTAAAATTTCAGAATTTGGTTGTGAACAATACCAATCGTCAGCCAGTAACTGGGTGAACTTGATAAGTGGGTGTGCGCCTTCCATTCATACTAAATATTGAATGTTATATATGTGGAGAACGGCAATAATTAAAGCAACGTTACCGATTCACAATAGCCAAAAAGCGGGTATTGCAGAAAGCACGCTGGATAAAAGCGATCTATATACGTATCTTATATACAAACATTAATTTCATCTCAAATGTTTAGGTTTGAACCGGAAGGTGACAGAAGGTGGAGAAAAGGTTAAAAAAGTAACTAGAATAGCATTTAAGATAATAATTAAGATGGGAGTAGCGAAGTACGCCGGGTTTTAGCTGGCTTAAAATAAATAAATAAATTTTGAAACTTTATTTAATGACATAAGTTGAAATTTTCTTGTAGAAGTCGTATGTTCATAATTGAAATGAATAAAGGAATAGCTTTTCATAGTTAATGTAGACAAAATATTTTCCATCTCTGACCTCCAACCACTCAAAAAGTATCTTCAGGCTTAGTCTGCCTCATTTTAAGGTACTTAAGTAAACTTCTATTAGCACAAGTTGGCGTTTGTTTTTTAATATATTTGTTGTAAAACCATTAAAACAGTTAAAAAATCTTACTAAATCATATTGTAGTTTAAATATACAGTGGCGAGCAGAATTCGATACATACCAATGAAGTTTGTATTAAGAGCGTAATTAAAAACACAAAAAGTAAAGGAAATATAGTTTGATTATTTATATAAAATAATCGAAATAAGAAAATCTAACATAAGGAAATTCATTAATAATGATAATAATAATAATTATGAAAAAGTCGATGTATCCACTTTTGCACGTTTACAATGACCTACAGTTCCACAATTTTCTACCCAGCAATGCCACAATTACTAATAGAAAAAACAAAAACACGCCAGCAGCAATAAAAGGCCGAACGAGCTTGTTTTTGGAGAGAGAGATGCCGGGGCTATGAAACATTTATTATTTACCAAGCAGGTAAAATTGCTCAAACGGGCTGCTGCAATCGTAGAGCTCCTGGGAAAATTGGCCTTATATTAACTGTAAAGAAAAAAATTTAATGACTGGACAAAAGTGTTATTTAGTCAAACAAAAACAACTTAAATTAACCAGTTCCAGATCAATAGCAAAAAATTGAATGGCCCTTATGTATGCCTTAAAAACGCACCGGGTAAAAGAAACAATGAAACATGAAGGTGGATAGTTGATGGTGTGGGCCTGTTTCACTTGTTAGCATATCAGTTCATTAAGTAGTACAAATAAACGGTATTATCAAAAAAGAGGATTTTCTGCATATGTTAAAGTTCAATACTACTGACCTTGTAGGAGAAAGTGTCTTCACAAAAGAGTAAGTGATATGCATTTCAATAAGATATGAATCAGACGCCTGCATCAACAATTGTAAGGTATTGACTCACGCTGAAGGATTTTTAAACAATGCAATAGTCATCGCACAGCTCGGGCGTAAACACGATTAAAAATTTGTTAGCTTTGTTAAAGAAACAACATCTTGCTCAATTAACTCTGGCAAGGATGACAAACAACAGATGAATGATCAGGAGAAAACGCCACCTACTGGAAAAAATTACGATACTAAGTAAGGATCACCACAACATTAGCTTGGCAAAGATCTTCGCTACTGATCTTGAAAATCAACAGATTACTGAAACTAAAACAAAGCAATGGATGCTTTGTGGAAAGCCAATATGCTTCCTAGAGGCGTGATATAGAAAAAATGATGACACATATTTAAAGCTTTATAAAAACGAAAGGTCTTTGGGCAAAATATTGGAAATTGACTTTCATTGCGCCTTTAATGCAAACTTAATTGCTATGTATCCAATTCTGCTAGCCACTGTATATACTACTTATTTGTTATTAATCTATCTTCTTGTTTACATACTATTTAACAAGATCCTTTTTAATTTTATATGTGTATTTACTGGATAAAAACCAACTTTAAAAAAAAAGTTTTATAAAAAGTCAAAATTATGAAATATTTCGTGAGTTTATTTAAATATTAAACCAATTATAAGTATAAGAGGTCGTTCAAATAATAATAAATATAGTTTTTGATGTATTTGTGTCGTTTTACATGTAAAAATATCAGCTGTGAATATTACTTTTAACAAATTGCCAATTACTTCTACTTAAGCCCATCAGTAAAATATTGCGTCTTTTTTGTGTTACAAGCAATTGATTTAAACTAATCAAAGCAATTATATAGTTTCGTAGTTAAATGTGTTGAGTTGCATAGAAATATTCAAATTAAACAGAAAAAAATCGTTGCCACACTTACCACATATGATGCATTGCCGACGACTATCAGCAGCCACCACCACCAGCCGATACGATACCACTGCCACCAGCAATAACAATAACAGCAATAGCAACACTAACACGAAAAGAGCAGTTCTTTTCGAGCTGATTACTTTGAATATTTTGTTTATTTTTAATGATTATGATTTTAGTGATGTGGATGGGGATCGTTTAACGTTGGAGTGCGTACGGAAAGTATTATCCGAGAAATATTTAGAGAATGAAATAAAACAAATTTTATTGTGTGCTCTGTATCGATCGTTGTAAATATTTGTAAACAAATCGTTAAATGGAAACATTTTCAATTTCTTTAAAAACTACTTTTTTATCTTCAATTATTTTGATTTTGTTCTGGTTCGATTTGTTATTCAAGTTTTATTATACGCCTATCTTGTTATTAGCGCGTAGAGGAATAGAAAAATTTGAGCATAAAAAATTAAAAATGCATTAAAAAATTTTCTAATCACACACTTGATCACAAAAACAAAAATAAAATCAAAAGACGTCGTGCTCGACCAAATAATATTCTCTATCATAATGTATTTTTTGAAATATCAATTATGAACTGAACTTGTTACAATAATAAAACGTGGCAAGTCGAATAATTACTAAGTTTGAACAATTTTTCCGGAAGATGAGAAGCCAGTATCTACTTATTATAGGAAGAATTTTTATAAATTTTTGTTCTACAAACTTTATTTCTTTATTTTCACTTGTGAGTCGATCACATTCAGTTTTAATTTACCATAATAAGATTTGATATAACTTTATAACTTTATAACTTTTTATTATTTTAAAAATAATGGCCCATATTCATAGTCAAAAACAAAGTATACTTTAAGTGAACAAAAGTCGACTCTTAGCAAAAGTCGACTCTAACTTTTGCATAGACAACTTAATAAAAAATCTGTGAAAAATATTTCGAAAGAAGAAATTTTGCTATTATTGATTATTGTGAAAGGGCTTTCGATGGCAGGAAGCCCATAATAGGTAAAAGTAAGGTTTAAACCTTTATGCTTCACTTATTCTTTTTCACTATTTTTTTTTCTTTTCTATCATAAAAATATCATTAGCTCTGCTTTCCACACATCAACAGGGATGCGTATTATCCCAGCTTCTACAGAATATAGATTTTCATTTTATTGCTTGCAATGATAAAATCGTTAGAAGAGGCATCAAATGGGAGCATAACCGACCCTAGGAGCATCGGAGTTTGGCGATAATATTTGCCTTTTAGCACTCAGCCGTCGTTACATGTTTGCTAAATCTTAATCTCTGAAAATAAACTTGCACAGACGGGTCTAAGGCTCACCAAAAGGCTCAAAATATGCAATATATTGAATATGCAATATATTTTGTTATTATTTCTACCTTGTCAGCATTCTAACAAGGACTGGTAGCTGCAGCGACGTTATAATGCTTTGGATGCCCAAAGCCAGTCAATCTTTCTGTGTTCTATGATCTGTGTAAACTGACTGCTATCTTGAAATGGACTAAGGCATAAAATATTTCTTACTGATGCGTAAAATCAGCCCTTTTGTATGGATGTAAGTTCTGGAATATAACAATAATAAATATAGTCTCGTATAACGGTAATACCAAAGCCAATGATATTTTGCTCAAATATTTGAACTATAAAATATGATATACATACGCTTACTGGCACAGTTGCCATATATGACGATTTATTATCAATTTAACAGTATTGGTCACGAAAAAAATTCAGACAAGTAACTGATGTTAGAAATATTACCTTATCCATTTTGTGTTTGAAACACTTTTAGGAGATAGTTATACTTTAAAATACAATTTGATGCAATTTTAATAAAACAAAAACACAAATTAGCAATTCAGAAAAACAATTGATCAAAAATTATTGGCAGTCATGTATACAAATGGGTCAAAAGACTCTTGCTCGTCATCATAGGTTTAAAAAATAAAAACCACCTGTTCAGAGTTTCCACATTTAAATATTTTATATAAAAACATTAAGCAAATTACAGTTGAGACCCGGTTCAATTTAAAGTTCAATTTAAAGTATACTTTATTTTCAACTATGAATATGAAGAAGATAGTAAAAGGTTATAAGTTGAAGACTTGCCCTAGCAAGAGTCAGCTTTAGTGTGGGAGTATGGATATGGGCCATTTTTTTCTTTTTTTTTCGATTTAAACAAAACTTTGCAAAGATATTTGAAAGAGTATGAAAAATTTATTTTGATCGAGTTTTGTATCAAAAATTTTCATCTAGACTTCAATTACGGGTTCGGAAGAATATGCTTCATTCTACTGAGCTGTTCATTTTAAGTCGGTCAGTATAACAAAAGACGTTCTTGAAATTTTTTAAGTTGTTACATATATAAAAAAGAAACTAATATAGTATATCACCATCGTCTATGGTAGCGTAAGGTAACATATAAATAATGAAATAAAAAGAAACCAGATTAGCTTACGATGTCCATAAAAAGTAAAGAAGCTGTGTTGTAGGCAAAAACAAGTTGCCATAAATGCTAAAGTTTCTAATAAGATGCTATTATTTTTTATACATATAGAGTGGCAAATAGTAATGTATACAAACACAATATTTACACAAGTTCCTTAAAATCATCTTGATAAACATATGTAAATATTAAATTAAACAATTTGCGAGCTATTCTGGACAAAGTTTAACGCTTCATTTCTGTTTCAATTGTAGACCTGTCCTAAGCTTCACATTTATTATCACTGCACATTTCAGAGATAGAGAAGGCCTGCAAGAGTGTCCTTGGATACCAGTTATATTTAGCGACTGGTGGGATGTCTGAATATATAGTAGGTATATATTGTGTTTATTTGATACTGATTATTTTATTAGTATAATTGACTGCATGTCCCCCCAGAGAAATTTATGTCTAAACCATTCTTGGTAGCATAATATTGCAGGCCAAGTTTTTTTTTTCATTTTTCATTTTATTTCTATAGAATATACGAATTACAGTACAATAGATTTATAAATTGCTCCAAACAGACTCTAATTTACATATCCAGTGTTTGATTACAGTATGTTTTTGATGTCAGATTGTCGAACAGCTTTGAAGACTTTTTCAGCTTGTAAAGTAAATTTAAAGGTTTTTACGTCTCACAATGAACTTGGTGTACACAACAGGGTGACTTCATATTGGCTCGGTGATCATGGGGTCCACCAAGATAACCAAATGGCCGAATACTTAGCTAATAGAGGAGATTGTCAGGTTGAACAATTTTTCAGTACTCGTATCTCTGTTGCATAACCTTAAGTAAAGACCAGTTCTTAGTTTGAATTTAACTGAATTAAGACAAGCGAAGAGGTTTGTTTATCTCGTGGTAAATGTCGAATTTTAGTCTTGCTCTTAAAGTACCATCAGGTTTATTTACCAAACTCTGTGGACTTAGATAGCGTCAACATATGTTAGGAAATGTTGAAAATAATTTATGTACATGTCCTATCTCGTTGCCCTGATATTTTAGCACTTCTGACAATGTCCTTAGGGTAAGCTCTAGTATGTCTTAGTTTTACTAAACTAGCTAAATGGCTTGATTCGGAGCTTCAAGTTGATGCGGTGATCGTATGACCCGTTTATTTTGAAAGTGGGTCAAGTCCATTTTTGAAAAAAATTTAGATAATGGTTGTTATATATAAAAAATGTTCTGATCTTTTTGTGCTACAACAATTTGTAGTAAAAAGAATCTCATTTTGATATTTGGGAGATAGAAGTTTTTGCTCTTAACAGTACTGAAACTATGTTTATTTTGAAAGTGGTGCAAGTCCATTCATTAATTTTTACTAACCGATCGTAATTTTGGAGTGGTAGAAATGGCAGCCCGCCAAACAAGTTTACTACGATTACTACAAAGTAATTTGAAATCGAGAGAGAGGCTTAAAAATTAAACGCCTATCAAAAAAATAGTATCACTTCCCATGTATTTCTACTTTTCTTTTATATCGCACTGTGCAATATATTGTTATTACTTAAAAAGGCTGATAAAAAATTCTAAATGAACACTAAAAATAAATTAATTTTAAAAGTGAGGCAAGTTCATTTAGTTATCAAAAAGCTCTTCCTCTTTTAATCAGCAACTATATGCCCGAAGTAAATTTTTCTAGTAAATTCGAAGAACTACAAAAAAAAAACGTATTCTATGTTACACTGTATATTCAGTTATTTAGTTTTATTGCGATTCAATTTAGTTCTGCTATTTTGCATAAGTTTTACATACATTTATGGCTATTTATACAAACTACTTGTTTTTGTAAGATAATCGATATAATTGAGTTATACCATAAATTTTGGTAATTATAGTTTAAGAAATTGTTTGCTATATTTTCATTTCAACATGGAATATACAATATAAATGATTTGAGCCACATTGATTAACAAACTTTAGATAATTTCATTAACTCAAATGCTTTAAAATGCGTGTGAGCTTAGGCCATATTTTTAATGCTATAATTCCAAATAAACTAAAAAAAAAAACTTAATTAATTTTATAATAAAATATTTTGTAAAAATCAGAATTGTATTCCAACCACTTTGACCTTGTGCGTAGCTTGTCTAATATCACACACCAAGTTATAAGTTCGCAGGAGCACTCTCACAAAGCCACCGTAGTCTTTGCGTAGTCTTAATGCACCTAAATATATCAATATCAGCGCAAAGCTCATACAGCATGGTAAGTCTCGAATAATATTAACTCGTCTGCTTGAACAGACCAAAATAGCAATTGTTAGCAAGTATGATTCCCGTTTTATCTCCAAACTGATGTTATACATAGTTTTGTTTATGACGGTAGCCTAAGTTATAGTTACCATGGCGACCCTGTCATGTGGATTCCCTATTGGTTAAAACCAACAGCTTGGTTTTATCTTTGTTCGCTGTCAAACCCACTTTTTTCGAATACTTTTCAACATTTTGCAAACACAGCAGTTACATCTCGCATCAATATTACCGGCATACGGGGATAGTGTGTGCCACTTGGTGTATATCGGGACTGATGTGTTTATACGATAAGCGTCTGGTATTAAATGATTAAGAAAGTAATTTTCCTATTTTAACTAATAATCAGGTGTCGGTTAGAGTCATTCTGCACAGTCTTATTATTTTGGCAGAAATACCAAACTCAGACATGGGTTCAAACACCTTTAAGCGTATGAAGCTGTCAAAAGTAATCGACGAATAGGTGACATGTGTCAATTTGTTACTCATGAATCTTCTCCAGGATTTGGCGTGAATATCACTGATCTAATTATTTCTTTGACACAAAACATTACCTCTTGCTCACGTCTTTCTAATTCTCTCTTCTTGATGAAACTAACGAGCAAACCGACTGCAATGTCGGTAGCGACATTCCTCGTCAAATCATGGCTTTTGAAACCCAACTAAAGTTCTTTCAGAATTTTCCAGAGATTGGTCAATATGTTGCCACTGTGCGTCAATGCCTTCAGAACGAAGAATTCTTTCTAGGCGGTGGCAGTCTCTTGTGTTTGCAGCTTCGCGACGTCTAACTTGCTCCATGTGGCAATCCTTACGCTTATCGGTACATTAACTGTGAGCGAAGTTTGGCTGCGACTAAGTAGTGATCCACCTGTATTCGAGCGTAAGGCTACAACTATGACTTCCGTCTACCATCACCATCAGGTGTCACCCACGTCGCCAGAAATTGGGTTAGTGAGCACCATATTTTTGTCGTGGCAAAGTCTTTCGGTCTCAATCAGATTTTCGTTTTGTAGACTAGATTTTCCGATTGTAGAACCATAGTCATTTTCATGCCAATTTTACTATTAAAAATATTATCAATTTTACTATTATATATGTATATTATATACCATATAATTTTAATACCTTAGCCGGGGTAAGGGTTATATTCTAGCTTGTAAAAATATCCTTGTACTGTTCATCTCATGTATAAATATTTTGCTTTGATGCGGATTGATCTCGGCTCTGTACTTCTCTGGCACATCCAACAAGCGGATCGATTCACTTACTATATAGAGAGGGCGAACATTCCATATGCAGATAGCTACCCAGGTTACACTATAAAGAGATATATGTCCACTTGAAATAAAGAAGGAACTGAGATACATACATACATACGTACTGCGTTTTACCACGATAAAACAAATCATACCGTTGGTTGGTATACAATGTTCACTACGCCAACCTGTTACAATATAAGAAAATACAAATTCGGCTTCGCTTATGTTCTTTTAATTGATTTATAGTTTTTTTTTGTAATTTTTAAAATGTCATAAATAAATCAATGAAATTAATTTCTTTTATGTTTTACTGTCACTGCTAAGATACGGTTAAAAAACAAAATTAATATCAACTTGGAATCGCACTTAACTTTACACGTGCTTATCAAATTAATGTCTTAATATTCAAATTATGCAGATTGTCTTGGGTGTGTTATATTATGTATATGAAAATAAGATACAAAAATTATAATGTATGAAATTAAGGCCTTTATTAAAGTTTAATTTAAACATACTAAATCTAAAGAGAGTGTAGAAACCGATGTAAAGAATACATATGTGCATAAAACTTAGCTTTATCCATTCGTCAATGCCCGGAAATCTATAGATACACCGCAATAACTACGCGTTTTTTAGGAATGGACTAACAACCAGAAATTCTCCTAAAATATAAACTTTTAAAAATGTACTTTTATTCGATATATTTTAGTGGATCATATATGGCAGCAAATACAAAACCTTGCTTTAACCCTGCTGTTAGGTTTGGATCATTTTGGTTAAATTCTTTTTCTTTTTGCTTAAGCTTCAGAACGGTTCAACATATCATTCTAAAACTTCAGCTCTGGTGGTATTCTTATATTTTACTAAACTAACCTCTCCCACATTGATGAAACCTTTGTTTTGTCCCCATTTATCCAATCTGATAATGAAGGTTTAACTGTTACCGTTTTTCACACAAAATTCTATATTTATTTAAAGCTGATGATTTGTATTGACTGCTGAGTCACTTAAACCAAATTCTGAAAAATCCATTCCAACCATTCTCAAGGTATAGAAAAATCAATGTTTACTTTGAAATACCCAGGCCACCTTTCAAAATCCGCCTATTTTTTAACTGCTGATTTATAGTGATTATCGAGTCATTTACACCAAATTCAGAAACTTTCGTTTTAACCGTTCTCAAAAAACAAATAATGTATATTGACTTTGTATGGTAGATACTATAATTACTTGTTCAATTCCGCATATGTTTTGACTATTGTACAGACTACAAAACTATTTGTATAAAAATTTAGGGTATCTTACTGTTAACGTTTAGAAGATATGGCCAAATAAATATTTCTATTAGCGTAGCAGTCTTTACCAAAGCATGTATTGGTTTGTAAATCGGGTTAGTGCATCCCGAGTTATTCAATCACGGACATATGACGACTTATTTTTATATATGTATGTACATATATAGAATGGAATTAGTTATCAAAAAAATTACACCATGATAAATAAAAACAAAAAAGAAATATCTGAGAATGGATGCTATTTTTCGACAATATAACAAGAATCTGTTTTTCAAATTTTTCATACACTTTCAAAATCTATCTATATCTATATCTATATCTATATCTATATCTATATCTATATCTATATCTATATCTACATCTATATCTATATCTATATCTATATCTATATCTATATCTATATCTATATCTATATCTATATCTATATCTATATCTATATCTATATCTATATCTATATCTATATCTATATCTATATCTATATCTATATCTATATCTATATCTATATCTATATCTATATCTATATCTATATCTATATCTATATCTATATCTATATCTATATCTATATCTATATCTATATCTATATCTATATCTATATCTATATCTATATCTATATCTATATCTATATCTATATCTATATCTATATCTATATCTATATCTATATCTATATCTATATCTATATCTATATCTATATCTATATCTATATCTATATCTATATCTATATCTATATCTATATCTATATCTATATCTATATCTATATCTATATCTATATCTATATCTATATCTATATCTATATCTATATCTATATCTATATCTATATCTATATCTATATCTATATCTATATCTATATCTATATCTATATCTATATCTATATCTATATCTATATCTATATCTATATCTATATCTATATCTATATCTATATCTATATCTATATCTATATCTATATCTATATCTATATCTATATCTATATCTATATCTATATCTATATCTATATCTATATCTATATCTATATCTATATCTATATCTATATCTATATCTATATCTATATCTATATCTATATCTATATCTATATCTATATCTATATCTATATCTATATCTATATCTATATCTATATCTATATCTATATCTATATCTATATCTATATCTATATCTATATCTATATCTATATCTATATCTATATCTATATCTATATCTATATCTATATCTATATCTATATCTATATCTATATCTATATCTATATCTATATCTATATCTATATCTATATCTATATCTATATCTATATCTATATCTATATCTATATCTATATCTATATCTATATCTATATCTATATCTATATCTATATCTATATCTATATCTATATCTATATCTATATCTATATCTATATCTATATCTATATCTATATCTATATCTATATCTATATCTATATCTATATCTATATCTATATCTATATCTATATCTATATCTATATCTATATCTATATCTATATCTATATCTATATCTATATCTATATCTATATCTATATCTATATCTATATCTATATCTATATCTATATCTATATCTATATCTATATCTATATCTATATCTATATCTAATCTATATCTATATCTATATCTATATCTATATCTATATCTATATCTATATCTATATCTATATCTATATCTATATCTATATCTATATCTATATCTATATCTATATCTATATCTATATCTATATCTATATCTATATCTATATCTATATCTATATCTATATCTATATCTATATCTATATCTATATCTATATCTATATCTATATCTATATCTATATCTATATCTATATCTATATCTATATCTATATCTATATCTATATCTATATCTATATCTATATCTATATCTATATCTATATCTATATCTATATCTATATCTATATCTATATCTATATCTATATCTATATCTATATCTATATCTATATCTATATCTATATCTATATCTATATCTATATCTATATCTATATCTATATCTATATCTATATCTATATCTATATCTATATCTATATCTATATCTATATCTATATCTATATCTATATCTATATCTATATCTATATCTATATCTATATCTATATCTATATCTATATCTATATCTATATCTATATCTATATCTATATCTATATCTATATCTATATCTATATCTATATCTATATCTATATCTATATCTATATCTATATCTATATCTATATCTATATCTATATCTATATCTATATCTATATCTATATCTATATCTATATCTATATCTATATCTATATCTATATCTATATCTATATCTATATCTATATCTATATCTATATCTATATCTATATCTATATCTATATCTATATCTATATCTATATCTATATCTATATCTATATCTATATCTATATCTATATCTATATC
Organism: Wohlfahrtia magnifica; assembly: GCA_023159175.1. Taxonomy (NCBI): domain Eukaryota; kingdom Metazoa; phylum Arthropoda; class Insecta; order Diptera; family Sarcophagidae; genus Wohlfahrtia; species Wohlfahrtia magnifica. The sequence continues at coordinate 281,263 of JAKWBJ010000216.1, read as the reverse complement.
TATATCTATATCTATATCTATATCTATATCTATATCTATATCTATATCTATATCTATATCTATATCTATATCTATATCTATATCTATATCTATATCTATATCTATATCTATATCTATATCTATATCTATATCTATATCTATATCTATATCTATATCTATATCTATATCTATATCTATATCTATATCTATATCTATATCTATATCTATATCTATATCTATATCTATATCTATATCTATATCTATATCTATATCTATATCTATATCTATATCTATATCTATATCTATATCTATATCTATATACAAATATAAAAATAAGTTGTCCTATATTGGTCATTTTGTAACTCAAGAAGCTGATTTACAAACCAATACATGCGTTGGAAAGGTGTACTTTCACTGAATGCGTTGCTTTAACTGGGCGGTACCACGCCCCTATAAAATTTTTATTTATATGTCTATATCTTTAAAACGGTAACAGTGAGAGTTTCTGAATTTGGCCCAAATAACTTTTTGGTTAATACATATCATCAGTCAAAAAGTGGGCGGAATTGGATAAGTGTGATTGACACCTTCCATACAAAGTTCTTACTTATTTTTGTATATCTTTGGAACGGTAATAGTGGAAGGTTCTGAATTTGGTCTGATAATTTTCAATAAGTGGGTGTGGCACCTCCCATTCAAAGTATTTACTGGTTTTTGTATATCTTTGGAACGGTAAGAGTGGAAGCTTCTGAATTTGGTCTAAATAATTTCGTCAGCCGAAATACGGGTGAAATTCAATAAGTGGGTGTGGCACTTCCCATTCAAAATAAATATTGATTTATGTTTATCTAGAGAAATGTTACAAATGCTATTTTTGAACTTGGTCTATATGACTTGGTAGTTAATACAAATCGTTAATTTGAATGCATTCCTATAAATTTTTCTTATGAGGAATATATTTTATGGGTATACAACACAAAGGCTCTCAGCAACGCAGGTGGGGTTACTCTAGTTTTCAATAAAAAGCTAAGGATCTTAAGAAGACATAAGTTTTAATAACGTAACATAATAGCAAGATAGTTATAGAAATGCGTACATACATATGTATATGTATTAAAAATATTGTAGCAACATTTGACAGAACACAAACATAATTATATACGTATGTATGTGCAATATTTAGATTTCCCCTTGACATCTTAAAGTAGATTTGATGACAGAAGAGATTTATGAATCGCTTATGATCGAAGTGTGTGTTGTGAAACTATTAATTACTCGACTGTAAATGTCTAAACCATTTAATGTCCCCTGACAAGGTAACACAAATATTTTATATATTATTTCTTTTAAAAGCTTTGTCTTGCCGGCACCCCCGAGATTCATAAAATTCTTAATTTAGACCTAAAATGAATACATACATACAATGTAGAAGTATTTAGTTTTTGTGTTTTATATTTATGAGTATCGATTATATTAAATAAAGAAAGAATTTTTCATTAGCCTCTGAAAATACTCCTAATCCATAAAAGGTTGAGATTAGAGAAAAAATTTTTTTCATAAAACCTAAAATAAGAAATATTTTTATTTGAAGAGCCATATTTTAGAAAAGTGGACCCATGATATAACGAATACATGGAAGTATTTAAATGTTTTTAGAGGTATTCTTAAACGCCTACTAACATACATATGCACTAGTACACTATATATTTTTCATATTCAAATTCTAATCATTTAGTGCTAATCCGTGTTTTAAAATACATGAAAAATGGACCGATACTCTGCAATATTAAGTACAGCTTAGCTTTACAAATTTTTTAATCTGAAACGATTTCTGATTATCTGACTGAAGCGAAACGCTATCAACTATAAGTCTTAAAAATAAATTTTTCTCAGTCACCATTGAAACAAATTTAGTTAACCCTGCTGTTAGATTTTAAAATAAATGCGAAACTTAGATTAGGGGATCGAACTCACCCCAAAATAAACCCCTATTATACCATTACTCCCAGTTCGACACTTCAAGTTAGAATCTCAAAGCAAAGTTTCAAATGTATGACTTCCTAGACTGGAAATGGTTTTTAGACAACTTTGTATAATAATGGCAGTACATAGCGTCATTCTCGGCGAAAAACTCCTTATACCTGTCTTACTATAAAGGGCGCAACTCGCCCAAGTCGCCTTAGTCTGGACAGCTTCGATGTGAGAGTTTTAATGAAATCTTCTGTCCAGATTGACACCTATGTAGATATTTAACCTTCCTAGAAAAGTTGATGATAGTACAAGAACCATCCGTTACGGAATAACCGACAGTCGTTCTTGAGTGCACCAATCTGTCACTTCGCTTAGAGTAATCCCCACGGAGGAGCCCAAAGTACTTTTATATTTCAGACGGGCCGTCACAACAAGGTACAAAGTAAACCTTCGACTACTACCGGGCATCCTACTGAAGATATCCTTTTGACACCATCGAATGTCCTTAACACTTAAATAATCTAAATTACAATTGATTTCCTCGCTTCTTTTTGTTTTAATGGTATAGTAATAAACTTTGTATTGTTAGAGCAGCGTCATAGTGGCATCAGTGGACCGCCATTTCACCTACTTGGAATAAGTCGGATGCTAATATTATTGCTAAACATCAAAAAGTTTCACAAGTAGTGCTACTTCTACGCAGACATTAGAAAGCTTGAGCAAGTTTTAATCTGATACTGCATATGTGATCCACCTACAGCAGATTTATTTGCAAAAAGAATTGAAAAAATATTATGTTTCGAATGAGGTGAAAAAGTTTAAATAAATTAATAACGTTTGGCAATTTAGTTGCTGTATGATAATTCCATGGCAGATATTTTTTCTTGGCAAGAACATGTTTTACGTCTCACTATAGCCGCCTTTTAGACTGAAACATAAAACTCAGCCTTTTTCTAGCTTAATATTGTTTTCTCTGACAACTCAAAATAGCCAAATCTCTCATCTTCTACTAAATTTCTCAAACTTAGAAGTAAAAAGACATTGGAAAAAGCTAAACCTAATATTATTGTCTAGGGATGCTTCTCATGCAGTGGAGTAATTCCACTATGCAAGTAAAGAAATGTCATTGTTTTGGGTAATGACCAAAAGCATACCTCTGCATTGGTTAAGAATTGGTTAAGGAAGCACAACATTCTCATTTTAGGTTGGCCTAGTGAATCTTCCGACCTGATCCCAATAGAAAATCTTTGGGGTGAACTTAAGCAAAAACTGACGAAGGAAACTTTCCAAGAATAAGAACGATTTATGCAGTGTTAGCAAAACCCTGGGTTTAAAAAAAAAAACCCAACCCAACGGGTTTTATTTGGGTTTTTTAATGGGTTTTATTGGATTTGATAAATGCTTCCAAATTTCGTTCAAGTCGACAATATTTTTTGTTTGTTTATACAATCACGTTGTTTTAGTATTTAAGATTCAATTTTGCACTTTTGATGGTATCAAGGCGTCATTGTGTACTATGAGCTGCTAAAACTGGGTGATCGAAGCAAACTGCAATTACTTCGCTTGAATTGTGCGTTATGAGAAAAACGGCCTCATATCGCAAAAGTTTCTAAACAATTATTAGAAACGATCAAATGCCGCATCCGCCGTATTCTCCGAACATTGTTTCGTCGGCTGTTGCGACGGATACAATATATACTCGCACATAATACAGGCTTTCTTTACATGGCATTTCGCTATAACGATCTGTTTGTATTTTGGAACACATTCGTTTTAAGCGCAATTTACCTTGTTCTACGGTTAAAAAAACGTGAATTCTCAGTTTTTTTTTAAACAAGTATAAGGGAAGCAAGCGCAACACATACTTATTCCTCTCGTTAAAAGGCATTTCGATTTACGGCCTACATTTCCAGAAACGATTCTGGGGGTATAAGGAGATATGAGTTTATCTTTTAATATGCCACCGAATCATTACCTTTAGAGAAATACGAAATCGGCTTCAAAGTTGGAGCGCCTGAGAAGTTTTTCTGAGATGGGATTTGGAAATTGGCTCAGAAGTGTAAAGTCCCTATGTATGCTGACGACGTTCAACTTTACATTGGTACTAACATTGACAATATAAGTTATTGCGTAGACTCCATTAACGATGATTTATACATAGTTGATAGCTGGGCTACGGCCAGTGGACCTTGCATTAATCCTTCGAAATCCAAGTGTCTGTTGCTTACCAAGAATAAGAGAGTACTTGTAGTTCCCGACGTGAATATTAGAGGTAATAAGATTGATTTTACACCATTAGCATTGAACCTTGGTATTATTTTTAATACTCGCTTAACGTGGTCGGATGATATTGGTGTCGTTGTTGGCAGGGTATACAGTATGCTTCGAAACTTATGGATTGTTATTGATTCTACGCCCTTTTCCAGTACTTTTATATGGGTGCGAAATGTGTGCGAACTGTGGCGCTGAAGATCAGCGGAGGCTTTATGTGGCATATAATAATATAGCAATATATGTATTTCTTAAAGGGTGTCGTGACCATATCTCACTATATACCCATCGAAAACCTCTTAGAAATTATACGTTTTTACATAAAATTATTACCTCTGAACAGCCGACATATTTATATAGTAGAATATAACTTGTTCGATCCAACCGTGGTAGAAAGATTATTCAGCTTAGATATAAAACTCTTCTGCCACAATGTAAATTTTTTATATATGTTATACATCCCTGGGGGGGGTGGCGTGATGTAGTGGTTAGAACGCACGCATAAAAACACAAACGACATAGGTTCGAGCCTCAGCAGTGGACATGACGAAGAAAAAAATGAATTATGGTTTCGAATGTTTAATAACAAAAAAGGCCTCAGCTTCTTCCCTCCAGTCAACTCCATCTAAAAAAAATAAAGTAAAAAGCCCCCCTGACCCTTCTTGTATACCTCTGGCGATGATGACAAACATCAGATGAATGATCAGGAAAAACACGCCACCTACTGGGAAAAAATTACAATGCTAAAGTAAAGATCATCGCCAATTAGCAAGGATCTTAACCACTACACAAAAAAACAAAAAATCATATGAAGGAAGCTACAGCGGATTAATCATCTACTTAGCATGAAATATCAAATTGATTAAAGAAACTGAAACAAAGAAATATATGCTTTGTGGAAAGCCAATATGCTTGCTAGAGGAGTGACGGAGAAAAAAAAAACATCTCTGGAATAGTTTACCTAATAATCTTCAGATTATAGGCTATGCATTAGCTTTTAAAATTTAGTTTCAACCATTATTGTATTAATCGTTTTCTTTTCTTTTTCTTCAAGTAAATTTCTTTTTTTTATATTTTTCAACTTTTTGTAGACATACATGTCTTTTCCTATATTATATTTAATTTCAATTTTATCATTATTATTATTTGTATTTTTATAAATGTCGTTCTTTATTTTTTGTCTAATAAATATATACTCGTACATGCTCTTTTATCTTTTTGTATTCCATGTTATGATTAGATCCTACATGGCACTCACACTTATAAAATGATAATCTTGTTGTGCCCTGTTACAATTGCTAATAAATAAATAAAATAAAGTGAAGAAAAGATGTAAGCTGTGGTTTGATAAATTTGTTATTTCATTAACTCTTTGAGTTCAAAAACGGAATAAATAAATTTGTAGTCCCAATACGTAAATGACACCTATTTTTGTTGTAAATAAACTACGAAAACCTTTTTATAAAAAAATCACCCGCGTTTTTTTTCAAGTATAACACACAGTAAAACCCGTGTGGGCTTAATTGGGTCACCCAGTGGGCTGCCAACCTTGGATTTTTGGGAGAAAACCAAGAAAGCATGGTACGAAATTACACCTGAAACATTCCAAAATCTTATATCGAGTATGCCAAACAGAATTATGAAAGTGGGATAAAATGAAGGCGGTTATTTTGGGTAGTGGTTCATTTTAGATATTCTAAAATAATTTATAAAAAATAATTGATTTGTCTTATAAATTCAATATCGTTTTGCTTAAAGAAGAAAAGTATAAAGTGTACTTATTATTAATTTCGTAATTTCAGTCTTTAATTGTTCAATACATTCCAATAATTTTATCGAATATTTTTAAAAATTAAATTTAGTAGATCACATATCAAATAATGAGCACATATGGTTAACGAGAAACAATATTGTGTTTGGGCTACTCGTAGAAGTAATTGCTATTGGTTAGAATCGCTGACTAATTTAAAATATATAAATATTGGTGATTGTTTTTACTATACAGTCACTGCTTTTCACACTAGTGACATTCATCCTTTAAAGGATACACAATAATTTTAAAATTCTCTTTACAACGATAAATTTTATGTGACAATAAAAAAAAAAAATTACAGAATTTATATGTGGCGCCACATTTAACATTAAAGTAATAAATGTGTCAAAACTTTAAATTCGTTTTTATTGTCATGATGATGGCAATATTTATAATCATTCGAAGGACAATGAAAAGGTTAATATTGACTATGAAAGCAAGCTAGTAAGGCTGCGTGTGTACGTGTGGATGTGTGTAAAACTGCATACAGCAGTAAATGACAGGAATAAAGTCTCCACATGCTACTGCATTTTGCAGGACAACATATAAATGTAATGGCAATAACAACAAAGACATAAACAATAACGTTAACCACAAAAAAGGACAATTGTAATGCAGTCACAATTCAATATGAAAACATTCCATTGCCATGACATACATGTGAGCAACAAAAATGCAAGAAAACAACACCACAGTCTATATCCTACAGAGTAGTAATTGTTTTGACATAAATACAAGGACAAACACTTCTCTTACTCTATCCCCTTTCCTCCGTTTCCCTTTGTACCCATAAATGCATTAAATATGAGTTGATGTTGTCCAAAATAAAAAAATAAAAACATTAGTATTTCAGACGAGGTCAAGTACCTTGAAAATTGCCATTAAAAAATTTCGATTTTCTGTTTTTCTTCTTTTTTCACTCTGCACTCCTCTGTATACATCTTTGACTTAAATGTTGTGTTAATTGTCTACTCAGTTTGAAATGAGTGGGAGTGGTTCGTTGGAAAACCTACTGCAACAATTACTCAGTGCCATGCAACCATAGCGAACTTTGTTATAAACAGCCAGGATTGGCTCTCTTTTTATTAATTGACAACGTCTTTGTGTTCAGTTCTTTTATTGTATCTGTCGCCACCAGAACGAAGGATTCACTGTGATACGTAAGAATGGAATATCACTAATGAATCAGCAGCAAAACAACAACAACAAATATGACTCGAAAAAATCTTTAGCACCACATGAAGCCCTTATCCATCCTTTTATTATTGAATTATTGAATTGCAATTGGATTTTGGTTGTTGATGTTTTTGTTTTTGTCTATATTTAACTCATATTGAATATCCTTCGGATTCACAGTCAGTATATTGTTGAGTATTTTCTTTGTGTCCTTTAGCTGACAATTTTATTTTGACAGCCAAGTTCACGCTTTTATTAGAATGTCTTTTGCTGTAATTGCATTTCTCTTCCTCTCTCTATTCAAATTCCCTTTTTTTAGCAGTTTCATAATTTGATTTATTTTTCAAAGTAATAATTGCGACCGTTAATGATCAATACACTGGAAAAAAATAAATGTATATATGTACTATCTGATTTTAGAAATCATCTCTGTAAGTTAGTGAAAAGTCTCTCTGACTATCATAATCCAATAAGCTCCCACTCACCTAGACTTACCGGATGGGCTTGATATCGCTTGATTTACAAGAATTCTTTTCACTAACTACAAGAGATGATTTCACTTATTGAAAATCAAGAAAAATATGGTTTGTCAAGATTTCTTAAAACGCATTTTTTTAAGTTTTTCTTGCACAAAATTTTGTAAAATGCTATTAAACATTTTAGTAAATTATAAGCGTAAAGCATTTTAAGTGTATTTGTTTCCAAGTTTAGTTTATCTAAAAAATGTATAATTGAATGATTATGATATGTTTGAAAAAGTTCGCATACAAATTTTACTAAGAATGAAACATCTTTTTCTTATACATTTATACCTTTATACATTTATTTATACGGCCTTTCTTACTACGGCATTTTTCTAAAACGGCTTATCTGAATTATTGAACACCTTCGGCTTACGGCACAAATGACTTCGTTATACGGCCTATGTTTTCAAAACCTATCTATCTTGATCGACAAATCGTTGCCATATTTTGGGTAAAGCCATTATTCCATCAGCGTAGATGTTTTTGGGTTTTCTGAGAAAAAGACTGATCCAGTGATAATCTGAAGGTGCCAAGTCCGGGCTGTATGGTGACTGCATCAAAACTTTCTAGCCAGGCTGTCTTAGTTATTGCCAGGATTTTATGAAATTTTTCTAGAAAAGGAGGACAATGAGTAAAAAAAGCCGGATATTTTCTAAAAAAAGTAGGACAAGAAAAATTTAATCGAAAAGAAAACATATCTCAACTTAATTTATTCATTACAATGTGTAATAACATTGGTCTACAAAAAACAAAAAATATTCTCGCCTTTAAATAAAACTGTATAATGATAATGATTTTGATGCGCTAAATTCAGATCAGTTTTCAGTTTTCTTCCATCGGGCTTAATTTTGTTTTATGGAAGTGGCAAAATTTTCGCCCAAAATATGATATTTATGTCGATAATTTCATCATAACTTGAAAAGATTTTTCAGAATGAAAATTTTAGATGTTAAACATTTCTTAAATTAATTAAATATTGCTATTGCTTGTTTTATTCAAAATTAAATGCAGGTACCTAACTTTCACCAAAATTAGCGAAAAAATGTTTTCTTGCAAAATTAGAGAAATTTTTTTATATTTCCAAGAAGTTATAAAACAATTCTTAGAATATAAATTTTACGTTTTAAGCATTTTATTGAAAGCCAGGTGTAGGGTTGAAAGTAAAATAACCCATAAAGGCAAAAAAAGAATAAGATTTTTTATTATTGTGGTAAAAAACCCAGTACAAAATGCACTTTTAACAAAAATAACACAATTTTTTTCATCATTTAACACTTATTTGGGAAACCAAAAAGACAAATCATATCCGATATTTGATTTTTGCTCTTTTTTTGATTGTATCAAAACCAAAAGTTGATACTGAAAAGTACTCTAAGGACTATTTCCGTTTAATATTTTTTTTATTATGGTTAGTGTTTTACAAAATTTATACATACAGTTAGCTTATTTATACAGTATATCAAGGGCTTGGACTTGCAAAAATTCTCCAAATTTGTTCCGCTACATCTGTGGGGAATTAACTTTAAAATCACAACGCCATACAATAACTCCTCAAATTAGGAATGCTTATAAACTTTACTATGGTTTTTCTATTAATGAAACGAACAAATATTGGCTGCCAAAAATATGTTGTAATACCTGTGCAAGAGCTTTAAGTGGTTGTCTTGACGACGATAGAAAGATCATGCCATTTGTGAAACCAATGATATGGAGGGAACTACCAAATCACGAACATGATTGTTATTTCTGCATGACCGATTGGATCTACGAAAAAAAAATAAGAAGAAAATCCTAAATCCGAACATTTCATCTGCCTGACGACCAGTTTTTCGAAACAATAATGTTTCTTCACCACCAATGCCTCCTAAACGCCACGAAATGGTTAATGAATAAGATGTTTTTTCTGTTCGGAGTGAAACCAGTTATGGGTCTGTAGGTCCTTCTTCATCTGCATATAGAATTCCATCGAGAAAACCTCATTTTATAAACCAGTCTGACCTGAATGATTTTGTGCGAGACTTAGAACTCTCAAAATCAAAGTCGTAACTTCTTGAGTCAAGATTACAGCAATCGAATTTGTTAGATAAGGACACGAAAGTCTCATATTTTCGATATAGACAAGAAGTTTTTGTGGCCTATTTTAGCAAAGATGGCGATTTAGCATTTTGTGATGATGCGGACTATTACGAAAGCTTGGTTTCCCTGAAAAGTCTGAGGAATGGCGACTCTTTATCGATTCATCAAAGAAAAACAAACATACATATGTATGTATGTATATGCGTATGTATTGTTTCCTAGCAGACATATCCTTTCATTAGATCTGTATTCCATAATAATAGGTTTGTTCAGTAACTAAAAATTGTTACGAATTTGTAACAATTGTTACTGGAAAATTGTTCATTAACTTGAAAAATTTGCAACGAGAAAGCGTCAGAAGAGTGTAATAAATTGAGACACAAACAAATTCTTGCAAATTCGTGCTGGTAAGATTTTTACATACAAGAATTATTCAAACAGCTGTTTTGTGTCTACATTTACAAATCAAGAATTTTTTTTAAATAGCAAATTCAAAAAATTTTGCGAAATTTTAGAAATTGAAAGTAAAAATTGAGAGAAATTTTTTTACTCTCTTATTGCAAGTTTCTGCAAGTAAAGTTATTGAATAAACCTAATGTATTACAAATTTTTTGTCAAAGTTAGGTAGCTCCCTTTATAGGTTACATATCTGGCTTTAATTAAAATGCCCTAAATGTAAAAATTAAATTTTAATAATTTTTGCACAACTTTTTGGAAATAAAAGAAAAAAAAATCCTCTAATTTTACAAGAATACACTTTTACGCTAATTTTGGTCAAAGTTAGGTACCTGCATTTAATTTTGAATAAAATCAGCAATAGCCAATCGATTTTCATGATTTATAGCTTATTCTATTCTTATTCTATTTAAGCTTTAATGTGTGTGCTTAACATCTAAAATTTTAATTCTGAACAATTTTTTGACTTTTTGAAAAAAATTAAAATTACCTTAATTTTGCGAGAAAAAATTTCTTTTTCGCAGCTAAGTTGTGAATAACTCCGAAACTGTTGAAATTACAAAAAATGTTATTCAGTTGATTTATAGGAAATTTTGTTCCTAAATGTTTGGTAGTACTTGCATTAAAACCGCTCAAATCGTTTTCAAGTTATGATAAAATATATTGATATAACTACCATACTTTGGGCGAAAAATTTGCCACGCCCATAAAAGAAATTTGAGGCCGATGGAAAAAAACTGAAAACGGATTTGAATTCAGCGCATGAAAATCTTTATATTTCATATAGTTTTATTTAAGGGCGAGAAATTTTTTGTTTTTTGTAGGCCTTTGTAGTCAAAGTTATTTGGACCAACTTTTGAGACTTACTATCATACAAATTTTATATGGGCGTGGCACCGCCCAGTTGAACAATAGAGAAGCCACACACCAAAAATAGCTTTCTACATATGCTATTTATACACATAATTTTAAAAGTATTTTCTAACTTACACAAAGCTTAAATGTTGCAACGATTGGCGCATTTCAGAGAACATCAATTACAACGGATTTTATAGTCCCCTTATAATACTAATACGCAGTCTCGTGGTATGATTTCGATGAAATCAGTGAACCTCGTTTAATATACATATAAAACGAGGTACAATACTTATTTTTCCTATAGTTGTGCTATTTTTTTGACCGCAGCTGCATATACTTTTTATATTTTATTTTATTTTTTGTGGACTTGTATAGTTGGTCAATAAACGTAAGATAAGATTCTTAATACTAATAAGATTATGGCATTTTTAGAAGAAATTCAAGAAGGCCGTGATAGAAACACAGATATTGTAATTGATGTAGATGATGATATTGAGGATTTTTTGAACAATAACGACTAGCTCTGTATGCTTTTAGAATAGGCGACTGGTGGTAAAAGCGATATTATTGCCGATCTATAAAGCTATTCTAAGCGCAAATTTATTAAGTAATGTTTGTTCATATAATTTTGAGCCTTATCGACAATAGAAAATTAAACAATAACACAGAGGGCGACGAAAAAATACTATATTTAATTCTATTTATATAAACCAGGGTCCGGCAAACTAATAGACATTTTACAATTGTGGTAGTAATTTGATAATTGCTCTCACAGACCACACTGCAAGAAAAAATTGCATTTAGTTTCTTACACAAATAGTTGTGTACACTGTGCTTTCACACTTTAAGTTTACATATTCAAAAAAAAAACAAATTAAAGATAAAGAGGAAAACAACGACAAAAGCAGCAACAAATAAAAGAATATAATAAAAAAGAACAGCAACAAAACAACGAATAACAAATAATAAAAAAAAATAAAAAACTAATAAAGATCAATAACAACAAAAAACAATTAAGAATAACATCAAATTAATGTTAAATAGAATATTTAATATATATTTATTTAATAACGTCAATTATGTACGGGTGAGAACAAAAGAGATAATTTGCTCAGAGCCATTGATGACTTAAACCAGCGTTAGGCAAACTAATATTCATGGATTTTACAATTGTGGTAGTAATTTGAGAGCCTGTCACTTAGGCAACTTGAACTGTATTTTTTCGCTTGTTTTCTGTTTACTTCTCTTTGTTCATTTTTGCTTATTTTTTGCCTATGCGTGTGATTACGTACGTGTGAAAATGAAATAAAAGAGCAGTTCTTTGCCTAAATCTGATTTAAACTATCTTAGAGAACATACACGAATATAACATAAAAACAAACTTTCAGTAACAAAAGACTATTTATATATAAAAAATATATCAAGTTCAAGAAAATCAGGTTCTATTGGCCCAACGATTCTGCTGAGTATCAGGTGTATTCTACACCTCCCGATCCGTCAGAAAAAGAGGCTTATTTTCTGAGCTTATTTAATGCAAAAAGATATAAACTCCATAAAAATAGTATCAATTTTTTAATAAGCTGTCTTGGGCAACAATCACACAGGCTTAGAAAATAGAATAGAATAGTGAATAGTGTTGCCACAACTTTGAATTTTTTGTAATCAAATTTCATTAAAAAAGTAACCAAAAATAACCAAATTTTTAGTAAAAAAAAAACCATTAAAATATATAATAAATGATGAGATAAAATATTTTGATAATGATATACACAGAAAACTCTACTAACGGACAGCTCTCTTAAGAGGACATCTGCCATAGCGGAACGATTTTTTAAGATTTTCGGACGAAGTTTTGAATAAATTAATCTCCGCTAGGTGGGCATCTCCCGTGATGGGATAACGGTCACTGTCCGCCTCCAGGAGTTTTCAATACAACAAATGGAGTGTGTATACCAATTTTATAACCATATTGACTAAATATAAACCGATCTAACAAAACTTGGTATAATAACCGTGTCGAACTTTTTAATTTATTTGAGAATAATTTTAGCCAAATAGCGCTTACTCACAGATATCTTAATTAATCAAAAGATACCCAAACCAAAGTGCGTCAAAGTGAAATTTTTGCCATAAATAAAGCTAATATACATCGATTACTCATCGAAGCTTGTCATGAATATGATCATCGATATCAATGTACTAAAGATGATTTGTGTAGAACAAAAGTGATGTCTTTGATACGAATAGATAGACCTGCAGATCAGTCAAACCTGTTTAAAGATGATTAATTCAAAGCGTTACTCCATGAAGATTTTTGTCAAATTTCAAAATTATGTGAAGTCAATCGAGCAAAACGTTTGTAAGCAAAAAGCAATGAATTGAGTACCACGAGAGTAGATATCGAAACACGTTGAAAGACTATTTTGCATGTCCGAAATGTTGCTTAAAAGCCATAAGAAATATTGTGGCATCCAATTATGTATTACTGAAGACGAAAAATGGATGATTTATTACGGCGAAAAACCGAAACAAAGTCCTGTTGTTATACACCCAATAAGAACCGGAGTAACAGACACTAAAAGAAATCATCACCCTTATTTTTTACTTCAAAATAGAAAAAAAGTAACCAAAATATAAATAAAGTCACATCTAAACATCAAATAAATATTTTTTGTAAGAAATAACCAAAGCGGCAGCACTTTTACTGAGTGAAACGCATATTTTTAAGAACGGCTGCCTATGGTGGTTAATTATCCCTTTTCGATTGTCCAAGTAGACGTCTCAGTTTTATAATAGAAACGCTTTTAAAAAACTACAAATTGCGTATATATTTTGATGACTTACTTGATAGGGCAATTAGATTTGAAATCTTGTACAAATTCTAATGCGTTTAGATTAGACACTTTTGACGTTTAACGAGATTTTCTGATTGCCGTTGACACTTTCCTGTTGCATGAATAATCTATATATATAAATATAAGTTGTCCTATGTTCGTCATTTATAACTCGAGAACCACTGAACTGACTTACAAACCAATACAAGCGTTGGAAAGGTATAGTTTCACTGAGGGTTTAACTCATATATTTTATATGTTTATATTGTCAAAATAAAATATTTTATTTTATTTTAGTTGTTTTACAGTCTGTCTCTTTTTTATTAATTCCATTGTACTTTAATACTCTATGTCTTAATACACCAAATTCGCTTTAACAACACTTTTTATTTGCGCTTTAAACAAACTTTACTTCTTGACAGCCAACTGATAACTAACTAACTCACTAGCCGCAATTCGCCGCCTTTTATAGTGTTTCATTTTAGTTTAGAATGTTCTAGTACGGACACGAATCCTCGATTTTTCGACGTTAACAAAGATGGTCTAAAATAAACACTAAAAGTAAACGGTCCATACGCTTGGCAGCACTCTTAATTAGTGCGGTAATTTTAGAAGTTTTTTTAAGCCTTGACACCATCCAATATATTTTTTAGCTAAAAGCTCATAATAAGCTCTGACGTGGTGAATTTTGCCTTTAGCATTTTCATTTTCGTAACACTGCCTCCCGCTTAAGCCCGTTAGTCTCGAATAGGCTCATTACCCTTCTTACCATAGCTCGCAAGTCGTTGTAAATGTACCACCTTCATTTTCGATCGCGGGCTATTGTTCTTCTGGATTCGGTATACCACATCGCTTAGCCTTTTGATTACCTTATAAGATCCATCCCATTTAGTTGGCAGCTTTGGAGACACTCCTTTCTTCCGCTGTGGACTGTAGAGTAGTATCAGTTGTCCCTCATGGAAGCCATTAGCACTTACTGCTCGATCATACCTGGCTTTCAATCTATCTCGGTCCATTTCTAGTCGTGTATGCATCGTTTCATGAAGTTCTTTGGGATTTTCATTTTACTTGGCATTACCGACTGGTGCTCTCGATTTGTATTGCCGCAGATAATTCTGCGTTGTTCTGATTGCATTTGTAGCTGCAATACATTCAGGCCAGTTCGCTATCCGCCCTGCGGCAGCATACTTGCATCCAACCCAATAGTAACGATGTTTTAATTTTTTAACTGTCTTCGACACGCTAAGATGCCCGCTATGTTCCTTATGAGACTGATTCAAATTTTCATTCATTTTTGAGGAAGGAACCACTACTAGATTGGAAGTTGTATTGCCGTCTGCACTTTCCCAGCTTCGGTATAAACACCCGTCCATAAGCTTTCAACTATCCCATTGAGCCAAATAAGCCTTTATTAGAGGGCTATCTGCTGAAATCTCTTTACTAGTAGGCCGTCTGTCTTTTTCCTTAGCCGCTATTATCCTCGCCAGTACATGGTCTTTCCTTTGAGCCGTTAACCAGTCCTCGTTAGCCTCCAGACTTAATTGTTTGATATTAATAATGGTCTCTTTGGCCTTATCACCTGTTTTATCAGCGGCTATCTCACTTTTGTTTTTACTCTTTCCACTCCTGTAATAAGTTTCACTGTTACGTAGCAATCTTTTCATGTCACAGCCTCTGTATCTATACAACGGTAGTAGAAGTTTCTGAATTTGGTCTAAATGACTCGGTAATTAATACAAATCTTCAGCCAAAAAGTGGGAGGAATTGTACAAATGTGTGTGGTATCTCTCCATCATCAGTCCATAACTGGACTGAATTGTATAAGTGGATGTGGCAGCTCGTATTAATACTAAACATACAATTCTGCATGTGTGGAAAACGGTTACTGTTAAAGTTCTCTGATCTATACATATCAATCAAAAAGCGGGAGAGATTGGATTACGCTATTTATGTACTTACTTATTCTTATCTATATATATACAAATGAGTTGCCTTGAGAAATTCATTTTAAACCATAGTTTAAAAAAAGTGTAATATAAAAATATTTCATTTTTATTTTAAATGTTATTTGTTGGACAGAGATGTATTTTTTAGTATTTTTAGTAGAGTTGCATCATAAATTTACTAGATTTCAACTAGATTTTTACAAAATCGCATGACAAAGTAGATTTTGTTTTGTATGAGAAATTTAGTTGAAATCTACCAAATTTTGATCGAAATCTCGTAAGTAGTAGATTTCGTTGAGATGGGTTAATGTTAATTAAATATTTATTTTGTATATCCTCATTTGGACTTTTTGCAGAAATCTTGGAAATATGAATATGGAGCATGGTGAAAGATTTTATTAAGATGAAGAAGATCCTTTGAGCAAGTTTTTGGGAACAATATTTGCTGGGTGACTATTGTTAGATAAAAAAGAACTAATTTCTTTATTTCCACTGCTTTGTTTGTAAAATTATGCTACTCTTGCTAAAATAAATGTCTTAATAACTGATGCAACCTCTTTTTAACTTTACAACCTAATTTAGCCTATTGGGCATCGAGTAAACCAGTTTTTTGGTTAATTCTGGTGAAACCTTCATCCATTCTACCGTTAAAAATTACTTAAGGTATGGCTTCGTTTCTTGCGCTTGTATTTTTTATATACCCACAGGTGTTCAGTAAACTTAAGTTTGGTAGATGGAAGTGGCTACTAAGCTCACCAGCATAGGAGAATACTTGAGGTTCATGTTATGCTTATGTGTATATCCACTATTCTGATGCAGCTTTTCGGCGCTTGGAAGAAATTCCTCCTTTAAACATATGCGGATTCGTCATTCCGGCTATGAGCTTTAACCTAACGACACCATATGTCGACATGCACTCTATACCATGACTTATCCACCACTGATCTACCAACTTGAGTTTCGTACCCTTAATTATTTTCGTTTATTATTTAATTATCATCCATATTATGGGTCTGGTTAAAATAAAATTATTATTTTTTTTAAAAGAAATTAATTCTTTATTAAACCACAAACATAAAATTTAGTTCATCTCTTTACCTACTTTAATAAAATAAAAATTTCAGGTACCTTAGTAGAAATTTTGACCATTATAGTTTCGTACTATTTTAAAAATTGAAATTAATGTTGATTAACATCAACTCTGGCATTGATAACTGTAGCGATCGGTCTCTGCATGTATTCCATCAAGTCAGAGCGTTCTTGAGGAATAATAGAATTCCTAATTTCCTGTATTTTTCTTTTTGGCCCGACATGGTTGTTTGGGGATCAGCTTTTAGCTGTTTTTTTTAATAGCCCAAATTGACTCGATGTGAGTCAATTCTGGACTAGACGATAGTCACTCCACAGCATTGATATTGTTGTCCTAAAATCACTTTTTGTCGTTTCAGAGGTGTGAGCTGAAGTTCCATCTTTCTGAAACATGTATTCTTCGAATGTAACTAAACTTGTCATAGATGGCTACCAATAATTTTCTTAAATAGTTATGAAACGCGAAGCATTTACTGTCGATTCTATAAAACAAAGGTTTCCTCAGCCTTTTGCGGACATGCATCCACATACCATAATGCTTCCGGGAAATTTAACCGTATGTTTGAGACAATTCTTTTGATATATTTCTAGTCACTTGTATTAAATTTAAAATGTCCATAGGTGACACTCGTAGTAATGTAATACGGAGCAAAAGCGAGGCATATCAAAGGGATTACTCGAACGTACGGTAAAATTTTCCGGAGGAGAGATGTCCGTAGAAGACTCTCGGAGTAAACTAATACGGACCAAAAGCGAGGCATATTAAAAGGATTGTCTCACCGTTTTCATCAAGAAATGGAGCTCCAATCAGATTTATTTTTTCAGTTAATTGTTTCGAAAAGCCATCAATAGTTACGGATATTATGGCCTTACGGAAACTGTTTTTATATTCAGGATAACGGTATTTCTAAAACCAGAGTTTTAAATGAACATATTGTTAAGAAAATAAAAATGCCTAAATTGAAAATACGACTTCAAAACTCCATTGTGAAATTGTAGTATATTTGGTACTTATGTGTCAACCTGTCAATGCCATACTTACTTGCGTATCTGGCAGCACTGACAATTCAAGAAATGGAGCTCCAATCAGATTTATTTTTTCAGTTAATTATTTCGAAAAGCCATCAATAGTTACGGATATTATGACCTTACGGAAACTGTTTTATATATTGAGGATATCGGTATTTCTAAAAGCAGAGTTTCAAATGAACATATTGTTAAGAAAATAAAAATACCCAAATTGAAAATACAACTTCAAAACTCCATTGTGAAATTGTGGTATATTTGGTACTTATGTGTCAACCTGTCAATGCCATACTTACTTGCGTATCTGGCAGCACTGCCAATTCGATCAACTTTGTGTGTTAAATTTGAATTAACAGATAGAAAATAGAGGACATGAGACATTTCTGGAACCTTCCAAGCTGTACGCAGTTAGGTATATAAAGAGGCTGCTTTACCTACGTCACAGTCAGTTATCGTTTTTCTGTCATAAAACACAAAGTGTTGTCTAAACGAATATTAAGTTGTTGTATTAAGATAAACTGTATAAAAGATAAAGTGGTGAAATAAAATAAAACTGTAAACAACAACAAAGTGGTGTTTATTTAATTTTAACGCAATTTAAACGAACTCAAACGTTTTGAAAGTGGTTAAAATGTAACAATATTTAGTTTAGTTTAGATTACTCTATCCTAAGTTAAGAAGACTTACACTTAAGCAACAATGGAGCTGTTGCAAGCTCCTGCTGCATTTAAACTTAATTTTTACTGGACCTGTTTCAATATCAGTTAATTTCGACGACAGAATAATATTTCTTTGTAGTTTCCATCTTTGTTTCAAAATAGAGAATAAAATGGCGATAAAAACAATAGTGATGCAAAATTTTAGTTTTTATTTCGTTTTAAAACAAGAAGACCAACGGTAATAATACCGAATAATATTAAATAAATAATCGAAATAATGATCTATATGTATATATATATATGACTTAAAATACAATAGGGACACAAAGGAATAGATGGATTCTGAGTCGTTCGGAGTATATAATTTAAAGTAAATATCCGATCATAAATTTTTAATTATGTCAGAACCAAACCAGCTTCTGTCTGATGTAGTAAATTTTTCAATGTAAGGTCGGAGTGTTTTATTTAAATAATAAACTTCAAAATGCACAACTTCAAAACATTACACCGACACTCATATTCAATTCACATTTGCAATGATTTTAATCAAATTGGTCTCTTACAATATTAGTAGTTTTAAGATTTTTTTAATGGGTTTCAATTGATAAATTCGTAGAATTCTAGTCTAATTGTCACAAGAACCTTTGTCTATAAAATTTCCAACTGTTGTAGGTTTGTTTGTTAAAAGGGAAAAACGATGTGACGGATGTGACGGACGTATAACGCGTCATACCTATTGCCACATTTTGTCTTTTAACTACAATATAAAATATTATATTTAAATACTATACGAGATATTAACAATGTTTTTAAACATGACAGGGTTTTATTGAGATACGGTGTGGCATAAAATAGTATGGTTTAGTTTATTTGCTGTACAAACATACGTATGTATATTAAATTTTCTTTTATTGCCTTAAAAAGAAGGAATATTATTTAATACGAATAAGAATTTATTTTTTCATTACTGGCACTTGAATACGAACCATACGACATTTATATACGTACTTATGTACGGTTGTATGTAAGTATGTATGTTCTATGAATTTTATTTTACTGGGACAGTCAGTTTTTGTAATACAATCGATCGTAAATCGTTGCCTGCATTTTATAAATTTTCATTGGAAATAATAACTAAAAGTCGGAATTATTTTCTGTTTGCCTTATTATACAGTTTTGGCCACATGTAGTTCGGGAGAAATTATATATTAAATACGCCCTATTTGGCTTATTGATTGTTGAATTTCATTTTAACTCCATTCCTATTAATAATTAAAAATAAATTATAAATTTAATTTATCTTTATTTCCGTTTAATTTTTTCATTTTCGGTTTAATTATAAAATTCATGGAAATATTTTTAATTATTTTACCAAAAATTTAATAAAATTTTTCTTTTTCATTCTTTCAATTAAAACTTTACAATAAACATCAATTAGATTTCAATTAAATATCTATCGACTATAAAACAGAATTCAAATCGAATTAAATGTTGCACATGATTTAATTTTGCTCTTGCCATTGACTCAAAATTGGCATCATTGATAAAATGACAGCCAGACACTTGACTTTCTGATTAATGCTAATTTTCCATCGTTCAATTAAATCCTTTGTAGTTGTTAATAAATTTCCCCAAAATGCATTATGCGCAAAATTTCTATTTTTGTTCATTTGTGTTTAGGATTTTCAAAGAACACTGAAATAAATTTCCTAATGTTACTTTACAACGGAGAGAGCAGAACCGGAATAGAAATAGAACGGATATAAATGAATTGAATCTACAAAAAATATATAAATACCTCACGCTCACTGCATCAGGTTGAGACATCTGAGGAGATTACATGGCCCAATTGAAGAGTTGCCATGTAAGAATCACTCGCCAAGGGCATTGCAGCGGCGATTCATCACATAGGAATTGCTCAACCGTCTCTTTCTCTTGTTGTACCGTATGGGCTGGCATGGTTTCCAATCGGCCAGAGCCACCTATCTCGACTCATCCGTTCTACCACTAAGCAAGCGATCGAGTACGCCTAACATCATAATCAGGCCAAGTCGGTTTCATGATCCTGCAGCTTTCCAACTGCACTCCGTCCAATCGACATAAATGTCAAAAATAGCCCTCTTTAGTAACCATATGGGCGATGTCTCCGAGGCGGCCCACTGTGCGTTGATTCCCTAGAGCGAATGGACAAAAATGGAAGGAGTTGCAATCTCGTACAGACAATTATTAGGTCAAAATATAGATATATTCAAAATTTTAACAAAACAGGATAACTGACACTCCCACCGCCCATATATGCTTAAATCCGAAAAAGCCTCTCTTAAGATAGTTTTTATTTATTCAAATCTTTTTATAAGAAAAATGTTCTTTAAATTCCAAATAAAAAGTTGTTAACGCATGTAATTTTGTGGATTTTGCAAAAAGAATGAATAATAATTTTGATCAGGATTGGCAAAAAACCGGGTTTTTTTTAACGCAACCCACCGGGTTTTATAACTGCTTCCAAATTTCGTTCATTTTGACAATATTTTATGTTTGTTAGTACAATTACGACGTTTTAGTAATTGTAATGCAATTTTGCACTCTTGGTGGGATTTAGGTGGCATTGTGTGCTATGAGCTGCTAAAACTGAGTGATAATATCATAACAGACATAAATTAAGTTGTTCTTTTACATTGCAACACTTGGCCTCACGTCGCAAACGTTGCCAAACAATTCTTGGAACCGATTAAATGCCGTACCCGTCGCTTCTTGGAACATTGAGCCTGCTGAACATTGGTTGTTTCGAAGAATATAATATTTTTTGGCATGTCACCGAATCCTTTTTTTTAAGATATGTAGTGGAGTGCAAAATCAAGTGGACGTTCTACAAACCTTAGTGGTAACGATATAGCTCTAATTCCAATCTAATGGAGAATTTTCGGATAATAGTAAAAAACGCATTGAAAAATATAATTTGGCTTCGAGGAATATGTTGGAGGTGTGGTAAAGATATGATACGAATGGAATTATATATATCTTACGTTTTTGGGTAATATTATAGAGAGTATATCTAAGTTCTTTAATAACGCCACATAAAAAAAGAACTCTAGGAAGATAAAATTAAAAATATAAGTTCCTCTCTAGCTAAAAGTGCAAAACTAAGTGCATACGGAATCTTTTATATGATTAGCTTTCTCTCTTTCCAGCATTGGAATATCACACTTTTTTTTGGGGCTTAACAATGAATAAATGCGTGAAGTTATGTTTTATTTGAATAAATATTTGAATTTTTGTAGAAGCTTCTTCGTTCAGCTTCAAAACATCCACTTGGTTTTGCTACCCACTCTATGTACATATACAATCGGTTTCAACAGACCGGCTTCAACAGACTGGATTCGGAAATTGATTAGAGGTGAGAAAAAGATACAAGGAGTAATTTCATCAATTTTTATTTTGATACGTTTTATAATTAATTACACTCATACCTCTTCATACGGCATTTCGCTCCAACGGCCTGTTTAAGTTAGGGACACATTCGCTTTACGGCTCAAATTACCTTGTCATATGGCTAAATGCCTTGGATTCACCGATGAATGCACCCAGAAACAATACATATTCATCTCGTTTTACGTCATTTTGATTTACGGTCTATAATAAATTTTCAGAACCTTTCTAGGCCGTAAAAAAACGGACCGAATTAATTTGTACTTTCAATACGTAAATTGGAGTTATTTTTGTTGCAAGTTAACTGTGAAAACCTTAAAATAAAAAAACCACCCGGATTTTTTGTGAATAATATATCCAATAATACCCGGATGAGTTTAATTGGGTTACCCAGTGGGTTGCCAACCCTAATTTTAATTATTTCATGGCTAATAGATATATTATATAAAAACTGATAATCCAAAGAATTTAGCTTAAGGTATCCAAAATCACTAAAACTTATGAAAAATCTTTAAGTTATACATTTTTAAAATTTCAAAAATTTTAAGTTTTAGGACAACGTTGGTTATATATTTTTTTTATTTGATAGAACATATTACAAAGTTTCAAAAATAGAAATAAAAAATATATATTTTTTAATACTACTTCCGGTAAATTTAAAATTTTTATTAAAATACTTATGTAAGTGCTTTTTTCAAAGCAGTAAAATATAGAAACAATAAACGAAATTAAAAACGTTTTTCCTATTTTGTTTATAATATTGTCGAGTAAGTAAAAGACCAAACTTAAAAGTTTCTTAAATAAATAGTACCTAGTATAGTATCTAGTTTTCTACATAGTATTTTTATTATAAATTATTTGAGTTTAGCCGATAATTAGCTTTCAACAAATATATGTTTTAACAATATCCGTGATGAGTGATTATTTGATTTTTGTCTATGGGGCAACGCACTGTGCGGCCTTCTCCCCTCGATGCCGATCCCACACTAGCTAAGTCTTCCTGCAATTCATACCAGTACAAGTCACTGTGACCCAGAATCGAATGATTGTTCAGTGAGTTCGCACAATCTCTCATCCGCCGAGAGGTGGTAACGGATTTAATGGCAAGGATGGCCGCCTGAATGTTTATGCAAATTCAAACGCGCACTTCGCGTATCAACTTGAGGCAGTAGTCAGCATGCATCCCTGTTGGACAATATCAGAGCTTGAAAAACACTTGAAAAATCAGAAAGACTATAGTGGTAATTTTGACAAGCCTCCACCGAGAAGATTCTAAACTTAACATCACAAATCATCTTTTAGAAATCCGTGTAGACCCTGATGTCAAAGCCATTAAGTGGTTCGCACCGATTCAGAATTTCAGAATTTCACACAAATGGAAAGGTGCCAGAGATAAGTATCACGACATCATAAAAGGAATCATGACATCGAAAATTGTTTTAAAATTTCGATGAAGACGTTAAGACCGATCACTTATAATCTGTAATTATGAAGGACAGATCATTACTAAATGAAGCCAAGGATTACGTTTTTTCCCGACCAGTTGCATGGATTACAAAAACTGATTCAAACGTTTTATTGGAAAAATAGAACATTTTATCCTGCAATAAAAACAAATTACATTTTTCATTGTATTGAATACTTCTTACCATTAAAATCTAAACTGAGTCAAAAAAATTTGTTTTGCTTTGCACTTCCGCAATAATGATACTGATGATATCGTTTTGTACCTACACTATTAAACTAATATTTGTCTATTGATGAACAAATGTGCTGGACAAAAATGGGTCTTTTTATAAATCAATATCTACCAAATCCCAACAAGGCGGATTTCAAATTAGGTTTAATTAACTCGTTAAAAAACATTGAACTCTGTGTGCCTGAGAGGAACTATAGGCTATATACACCTCAAAAATTTCAACTGGAAGATGCCACAACCATACAAAGTAAATATTTATTTGTCCATAATGGTAACCGTAAGAGTCTAAAAATTTAGTCCAATTAACCTCGCGACCAATAAAAATTTTGACTCACAAAGAAGGCGGAATCGGACAAATGGGCATTGTAACTCTCATACAAACTAAGTAGTGATTTTTGCATATCTTGTAAAAGGTTAAAATATAAGTTTATGAATTTGGTCTAAATGATTTCATAGAGAATACAAATCATCAGATAAAAAGTGGTTGAAAATAGACAAGTGGGCGTGGATTTTTCTATATCCCATACTAACTAAATAGTGATTTTTGCACATTTTGAGAACGGTTAAGGTGTAAGTTAAGGAATGCGGTCTAAATATTTTCGTAGTCAATGCAAATAAACAGTCAAAACATGAGCGTAATTGGATAAGCGAACATGGTACCACCCATACATAGTAAACATTAATTTTTCGACATCTTGAGAACGGTTATAGTAGAAATATAAAAATTTGCTTCTAACAACGTCGAGGACAATAAACATCATCAGTCAATAACTGGACGGAATTGCATAAGTGGGCGTGGCACCCTCCATTTATACTAAATTTGGGATTATATGTGGACAACAACAGTTAAAGTTTCGTTATCTCTCCACTTTAACCAAGCAGAGGGAAAGATTTGATAAGCGAATACAAGTCAAAGCACACCGGGCAAAAGCTTTATTTATATGAATATGCATATGTACATATATAGCTAAAAAGCTGATTCTACAGTGTCTTTCTGGAAGGGATATAGGTTAAAATATTTTGGACTTAAACCGGAAGGGCTTAAAATGTCGGAAAATTGTAGAAAATTATGACCAAGAAAATAAGTAGTTAAGATAATAAATAAGATAAGGGTTTTAAATAAAATTATTTTTAGACATGTTCGGCTTGTTAACTCTGTTTTATTTTATTGACTGTTTTAACTAAATTCAAACAATTTTGTTATAAGTTTATATTTCTCGGGCCATTTCTCGCTCGAGAAACTTCTTCCAAATTAAAGTTACATAAACAGTTTTACTTACACAGAACAATTACGGAAACACTCAAGTGAGAGACAATTTTTTGTTTCAATTTGCATCGTTTTTGCTTAAATTTCTTCGTTTTATGTGAAAAGTTCCTCGATGCGAAAGTTACAGAAACGAGGCACAGGTTAGAATTTACTAGTCTTTTATGCAGTATATCAAGCAAATGCAGCGAGAGTGAGTATTTGGTAGATTGATTATTCGACTTTTTCAAAGATCGGTTGCCGAATAGTTTCAATTTTAATAAAACCAATTTTCGGTTAAAGTTAAAGCAAATAACCGGTTCTTTTATTAAAACAAATTTATTTGTTGCTTTATTAAGTAAAATTGATGAATTTTATGCCATGTAGTTGAATCCGCCAGCATATTCTAGTTTCTAGGAAGTAATTATGCTAGAACAACTTTCAGCTTTTTAGAGCCAACACAACAATTTAATATTTTACCCAGTGAATCTTTTTTGACAGCATATGTTGTAAAAGTGTTATTTTCCAGTTCCTTGAAACCACTTGGTTGAGAACCAAATTATCCTTCCTGCACAATTGCTAAATTTGTCGTTTATATCTACTCTAAATATATTTGATTTATTTTCAACAAACCTACAGTCCAGAAGATTTTTTGCTCTTAAGGTAACTTTTCCAAGTTCCATCGTTGATTCAGTATTTCAAATCAAATTATTAAATAAGTATAAAAAATAGCGAAGTAATACGGAAAAACGATAAACGATCATATAGCTTCTATTGAATTCTAAAATTAGCAAATATATATGATTTATTAGAGAAATTTAAAATCATTTACTCTTTTGCTTTTCCAAAAATTCCCTACACCTAATAAATGAATTTAAAGAAAAATTCTAAATTATGGAATGTTTTATCAGTAAAAAAATTATTTTAAGTGTATTAAGCAAATTAGCATTTGCAAATTAGCATTTGCTTAATTCTGTTTAATTGATTTTAATTCGATTGGATTGAATGGATGTTGATGTACTAAAAGAATAGTTTTACCAACTGTTGGTATTAAAAACAAATTATTTCTAATGACTAAACACACATAATGGACAATTTTAGATTCTAATATGACTGAATGTTTGAGAAAAGATATTTTTTTTTTTTTTGTAAAATATGATTTCAAATAACAAAAGGTAGTGTTACAGTTTTTTTTTTATGTAATTAAGAACATAGGCAATGTTAACAACATATAGTACTTGAGAACGTGAAAGTATAGCACAAGACAGGAATATTGTTGGAATGAAATTTTTCTATTATAATCTGGTAAATAAATTTCCGCAATTTGTCAGCTGCGGCTGGGAGTTATTTGGTTTATTCGAACACTCCATTTTTTGAATATTGATTAGTCTGACCGTATGGTGTTAATAGTCCCTTGAATATTGAATTGGCTTTCAATCTTTCAAGGGTTGCTAGATTGTCGGCATAAACCAATGACTTAACATATGTAGCTCCATAAAAAGTAATCCAGAGGCGTTAAGTCGCATCAAAGTTGTAATCGAATTGGTTTTGCAATAAATCTTTTGTTAATTTCCCTATATGGCAAGTTATGCCGTCTTGTTGAAATTAAATGTCGTTGAAGTTTAGCTGATTAATTTTTGGAAACAAAAATTCAGTCAGCATGTCTCGATAGAGCTCCCCACTCACCGTAACGACAGAAATAAGAACCGATGATGCAATCAACGTGTAAACCACACCAAACGTTAATGGATATAACGGTGGTTCGTTAAAGGCTTGAGAATTATCTTCGCTCCAATTACGGCAATTGTGCTTATTGACGTAGCTATTTAATCAAAAATGAGCTTCGCCATAAAACAAAATTCTTTGAGCAAAGAGCTGTATGAACTTCGTGAGCGTTGTTCTGGTGTCAAAAAAATTCTAGGTGACATGTCAAACCTTACTGAAAAGAAATTTCAACATGACATTCTCATCTGTCAAACCATAGTTATCAATATTGATAGAGCTCATGCAGCAAAAAAAAAAACACACCCTATACTTTGTAAATAATTGTAATGAATGAAAATTAGATATAACATTCCAAACACTCGTAATGCAAGAAGCTGTAATAACTACATAAATTAAATAATATTTAATTTAATTTATTATTTAAATTAAATAATATTTTTACGAAAATGGAAATACAACACTGTATTGTGGGATTTTGGTATTTGTCAATTTGGCAGCACTGCCACATCGACCATGTTTATGTTACATTTGAATTAACGGATATGGAAGATGGTCGATATTTCTTGAACCTTTCAAAATGTAGGCAATTAGGTATATAAAGGGCTGTTTCACCTAAACGTGAGTTAGTTGTCGTTAAAGCGGAAATAAAAGTGTTGTATATACGAATATGAGGTGTTGTATTAAGACAAACAGTATAACAGATATAGTGAAGTAAATAAAGAAATTGTAAAATAATAAATAAAACGGCAAATCCCGAGGCAATATGGTCCACGCTGGAGAATTTTCCATTATATGCCTATATTTACTATAGAATATGTAACTAGTGGGGACTCTACAACACCAAGGCTTATCAAAAAGGACTTAAATAGCAGTTTAGGCACTCGAGCTTACGTGCACACCTGAGTTGCATAGACTTGACAGAAAGTAGTATCTGTGTCACCGTAAAGCTTAGGTCACTATTCTTTACAAACGACACAATTCCAGAAATTTCTTACCTTAAATTTTTTAATTGGAAGACACTAAAGATACAGAGTTCATTAGAAACTGAACTTTTTGCTGGCTTGAGACAGTATTTTAACTGTTTCCTACCTAAATAGGTTTATGGTTACACATTAAAGTGAAATAATAAAGAAAATCAATAAATACCCTCTTTTGTAATCATTTTTTTTTGTGAACCATTAAAAAATAAGGCAATGTTTACGATAAAGATATAAATTAAATAAAAATTGTTATACATATAAAATACATACATACATACACACACGATATCTCCGAAAGTATTATATGAGTATTTATGAACATTTTATGATAAAATATTTTTATTACTTTAAACAGCAGGATGAACTTGTATCTTGTGATGCAATGAAATAGAATTCACAAGTTTTCAGTCGGGCATATAACAGACTCTAAATCTGAAAACTGATTTGTATAGGAAATTTAACAATGAGTTAATTTTTATTAGATTTGTAATTCATATGCAATTATTATTACAGGCCATAACTGACAACAGATTCGTTCTGAAAACAAATACTCAGTCTGTGATTAGTCGTCAAAAAAGTGGGTGATTTCCATTCACCGCTTAATTTAACGCTTAACATATTTATAGTCATCAATATTAAATATTATTGCGCAGAAAATTTAAATTTGACAAAACAACAGTTCAGTGGTTTAGAAACAGTTGATAACTTAATAGGACCATTTGGAATATAGTCAAGAAATGAACGAGAAGATTGTCTTGTAGAATTTTGTCAAAATAACAAATTGTTGATTATTAATACCTATTTTTGCCTTCCACTTAGAAGATTATATACACCCGTATATGCATGGACATCTCAAAACCCCACAAGCGACAGAATCACAGGGAATCAAATAGACTTCATATTGATCACCAAACTTCAACGCTATTGCTAACTATCATCAAACCTAAATTAGCTAGAGCTAGAAAACCTAAACCAAACGAAAGGTTAGATATACGAATATGAAAGCACAAACATCCTAAATCTAAAGTAACAACATAAATCAACAACCAATTATCAAATACTCTGGTCGACGAACAAACATCAATGATCTTTGGTTAAGAACAAATTGATTTCAAAACAGTTTCAAAAAGCTTAATTGGAAGAAAGTTAATTACTGCTAGACAAAAATGGATGACGCAAAGGATACTAGATACTAGATGAACCAAAGACGAAAATACCCCAACAAAGATATATAATATCGAGCCTTAACCGTCAAAATGACGTAAGGGCCATGATAATCGATTTTATAGCTCTAAAATATACCTTTGTGATTGCTGCTGTTAGCAAAAACAAAAAAGTCTAGTGTACAACACTAGAACAAAAAATATTTAAATATTTGTTTTTTGTCGCTTACGTCTTTTTGACGGTTATGACTCGATATATTGAATGTATAACAGTACCATCAGAGTAAAATCCAGATAAGCTAATAAGGCAAATTGAATCAGAAATTAATGTGAAGAAAGAAATGAGAAAAACTACAGCTAGTGCTAGGTCGGTAAACAATACGTCAGCCAACATTCAGACCGAAGTCGGATTCCGAAATATCAAAAGAAAATTAAGCCGTTGGGCTTTATTGCTGAACCCACATTAATTAATGACGAAAATTGGATTACCGATGATTATCTAGTTTCATTGCAATTCCAAAGGAAGTAAAAGCAAAATAGTGTAACAATCACTATTGCAGCATGCGTTAAACATTTTATTGAAAATTTTTTTATAATCGCATATAGTGCTATGCATACTATGTGGCAATTGTGAAAAAATATGGAAAATTCTCAATTTAGAAATCGAGAAGCAATGCTTAGCATTCAATTCTAAATTTAAAACAGTGGAGATGTTTGCAAAAACAAATTCTTGTGCTTTATCGACTATTAAAAGGCATTCGACAAGGTACAGCTCGATAAGTTAATTGAAGTGCTTACCTATTTGAATTCATAAGAAAAGCTGATCCGATACTTTAAGAACTTACACTGGAATCAAAGTTCTGATGTGAAAAAATAAAGATGGAATGACACTCACTATTAAAATAAAATGTGGAGGGAGACTTTTGCATTTTATCGGCCTCACTCTTTAATATCTATGCGGAAGCAATATTTTCGGAAGATTTAGTTAAAAAAGTTGCTGAAGTCAAATATATAGAAACACATTAACAACATACGATCCGCAGATGACACACTTTAATTTTTGACAATATCAAAGTTCTTCAATATTTAATTGACGAAGTTGTTCAGTCAAGCAAACATTATAATTATAACTTGAAAATCAACAACTCGAAAACCAAAATCATAATTATTACCAGATAAAAAAATTTTCTATATACAAATGGCTCAATAACTTTTGAAAAAACTGCTATTGAAATAGCCTCACGATTCAAGCGTTTGGATAGTTGGTGATTAACTGATTGATTGGACAGCAGCTCGATGTTGCCTTGACAAAACTATTGAGCTTTTAACATGAACTATACGTATGTATGTAGTTAAATGTTACGTCTGGTCTGCTCTCTTATATGGCTGATATGTCGTATAGGTGACTTCTTAAAGTTATTTGGGTAGATCACATAATTAACAATGAAATTTTAAACGTTATTCAGATAATTAAATGTCGGAAAGCATATTATTTTGGTCCCATTATGAGGGTTCCAAATATCAATTTGTCTAACAGCAAATTGAGAGGGGATTAATCAAAATTAATTGAATTAATCAAATTATACGAAAAATGTTGTAATTTGTATTGTAAAAATGTATATAAATTTTTGTAAAATAATTAAATAAAAAGAAAGTCGATTATAAAGCAGCCTTTGATAGCCCGATAAGAGATCGCATGATTGCTGCAATGTCTGAGCTTGGTATTCCTGCAAAACTAGTAAGATTATGCAGACAGACGTTGAGCAGCTCCTGCAGCTCCGTCAAAATAAGAAGAAAACTCTCAGAATCTTTCTATACTGTGCGAGGTTTTAGACAAGGTGACCCCTTATCGTGCGACTTTTTTTAATTGCGTCACGGAGAGTGTTCTGCGGAAGGCGGGAGTACATTGCGGTGGCGCCATCTTTAGCAAAAGTGTCCAGCTCTTAGCTTACGCAGACGATGTTGACATCACTGACCGTACCAAGCATGGGTCACAGGTTACGGTTGTGGTGAGTGTATTTATATACCTTGGCACTACCATTACCGACAGCAACGATGTCAGTCTGGAGATGAAGCGTAGAGTCACTCTTGCCAACAGGTGTTATTATGGTATCAATAGGCAATAGAGTAGTAGAGACCTCTCTCTTCCGACGAAATTGATATTTTACTAGTCGCTCATTCTCCCCGTTATTCTTTACCGAGCAGAAGCATGGACGTAGTCATGCACCGAAGTAGCTTTTTCAGCTATGTTCGAGAGAAAAGTTCTACGTAAGATCTTTCGCCATTTGCGGTTTAGCGATGATTTCCCTATTCGAACTAACCATGAGCTGTAACGATATGAACGCTGTTAGTGAATTGGCATCTAACCGCTATGCTGGATAGGACATGTCGTTTAAATGGATGAAAAAGCTGCTGTCATTATCTACCTTGGAGAGATCAGGCCGAGGAAGTCCTGGCTGTGACCAGTTGGCCAAGGCGCAAGCTAAGCAAAAGTGCCTGGAAGGATTTGCTTCAGCATGCGGAAACGAGTTGTAAAGACCAATTATAATATTAATATAATAATTAATATACGTGAGAGAGAGAGAGAAAGGAGAGAGAAAGAAGAGAGAGAGAGAGAGAGAGAGAAAACTGTAAGATTCAGACCATACTATCGAAATTGACGAAATAGGAGTTATGATTTTGATTTCTAAAAACATATGACGCTTTTTTTTATTCCAACATTTGGCAATCCGTGAAGTCACCAAATACCATAATCATGTCTGTTGCACTTGCAATGCAAATTGTGAGAATATTTACAGCCAATGGCGAATCCTGTAATAGTATTTGCCTCTCTTAAATGATTGGTTGACGGTGAATTTCTCAAGTTGGCTTTCATAACAGTGTGCATAAAAATAAAAAATAACGCTCCAAAAAAATAGTATTAAATAACGTGAAATGGCATAAATTGCATTCTATTCAAATCATCAGCTGTAATAAATTTTTATCATTTTGCAAATCTTACTCGTATTTTAAAAATATTGTCTTCTTCTTATTATTATTATTATTATTTTTCAAACGCTGCATCAGCGAAATATGAATATCCTGGTATCCTTTTCTATTTGCCTTTTTCGCATAAAATATTTTCTTTAGATCATAATTTTTTCCTACAAACAATTTTTTTCGGTGTTTGAAAGTATTTGTCTTGTTTTTTTCTTTAATTTTTATTTTTTAAGGATAAAGCATTCATTGCATTTTTGTGTACGTCTGCAGAAGTATTTTTATAAAGAAATTTGTTGAGAAAACGAAAACAATTTTTTAGAACTTTTTGATGCCCAAAAAAAACTTTCATCAGTTGAAATAAAAATTTTAAAACTTTTTCTTTATACTCGTAGTTAGTGATAAAAATAGTCATTCTGCTTCTCTAATATTATTTACTAGAAAATTAAAACGAAAAAGAAAACAATTAAAATGTTATGGATTTTACGAGGATAATAATAAATTTAAAGTACAAATAACACTAGCCAACGAGGTTCTGAACTGGAGCAACCAAATATCTTTCCTATGCTAATTTGGTGGGCTGAATTAATATACGTTTTTAGTTTTTTTCCTTCGGGCTAAAATTCTTTTTATGTACGTGGAAAATTTTTCGCCTAAAATATAGTAGTTATGTCAACATATTTCATCATAACTTGAAAACGACTTGACCGATTTTAATGCAAGTATCAGCAACTGTTTAGGAATAAAAATTTTTTTTTATTATTTTAAAAAAATCATAAAAAATTTTTCAGAGTAAAAATGTTGTGAAAAACATTGGCCCCTAACCGCAATTGGAAGAAAAAAACAATGACGAAAACCAAAGAATTATCAAAGCTTACATTAGCAAAAGCTGATCTAAATAAGCTCAATCACTGACCAAAACTAAATCTACAAGACGCTCATCAGAAGAATAATTTGAAATTTTGTCAGAGAAAGGTGTGAATGTTCCTCTGTTAGTAGAAGGATTTTTAAGAGTCAGTTTCCAGAATGCAGCTCTTGCCTATTGTAACTAAAGGTGTTAACGTAGGAGACATTGAAGAAGGGAATTTTTTAAATGGTCAAGTAGAAATTGATGGTAAAATTATTGGGCTTCAATTTCAATACTGGCGCTATGATACACCAGCAAAATTTTTCGTTTGATGTGTTTTTGGACATAAATTAAAACCATATAAAAACTAATTCTTTTAACTTTTAATATTTACTTGAGCAAATTTTACTTTCCATACAAAAGAACCAGTAATAAAGTGGTCTTTAAGCTCCCAATTGGATCCAACTATACTAGTACACGACTAGAGTCAATGTTACTACTAATTTTTCAAATACACTCAATACTAATTTGAGCATTCAGATGGTATAGGATGCATAGTTGGGTACTAGCTTAAGCTCCGGCAGGATTATATACAAAAATGAATGTGTGTTTGTTTGAAGACTGTATACAGCTAAACTACAGATTCTACAGTTTCTTTCTGGCAAAAAATTTAACTAAAATAACATTTAAGATAATAATAAATGGGGGTAGCGCAGCACACCGGGTATACATAAATTTATACATATATCCAATTGCTAAACAAAAACAAAGAACAGCGAGCATATGTAAGCCGATAGCTGTAATATGCTGGATGCATTTTAAATAACGAGACCATTAACATAGTATTCTATGTTCAAACTCGAAACCGATTTAATGACATCAGCAATTTTTTTTGTCGTTTTCAAATTCAAATTATCACCCTTATTACAAGTGTCGACAGTAGTCTCGTTGTTGCTTTTGAGTCGCTTTCACTTTCAGTCAACAGCCACATCACATCGACACTAATTTGGTATTATGGAAATGAGTTGTGTCGAGACGACTGATTATCGATACTAATAACCACATCTCTAATGTATACAAACATTTCTCTAATATATGAAGTATTTTGTTTTATTATTTTTATTGTTTTGGATAAAATTGTACCTCAAATGAAGAGTGGTGTTAGAAAAACGGTTCCTGGCACAAGGTTCGTATCAATTATGTGTTGGAAATGATTTTTGCCTTGGATTATCACACCCAGCCGTATCCTTAATATTGGACTGCAAGAAATTATTTGCCCACTTTTTATAACATTTGAAATGACGGAAGAGTGGAAAGCTGAATGTAAGCTAGAATTTTTTAACAAAACTGGATTTCCACGTGTTATTGGGTGTGTAGATAGCACTCACATAAAAATTTTGGCTCCTAACAAGGAAGGACAAAATATTTACTACAACAGGAAAGGATTTTTCAGCCTATTGCGATGATTGTAAGGTGGAATCATGAAATATAATATATATACACTTTTAATAACAATTTAAATTTGTCAAATTTTAGATTTGTGATCACAAGATGAGGATCAAGTTTGTAGATGCTCGATACGCTTGTTCATCTCATGACTCACTGATTTGGAATATTAGCTCATCAAGACAAGTACTACGTGACCGCTATCAGGCTGGTGAAAGGAATTGTTGGCTATTGGGTAATACTAAACAAAGGTATTTTTTAATAAAAAGATTTTTGACATATACGTGTATTTATAGGTGATGCTGGTTATCCACTTGAGCCGTTTTTAATGACGCCTTGTCGTTCAACTGAAGAAGTAAGTGATGAAACTATTTTCAACAGCAAACATACTAAAGCCCGAAATATAGTTGAAAGAACGATTGGAGTACTTAAAAATCATTTCCGTTGCTTGCTTGGTTCTCGCCAGCTTCATTACAAGCCTACCAAGGCAGCCAAAATAGTGAATGTGTGTGCGGCCTTACATAACGTCTGCATTAAGTATCAAAGTTTAAATCCAGGCTTTGATATGTCATTAGTTATGGATAAGAACTCTAATGCAATTTCTGTTAATGAACCAGAAAATTTATCAAATAACGAAGCTACTCATATAAGAGAGCGAATAAAAATCACCTTTTTAACATAAAATTAAAGATTTTAAATTTTATTTAAAACACTTCAGTTTTTAAAATGAAAATACAAACTAAAATTAAAATACAAAAATTGTAATCTTTTCATAAATTAAGGCACCTTTGTATATGATATTTTAATTTGGTATTCCAAAGAGTTTGGCATTTAAAAAAGATTCGACAACAGTTTACGGAGTGTGTGAGGTCTCATGTCTTAATTGGAGTACTTTCTGAGAGTTAGTTTTATTTTTTTTAATTGATGACTGATTCTGTAAAACTTCTGATTTGTTCTGTAAGACTTCCAACTCCTTTTTCTTTATTTCTATTTTAATACTTTTTAATTAAATTTCTGTTTCGAAAAGTAGTTCTTCTCTTTGTTGGCGCCGTTCCATCATTTTAATTTTTTTCTCTTCAACCTCCCACAGTTTTCGCTGGGACCGACTTGATTCCTTCAAAGCGTCTTTTATTTCTTTTATGCCCTTACACATTTCAGTAAATGATTCTCTTTGCATTTTATGGTAATTTTCAAAAAACTCTTCTCTCTTGAAAGCCTTGCATGATTCTTTTCTCTTTCTTGCATTTGAAACTGGTCGTTCTTTTGTATTAATAACATTTGAAGAAGTTGGCTGAAAGTTTTCATCATCCCCCAAGGCTTCACTTTCCAAATTTAATACAATTTCTTGAAGAATTTCATTAGGCGAGAAATGCATACACCCTGTGCAACTCCTTCAGGGTTTAATTGTTTTTTAAATTTAGCTGCAGCCTCTTCTAATTTCGAAAGTGCTGATTGCTTATAAGTCCCACCGCCAGTTGCGTTTACTTCACTATTGTTGTGGACTAAATTTTTTTTACCTTGCGTTTAAAATCTCTCCATACCTTTAAATACAAATATTTAGTTAAAAGAAACGATGAATCTAAAATATTTGTTACTTACCTTTTGCCAGCCTTCGCTATCTCTGATTGGAGGTCCTATGGAATTTAATTTGGATGTTATTCACCCCTATTATGAATGTCAACGGCGTCGCATGTGACGCCGACGATATTCTTATGTCATTACCGTTGGCAATATTGCCGACAATCGACTACTCTTGACTAAGAATTTGTATTTACATAGACGACTTTACGGCGTCGTTGACTCGAATTGCTTTTGTTTTTGTCAACAAATTTAAAAGCGTCGCTATATTAAAAGTGCGTTAGAAAACAGAAAAAAAATTTAAAAATTGAAATTTGTTAATAATTATGGAAAAAAAGTAAAAATAACAACTTTGTAGCAATTTGAGACCCTTATTGCTGAACTGGAAAACAACGTCAGTTTAGCAAAAGGGTTTCATAGAAATTCAAATCCGCAAAATTTTAAAGAAGATTGGGAGGAAATATCAGCGAAATAAAATTCACTTGGAGCGCCAATTAGAGATAGTGAGGGTTTTCGAAAGGTAAGTCTTAAGAATAGTTAAAAAATACATTTCAAAATTTTGTTTATAGGTATGGAGAGATCTTAAATGTAAGCTAGAAAGAAAACTTACTCACAACAAGGCGGAAGTAAATGCTACAGGCGATGGTATATTTAAACAGTTCGCGCTCTCACCTCTGGAAGAAGCTGCAGAAAATTTTTTGCAGTTTAAAAAACAGTTGAGTCCGGAAGGTAATGTACAGGGCATTGAAGTTTCTGTTAACGAAATTGTTACGCAAAATGTTTCCGACATTGACGTTGAGAATAAGATAATGTTGAGAATAAGATAAGCTGTAAATCATGAATATCGGTTGGCTATTGCTGATTTTATTCAAAATTTAATGCATGTACCTAACTTTAACCAAAATTAGCGGAAACATTTTTTTCTTGAAAAAATTGAGGACTTTTTTTTAGTTTGTTTCTTTTATTTCCAAAATTCTTAGAATATAAAAATTTTTAGAATATAAATTTTACAATTTGAGCATTAAAATGAAATACAGTTAGTGTCATTAATATATGGTTTTTAAGTTTATCGATAATAACACCCTGGCATTAGCGAAATGGATAGGTAATCAGAAGAATAGCAAAAACTTAAATAAATGTTGTCAGTATGAGTATTCAAATATATGGAAAAAATGACTCTATGGTAACCCTGTTTACTAAGCGCCATTAATATTCGGTTTTTCGCCTATTTATATGCTATTTGCAAAAAAAGATGTTATTCAGTTACTTTTCCAGCAATATAGAGATACGTTTTAATAAAAGTGCATAACACCTCCTTTCTTGTCCTCCTTTCTTGTCTGTCCAAAATTCTACTTCACTGCAAATTATACAAATGGGGCGCAAAGGAAAAAACACTCCTTTAGAACAGCGAAAACTTGTTATTTTCCATTATGAAAAAGGTAAAAAGTACAAAGAGATTGCTGAAATTCTGAATATGAAACCAAATACAGTTGGGGACATTGTCAGAAGGCACAAAAATGAAGGAAGAATACACTTCATAAAGCAGACAGGTCAGCCAAAAAAAAAAAATTGACCGAGCGGGAAGAAAGTTCAATTGTGCGAAAAATAAAATCTAACCCATGCTTAAGTGCTTCCAAATTAGTCACAGAGGTGCTCAATGAGTTTAAAAAGAAAATATCTGCATCTGCTATACAAAGAACCATAAGAAAAAAAGCTTTTCATGGTCGAGTAGCATGTCGTAAGCCATTGGTTAATTTACGCAACCGAAAAGCTCGTTTGAGTTTTGCCAGGGAGTACATTAAGAAGCCTGAAACTTGGTGGGATGACGTCATATTTGCGGACGAGAGCAACTATAACATATTTGGATCCGATGGGCGTGTAATGGTGTGGCGAAAGCCAAATGAGGAGCTACAACTACAAAATTTAAAACCAACCGTAAAACGTGGAAATGGACATGTTATGATGTGGGGTTGTATGGGAGCTAAAGGGACGGGAAAATTAGTTTTTATCAGTGGAATATGAATAAGGAATCATATTTGAATATCCTCCGTCAAAATTTGAAAGAAAGTGCAAATAAGCTGGGCGTTTTAGATTCTTTTAAATTCTACCAAGATAACGACCCAAAGCACAAGTCGCGTTTAATTCAAGAATGGTTGCTCTATAACTGCCCTAAAGTTCTCCATCCACCTGCGCAATTCCCAGACCTCAATCCGATTGAGAATTTATGGGATAAGCTGGACCAGCGAATCCGCAACTATAAAATAACATCCATTGAAGACTTGAAATTGCGGCTTCAAGAAGAATGGGATCGTATTCCTGCAGCTTATACAGCTAAAATAGTAAAAAAAAAAAACAAGTCAAACCGTCTAAGTGAAGTTATAAAACAAAAGGATTATCCAACAAAATACTAAATTTTATATAAAACCATTTTTCTAATGTATTCTTTGTTACTTTTCAAAGAAAATCGAATATTATTGACGCAATAATGTATGCCACCTGAATTAATTTAGTTTTTTTTTTTTTGTTCTTTTTTTCTAAATACAAATGTGAACTTTCAAGAGCCTGAATAAACTATTAATGAAAGGAAGAAAATGTTGAAAAAGATATACATTTAGCTTACGACGAATCAGTTAAACCGAATATTAATGACACTAACTGTAAATGTTGAAAGTCATTACATTCTTTTCAAAATTTTCACGATCGACAACTCTCAAAGAGTTTGTATGTATACACTTTTTTTAAATTTAATTATTATTTTTTACACATCCGTCAACTCAAAAAACTTTTGCGCAATTCAAAAGTGTATTCGACACAGAAGAAAGTAGAAAGAAAGAAAGCCTGGTCAGCCGAAAAAGTTTAAAGATGAGGATTTGGAAGCATTACTCGACGAAAATTGTTGTCAAATGCAAGAGGAACTTGCATTTTCATTGGGAGTCCCTACGTTAAAAATCATTGAGATTCATTCAAAAGCAAGGAAATTGGGTTCCATATGAATTGAAGCCAAGAGACGTTGGTAGGCGATTTTCCATGTCGGAATTATAGTTGAACGCTACAAAAAGAAGTCATTTTTACATCGCATTGTACTGGTGATGAAAGCGCAAAAAGTCATATGTAAAGCCCGGCCAACCAGCCAAATATCCATGAAGCCATGGTAACGCTCTGTATTTGATAGGATCAGAAGGTTGTTTTGTATTATGAGCTGTTGAAATTGGGTCAAACGATCACAGGGGGCCTGAATCGAATACACTTGATTCGTTTGAAGAGAGCAATCAAAGAAAAACGACCAGAATATTTGGCCAGCTACGAGGCCATAATCTTCCATCATGACAACGCTCGACCACATGTTGCAAGACCGGTCAAAAACTATTTGGAAAACAGCAGTTGAAAAGTCAAAATTCGATGGTGCGAAATCCATATGATACCAGGAAGATAGGAAAAAGTAATGGCTAACTATGGACAATACTTGAAATAATGTATCAATTCATTTCGTTATAATAATTTATTTTTCAAGCAAAAAAAATCGACATTATTAATTTGTATAGCCAATATTCTAATCCCGTTTATACTAGTGTCAGCTGTACCAGTACTAGTACTAGTAGTTTTTAGAGAATTATTGCATAATCTACTGAAGGGTAAGATACGTAAATAGATAGCTTTTATCCAGTGTGCTTTGTCCAATACCCGCTTTTTGGTTAATATTTAGTAGGAATGGGAAGCACACACCCACTTATCTAATTCACCCAGCTACTGGCTTATAAGCATTGTTCACGAATTTGAAACTTCTTCTATTACCGTTGTCCAGATATCAAAAATCAGTATTTACTTTGTATGGAAGATACCATGTATTGTATTGACCGTAAAGCTATTTGGATCAAATACTGAAACTTTAGCATAAACCGATATACAAAAATCAAAATCATTTTGTTTGTATGGAAGGTACCATGCCGACCTGTCCAACTCCGCTTACTTTTTGACTGCTGAATTGTATTGACTATGAAACCACAGGATGTAATTTTGGTAAACAATAGTCTTGACAGTTCATATTTGACAGTGGTGAAGTAGAGACGTGGCAAATTTATTATGGAAGAATATTCAGTAAACCAACGTTTTTAATCGTTAAAGCATTTTACCAAAATCAATCATCGATTTTCATGAAAAAATCATAATGAGTGGCGGGGCACATTTTTATTTGAATGGTTATGTGAATAACCAGAATAGTCGGTTCTGGGCGATGCAAAACCCTCAAATTATTCGTCAGTCACCTTTGCATCCATTAAAAGTAACAGTCTGGTGTGCAATTTGGTCAAGAGGAATCATTGGACCTTACTTCTTTGAACTTGAAAACAGCGTAACGGTAACTGTCAATGGGGAGCGATATCGTGATATGATTGAAAACTTTTTAACGCCACAACTGCATACTTTGGGCTTGACTAATAGTTGGTTTCAACAAGACAGTGCCACATCGCATACAGCCAGAATTACAATGGAATTACTGCGAGACCTCTTTCCACAAATTATTTTAAGGAATGTGATGTTGATTGGCCTCCACGGTCGCCTGATTTAACTGCTCCTGACTTCATTTTGTGGGGATATTTGAAAAGCAAGCTTTCTGAAAACAAACCAGAAACGCTGGAGCAACTCAATCAAAATATTCGTGATGGAATTAATGAAATACCGCGTGAAATATATGATAATGTAATGAAAAATGTGCTTAAAATGGCTCGCATTTGAGAGGCTAAGAGAAGCTGGCATTTATCTGATATTGTATTCCATACATAATTGCCGACATTAAATAAAACATTTATCAATATAAGATCCATTCTCTTTCATATAATCAAAAATTACAAATTAACAAAATAGTATACTTTCCCGTCGGACACCCTGTATTTGGTCCAAATCTAGAGACTTTTTCTGTTACCGTATTAAAAATATGTGTAGAAAAATAAATATATACTATGTATGGGCCCAGTTGAAATTTTTGAAATTTATACAGTCTATAGTTCCTTCCAGACGTAAAGAGAGTTACTGTAAAAATTACAAGAAAATCGGTTTAGCCGTTTAGCTGTCCAAAAGCCTCAAACGAACTAACAAACTTACAAAGTCACATTCATTTTTATATATACATAAGACTGCTTATATTACACAGTCTGTTTCATTAGGTTAGAAACCTTTAACACCAGAAAGAGGAGGAAGTTATTTGGCCCATTTTCATATTTGACTAGCAATATTATCTTTCTTAATTTTTAATGTTTGTTGACTTTTAATAACAATGGTTCAAATTTAATTTAAAAACATTCCTCTTTTATTGAACTGTTCCAAACGTAAATAAGTAACAATAGATAGACTGATAGGAAACATTTGACCAATTTATATATTTCGCCACTAATATTTTATTTAACAGAAACATTTCTGGATTTTTTTCGCTACAAAAATCGTCTTCTCAAGCAGCCGTCTTTGTGAGCATATGGCTTGTCCTATGGTTCCCAGAAGGAGCAATGACTGCAGGAATTTCCCTTCATTCCTTTCCTGTTTGAAGTATTATGTTTAAGTTTTTTTCCAACTTTGACCAGGTACGCAGTGGCCGACCGCTTTGCTAGTTTATCCCCTTGTATTCCGGCCCATGGCAATTATTGCTCCGTCTTCTTGTGGTTTTCTAAACGTGTGTTATAGACACAAGTATTTCTTAGAATGCTGCCAAGGTAGCAAAAATCTCTGACATCTTCCAAGTCGATATTAGGCATTCACAATGTGGTGTTGTTATAGTGTTTAGCGTTATTCCCGTCATTGTAGCTTCGCTTGCCGGAGATTTTTGTTTTGCAAACATGTGACGAGGCAAATGTAATCGACGTACTCCAAACTCCTCAAGTATTGTTTACGTTGTTGCATTTATTCCAGCTAAATATTGAACTTTAGAGATTATGTGAGTCAATTATCCTGTGACTTCTTAACCATACTATGGCTTTATCCGATTTTTTTAGTAGTCCTTTAGTGTTTCTTTTTCTTCTTTACTCCTCTAGGGAGTGTATTGGCTTTCCATAAAGCATCACTTATTTGGTTTCAGTTTCAGTAATGATTAAGCAGATGAATAATCTACTGTAGCTCGCCTCCATATGATTGTGAGTAGAGGTGCAGATGCTTGGTAAGTGGTGGTGGTGATGATCCATACTTAGCATGGTAAATTTTTCCCAGTTGGCGGCTTTTTCTCCTGATGTTTGTCATCATCGCCAGAGGTAAGGTAAAAAGTCAGGGTGGGTTCTTTAGATGGATATGTCTGGAGTGAGCTTGAAGTCTTTTTATTAGACACTCAAGACACTGAAGCTGGTCCGTTTGCATTGTATGCCTGCGCTCTAACCATTACACCACGACACCCTTATCATTCAGAGTGGTAAACATCAATTTTTACCATATCCGAAGAGCTTATATCCTTTTTCTACCTGCTTTAATTCACTAAACTATAGGCACTAACTTCAACTTTTATTTTATCTAGTTTTTATTAAAGTTTATCACAACGGGCGACTGATCTTAAAAAACACTGAAAGCGGTTCTATCCTGTTGAACCAAAAAATAAAGTAAAAATTGTTGGCTTGACTGCAAACATGAAAGAACAATTACCAATACAATAAACTTGGTTTTGATTTTTGAGCTTAAATTATCAATTAAGGTATCTCCTATTTGTCTAAACAAATTATAATTTATAATTTCTATATTCGCAATTGATGGTGTTTTTTTGCGTCTTTAAAAACGACGTACTTCTATACTTCTACACAGATGAACCAGAGTGTGTATGAGATATATGTAAATATCTTTTATTTTATTTTTTTTTACTAATTTTATAAGGCGTTTTCTTTGTAGAGACGTGTTTGATATCAATATCCATATGTATCAACGACATCCACATTGAGGACATGATATTTAAATAGTAATTAAATATTGATTCACCAGTTAATACGAACTTTGTTCCACCACATGTGTACCATTTTTTATATATTTAAATAGTCGTATAAATCGAATGCCTATCGTGTGATGAGAAATACTCTACACCACAACAGGTGATGAAAAATCACTTAACATATTTTCTTCTAAAGACAAGAGGTTATTTTGATTATGTGCTCAGTATAGTTTAATAGACCAGTGTCTACGAAATACAGTTTACCGTGTCACTTAAAGATGAGCGGATGCTTTTATAAACTTGACTTAAAGTAGTATTCAAGCCTAATTACCTTGCAGATGTTGATTAAAATTTACCCAAATTTACCCAAACTTGTTTTTATCCAAAATTTACTTCTTTGGTTGGCAAACCTTATATGGTCAAAATTAAAAAAAAAAAATTTTTCAGTTATGTCTGAGTAAGTTTTAGGATTGCACTGAATTTTCCACAAAAATGTGTAATCAAAAATTAAGAAAACTGAATAATTTGACTTGGCCATCTATGCGTAAAATTTAAAAAATCATGTATTCAACAACAACAATTACGTGTATACTTTTTAAAATTATAGCTATTTTTCAATACTCGTTTTTGTAACATTTTTGTTTTCTCAGCTATTCTCATGTAATTGTTTGATTTTTGGTCTATAAACGGCTATAAAAGAAATATTAACTCTAATTTCCTAAATTATATCAACTGTAAAAAAAATTATTCAAAGTTAATTTCTCGCCCCATTTTAAAATCATTTTTTATCCGCATGTGTCTTTATAATCAAGTGTGTGGTCCCTTTGGGAGTTTACAATTCTATTTATTATAGAGAGCAAGACAAAATCAATTAATATCTTCACATTTGAAAGTGATGATTATATTTGAATGCAACATAAAATCATCATTTAAATTAAATCAAATAGATTCCCTTCAAAGATATTCATTCTTCATTCATTCACATTTTACAGCCAACCAATCTACGAGTAAAGGTTGTAAAACATATCGCAGTTCATTTGATTGACTAAGAAATTGATGATGATGCGCAAAGCGCCTAGAAAAAGAATCAACTTAAAATTGATAGTTGACGGTCCCTTTATTTGATGGATGTTTTAATAAAAAGATTTTGAAAACTTTACTTTTTTATTTAAGCACTGGGGATTCCCCATGGGGTGGACGCCATTTGTCTGTATTATTTCTACATGCAATGCGTACGTTCATACATATGTATCGCTATTGACTGAGTAACTGACTTACTATGCTTGAGAATCGGTAATTATAACTTTGATGTTTATTACCTACCATGTTGAGTTGTTTAACGCCCATTTTCATCGATCGTTCGTTTCATTCATTTCAATTCATTTTTAACCGAATCTCACTCAACTGTCCATTTTTGAATGTTAATTTTAAGCTTAAGATCACTTTGCTTTTCGTTTGTTAGAATGAAATGATGAAAATTGATGCAGCTATGATGGAGTGTGGATGTAAATCCATAGGAAAACTTAACAGCAACAACAATAACTACAGTGAGAACAGCAACTGTGTCAAGTTTTTAATTCGATTTCTGTTTTTCATTTCTTTTCCGTTCAACTACGATATGATAGATTGATTGATATATGGATGGTTACAAATGTGATGAAAGATACAAGATACATAACATATATACATATGTATATATAGAGATATGATGTTGTTTTTGTTGCTATTATTGATAGATTAGTTTTCAACTCTATTTCATCTCGGTTCAATAGACAAAAAAAAAAAAAAAAACAAAAACGACGCACACACGGTGGTAATTCATATTCAAACTGCTGTAAATGTTAGTGATGAGGAAAATGTAAGAAAAAAAACGAAAGAAAATAGAAGTACAAAGAGAACAATTCAATTAAATTAATACTTACTAACATTTACATTATTTTCGTGTTGTTTTTGTTATTGTAAAAAAACAAAAACCCCATAAGAAACTACAGTGAAATAGTGAAAATGAATAAATTAGAAAAAACAAAAAAATGCGGCTTTTCTTTTCTTGTGTGTGGCTAGAACCGATATTTGACAGTAAATTATCGATTGAAAAATATTTATTATTGGGTTTGGTCACTAGAGAAACAATAAGTAAAAAAGCTTTAAAAGGCTGCATGATTTCTTTTTTTGTGGATTTAAATACTTGCCTTAAACTCTTATCTTCAACAGTTTTAT
Source organism: Wohlfahrtia magnifica (assembly GCA_023159175.1). Lineage (NCBI taxonomy): Eukaryota > Metazoa > Arthropoda > Insecta > Diptera > Sarcophagidae > Wohlfahrtia > Wohlfahrtia magnifica. The sequence goes on along the minus strand of JAKWBJ010000216.1, from coordinate 236,396 downwards.
ATGTGTTTTGCTTACTTTTTATTTTCTATTTAAATGTAATGTGTTGTTGTCTGCATGTGTTAATAAAATGCGGAATGCTTCTGTTTTTGACCACTCATCACATGTTGTTTAAGAACAAATAAAATTAATTAATTAATTAATTAATTAATTTTTTGACTCTTGGAAATGTTTTCATTAATGAATTGTTTCAAATTAAGCTCTTATAAGTAGTTGGAAATACAGGCTTTTATTTATAGTATTTTGGTTTGATGTGGTAATGTGGTCAATGCTCCTTATTTGAATCTTAAAGATCAAAGCGGTCGATCAAAGTCAAAACAATAGAAACAAAAATAAAAACTAATAATATATATTAATTACCATTATATTATATTAATTCCCATAATATTCCATGAAGGAACATAGGGACTTCTCTTAGTCAATGAGCTGCAGCCGATTTATTTTTAGACTCATTGAAAGGGACCTACAGCTTAACACCGACTCCGAACAGCAAATGCATTAGAGAAGTTTTCAATAGTAGGTAATACTCATAACCAGTTACTAGCTTATGTTATAAAGTGATACCGCTGTTGAACAACTTTTTCTTTTTTCAGATGGTCTGGCCTGGTATTGAACCGAGGACCTTCTGATTGGTAGACGAGTGCCTTATCTACCATACCACAGCGGCACTAAGGTCTATAAATGTTAACTGTTGCTGCCGTAGGATTGCAGGCAGTAAATAAATATAAACCAAGAAAAATATAAACCGTCGGTTTATAGCGACATAAATGCACAACTTGTCTGCGTAATTAAAAAAAAAAATGTATACTGTAGTTCCCACTTAAATGCGCCCCGCTTGAAAGTGTTTCCCGCTTTAATGCAAAAAAAAACTTGGCATCAGAAATATTTCCTTATATTGCCTTACAAAAATTTTACTAACTCATGGGCTGAAAAGTGCCGGGTCTAACATAAAAATCATATTTTTCGTCACTTAGAGCGACGCTGTAACATTCCAATACCTCTTTTGTATAACGATTGATCTTTTGCCACAAAATAGGCCCCAGCTGCAGCGATAACCTCTTTATTTCTGAGGACCGCGTACAGCCTGAATTTATGTAGTTTTGCCATTGTTTCAAAATCTATGTAAAGGCTCTTGGTTTTGGTCAACAGTAAGCAAACGTGGCACCCATTTTCAACAGAGCTTTCTCATAGTCAAACGCTCATGCGAAATAAAACCAACACGTTCTTTTGATATCTTTACGATGTCAGCTAACTCATTCAAAATTTTATAGATTTTTTTTATGTTTTCTGGTGTTACCGCCTCATATGGAAACTCCACGGCGTTCTGTGTCTTCGGTGTCTCTACGACCACGGTTGAAGTCAGCAAACCAACGTTTTATTGTTAACACTTTTCAAGCCATTACTTCGCTTGAACAGTATTTTTTCCATCAAGAAGCAGTGTAGAATTAAAACTTGAAACTGTTTTTGATCCATTGTTCTGAAAATAACACAAGTGGCGTCACTTTTAGCACAATAACTCACAAACTAATTAGTAGAATATCATGAAATTTTAATAGCTGTCTTTTGAAGGTTAGCACTCACTGGAAAAGAGGTGAATGCGATAAAACTAGCGCCATCTGTGTGTAAGGCCCGTGACATTGCTGTGTTAAGTATGCCACGCTTAAAAGCCCTTTCCGCTTAAAGGAGTTATTTTTTAGAAACGAAGTTGTATCGTCATAAGAAAATGTAGAAAATAAGGTTTTTCTAACAACTAAGCGTACTTTCCTTTCTTCCATTACCAAAATAAAAGAATCAAATTTCTTTTCCTATAAATTTTTTTCACACTTAAAGATCATAACAAGTTTTATCTATAAATGCTATTATCTCAATTTTTTTCATAAATGGACTTGTCTCATTCTTCAAATATACTACTCATATACATCTGTGTTGATATGGAAGAATAGCTTAAGTCGAAAAATGAAGTTTTGAGATAGTATTCCCAATTTTGAGTAATTTTTATCTTGAAAATTGTTTTTTACAACAAAACTGTGACTTAACATATTGGTAATAACCCTATTAAAAAAAAATATAAAAGTTTTACTCAACCTTCAGTATACTTAAGTTGTTTTATTGAAATAATGCATACATATGTATGTATTCATAATTTTAAGTAAACATAAGATATTTTATTGAAACTTAAAAAAGAATAATTCAATAAAATTATTAAGTTTAAAACAATTTAAGTTATATAGTTATAAAATTAATGAAAATGGGAAAAAAATACAATATGCACAGAAAATGTTTTGACAAATTCAGTATCGTTTCAAAAAACTTATGCTAAAAAGTAACGCAAAAAAAGTAAAGCTCTTAAAGCAATAACTCAATTTACACTTATGTCAACTTAAGCTACATACATATTTCCAAAAGAGGCTATGCATTAAATCATAAAATTTGTTAATTTATATAAACGCAATAACTCTGTCATTAAATCATTAGCACATTTTATAATTATTATTGTAAACTTTATTTATTACAACAAATTTTTGTTATTGTTGTTGTAGGTCGTTTTGTCTCCTTAATAATTTTGTGTAACTATTATTACAGCTATTACGCAATATCACTATTAAATACTATACAATTGTTTTTAATTAATATTATTTTTTGCACATTAATTTATTTGGTTTTTAATAAAAAAATATCATGCAAAATACACAATACACACACGAAATAAAATTATTTTTATTATCTTAATGGTGTTCTCATTACTTTCATTACCACTCTGACTAATTTAAATTCAACATTTTGCCATTGTCGACATACTTTCACGTATGCATACATATCACATGTACACACATACTTATTTTACGTTTTTGCTTGTATGATATGAACATGAACACATACACGAACATACACATACGCTAATGGACAGAATCAAATGCAAATTACTTTGTTTTATTTAACAAAAAAAGCCTCAAACTCAATGTTATTGTTAAAAAATTATTTGAATTTATTATCTTCGCTTACATTTTAATATAAAAAATATAAAAACTTAAGCACATATTTATTTTAATTAATTTATTATATTTGATTAGGCAACTGTGATGGATAAATCCATCAAATGTGATTGATATACTGTGACGGATATTTTCATCAACTATGACCGATATGTGACCGATTGTGACGAACATACATCACATATGATTGGTTAACTGTGCCACATACATATTTCCATCAACTTCTACCAATCGCTCCGTCGAAATTCAATTGTGACGGTTACGAGTATATCCACCAAAAATAATTAGCCAAGTTTGATTAGTCAACCGTGACGTATAGATGCATCAAAAGTCAATTGTGACGGTTAGATCCATACAAGTTTTAATTTGCCAACTGTAATGGATATGATTAGGCAACTGTGACTACGGTTGCCCGATTCAACATTACAAAACTCTTAACATTTATAGAAAAAAATTTGTTTTTAATAAAAATAAAATGACACTCAAAAATATTCGTGTTAAAAAAATTCGGTTACTTATCTCCGGTAATATAAACTGCATCACACAACCCTATAGCTTGTGTGGTAGGTGCAAATAATGAGGTGCTATGAAAATTGGATCACGTACGACAATAATGTGCGAAAAATAACCCGGCAAAATCTGAGAGAGCTTGGCTGGGAAGTTTTGATGTGTCAGCCATATAGCCTGGACCTTGCAGCTTCAGATGGGCATTTGTTTCGAAATCTACTGAACTCTTCTAATGGTGTAAATTTAAATTTCATAGAGGCCCGCTAAACACAATTAGAATATGATGGAATAACGGCTTTACAACAAAAATGATGAAAAGTTATCGATGAAAGCGGCACAAATTTGATGTAATAAAGCTCGTTTCAAATATAAGAAAAATTTGTTTAATTTTTGGTCAAAACTTTGTGTGAGGAAAACTTACCATATTTTGCTGTTGATTCTTGACAAGCTTTAAAAATTTTTGTAAATCAAGCGAAATCAAGGCCATCTGGCAAGATATATCCATCAAAAGTGATTCGTCAACTGAGATGTATATATCCATCGAAAGTGATTAGCCAAGTTTGATTAGTTAACTGTGACTGATAGATCTATCAAAAGTCAATTGAAAAAGTTTAATTATGTTGTTTATATTGAAATGTGAACGCTCTTAGGGAATTCATATAATTCTTTAACAATAACATTGAGTTTGTCTCTTTTTTCTCAAGTGAAACAAAACAAATATATTTCGTCCAATAGTGTGCAATTGCGCATCAAATGCACGAGTAAAGAAATCCTTTAATTAAACGTTTATTTGCAATCCACAAAATATTGTTTTTATAAAAACTTTAGAGATTTGTTTGTTTACGAGCATAATGAAGTGATTATTTAATTAAGTTGTGTTTAAACTACGTGATAAGTTCACAAATATTCTCTCACCCAGAGTAAACGAGAGTGCTTACATACATAACCATATTTGAAAGATGTGTGTGTTTTTTTTAGTTACACAAGTTTAAGTCATAATAAAACAAAAAAATATATTTTTAATATCAATTAAATGGCGTTTTTAGGATAGCAAATTTATGACATTAATGTTTAAATATGATTTCAGCCACATGGCCGCTACGGTTGGCGCGTGCAAGGCGTAATCTAGAACACAAATTTTCACAAAATTTTCGTATTTTGCCAATAACTCTGTCAATTTCGATTTCCAGGTGTTCAATTGTCTGTGGTTTTTCGACGTATACAAGTGACTTTACATAACTCCCAAAAAAAAAAAAAAAAAAATAGTCCAATGGGGTAAAATCACACGATCTTGGTGGCCACATGTAAGCAAGATTAGTGCCAACTAATTGAGGTACGAAAAAAATTCTAATCATATCCCTATACCGTTCACCCTATACCATTAACATTCGGCGCAACATCATTTCTGAAGATATATGGACCAATGACTCTGCCAGCCTATAAAGCGCACCAAACAGTAATTTTCTTTACCCGCATTGTTGTTTCGACAAAAGATTGTATATTAGTTTCACTCCAAATACGAAAATTTTGCTTATTTACGAAACCAAAAATAGGCTTCTTTGGAGAACAAAATTTTTAATGGAAATTCAATTCAAAAATTTGCATACAAATTACGCATTGCATATGCTATTTATATTTAGAATTAAAAACCAAATATGGGTAAGTTTGTCACAGCTATCAGATTTGAACCATATTGATAAAATATCACCTTTTTAATAGCAGAACTAATGTCACAAGCTTCTGAACAAGGATACGGGTTAAATAAGCAAGAATACCTTGAGAACGATTGCGTCAATTGGTCAATTGTATACCACAAGGAATTCAAAGTGTCACTAAAAATAAAAGGAGTACACGAAATAAATAATAAGTAGATATAATTTTATGTAGGAATTAATTACATTTCATATGTTTAAATTTGTACTTTCGCGTGTGAAATATTCTTTAATTTACAAAAAAAAAAAAAAAAAAAATAACCGCATGGCCCACGATGTCGAAAGAGAATTTATTCGAACGAAAGGCAGTCACTTTCTTTAGGCCTGGAACAGAATAAAGAAGTTGTTGTAGTAACTGAAGCTGACGACGCAATGAGTAGTGTAGGAAGTTCAAATGCGAACAGAATATTGAAGTCTTCTTTATTGTTGCCAAACAATCTCTTTAAACGCTCAGAGAATCATGCAAGAGAATCATATGAGAATTTTTTAATAAAATATAAAAAAACCGGTTTCCGAATAATTCGAAAAGTAGCAATTTGTAAAAAATCGGTTTTCGGTTAATAATTATTCAAATAACCGGTTAACCGGTTCTTTTATTTAAATAATATTGCTCTTAATTCTTGGAGCGCAGAGCTGCACCACGTTGTTTCAAAAATAAGCAGAGGCTGACGGAGAGCTTAAAATTAAAGTGGCAACTAATACTAACAATAATTCTAACAAATCTCATTAAAACTATGCTAAACGGTGTGCGGAGACCATAATAAACAAAGTTTGTTACACAAAGTACTAAAAGTTGCTTAAACAGCTTTTGAACAGCTACTCAAGGAGCTAATTTCGGTTTTGTTGTTGTATTACTTAGTAGAGAAGGGGGTTAAAGGTTCGTTACTATAGTTATAATTTAGGTGCTTAAGATAACAAGAATTAAATGTTTTACTTTGGTTTGATAAATACGAGTCCCTAACTGCCTCGACAAGAAAAATTGCTTAGGTTTTTGAACAGCACTGTATGTAAATTCGAGCATCATGTATTTATTACTGTGTGTGCCACTATGGTATGTTAGGTAAGACACTCACCTTCCTACCAAAAAGTCGTCGGTTCAATTGCAGGCCACACCATCTGACAATTTTTTGCAGCGATATCACCTCACAACATTACTAGCGACTGGTTATGTGTATTTACGCTGTGAAAAACTTCACTTACTAGTATAACTGCCGTCCGGAGCCAGCGTTTGTGGGTCGGTTTCAATGAGTCTAGTTGATTATTATCCACATGTATACAAAAATCAATATTTATTTACAGAAGATCAGAAAAAGTTATTGCTGCTCAAGTGTGCATATCTTTTTCGATCTACCTTGGTTTTCACGTTATTTATGAGACGCGTAAGATTCTTATATATACAAAAACAATAGCTAAATTCATACAAATAGTTCAACGATGAGCGTTTTTGCAATAAAAAATGAAAATGCATAAAAATTATACTTTTTTAAATTAACCGGTTATTCGTGTTAAAATAACCGGTTTATTCGGTATTGGAAAAATGAAGATTTTGAAAACACCGTATTCGACAAAACCAAAAAAACCGGTTAAAACCGGTCGGATAATAACCGTCCGATCTCCCTAATATGTACCAAATTGTTTGATAAATGCATATTCAACTTCATATTTCTCTATAGCAGCATTGAAATAAATGTTTAACATAATTAATATAAAACTGTACTTGTGTGCCGCTGTGGTATAGTAAGTAAGACACACACCTACCAACCAGATGGTCCTCTGTTCATTACCAGGCCAGACCAACTGAAAAAAGAATAAGTTTTTCAACAGCGGTATAACCTCTTAACATGCGCTAGTTATGAGTATTACTACAATTGAAAAGTTCTCTAATGCACTTGCCGTTCGGAGCCTCCGTTAGACTGTAGATCCCTTTCAATGAGTCTAAAAATAGAATTAACTGAAAGAAGTCCCCATGTTCCTTCATGGAATGTTATTGGAATTAATATATCTATATACTTAAAAGCATGGTAACCCTAGTTAATATATAGATATACTCGTATTAGTGAATATATTTTGCATTTTGTTTTTAAATGGATAGAAATAAATAGTTTGCTTCCAATAAAATTCGGTTCAATAAAAAGTTTTGTTTGCTCGTTTTTCATTTTGAAGAATATTTATTTGTTGTCGGGCCAAAAAGAGTAAAGTTTTCGAATTTTGGGCTTCAACTTCTACCACAGCCTCTACTACAACTACGTATTATGTTCATACGTTTTTAACTTCTGTCTGCTTGTAGCGCTACTCGTTACGTTGTACTACAGCTACTATTCTGTTCCCCACTTTATGTTTTAAGCATAATCTAAATAAATAACTGGATTGCCATAGAGTTGTTATACAAATAAGTCACCAATATACAAAAAGAAAAGCGCTTAAATGTAGAAATTGTACAAAGAAAAATGTATGTAACTGTGATACCACTGAAACTTGGCGGTAACTTGGCTAAAATACAGTATCAAAAATCCAAATTCGTACAACCTTAAAAATTTATTGATAAGAATTTCATTATTATTTCAAAAAATGCATACATATCTATATATTTAAAACGTCCTCTTAAAAAAAATAAATAAATAAATAATAATGAAACATTTTGTTGTTTTTGTCGTATACAATATTATTTTACTTATTTATTTTATTAAAAAATGATTTTTGAAAAGGTATACGAATATTGATTTTTCATACTGTAAATAAATTAATAAACAAATGAACAAATAAATAAAAAATATTAAAATAATTTTTTCATCTTTTATAGCTACAAACTGAAGCCTTTACAGGAACCACAGCAAGGAAACCAGATACAAGAATAAGTATAAAGGAACGCTCCAGTGAGCATTTTCTAACACAAACGACAATAAAAACCAAGTGAGTAATTTCAACATTTATGTTCGTATGAACATCAGAGAAACAATGAAGTGAGCCGCAATTTTGTATTGAAATATTTTTTCGATAAGAAAATATAAGTGTGGCGCAAATCAGCTGATTGTCGTTGAAAACGATAACGTTTGATATCGTGGGCTGGGCTGTATTTTTTTTTTTTTTTTCTGTGTTACTATTTTATATTTTAAATGAATTTTGAAAATATCTCAAGAGCGTTTTTATTCTCAGCAACATGATCATATTATCATATATTAGTTATGAATTTATATTAACAATTGTCGCCTAGTGTATATGGTGAACAACTGCTTACTACAAATATAAAAATGTTGATGTCCATTTTTAACGATTAATAATTGTCTGTAAAAGGAAACAAAATTGTTATTAATCAACCTTCCATCTGTGAGATTTTCCTCAAGCGACAATTTAATAACATGGCGGACAAATATTAAAAAAGAAATAAAAATTAATTTATTTTGTGTGTTTTTAAGAAAACCCTTAAATTTTTGTAACTAACATATATGTAACTTGACAGAAGAAATATGAAAAAATTTTTAATTTGCCAAAAACAAAGAAAAATTAATAAAAAAAAAATTAAGCACAACTTTATAATACGCTATTGCAAACTTGCCAAACTGTATGTTTGATGTCGAACAGTATTTCTTTAATTTAAATGGAGTGTCCTAAACTCAACTTCAAGCCTGTTGCGTCTCTTTTCATGTATGGTGGAAAGTTTAAGTTCAAGTGCCATAAAAAATGTGAATGAGCAGTAATGCTCATTGTATTTCGTTGGTAAATGACAGCAATTTGTTTAATTTTTATTTTTTGAGTGTTGAGGTTATTAAACATTGTTTCTTTTAATGCTAAACATTATTTTTTATGTGTGTTTTTGTTGTTGTTGTTGTTGGTTTTAGTAACGTTTTAAATGTGACTTTTCTTTATCAGACAATGGGTAATATTTCAACATGGGCAGGTGCCACTTACCGCTACTGCCACCGCTTTCGCAAACAAATTTTAAATGTTTCGCACAGTTGCGCACTTTGTCTTTTTGGTAATTTTGTGTTTTTTCATATTTTTTTTATTTCTGTATTCATTCATTTGAAAAGTTTTTATTTATATTTTCGTTTAATATCTTTACATTGTTTTTAATAACGACTGATAAAATAATAATAATGATTACACAAGAATGGTAATGAGTCGTATACCGGCAACCAATTGAAAAAAAAAAAAAATATTATTTAGCACCCACCATTATAAAATATTATTAATGTTTCGTACAGAGGGTGCGATAAAATGATTATTAACTGCAACCTCATAAATTTATTGCTGCGTTCGTTTCTAGGCTAAAAACACTAAAATTAAATAATAAAATTTAGGCAGTAAAGCGTTAAATATGATGTTGAAATTTGCATTTATTTTATTTTCTTAATTTTAACACAGTTCATGTAAGATAAGAAATCGTTTCGATGGTTTTGCAGAGCATTACAAATTATCTGTATGTTACTGCAAAATGTGGTGGCAGGAATTCATATATACTCATACCTCTTTATACGGCAGTCGTTATAACGGTCTGTTTGAAGTATGGAACACACTTCCATGCTTAACAACGCAAATTGCCTGGTTTTTTATTTATGTATATGGCCTATGGGAAATCAATTCCAAATTTTCAATCTAAAAATAGTTGCATATGTATGTAAAGCATTTTTTGTAGTATTATATTGTTTTTGCATTTATTTGTACATTTTTACATAATTTTTATATTAAATTTTATTTTACATTTACTTTGTTTACTTTTATTTCTATAATTGTATTATGTGTAACTAGAGTAACCCCTCCCGCGTTGCCGTGAGCCTTTGTACTGTACCTGCTTTTTTACTGATGTGGATAGATAAAGAAAGCCTTAACTGTTACCGCTGTCTACAAAATTCCATTTTTTTTTTTAAATGATGGCTTTTATTGACTGCCAAGTGATTTAAATCAAACTTAGAAACATTACTCTAACCATTCTCAAGATATACAAAAATCATTATTTAATTCGTATTGTGGTACCATCCCCACTTATCCGATTCCGTCCACTTTTAACTGATAATTTGAACTATCTAAGAAGTAGTTTAGACTAAATTCAGAACCATTTAAATCAGGAGTGAGCAACCTTTTTAATCAACGGGCTAATTTAAATTTTTAATTTTTTTGGAGGGCCTTGCATAAAGTAACACTTTTTAATAATTTACAAAATTTTATTTATAATAAACATTAATATGAAAAATAAAAAATTAAAAAGAAATAAAGATTTCACACACAGATTTTAATGCAAAAAAGGCAAGTATTTTTAATGAAAAATTTGGCACTGTTTTCTCGATACAAGCTGATCGGTATCAGCTGGAATTGATGAGGTGGCTACACGTACGCAGCTTTCTAATCATGCATCACTTAGTCTTGATCGGTGGTAGTTTTTGATGAATTTCATGGTTGAAAATAATTGTTCGCAAACATACGTACTTCCAAACAGAGACATCATTTGCTTTGCATTTTTCGTCAAAAGCGGAAATTTCTCAGGGCTCACATATGATTTATAAAAGTTTTCGATGTTTACTGAAAGAAATACATTTTTTAAATCGGTATTATTCTGCATGTCAATCACTTCCATAAGAAACTCTTTGGGATCTGTATCAGCACCGATATTAAATGGTGAGGAAAACATTTTTAGTGGAATCGCTGTCTTCTCAGTTTTGAACATTTGGAATCGTAATTGAAATTCGTTGATTATAATGTTTATATATGGTGCGTATTTTTGAGAAGTGGTAACATTTTCTTTTTCTAAATGTGGAAAGTGAGACATATTATTCTGCAAAAGATGCTGTTACCACAATTTTAATTTGCACTCAAATCCCTGTGTTTTATCATACACGTTATGAATAAACAGTCCTTTGCCTTGAAGTTCAATATTAAGATCATTGAGATGCTGGGTCATGTCGATAAGAAACCCAAAGTCGCACATCCATTCTTTATTACCAAAATGAGGAAAGTCATATCCCTTCATATCCAAGAAGATTTGTATTTCGCTTTTTAAGTTGTATACTCTTAAGCATTGCACCTCTACTAAGCCAACGTACTTCGGTATTAAAAATCAGATCGCCATATTCAGTTTCTAAATCCTTTAGGAATTCTTTAAACTGGCGGTGATTTAACGCTCGCGACTTAATAGAATTAATTAATTTAGTTATGGGTAATGGGACGTTTGGCATACTCAATCTTTTCGCACACAAATTTTCCTGGTGAATTACGCAGTGGTTAATGAATATTTTCCTTCCTGTGGCATTCTTAATGTCTTAAAACAGCCTTCCTGATACTCCAACCTCCATACTTGACATTGCTCGTGCTCCATCTGTCGATACACCCATAATCTTTTCTAATAAAATTGAAAAATTTTCCAACACAGACTTTAGTTCATCTTACAAGTCTTTGCTTTGTTCTATGCATATGAATCAGTGAACACAATTCTTCGGTGATATTAAAATTGGAGTCAACACCACGTATAAATATAACCAGCTGTACTGTATCGCTAATATCGGAACTCTCATCAAGTGGCAAAGAACAGTATTCGAATTTTGCAATGCATTCACAAAGCGTTGTTGCTATTTTCTCAGACAAGTCTTTAATTCTCCTTGCTATGAAGAATCTTGATAAACTAATGTTTCATATAATTTTTATTTTTTCAGGAAATGCTATTTCTGCGACAGCAGTCAGACATTCTTTTATCATCTCTCCATCCGCGAAGGGTTTCATTTTTTTTGCCAGTATTTGACTGACAACATAACTAGTCTTTACTGCGATATTTGATAAAATAGTTTGATTTTAAAAAAAATCCTGTTGTTTTCCGAAGTTTTTCTCCATTTGATTAAACTTATTTATCCGGAATTGTCCTCTTAGGTTTTTGTATTGTTGTTCATGTCTTGTATCATAATGCCTTTTTATGTTATATTCTTTTAAAGTCGACACAGTTTCTGAGCATATTAAGCATACAGCTTTATTTTTGGCGAAAGTGAAAAAATAACCAAATTTCTACTTTTCTTGGAAATTCCTGTGCTCATCCGCAATCGTCCGTGTTTTTGTTTTCTTTTCAGACATTCTATTATGGAAAAAAAAATTGTAAAGTTAACACAGTTTGAGGAAAAACTTAATTTTGAGTAAAGAAAACTCTAATATTACATTTTCGACAATAAATTTTCGCTAACATTTTCAAGAAATACAAAAATTGTTAGTTAACAGCTTACCAGTCTGACTAATTGTGTGACAGAAGTAAACACATATAACCACAGAGGCGGTGCGTTCGTATTTGATATTTGAACAAAAGGGAAATCCCTGTTTTACATTAAAAAGAAATATGTATGTATGCACAAATTAGTATCGCCAACACTTCTTTTCAATTCAGCGTTATACAAGTCACAGTTTCACGATGAACTGTAACGGAATTCTATTTAAATCGTGTTGTAGAAATACCGCGTTATACGGGGTTTCCCGTAATTAATTTTATAATAATATAGTCGCAATTTAGACGATATGAGTTTTCTTGCATAAAATTTAACTTTATGTACATATATATACATATGTAGAGAACATAAAAGAGTAAACATGTTCATGTACATACTTCATATTTGTTTTAATTTCTTGTTCGTAATTTTTATTTTTTTCAAATATTAAATATATATTTTTAATATGAATATTTATTTATGCTGAAAGCTAAAAAGGGACAAATAAATAAAAAATCAAAAAAAAATTTTAAACGGAAATTCAAATTTAAACAAGAATAATAAAAACTCTTGCAAAAAATCTTTTACCGTCTAAGCTGGGAAATATTGAATTGAATAAAATTAACCAAATTTAAAAAATGCTTGGCGAGCCGCAATGACATGTTAACGAGCCGCAATTGGCCCGCGTGTTGCTCATCCCTGATTTAAATCGTTCTCTAGATATACAACAAAAGTCAATATTTAATTTGTATGGGATATGCCACACCCACTTATTCAATTTCGCTCATATTTCGACTGATGATGTATAGTAACTACTAAGTTATTTAGAACAAATTCAGAGCCTTCCATTATTACCTTTCCAAAGATATAGAGAAATCAATATTTACTTTGTATGGAAGGTGCTACTCCCACTTAACCAACTCAGCCCAATTTTTGACTGATGATTTGTATTGACTATAAGGTTTTTTGGGCCAAATTTAGAGACTCCTGCTATTACCGTCTTAAAGATATAGACATGTACACACAAATTTTATATGGACGTGGCACTACCCAGTTGAACAATAGTGAAGCAACACAGCTTTCTACATGTGCTTTCGATATACGCATTCTTAAGAATATTTTACAACTCACACAATGTTTAAATCCTGTAACAAATTCCGTTTTCAAGTAAAACTGATGCAATGCAAAGGAGCTCACTCTAACGACAATAACTCGCGTACCAACGGACCTACAAAAATCGCATACACATACATAAAAACCATGGTATTAAATTGGTATCTGCATTTAATTTTGAATAAAATCAGCAATAGCCAACCGATTTTTAAGATTTATAGCTTATTTTATTCCCAACATTTTAAGCTTTAATTTAGGTGATTAACATCTACAATTTTCATTCTGACAATTTTTTATGACTTTTTGAAAAAAAGAATTAATTGCTCTAATATTACGCAAAAAATTTTTTTTCGCAGATAAGTTGTAAATAACTCTGAAACTGTTGATTATTAAAAAAAAAAATTTGTTTAGGTGATTTACGAGAAATTTTGTTCCTAAACGTTTTGGTGGTACATACTTGCATAAAATCGGTCAAGTTGTTTTCAAGTTAGTATGAAATATATTGACATAACTACCATATTTTGGGCGAAAAATTTACCACGCCCGTAAGAAAAAATTTGAGCCAAATGAAAAAAAAAAAACTGAAAACGGTTTTGAATTCAGCGCATCAAATCATTATATTTCATATTCTTTTATTTAAAGGCAAGGAAATTTTTTGTTTCTTGTAGACCAGTGTTGTTATTCCCATGACTTTTGTTTTTTTTTTTATGTGCTTTCAAATTTAAATGACAAATTCTTAAACTCGAAATTTTTGAATTTATTTTTTACATATTTTTATGTTGTTTTTAGGCAAAAATATTTATTAATAAACATTTTTGAAGTTATTTTAACACATTTAAGTACATTTTGTGCAAAAATGAACATTATTATTAGCAATTTTTGTATAAAATTAACCAAATTATGTAATTTTTTAAAACTAGAAATAAAATGGATGTAATTTTAGACAACAATAAACTTTCAACATCAATTTAGGCAATATATGATTCTAAATTTAAGCTTATAATTTAGAGTGTATATGGATTTTCTCAAAAATTATTTTAAATTATTTTTGTATACTTAATGATTTGTGCGTTACTTGTACTTTTAATAATATCATTACCTTTTTCAACGTTACCGAACAATTCAATTAACAGAAGAGATCATTCCAGGGACGGACTGACGAGTATGATGAGATTCTTAGCCAATCAAAGAAGTGGTATTAAGATCTGACATGTCAATGCTCAAAGCTTGAGGAATAAAATTGACGAGGCCCGTTTTATTTTCGAAAGCTCTGGATTTGACATGGTTCAAACCAGAGTTCACGGATTCAACGGTCTCTTTATCTGGGTATAATATCAGAAGGGTGGATAGAAATGGTTATGGTGGTGTGGCAACATATGTAAGGGACGGAATTGCGGCTAAGGTAATAGATAAATCCACTGATTCTGATGATGATGCTGGTACTGACACACCGGCTAAATTAATTGAGTATTTATTGCTCGAGATTACATGTGATGGTAGGAAATTATTATTGGGCTGTATTTAAAGGCCTAATAATCGTATCTCTTTTGAAAGATTCTTTCATACTTTCTAAACCTTCGCTGTTGCATATGAGGATGTCGTTATTAGTGATAATTTGAATTCTAATATCTTGATTGACTCTTACTTAACTGATAATATGATAATAATACGACGATTAATACACTTCCCGATCTGTCTTTTGTAAGTGATCTATTGAGGATATTACTTTCTGATCAACTTGTTTTTCACGCCATGACATCATTTTTATAGCGTACAACTTTTGTTTACATGTTCCACTACGGGTTATTACTTATCGGGATTTTAGGAATATAGGCTATTTATAATATTTTAGAACGGGAATTATGCGGAATTGATTGGGGTATGATATATGACATTATTTCTGTTGACGTTCAGATATCATTTTTGCAACAGAACGTGAACTATTTGTACGATCTTGCGGTTCCGTTAAGAAAGAAGACGCTGAATAGACATAGTAAGCCTTATATTCAATTTGTCACAGGAATTTTTTATATGCGCGCTGGAAGCGTTTTGGAATGCCTGTGATGCATGATTCGTATTGAATGTTACAGAGAATGACGAATTGACGAAAATTTACTGCTGCAACTGACTCGAGACGAAAGCGGAGATCGATTCGCGAAATTGGAATTGGTAAATATATATAAGGAAACCCAACTCCGAATACAGACCGATCGCAATCCTATCGTTCTTCTCGAAAGTTTTTGAAAGATTATAGTCAGGTGACTCGATACCTTGTGAATAATAACATTCTTACAAGCTGCCAATCTGGATTTCGTATCCAAAACAGCTGTATAACTGCCTTAGTTGATGTCTAGGAGGACAAGTTAATTGCGGTAAAGTTACGTTCTTGGTACTTCTTCATCTTTCGAAGGCGTTCGACACCGTCGATCTGGCATTATGTGTAGTAAATTACAAAGTTTTTACAAGTTTTCAACCACTTCTACCGATTTAATATTTTCTTATCTGACTCACAGACATCAATTTGTGTAATCGGGTACCTCAAAATTAGCCTTCTTGCCTTTAAGTTGAGGTGTACCTGATGGCTCAATCCTTGGCCCCTATTGTTTTCGCTGTATATTCATGATCTGCCAAGCAAGCTCGAACATTGTAAAGTTAGAATGTACGCTGACGACGTGCACCTTTATATATGTTGTGATTACATCGGTCGATAGATGTGTGAGAGTTTTGAACGAAGAATTTCATTGTATCTTCGTATGGGCTGCCGAGAATGGCCTGGGGATAACTCCCGCTAAATCAGAATGCTTAATCATTAAGAAGAATTTACTGAAACTCGATTACGACCCTGTCTTAATTTTGAATAATCGACCCAATGAGATTGTGGACAACGCTAAGAATCTTGGAATTTAATTTATCAACACCCTTACTTGATCCAAACATATTAATACCGCCTGTGGTTGAGTGCTTTCCATGTTAAGAAATCTTTGTGTGTTTTATTGCACACCTATGAATATCCCAATACTTCCAATACCTGCTAAGATCTATTTAATGCCAACTCTACTGTACTGGTGTGAACTTTTTGCTAGTTGTGATAGCATTAGCAGAAGAAAAGATATGATCACGTTTCGTTGTATGTGAACAGACTATATGGTATGAGTTTTGATGACTATTTATACAGTGAAAAATGAGCGGCAGCCTAACAAATTGAAACACTTTATAAATGTGTAGTAAATGCAAACCTTTATAAAATTAAAGTGATAAAAATATTTATAAAATTTTATATTTTAAATTAAACAAAAATTATTTTAAATTATAAAAAATGCAAATGTAAATCAATTTTTTGGTTTTATAAAATTTGTTAATTCGGAAATATTTTTCATTACATACATATGTATGTATGTATGTAAGTGTTAAAATACAAATAAATTCAAATTTTAAATTAAATTACTGTAAAACATGTGAAATCTTTTTGATTTTAATGTTTAAACAAAAATCAAACATTTGGTATAAATTTATAATTCTCACGTCCTTAAAAAATGCGGGTTGTTTTGACAGCTCTTTCGAGAAGCGTCTAACAAATTAGAGTTACAGAAACAATTTTACTCGCAAATTTCCAATACCTTACAAATTCAAAAGCCTCAACTGACAGATAATTCTCACAAGAGTTTCAAGTGAGAAACGATTTTTTGTTTCAATTTACATCGTTTTTGTTTAACTTTCTTCGTTTCCGTGAAAAATATCTCGATGCGAAAGTTACAGATACGAGGCTCTGATTAGCAGAAGTATTAAGTATTTTAATTAATTAACTTCAAAGCATAAAAAGCAACATTTATTTCAGATAAATTGAGTTCTTAATGTACAAAAAGAACAAAAACTCAAAAAAGTATGATAGTGCACTTCACAGTGAAAGTAAGCCACTAACGGTATATATATTTCATACTTAATATTAATATTTTATTGGGCTAATTTTAGCTGAAATAACAGCTTACAGATATTCTCGACATCGAATCCAATCAATATTAGGTGTACGAGAAAGTATCTGCGCCTCGATTTGACTGTGGAACATCGGAAAGGTGTTTCTGTGATTTAAAGGCATGTGTTCTGATATTTTGGGCCCATCAGATTTCAATAATATGTAAGTTCAGAGATTGTACTAGAACTGGAAAGGAGAATGAAGCTGTTTGGGAACCTTGAATGATAACTCCTTATTTACAAAACTTGTTGTATGGCTTGAGTATGGCTTGTCTTGTTGGAAGCTGGCGCTTTTAACAAAGCCTACTGTGTTCACAGATTGTTTTGAATTATCTTCTTATAGCTTCAAATATGTGAAACGATTTTAATTTGTTTCGGTAAAGATTTAAACGACAACTCCAGCAGCCCATGTTCAATGCCAAAACATATCTAAACTGCCTACATACATATTTACATTCTTTATAGTTCATATCAAGTTTTTATAGCAGAACTACTCATTTTAGCGGGATTCCCGGGAATATAATTCTTTCCCGTTTTCCCGGTAAAGAGTGCGGGAAAAAAAATCTAATTAGCAGCAACATCTAATAAAACCCTTTTCTCAAGCTTAACTTGAGACTGCAGCTTAATAAACTGAAATAATGAATCAGGCGCATGCTTTTAAAAACATAATTTCATTTGATATATTTAATAATCAATTCTATAAATACAATATATGTACGAGTACATACAGATTTTATAAAAGAATTTCAAATTAATTTCTTCGTAATAAAAATCTGAGATATTTCTTTTCCTTGTTTGGAGTTAAATGACACAGTTGGAACACAAAAGAGTACGTATGCATGTACGTCCGTAATATTATTACTCGTATCTAGTGTCATCATTCTTTAATTCAATTGACTGTAGACTTTAAGCTTTTCTAATGTTTCATTTATAATTCTGTTCTTTGCGTTCATTGACAGCTGAGGTTTGTTTATTCTTATGACAGACAAACTGGCTGTCTGTCTCCGAAATTTGTGGGTTCCATTTATTTGACCAGTCATTAGGCGACATTTCACATTTAAATTGTTGTATAATAAACTTATTTTGAAGTTCTTTTGTCTTGTTTTTCTCTCTTGTTTTTTATACATACATACATATACTAAAAAGATACAACACACAACATAAAGAATTTATAAAATTATAAACTGAAAATAAAACATGAAATAAAGAAGTAAAGAAAGGCTCATAAACATTTTATTTTTTTGTGTCTTACAGAGATAACTTGCCCACCCAAATACAAATGGTCTAAAGGCATTTGAAAGACAAACAAAGATAACGAAACAACAATATTAAGTTTGTCGTCAACTAACGCTTTCCGTGTTACTTGTTTTGTTAACGTTCTTGTTAAAACGGTGTTAGAGGGTCGAAGGTTTTCTAAGTTCAAGTTTAACTCAAAATTATTCCCGCATTATATGTATTCTCTAGAAAATCAGAGAAAAAACAAAGTTCTTTATGGTGAGAAAATTATGGTTAACCACCATCTTACCAACCAATTTATTATAGCCCGTGTAGAGATGAAGTTGTTGTTCTATTGTACATTTTGACAGTCAAATCTAATTTAATTATCAGCGTAACATTTTTAGAAAAAAAAGAAAAAAAAAACAAAAAGAAAATGATATAAAAACTGTTAGAATTAAAGTAAAATTATTATGATTTATCATTTGATCTAGGTAAAGTCTCTCTTATTGCTACATTTTACGCCATAGATGCACAAATTTGTAAGCAAAATAAATTTCATGATCTTTCCATATTTCTGACAGAGTTTCTAAACATTCTAACGATTTGTCGAAGCATTTAATTTTTTTGGCATTTCATTCATATCTATCAGCGATGCAAACTTTATCTTTTCAATATTTGCATATATATCAGTAATGAACAGTTTTATAGTCTGAGCATAATATGCTTATACTGGCTTAAGCAACTCTACGATTGCATACAATAGAGCTGTAAAACTATCGATAGACGGCCCACTCGATAGTTTCGATAGTTGGCAAAGAAACTATGGATGCTATCGGCTTCTTTTAATTTCTATTTACTAGTTAGAGTATAATTTAAGTGAAAAGGAAAGAATAATAATAAATATACAGTGTTGAATCAAAAAATACGGACACTTAATTTTTTTCCAGGATGTAATAAAGTTTAATGTATTGAAGTTTCCAAAACTAAAGTAATTAATAAGATCCAGTGAAAGCGTAGAACACCTGACAACTTTTAATTCGTACTTCAAAGATTAATCTTTTCAAGCCATCAAAAATTAACTTATTCTCCTGTTTCAATTCACGCAATAAGAAATAAAACTTATGGATGCTAGACTTATGGTAAGAGTCTTCGAAATGTATCATTTGTCAGCGAACGGAAGCAACACCTGCACCGTGATAATTAGAACAACATTATATGGTCTGACGAAACGAATATTAATTTGTTTTGGTCAAATGCAAACTCGTATGTACGAACATATTTTAGTTACAATTCATACTTTATTTGTGTTTAATAAATAGAAATTTAAGAAACTGTTAAACTGTGTACCTATGTAATTATAAACTTTTACAGACGGCTAACAACCTGCGTCGAATAAATTTTTGCAAATGTGACTTTGACTACATTTAGTGGCCTCCGTATTTACTCTTAGAATTTGACGATAGTATCGATAGTAAAACAAACTATCGATGGTCAGCCAAAAACAAAACTATCGATACTATCGATAGTACTATCGATTGTTTTGCAGCTCTAGCATACAATCAAATATGTATGTATAACTATAGTATGCTAACTCTAGTATGCTTACTTTACCTTCAGTAACTAGGAAGATCGAACAGTTATTAATCGAACCGTTTTAAAACTTTTTTTAGGTTTTGTCGAACACGGTTTTTTTAAATATCCATTTTGCGAATACCAAATAGACCGGTTATTCTAAATGAACAGCTGGTTAATTTAAATATGTATAAATTTTACACATTTTTATATTTTTTATTGCAAATATGCTCATCGTTCAAGTATTTTTCGAAATTTTCTATACCACCTTGATCAAAAAGTTTTCGGAATACTGTTTTCATTGATTACAGCGGTGTAGTGCATCACGAATTTTTGCCAGAAGACCAGACAGTAAACAAAGAGTATTATTTTTGCATTATGAGACGTTTGCGTGTAGCAATTTGTCGAAAGAGACCGGAATTGTGGGCAGAAAAGTCGTGGATTTTGTACCATGATAGCACACCGTCGTACAGTGCCAAATACCATCCAACAGCCACCGAATTTACCTGATTTGGCTCCCTGTTACTTCTTTCTGTTCAAGCGAGTTAAAAAACCTTTACGGTGAACGCGTTTCAGCAGGAAAAATCGCAGGAAGCATTGAAAACCGAAAATAAAAAATACTTCGAGGATTTGTTCAAGCGTTGGCATAAGTCGATGTTGATTACTTTGAAGGGCACAATATAGATTAGATGAATAAACTTGTATTTTTTATTTTCTGAATAAATTCTGTAAATTTTTTGATGTTTTTGAATGTTATGACAATCTTCAACGTCTCGTAAAGAACGTAAAAACCAAGGTAGATCGAAAAAGATATGCACACTTGAGCAACAAGAACTTTTTCTCATTTTCGGTAAGTAAATATTAAATTTTATAAAATGTGGAGAATGATGATTAACTAGACTTCTTGAAAGGGATCTAAAAAATCCGGCTCCGTGCGGTAGATGTATTAGTTATTGAAGTTTTTCACAGCGTAAATACTCATAACCATTCGCTATCACCGTTGTAAGGTGATATCGCTGTTGAAAATTCTCAGATGATATTTCCTGTGATTGAACCGAGGACTTCTTGGTTGGTAGGTGGGTGTCTTACCTAACATTCTACATTGGCATATACTCTCGATGTAAAGGGTAAGTCTAGATGTATTGAGTGTTCTTAAATACTAAGCTGAAAAGGCTCTTCGACACCAGGAGTTATTAACAACATTAAATATGACTATGAGATTGACTGTGCAGCAAGGAAAACTTGATTCTATACCAAGTAGTCTCTAGGCGCTGGCAAATAAAACTCTTACAAAATACGCTGTAAAAATGAATCACTGGATGAAACGTTAGAACTTTGTGTTATTGGGGCCCTAAAAAAAGCCGAACATTGTTCCAGCATACTTCCTTACTTTATCTGCTAATGCAAAGAGAATTGAGAAGTATTTTATTTTAAATAAAGAATACCGGATAATCGATTTTCCTATAAGCTACTCTATTAAAACAAACTTTTCGTTTTACTTCTGTAATTTAACAGTGAAGCTGATTGCGCTTTAGTTACGTAAACAGTTATTTAAATACGTAATTTTAATTATATTTTTTCAAATTTTGTTTAAGTAATAAAAGCAATATAAATTAACTTGCTTACGGTAAAAAGTCATTGTAGACATAAAATGACATTTTGTGCTAAGAATTTATATGCATACTAGAGTATCCTTTCCCGCTTTGCTAGGAACCTTTGTGTTCTATACCTATAAAATATATTCTAAATTAAGAACCTTACACTATTACCGTTCCGAAGATATACAAAAATCAATATTTACTTTGTATAGCAGATGCCGCTCCCACTAATCCAATTCCGCACACTTTTTGAGTGATAGTATTAGAAACTTTAACTACCACCGTTTTAAAGATATAGACAGAAAAATAAAAAACTTGTATGGGCGTGGCACTGCCCAGTTAAATAAAAACCATCAGTGAAAATACACCTTTACAACGCATGTATTGCCTTGTAAAATGGCTTAGTGGTACTCGAGTTATAAAATGACGAACATAGGTAAACTTATTTTTATATTTTATTACAAAAGGGTTCACTGTAACGTTAATAACTCGCGAACCAATGGACCTATAAAGACCACATATACATAGAAACCAACACATACAACGCATTTTATAGTCCTCTTTTATATATATAGTGATGCGGGAAAGTCCTAGCGCCAAGTTTTCGCCAGATTGTAAGCACCAAATTTAAGTTTACTTCAGTTTTATATTTATATGTTAAAATTCCTATATGAATTCACAAAGGTTATAAATTATTTATATTGAAAGTAATTTCTTAATGAACATAGTTTCTTAATGCAAAAACAAAGCGCAGTTAATATGCAAAGCAGAATCAAAATTATTTAACTTTTAACAATTAATTGCCAAGTCTAATTTTAAGACGGCTCGGATTCAAAGACAAGAATGATTTTAATTGTGAAGTAACTAAAAAAGTGCGCGTTTTTTATACCAGAAAGTTCCCTATTTTGCTTACAAGAATTCGTATTAAAAGTAACCAGTATCTATGTTAATTAGATCAACGATAAATGATCCGATAACTAAATTATCGAAAATGGCGATAATATATAGTTTTAGGAAATATAATTTTAAAAAATTAGTTTTTGCAGAAGTACAAACTAAGTGTAACTTGCATTGGTTTTCGAAAAGTTCAATATAGCCATCCGAAAGTCTTAAAGAAGTTGCTTAAGTATTTGACAGTTGTGAACACGAACAGAACATATTCTCTAATAATGATGTTGTTTTTAGCCCAAAAGTGAACTGAAAGTCTCAGGTAGTTAGAAGAGCGCAAACACCGGCTTCTCTGAAAATCCGGTTCTTACTACAGCCCGTTTGTGTCTAGATAGCAGCCCTTTCACAAAAGTTGGAAATGAAGGTTAGCAACCTACGTTACTTAAAAATTAATTTGCTACTGAATCGCTAACTAAACACCGAAATCAGAATAATAAACCAAGCTGCTCGTTGACGACCTTTGGTTAACGTATAAGGACTATGATAAGATAACACCAAACCGAATATGAACCTAAATATCTGCAGCTTGAATACGAAATGCTCTGATATAGTATCTCTATTCCAGATCTCAGTGAGGTACTTTGGAACTGCTTTGGTGAATATCACTCACCTACCGGCGAATCCCGACTGCTTTACTCTGGTAGATAAAGTGGTGGTAACTATGAATCTGATGTTGGTTTGCTGTTGACTACAGAGGCATGCAGGAACCTTATGACATGGAAGCCAGTATCTGAAAAGATCATAACTGCTCGCCTTAAATTTAAGGTCAGCACCAGCGGAGCTAACGATGAGTTTTATAATCTGTTCAATGCGGTCTATGATACCATTTCTCTTAGTGATAATCTATGCGCTATGGCTGATCTGAACGCGAAGGTTGAATTTTAAAATGAGTCACTGGAGCATGTTATGGGCAGACAAGGCCTAGAAGACCGCAATTACAACGGTGAGTGTTTTATAGATTTCTGTAACGAACGGAAAATGGAATAGGAGGAAATCAGATAGACGATTTTGCTACAAGCCGGCGTTTCCGGAAATGGAAGCGGGATACTGATATTAGCCAAATAAATAACCATTGCGTAGTAATAGGGAATAATTATCCAATACATATGTATGTAATCTAACTACTCTGCGCTGTGGCATGCACTGAGAGAGTCTTGTTAGAATCTTCACACACCACTATAAGTATGGTACCAAAGAAAAGGCAACCGTGGATGTCTGAGAGTACATGGAATGGAATTCAAAAACGTCCCGGCATAAAGGCTAGGTTAAATATGATTGAGAATCTTACTCTCAAAAGAGTCGCAGCTGAAGACCTACTACCATTCCATGAAAAAAATTGTTCAGCGTTCTGTCAGAAGAGATAAATGTATCTTTATGTATGGACTTGCGATTACAACTGGAAACGCCGCCCAGGTTGGTGGCTCTCGTACTGTTTCATTAACTTATCATAATCTGGTCATGCAGCATCCTGTCAGAAATACATATGAGGAGGTTTCTATCATGTTGGATACAACATTTTTTTGACCTACTTAATAATGGGACAGCGCCAATACAACTACGACAGCAAGTTCAAGTTTCTGATACCCGGGCAAGTACAAGAATATGAACAACGCCTTCAAGCATTGCGACATTAAGCAGCTCCCAAAAGCAAGAGCAGCCGGAATCGATGGCATCCGCTCTCAGTTTTGAAATTCTTTGCACTCTGATATCCGATGTCTGGCAGCAGGAAACTTTCCCACGCGAATGGAAGGAGGATATCATTGCTTAAATTGCGAAGAAAAATGACTTAAAGGTGGCTTTTCATGTGTAAACCATATAAAACCATCCGGCTGATAATAGAAAACTGTGTTGCATGCAACTCTTACCTCCATCTTGCATTTATTTATTTTGAAAAGACGCTCGACAGTATTAACTGTCTCTGCGTTTGGGATGCTGTATATCTTATAGATGAAACATTCCACCTTAACTCATAGCGTTGATAAAGAAACGCTATTACGGTGCGAACTGCAGATCAGTAATGCTAGGGCAGCATTTGGAATGTTCTCCTTGCACTAAACTACGAATATTTGACTCCAACGTAAAATCGGTTTTCTTTGTGGTTGTATAACACCAGATGCTTACAAACCTTCATAAACCGTTGTTTAAAACAAATCATGTGTGTCTCTTGGCCAAGAATGATATCAAATGTGATAGAAATAGCAAATGAAATACGCAAATGGCAATAAATTTGTGACATTACACCACGAGGATGACAATATGTCGAAGTAAGCCTTATGATGGAATCCTTTCATTAAGCGGGAAAAAGAGCTGGTTGACCACGGATTACTTGGAGACAATCCACGGAGGTCTCTTAACTATACATGAAACGAACTTAGAAATATAGCCTAGAATCGAGTACTATGGAGAACGGTTATAGGTAGTTGTTTAGATGAAATGCCATTTAGTATTCAACTTAAAATTTTGTTTAAATTCGACTTAATTCTTGCGCATAGTGAATTTCTTATTTTATTGTATAATTTTTACTGATCTTTATTCAACTTAAAAATTACTTCTGAAAATTACGAATGAAAAATCAATATTTTTGGGTTGCTTGAAACACCAGCATAAACACAATTTATTCCATCACGTAAGGTTATAAAAAATTCATTAAAAGTTTAAAGATCACTGGATACTGCACGATATATATTAAGAATTTTATAATTCATCAGTGCAGATGAATAATTTATTTTTCTCAGTGCCATCCGAGAAATTTGAGAAAACCTTACACACTTTTATTAATGTTTTCTAAGATTCTTTAAAAAATATTTTTTCTTTCCAGTTTTAGTTGACATTTCCTACAGAAATGACGGGCTGGCTAAGCATTGAAATGAAACATTTTACTGTGTTGCCGCAACATGGCTGATTAATATCAGTTTTTTTTAATTTCGTTTTTTCTTAATTTGATTTTTATTTTTAATTTTATTTGGCTTTTCGTGTGGTCATAAAAAGCCAAATCATGTTTGTTGCACGAAAACATTTATTAATTTATAGAAAAATCACGGTGTTGCATTTGATGTTGTTTTTTTTCCTTTCTGTTTTCTGTTAAAATTTGTTTTTTTTTCTCATTTCTCATTTTCTTTATTTGTTGTTTTTTATAATTTAATTATTAATAACATTTTTATTTTGCTTTAGTAACTCAGTTGCATTCAACAAAACGCATGTGTGTGGCATGTAGTAAATGAAATGAAAAATGTACATGTTTTATACACGTATATTTGAATTACATTTTTTTATTGCTTTCTTTGTTATTGTTGTTGTTGTTTTTTCATTTTTCCACTATTTTATGGCGTTTAATTTTTAATAACAATTTAATTCGTTCACACGAGTACTTTTAATGCTATGAATGGAAAGTTGAATTAAATTAGAAAATTAAGTGGTAAATTGATATAAATTTCACTGGAACTTAATAATTAAATTACTTAATACAGTATTAGTTTGAGATTTTGAGATTCCTTAATTAGTTCCCTTACATTCATACATATGTACATATTGAGCAATAACTCCCAAAAGAACGTAGGCGATATATTTTGTACGAGGAGGTTTTTTTAAAATGTTCTTTAGTGTACGTACATAATTCTTTTTGTTTTAAAATCGTAAAATTACATTTTACAATTGTAAAATTTTGTGTGATGATCCGAATGATGAAAAAAAAAAATCAATAATCATGGCGGTTATGGCTCGATATGTAAAAATTATTAATACAAGTACATATTCAAATATATTGGGGGAAATCACTCTTTGTTGTAAACAGGCATTGCAAGCAACCTTGCATATCTTCTGCATTTTGTTTTGTTTATGTATGTGTATACTCAAAACACCTAAACCTGTATTTACATGGTAGACAAATTCCAAACGATACCATGTAAAAAATCATGTACAACTAGGCTTAGGTCTAAAATAAATAAAATATTGAAAACCTTTATTTGATAACATTTTTAAAAAATATTTATTACTTTTTTTTTGCCGCTGTGATATGGGAGGTAAGACACCCGCCTACCAACTAGAAGGTACTCGGTTCAATGCCAGTTTTTTCAACAGTGGTATCACCTTATAACATTAGGTAGTAACTGGTCATAGGTATTACTACTATTGAAAACTTCGTTCGGAGCCGGCATTAAACTGTCGATCCCTTTCAATGAGTCTAAAAATATAATCGCGTGCTGCTCATTGACTGAGAGAAGTCCCCGTGTTCCTTCATGGATTGTAATGGTAATTAATATATAATATTTGTTTTAATAATATCAATTTACTAAAGTTTCCACCGTTACATAAGTTTAAATCATAATAAAACAAAAAAATATATTTTATATATTAATTAACCGGGATTTATTGGATAGAATGTTTTATGACATTAATGTTTAAATATGATTTACGGCGCAAACTGGAATACTAATTTTTACAAACTTTTGGCAGCATATGCTACTGTAATTTATCAATAACTGTTCGAATATTGATTTCCAGGTGTTTAATTGATTTTGGCTTATCAAGGTAGACAAGTGACTTAACCGTTAAGTCACACGATCTTGGTAGCCAATTAGTTGGACCATTACGTGAAATTAGTCTTTCATCAAAAGTCTCTTTGAGTAAAGCAATTGTAGTGACCGCTGTGTGGCAGTTGTCACCGTCCTGTTGGAACCACATATCAGCAAGATTAATGTCAGCTAATTGCAGTATGAAAACTTTCAAGTCATACGTTACCCTCATCGTTTTTGAAGACAAGCACATAAAGCGTACTAAAGAATAATTTTCTTGGGACTTCGGTAAGACTCACTCCAAATGCGACAAGTTTGTTTGTTTACGTACCCATTCAACCAACAATGGGCTTCATCGTAGAACATAATTTTGAATTTTGAAATTTGGCTAATAAACGAATTATTTTGATAACAAATTTGAAAAATGTTAAGCGTTGTCCTGGTGTAAGTCTATTCATAATAAAATGTCAAGCCAAGCTAAATAAAAAGCAACTAACAACTATTCAATCGGTTATTAAATAAAGCAGTTAAAGTTATTAACCTCAAAAAAAAAAAGAATATACTAAGCGACATAATTGTCTACTTTCGTTTTTTTGAATAAACGAATTCAGAAGAAATACTTTCATAACCTCTTAAAAATTCGCGGTCATAGAAGATACCATTATGAATTTATAACAAAAACAATTTTAGCTTAAGTACACATTGATGGTTTATTATTGTTTTTTTTTTTTGTGACAGCAACTTGGCGCTTAGTCTAAAATTCTCCACAAAAATATATGTAAACAAATTGTTTAAATTAAAAGTATATAAATAACGGGTAGTTCAATGATGATAGGGAATTCAATCCATAGCACCACTGAATTTTTTAAACCCAATATAACTGTTTGGGCACCTTGTGAATGTTATACTTTAATATTCAACGTACGGACTAATCCAAAATATTATGATTGCATTGAAATAAAATACTTGGTGAGCGGAGCTTCCTAACGCAATAAAATTTTCGTTAAAAAAATAAAAAATATAACTTGAACCAAGGCACATTGAACAAGGTAGTGTTGCCCGTAAAAAAAACATTTTTTACAAAAACAACGCAATTTTTTTTTTTTTTTTTTTTTTGTATATGTTAAGGCAAATGTCAAAAAATTTCAATACAAAACAGTCGTAACAAAAGTTTGAGACAGTTAACACTTGTAAATTAGAAATATTTTAATTTGATGAAAATTTTAATTTTCAAATATTTCGTTTTCACGTCTTTTATATGCATATCTTATATTTTAATGCGTTTTGAATAAAGTATAGGTTTTTCAATAAGCTATAGTTTAATGATATCCTAGGAAAATAAAAACAGTCAGCCACACAGGCAATTTCACATTATATAATTTCACCATTAGTTGAACTAGGCCATAAGTATATCTATTTCTAAATATGCTAGCTCACCAATGGCTGCACAGAAATATATAAAAGTCAATTGATAAATTCTTTAGCAAATTACAAAGACTCAAAAACATTCTTTGACAACAAATAACAATAATAATTCCCATAACATTCAATGAAAAAACATGGGAACTTTTCTCAATCGATGAGCTGTTCCAGATTCTATTTTTAGACTTATTGAAAGGGACCTACATATAGTTTAACGCTGGCGCCGAACGCCAAATCAGCTACTAACTAATGTTATGGGGTGATACCGTTGTAGAAAATGTTGCTCTTTTCCAGATGGTCTGATTTGCGATTGAACCAAGAATCTCTTGGTTGGTAAGCGGGTGCCTAACCTACCATACTACAGTGGCACATGCCAAAAACGATACTCGTATTTTTGAAATTACAAGATAATGCATCTTATCATGGTTGGAGTATTTCGACATTTATTTCCAAAATTAGAGAAAATAAGCAAAATGTTTTTAATCTACAACAAAAATGTCGAATAACGACTAAATGAGAGTGAATAATTCTATACTGAAAAAGGATAAGCGCCAAAAATAGCTATTTCATGCGCTGGACAAAACAAAAATTATGTCATTCATACAGCAAGGGTGACTGATAAATTTCACTACATTAAGAAACTCAAATATCTTTTTTTATAAGTAATATTGTTACAAAACTAAAAAATACAACACATCAGTGTTTTAAAACTGTATTGTGGGATTTTGGTATATTTTGTGTCACCCTGTTTATTTGGCAGCACTGCTTAATTGACCATATTTACGTTACATTTGAATTAACGTATATGAAAATAGAAGATGGTCGATATTTCCGGAACTTTTCAAACTGTAGGCAATTAGGTATGTATATCAAGAAGCTGTTGTACCTACAAGTGAGTTAGTTATCGTTTTGCTGTAGTAAGATAAAGACGTGTTTAAGTGTTGTATAAGTGAATATTAAGTTGTTGTAAACATTATAAAAGTTATTGTGTAGTAAATAAAAACAAAAACTGTAAACAACAAAATAAAGTGGTGTTAATTTTATTTTAATGCAATTCTAACGAACTCAAACGTTTTAAAAAGATTAAAACGTAACAATACAAATAATAAATTTTTATTTAATTTAATAGATAGTTTTATTTTATTAAATATTTTTCATGGTCTTGAAAAATAATTCATTTTAAATATGATCCACAATGGGATAGTCATGTGTGATAGCTTTTTATTAAAGCTATTTATGACCGCCTGCAGATTTGATTTCAAAATCGCTTACGATATTGATGGAATTATTTGTTTTTAATAATTTCAATTTAATGTTTTCTATTAATTCACTTTCTGTTTACAATCACCCCACAAGAAAAAATATGCTGCACTTAGATATAGAGGCCAGGAAGACCTCAAAATTGTTGAGGCCTGACAAGGTGTGATCTTGCCACATTTTTTTAAAACTATACAAAAAACAATCATAAAACATTTGCAAATAACGATATAACTTATTCAAAGAAGTGTGACCCGACAACACATTTTGATGATAATGCACATCACATTTAAGTCAAGCTGGGTGCAATTCTCTCTCTTGAAGAATTTCTGGAATAGACAAGAGTTAAGAAATCTCATTATTGTCCACACCTGAGAGTTATGTCTCCGGCAGTGCTAGCGGCTTATAACCCAAATACGTGTTTCATCATCCAAATTTTGCATTTCTACTAAATTTAGATAACGATCTAAAACTTAAAAAAAAATAACGAATTACCCAATTAGAAAAAAAAAAGTTATTACATTTGCTTCTGGCAGCGCCTTTCATCAGCCACCCTGTATTTTCTATAAAATTCATACATTGATTGAGTATTCTTTGGCTTAAAACCGCTTTACGGAGCCTTTACTATTTTAAACTATTTTTATCTGCGGTAACATTTTGTTGTTTAAATTTTAACATTTTTTTTTCCTTCTAAACCATACAAAGTAAATTGTTGGTTATTTTGTAACGTTATTGTTATTAAGACCTAATAAAGTTAAGATTTGGGCTAAAAGATGGGTACTGCAAAACACATCTAAATAAACTTTATAATACCATTTGTTTATATAAGTGCGATATGTAATATCAAAAATTGTGCAACAGATGCGAGGAAAACATTTAAGAAAAGTTATATTATATTTCCCCTGACATCTATTCAAAACTTATGCTATTAATTGGTACAAAGTCTCCTAGATGATCTAGAATAGACAAAAGAAGTTCAGTTGTTTGTGAATATATTTTCCATTCTTTTCTTGCTGTGAATATTCATATTAAATATTTTTAAATTCTATTTAGGTGTGTATGGAAATTCCATTTTTTAAATCTATTTGTACTTTAAATATGTATTTAAAATGACAAACAATATATATTTTTTTAAATAAAAAAAAACCTCTGAAATGCAAATACGAGAACATAATTTGAAAACAAAAAATCATGTAAACAACAAACGTTTTTTTACATGATTTTATGGTTTTTTTATAGTTTATTTTTAAGTTTTTTTTTACTTGTCATTGCCAAATTTAAGTACATACCTAGAGTTCGGTTAACTCACCCACGATAATGCGGCAACATTAAATCATCAGTTAATATCGTATTTATACATGAATGATAAGAGATCGACAACAAAAATATTTTGAAATATACAAAAAAAAACAATAGCAAAATAAATTATTTAATCCATTCATTTATTCAGTCAGTCAGTCATTAAGTCAGTCATTTAGTTATGTATGTACAAGTGTAAATATTGAATCTAAAATAACTTTTATTTTCATACACAAACTTCAAAACTCGGCTACGTTTTCAAACAATGCGTGGGAAAGTAATCAAGCGAAATAATATAAAAATAAAAAATAAGTCATAATGTTTTTATTTTTATTTTTAATATGTCATAGATATAACAGTAAAATTAAAGACAACGGGAAAGAAAGAAAAAAATAAACTTAACTTGACGCTCTAATTTTCGACAAGTGAGAAACCAAGTTTTCAAAAGATATAAAATGCAAGGTTGTGTCAAATCAAGTCAACTCATAATAATTGTGAGTCAAAATGAAAATAAAAGATAAAGACAGACAGTGTGGTAAAGTAAAAATGCAACATTAGTTATGCTTGCAAAAAAATGTAACATGACATGCAACATTGCTGTCTTGCTTAACATTTTTTTTGAATAAAATTTCAAACAGCTTCTAAATAACTTTAAAAGAAGTTACTCGGAAAGTAGACATCCGGTTAAGGCCCTTTAAATAAAACACGAGAACAATTTTGTTTTCATTAATAAAAATTTGATAGCGTTCAGTGCTTCTTTTCTGTATCTTTCGAATCGGGAAACTTTTTACATGAAATTACCTCATTAAAACAGAAATTGAATTGAAAGTGTGAGTAAAACTGTTTCTGTTACCTTATTTTGTTAGAAGTCTTAACAACTAGCAATTTTTAAAAAGCGCTAGAATTCTAAATTTGTATCAAAATTTTTGTTTAAAGATTAAAGTAAAAATCAAATTAACAAATCAAACAAGTTTTTGAATAATCTTCTATGTACGTACCACTTATGGTAGGTGCTATGTTCACTTATGTAGTCTGAACTACATTTCGACTAATGATTTGTATTGACCACGAAGTTATTTGAAACTCTTACTGTTACAATTTACAATTTAAAAATATGGACAAATAAACAGTTAATTTTACTCAGCTAAAATTTTTGAACTACTTATAAAGGGTTCGCCATCTAAAGTTTCTTTTTTCAACTAGTGCTTATTTCGTGATAATTAGTTTTATCCTTCCGCTGAACGAATATGGTTGTGTATACGCTTGAACAATGCTGGGAAATATTGCGACATTACTTTGAAAATCATGGTAATGTTGCAGAATCAAACATCATCTTTTCAGATGAAGCTCATTTTGATCTTGGCGGGTATGTAAAAAAAAAACACAGAAAACTCGCACGCATACATTGAAAAGCCGATACACCCAAGACGAGTCCCTGTTTGGTTCGGATTTAGGTCCAGAGGCATAATTGGGCCATTTTTCTTAGAAAATGAACAAGGAGTGGTCGTTAAAGTCATCAGGCAATCATTATCGGGCCATGTTGAACGAATTTTTGTTCACAAAAATTGAAGAGGAGGATATTAGCAACATTTGGCTTCAACAGGACGGCGCTACGTGCCACACAGCCGAAGCTACACTCGATGTTTTGCGCCCTGTTTTTGAAGATCGCATTATCAGCCGCAGAGCTGATGTCGTTTGGCCACCTCGGAGCTGCGATTTACCACCGTTGGGCTATTATTTGTGGGGTGACGTCAAAGATAAGTGTTACGCCAACAAGCCAGAGACAATTGACGCTTTAAAGGATAATATTCGTGAAGCCATTGGTGAAATACAGCTGCACATAATCGATAAAGTGCTTAAAAATTGGACCAATCGTGCAGGCTACTGCATGGCCAGCCAAGGCAGCCATTTAAATGAAATTATTTTCTATTATTAACCGGAAGGATTGTTTTTTCAAATAAAAAAAGAAATTTGAGAAAATATTCAGTGTTTTTTTTTATAGCATTTTCAAAAAAAAAAAAAAAAAAAAAAATTATTTGGCGGACCCTTTACATAGCTCAAACTTCTTTCCGAACATAGAGAGCGTTACTGAAAAAATTTTATGAAAATTCTTTGAGTTATTTAGCTTTATACAGACTCCAAGCAAACAAACGTATACAGAAGATAATTAATGGTTTGTAATCATTCTGTGATCCCGGGATACTGGCATATTAAACGGGTATGTTCTAGATTTCAACTCGTTTTGAAAACGCAAAATTTTTTGAATCCACATAATTTCTAAACTGGTGCTCTCAAATCCGCATTTTTTTGTTTATTCGAATATTTTGTTGCAAAAAATTGTTATGACAAACACCATAAGCAAACCATTTATTTATTTCTTAACGTAAAAATATAAGTTTTGATTAAAAATGCAAGGAGCGTTTGTGTTATCGTATTTACAATTACGCAGACAAAAAATTAATATTCAAAAATTAAAAGAAAGCGCTTAAGAAATTCACCTTAACCTATGACCATTCTTGATGAGGCGTATTTATGATGAATATTAAAGGTGTTCTTACTTGTAGGGTCAAATTTAAGTGTTTTGTTTTCAGTTCGTAGATTTTTGTTCCTTCATCTTAAAAAAGTAAATGAGTAAAATTTTGAGTGAATTCAATAACGCTTAGTGGACTCGGGAACTCATCACCTCGTAAAATTCGAGCAGATTTTCCTCGTCAGCAAGCTCCTTCAGAGACCGCTATGCATAATTTAGTCGCTAAATTCGAGGCTCACGGTTCTGTTGCTTACAATAGATCAAAACATTACGCTCGTAGTGGCCGCAGTGATGCAAAAATAACCGCTTTACAGCAAACTGTTGAGAATTAGAGTTGGGTCGTTTAGCTCTTCTAATGAGATGGTTCGTTCATTTATAACAAAAAACATGTATGTAAAACAAAAATTTTTTGTATGTGTATTTAACACACATGTTTTGAGAATGAGTCTAGAACAGCAACTCGTCGTAGTTACAAAACCACTATATCAAACCATAATAACCAATTGTTTGGCTTCAGCAGGACGGCGCCACAAGCCACACAGCTAGCCAAACATTTGCATGAGTTATTGCATGAGAATTTTCTCGCGTAACTTCTCGTTTTAGCAATGTCAATTGGCCGCTTCGTTGTTGTGATTTAATGCCACTGGATTAATTTCTCTGGGTCATTTGAAGGACCGGGCTTATGTGAACAAACCACAAACAGCTGATACTCTGAAAGATGAAATACGGCATTGCATTGACGGGTTAAGCGGAGCTTTGTTGCAAAATGTGGTTCAAAATTCTGTGAAAAGAGCCGACGTTTGCCGACGTGATAGAGGTGGACATTTGCCCTTCATCATATTTCATTATCAATTCCTATAAGTATTTCTATTTTATATTGGATAAATAAAACTTAGTTTGTCAAAAAAAAATGTGTTTTTATGCCAATTTACTTCCTAACCTCAAACTTGCACACCCTTTACCGCCATACAAATTAATATTAAAATGAATATTTATTTCTTTTCAATTAATATTTTTATTGATTTGAGTTAACATAACAACAATAAGATTGGAAAAGAGAATTGTTTTTTGGATCTTTATTTCTTAAAATTATGGATTTTTTATACGAAGGATATTTCTGTCGATAAGCCACAACAATCTGAAACAACAATTGCTTTTCGTCTTCATCAGTAGTTAAAATTCTGTTAAAGCCTTGAATAAATTTAACACCTCTCTCAGCAGTATCATTAACAACAAATGAGTCCTTGCAGAATGTCCAGCCTTCCTCAAATTCAAATAATGTTTCCCAAGTTGAAGACTCAAATTTTAGAAATTCCAGGGAAAACCTAACCCGACGGAAGAAACACTTAGTTTTTTCTGAAACAAAATTACTTAAGGTGTACATTTGAGAGTCTGTTTAATTTGTATAGTTTCGGCCATTTTTTAATTTTACAGTTGGTTCTTTTAATTTAAATCTTTCAACCATATTACGTTTTTCTTCAAAACTTATATTTGAATCAGAAAAGGCTAGAATTACTGTTTCCTAAGAAATATACTGTAAATGATTACTCATTTTTTAAAGAATTACTGCTGAGATTTCTGGGATAGCTTCCGAATACTTTTTAGCATCTTGAATATAAGTACAATTTTTAAGCGGTGCGTCAATGGCATTGGTTCATCTGAACCAGACTTTAATAAAAAGTTTCAATAGAAAAATGCAAATATCGCGTAATCCATTTCATTCACGTTTCTTAAGTGAGAATTAGTTACGGAACAGAAATATTTTTAAAGAATATATTGCTTTTGAAATCGATAGTGTATTGCTAGTTGGACTAGACTTTCGAAAATTATAACGCTTTGCATTAAGAAGATTAAGAACTAAGGTAATTCTTAACAGTCTACTCGATTTTGAGATTTAGCTAGTTGTTCATAACAAAACTTTATACAATTTTCACGTTCAGCTGGATTATTTATAATAAAAGATTCGCATCTTTATTGCCACTTTTAAATAAGTCTTTGTTAAAACTTGGCCGTAATTTGGCAAATTTTTCAAATATTGAAACTTCTGTAGCAGATGTATAATATAGATTTGTTTCGAAAACGCTGCGCGATACTATTTCATACACATGATGGCGGCAAGGTAGATTGATTAGGCTACATCCTATTTTTTTCAAGATGACACCGGCGCCTGTGTTGATGTCAGTATTTGTAGACGTTCATATGACAAGCCGTTTACTTGATCCACAATATTTCATTAAACAAATTTTTCATAAACTGCATCCGCAATATTTTTGGCGTTTGAAAACTCTAATTTCGGTGTTCCAAGAAACTTACATGTGCCGTTGTAATTCACCAAAACTGAAATTCGATCAGCTTTTGTGGATTCGATTAAGTCTTTCATGTACTTTCCATCAAAATGTGCTACCACCGAACCAATTTCACTAACCTATAAATGATAAAAGGATTGTAATAGAATTTAATGCTACTTTTATATATATATATACTTTTAGTTAATATATATATATATATATATATATATATATATATATATATATTAATATATATATATATATATATTATATATATATATATATATATATATATATATATATATATATATTAATATATATATATATAATATATATATATATATTAACTAAAAGTAGCATTAAATTCTATTACAATCCTTTTATCATTTATAGGTTAGTGGTTGGTTCGGTGGTAGCACATTTTGATGGAAAGTACATGAAAGACTTAATCGGATCCACAAAACCTGATCGAATATATATATATATATATATATATATATATATATATATATATATATGTTATCCGTAAAACCATCTAAAATTTCTTTAGATTTTTTTGTACGGTTTTCTTTGTGCAAACGTTGAATAGTTGAACAATTAATGCCAAGTTCTTCTACACAGTTCAGCTGCTGCTTTGAGAATGTGAACTGCCATTCCATCAAACAATATGGCATTGTCTAGTACTGCTACTAACCGAGTTGTAATAAAACTTTTGTGACTTCGTTTTTGCCTTAAAACAGAGCTTGTGCCTAAATTTTCTGTATCGATAGTTCTATCTTCATCAGTCCACTCAAAAAGTTGCCAAACATCTATAGAAAATCGAAAATTGAATATTTATTTATTTGATGTTTAATACAGTACGTCAAGAACAAGTCTTAAATTACAGTATTAGGTTGACAGTATTGACAGACATATAGTGACAAAAAATAATAATAAACAATAGTATAATATACATATATAATGACAACAATATAATATAAGGTCTGTTTCTTAAATTTTGTGGTACAATTCGGTAAAATGAGAGTAAACAAGTATTTCACTCAAAAAGAGATAAAAATATACAAAAGTACGGGAACACAAAAGCCAAATATTTTACTCAAAATATTGTTTGACAATGTGCTTGAAAATAAAAATTTTTGTATAAAAAATACTAAAAAAAAGAAAAAATGCGGAAATGTATGTATGTACTAGAGTAATCACTCCCCCTTTGCTGGGAACCTGCCTGTACTAACTTTTTGGCTGATGTGGAAAGATAACAACTGTGGATAGATAACTGATGCCGTTCTCCACACATTGACATCGTTTAGATGTCAATAGATAAAGCTGTGTTAAAGCGGCAATAAATGTGTTGTATAAACGAATATTAAGTGTTGTATTAAAACAATCAGTATAAAAGTTATAGCGGAATAAATAAAAACTGTAAAACAACAAAATAAAGTGGTGTTTATTTTATTTTAAGCAATTGAACTTGAACGTTTTAAAAGGTTAAAAACGTTAAAACGTTTTTAAAGGTTAAAACCTAACAATATGGAAAATGGAGAGCATTTTGTTGATATTTGTATGGGAATATATAGGAAAATCTAAATGCCACATGACTGGGCCGATTGCGTGCAAACTCCTCAGAAACCATTTACAGACCATCCCCAACGTACCATGAAATTTTGGTTAAAATTGGTCGACCAGTTTCCGCAGTTAGTGGTGACAGCATAGTATGTATGCATGTATGTATAAAATTTAGTCTTTTTTTGCGACCAATGGGATCAGCTTAAATATTATCAAATCTGTCAAGAACCACGCATTCACAAAATATGTGTTGCGCTGTCTCTGATGGTGGTGAGCACAGTCTACGAATAACCATAATAATAACTTTTATTGGTTATTCAGCATAAATTTTTATTGGATAACTTTAGCACACATACTTAACACCTTGTTTAAAATTTTTGCGGCGATCCTTAAGCAATTGATTCTTAATCATATGGACTTAGAAGTTTGTTAAATGATACTCTCGGTTCTCAACCTCCTCACTGTTCTTATCACTGAAAGAGAATATTCACAACATTAATATTGCAGTATAGGAGGCAACGGTGAACTACATTGTCTTGGTGAATAAACTGCCTACTCACTTTAGCTTTCCACCTACTTCATGCAAACTTAATTATTCGCTCATGTTTAGTATGAATCAGCTTATGGGAGTTAAGGTAGTAGAATGCTCAATTAGTGAACGGAAAAGTGGCTTGTCGTAAAGAACGATTCTTCTTGAGGGCCGAATTTTAAGAGAATTTAAAATACGACTCGTGAGATGAATCAATAACAGAATAATAATAATTAATAATAAAATTCGGAACACAAAACGACCGGAAACGCATCAAAATGAGTTGAAAACGATAAATTCTTTTTAGTAAATGTTGTTTGTGTAATATAAAACATGCATGTGTACGATACTTATTGGTCGTTGCACACAAAATATACATACATATACACATATGAATGCATGGTGTTGCACATATAATCTTACACAAACAACATGCATTGAAATGTATTGCTCGTTTTGATTCTTTTTGCTTATTTTTAATTCGACCGCAGTATAAAATTCGTGCTCATGAGTTAAAGAATAAGACACGTAGGCACAAATTAATTTTTTTTTAAATTAAAAAAAATGGTTTTCGCTCACGAATTAAAAAATAAAACTCACGGGCACGAGTCATAAAATGATCCAACCTAAGAAAATTCTACTCGTGAGCCGAGTTTTTACGTACTATGGTTGGAAACACCGTTTGGCAAATTAGTATTAATGCACTTTACAATTGTAGTAGTAATTGAGAGTCTCTGACTCAGGCCACTTTGAACTTTGTTTTACCACTTGTTTTCTCTTTACTTCTCTTTGTTAATTTTTCCTTATTTTTTGGCTATACGTGTGAATACGTATGTGTGAAAACAGAGGAGAAGAGCAGCTCTTTGCCGAAATCTGGCTTGAAGAAATAATCTTATAGCTCAAAAATTGATTATGTAGTATCGGTTTTTTATGATATATTTATTAATTTTATACTTTGAAGAAAACAATTAGCACTGAAATAGAAAACTTCATTAAATTCAGTTATCACTCAGTATTTTTTATACAAGTTAATAGGTTCGTTAAATAGAATGTTTTTAAAGTTCTAAATTTTGGCTCTCTACCATATATACATTTTTAAAATCCATGCAATGTGGATAGATGCTTTATCCTGTTGAAAAATCAAGGGAGCGTTTCTAAGAGATTTGAAAATGTCGTTAATGACATTTTTGTACCCAAATATAGGATCGTTGTGTTGGAAAAATTAAGGTTATAAACACGGTAATTGCATCCCATATACCACCTCGCGACTTTATAGGCGATCTGTTTGGGGTTGCAATCGACGGCCACAAAAGTAGCAGTTGTACCTTTCATGGCCTTCCAAATCGAATTTTTTCACATCTAAGAAATTTACATGATACCACTCAATAGTTCAGGTCATGTGAGTGCCGCAAAAGCTGAGGCGTTTTGCTTTACGAGATGTGTTAATGAGTGGTCTGTATGCTCAGCAAATAGGGTTGCCATGGCATACGGGCTCTGCCATGGTTGACCATCTAGTCTCGATTTTGAAAGAGTCTAGTATGGATACAAAAGATATTAAAAATAAATTTACAAAAATAAATTTGCTGGCATCGTCCGCACCGGCAATTGCTGGCCGAATAGAGCCTGAGCTCTATGAAGAGAGTCTGTAGGTAAAGCTCCTGTCTTTAGGAGCAGAACTAAGAGGCAAACAAGAAACAACGAAACCAGTTGGCCAACGCGAAATAAAGAGCCGACAAGTGTTGGAGAAAGCTACGCTGAGATTTCGAAAACGGTAAATTAGTAGTGTTACCAAGTGGATATACTATGGTATATCTGACCCTCTCAGAGCTGACTGTTTTATAAGAAGCAATAATTTGCAAAGTAGCTAAGGGATTGACTCCTAAGCTAAAGTTTGAGGGCATCTACTTTCGAACGGGACATGTACTAGCGACTGCAGAGATGCAGAAAAGGCAGAGTGGCTGAAAATGACTGTTCCAAGACTATCAACCTGGAAGGGAGTACCGTTGATGGCGTGCTTGCATGATGAAGCACCCAGCGCTCATAATATCCTCTTCTTCCTTCCAAGGAGTAAAGGTCATATATTGGCTCTAATTGGCGCACAGAACGAGGGACTGTAGATGCCTCTATGGCGGATCCTCATGGACTAGGACGAGAAGATCGGAAAGCTGGTGACAGTTGGCATTGACAAGCAGTTGCTCGAGATCATTAATGAGAGAAACAGAAGGACAGCGTCCCAACTTCTGAGAAAACCGGAAATGAAGTGGAATCACCAGTATCCGGGACGATGGTTCCGATGGATACAGGGCGTGCAGAACCAGCCAGTGCGAAGAGAAGAGTAATTCCATCGATCTCCCAGTCATCGAATAACCCCGGTGAGGAAGAGGAGAGAATGTTGCTCAGCGGCAGCAGTGTGGGCAATAGCCTAATATAATAAATTTTCAATGAAGAATAACGAATAGGGTATGAAATTGGCTCAAGTTAACGTTCATCACACAAAAGGTGCCTCGGAATTGATTGCAAGGACATTTGTCAAATTTCACCTGAGCATGATACTGATTCAAGAACCATAGCATCAATCAGAAGCGATAGCGGAAAGGTAGTATATAATAACAGGTCCAATTTACCTAGATCCTGTATCTTAATAAGGAGAGATATTAAATTTAGTTTTCTTACAGAATTTATGACGTCGCAGTAGTGGCTTCTGCATACTTTCCAGGAGATGAAGGTTCACCTCCACTGGCAGAGGTACGGAGGTTAGTGGACTACTGCGGCGAGCAGAGACTGCCACTGTTACTGGGATGTGATGCCAACGCTCATAACACGGTATGGGGCAACATTGACGTACTAAATGTAGGAAGCAAACCAACTTTTGTTATGAGTGTAAGAAAGGAGGGATGGTAAGAGATTGGAAGGACTCAGATAAGGAATCCCTTTCGGATCAGGGGATAATTGAATTCTATCTGGGGGCCCTAGATACCCCATTACCATTACTTAGAAATTCCGAGAAGAACGAACTGGGAGAGTTATTATGAAATGCGGGGCATTTCATCGAGCAAGCGTATACGCAATAGCTACGAGCTCGAGGAAACCGTACATTTTTTGAATGGGCCATTATAGATGCGTTTAAATGCATCTTTCCTGAGAAATCTGTACGTAAGGAACAAGGTGCAATCTGGTGAAATAGTCATCTCTCTGCACTTAAAACTGAACACCGTGGGCTAGGAAATAGAGCAAAATGGAACGGGTAAAGGCAGAAGTATAGAAATAAGCTCACTGACTATAATAGGGCATTGATGAAGGCTAAAAAGATAGCTTTAGGAATTTCTGTGAGAGCATAGGATCTCTACCGGAAGCGTCAAGGACTTACGAAGCTCTAGCAAGAAATGGATCAGTTAAAGAAATGTCACTGAGAACGGAAGATGGTGACTACACCAAGAGTGACCTTGAAAGAGCACAACTGTTACTTCGGACGCATTTTCCGTGAAGTACGGCGAATGGTATAAGGAGGAATGAGGTTAAACCAAACAATTTTTGTAGTTTAAGATGGCAAGCAGCGGCCAGCATTTACAGAGCGGAGAGAATAAAATGGGCAGTGAGTACGATTCAATCATTTAAGTCTCCTAGAAAAGATGGAATATTCCAAGTTCTTTTGCAAAACGCCATATAAGAAATGCAATCATACTTTGTGGCCTAGTAGTCTGGTTCTTGGCTATAAGTCAAGAGAAAAGCAGGAGTGTTTTTCATCACGAAGGTAGGTAAGAAAAATGTAGCACATCACATATTGAAGACACTTGAAAAAGTTGAGGACAACTATAAAAGATGCGGGGCTCTGCAACGCGTGCCATTGCATTCTGGGCAGCACGCTTACAGGGCGGCAGATCGAGGGATACGGCTCCCGTGGAATTAGTAGGAGCTGTAAAGAAACCCTTGGAAAACAAGGAGATTGCTGTATGTACTTTCGTAGACATAAAATTAGCCTTTCATTACACTTCACATAAAGTTATAGAGAAGGTGCTAGTAGGCATGGAAGGGGAGTGTACTCTACTACATATATCCAGAGGGATGATAGAGGTCCTTCGTACTGGATCTACGGAAACTAGTGCAGGCAATGTTAATATAAGTGTCTGCACTACTAGAGGTT
This sequence comes from Wohlfahrtia magnifica, assembly GCA_023159175.1. Taxonomy (NCBI): domain Eukaryota; kingdom Metazoa; phylum Arthropoda; class Insecta; order Diptera; family Sarcophagidae; genus Wohlfahrtia; species Wohlfahrtia magnifica. The sequence goes on along the minus strand of JAKWBJ010000216.1, from coordinate 194,057 downwards.
GATGAACTCTTACGAATACTATCTAGGGCGGGCATTGACTGCCAAGGCTCTGCAGATGACATTGTTCTGATAGCTAGGGGTAGGTTCAAGGTTACCTCGTGTGAAATTATACAGAGGGGACTAGTGAATCGTTGGTGTGGGAAGAGGGAATTAAACATTAACCTGGGCAAAACTATGATAGTACCATTCACTAGAAAAAGAAAACTTCCAAGGTAAAGAATATTCAACTACTGGTTGAGGAAATACCACCAAGGAAATAGTTTAAATATCTAGGAATAATACTAGATAGTAATTTGATGTGAAAATCTGAAGTGGAGTCTGTCTGAAGAAAAGCTACGCATGCGTTTATGGCGTGCAGGACCATGATAGTCCGACCGAGTGGGATATATGTGGCCGTTGTATGGGCGATAAGAGCGAGTTTGCGAACAGCCCAGCCAGAGCTAAATAAGTTACAAAAATATGTATAAGCATAACTAAGGCAATAAAACTTGTCCTACAGCTGCACTCGGGGTTCTCAGTCCGCTGCATTTGGCAGTGAAAAATAGAGCCATAGAGACCCTGACAAGGATAATGGGAGATGAGTTGGCCGAGTGGTCAATTACTCCCTACTTGGCTTTTTTGTGGACATGATCATTTAATTCTATAACTTTGGCAAGAGCTGCAGGACAAGACTGAATAATAAGAGTGAGTGGAAAGGTTTGGAGACTCCATACTCCTTTAGAGAAGGTACCATTTTGTGGTACAAAGATGGGTCAAAGACGGAAAGTTGTACAGTCGTTGGAGTGTTTGGTCCTAGGATAAAATATTCGGAAGATATTGAAAAATTCGCCAGCAATTGAGATGTGCTCAATTTAACCTAGAGAGAAAATATAGAGCACAGGACATAGCCATACTCTCTGATAGTCAGGTCGCCATTTGAGCACTTGGCTCCAAAGTTAGTTTGGGAATGTCTGGGTAAGCTGAACTAGCCGGGCAGGGACAATAGAGTCAGTTTATGCTGGGTCCCGGGTCATGTAGGTATTTCGTGGAATGAAAGGGCCGATGAACTGGCTAGGGAGCTAGGGAGAGAATAATGAGAGGCGGGTACTGTTCTCCGGCCGTACCGGTCTCTTGTTGGGAACTATAACAGGAGAAAATTCGATTCCTGCATATGAATGTCCAGCGACAATCTGAGGATACTGGCCGGGCTTTCGACAGGTCATTGCACACTAAAATGGAATTAGTCTCAAGCTCGATATGCAGATTCTGTAATGAGGTAATCGAATCACCAGAGCACATACTAGGTCTATGTGAGGCATTGATGCACTCTAGGAGGAATTATCTAGTAATTTTCTAATAGGCACCTATTATTTCTTCCACCACTGTATGTATTTTTGAGGTGTCCATATTTTAAAATATCGTATTTTTTAAACCGCTTGCCAGATTATTGTACCTTTGTACTAGAAAAGTAAGTATGTAAAATTTGGACCGAATCCGATAATGCGGAAACGACTTCAAATATCCAACCAGTGAATATGGACAAAACATCAAATTTTATTTTGTCACTTTTAATCGCGTTTATTCATTTTTTTCTTCAACAAATACTGAAAGAAAAAATGTATTTTAACTTTCTTTCTCTTTCTTATATTATTCAATATTATATAGGAAAGAGTGGGGTAAAGTGGAACATCAAATCAATTTTCAATTTTTGACCATGTTTTTACATTTTTAGAAAAAAAAACTTTTTACGTGTTATTTATTATGTTATTAAGATTTTCATTTGCAATTATATTTTATTTGTGCTTCTATATTGCTTCTTGAGAAAAAGAAAAAATATAAAAGAAAGTTTTAAAGGAGCTTCGTTGGTATATATTTTTTTTTAAATATAGCATTCAAAGAATTTCAAAAAAATAGTCGTGGCTATTTTTTGTTTGCGCGGCTGTACGATATTTTCTGTGTATTTTTTTGAAGTTCCAATAACGGTAAAACTTTAAAAGCATATGCAGTTAAAAATTATTATTTTAGAACACTTCAGTCTTTGTGTGAACTATTTTTAGAACTTGTATATTCCTTAAGCTGCTTTTACACTATCCCACTGAGTATAACTACATGTCAAAAAGTCAAATAGAATGAAAAAGTATGATAGTGTGAAAACAATATGTAATGAAATGTCAAAAAATACGGATAGAAATTCGACAGTCGTATGGCTCTCATCATTTTTAAAAAATTTTCTAAAATGTAAGATTTTTCATTTGATCAGAGTTGTATTTTTACAGAAGCACAGAGAGAACGTTAGGAATGGGAAATTAAAATTAATTTCACATAACTTTACTGTTTCTTTGTTTTGATATATAATTGTAAAATAATAAAAATAAAGTTGTAATTTCAAATATTTCCTTTTAATTATAAATATATTACACATATACATTTGATGTAAAAATTAATTAAAAACGGTGCACGGTATGAAAAATTTATAAAACAAAAGCATTATCGTTTCAGCTTTTCCATCCCTGCAAACAGATATTGAATTATTTGTTACCATCAATAGAAAATAAATAAGAATTATTTTACATATGAAAGTGGCAAGTGGCTTCTTATTGAAATGAACTTAATACAAAATTTTTTGGTTTCAGTTTTTTCTCATCGATATTTTACTTTTAAATTTTAAACCAGCGATGCTCGTTCATATTGTTCAGTTTACGAAGTTTTTCGGCTGTTTCTGAAATGTATAAAATGCAACTGTATCGCTAACTTAACTATGTAATAAAAGACTTTCAATTTAAGTATCATACAGTATTTATTGAAATTGCTTGTATGATTCCTGGAAAGCTATTTTTGTTTTATAGGTAAGAAGTTGTAATAAACTAAACTAATAACGTGTCAGTTGATACGTTAACTAAATGGAGAATACATACAAATGGTGTGTTTCAAATTATAATTATTAAATAATAATAAACTTAAATAAAATGAATGATGAAGAATTAATATTGTTGGTGCAAGAGCATGAATTAATTTATAATTTATTTTTTTGTTACTCTTTCTTTTGTTGTTTACAAGACCCACAGTTGAAAAAAGGTGATACGTTTGTACTTCGCCAACTAACCACACTTGACGTTTTGATCACGTTTTTTTTATATCCCGTCTACATTACTTCTAGACTAATTGGGCCCTAATAACAGGGTTGTCAGATATGGCAATTTCTCACCAAACATGGTGATTTTAAAAGTTATTTGGCGACCTAATTTTCGGTTTGGCGACATGGCGATTTTTAAAATAGTTGGCTATTTTTGACAGAAAATACGAAAAAATAAAATTATTATTTTGGCATTTTTATGTGTGAAATTCGTGAACATAGTGTATTTTAATGTGACGATTCAAGCTATGTTCTCGGCAAAGAATAATTTGTAGATGCCTATATGGATCTGAAAATAATAGGCTTTAAGGTTCCAGTTTACTTATGTATTTCAACTTTCGGCAACTGGCAAGGAAATAGGTTCATAAGCGGTACGTAAAAACTTTAAACTTGAAAAATATGGAAAAAATAAGTGTTTGCTTGAAAAATTCACATATATTTCTCAAGGCTATGAAATAAAACATCATTGAAAAGGTATACTTCTCTTCTTTTTTAACCCAAAAATCGGATAGTTTTCAGCTAAACTATTAGCTCTTAAGTATACAAAGGTCCGGAAAACTGATTTTCAACCATAAAAATTAATATTTTAGTTTTATAGATTTGGGTAGACTATAATCTTTATTATAGTAAACAAAAACTTTCAGTTTTTGCTAAAATTTTTCCCACTTTTGGCGAAATTGAACAAATAGGAACAAATATTTTTTTTTATTTATTTAAACAATTTTTTATTATTTAAAAAAATTTAAATTATCTTTTCAAAATGTTAAGAAATAGTTGATTTGGCGATATTAGCGTTTTTTAAATTTCAATGCCTAACAATGCTAAAAATAATATAATATAATATAATATAATATAATATAATATAATATAATATAATATAATATAATATAATATAATATAATATAATATAATATAATATAATATAATATAATATAATATAATATAATATAATATAATATAATATAATATAATATAATATAATATAATATAATATAATATAATATAATATAATATAATATAATATAATATAATATAATATAATATAATATAATATAATATAATATAATATAATATAATATAATATAATATAATATAATATAATATAATATAATATAATATAATATAATATAATATAATATAATATAATATAATATAATATAATATAATATAATATAATATAATATAATATAATATAATATAATATAATATAATATAATATAATATAATATAATATAATATAATATAATATAATATAATATAATATAATATAATATAATATAATATAATATAATATAATATAATATAATATAATATAATATAATATAATATAATATAATATAATATAATATAATATAATATAATATAATATAATATAATATAATATAATATAATATAATATAATATAATATAATATAATATAATATAATATAATATAATATAATATAATATAATATAATATAATATAATATAATATAATATAATATAATATAATATAATATAATATAATATAATATAATATAATATAATATAATATAATATAATATAATATAATATAATATAATATAATATAATATAATATAATATAATATAATATAATATAATATAATATAATATAATATAATATAATATAATATAATATAATATAATATAATATAATATAATATAATATAATATAATATAATATAATATAATATAATATAATATAATATAATATAATATAATATAATATAATATAATATAATATAATATAATATAATATAATATAATATAATATAATATAATATAATATAATATAATATAATATAATATAATATAATATAATATAATATAATATAATATAATATAATATAATATAATATAATATAATATAATATAATATAATATAATATAATATAATATAATATAATATAATATAATATAATATAATATAATATAATATAATATAATATAATATAATATAATATAATATAATATAATATAATATAATATAATATAATATAATATAATATAATATAATATAATATAATATAATATAATATAATATAATATAATATAATATAATATAATATAATATAATATAATATAATATAATATAATATAATATAATATAATATAATATAATATAATATAATATAATATAATATAATATAATATAATATAATATAATATAATATAATATAATATAATATAATATAATATAATATAATATAATATAATATAATATAATATAATATAATATAATATAATATAATATAATATAATATAATATAATATAATATAATATAATATAATATAATATAATATAATATAATATAATATAATATAATATAATATAATATAATATAATATAATATAATATAATATAATATAATATAATATAATATAATATAATATAATATAATATAATATAATATAATATAATATAATATAATATAATATAATATAATATAATATAATATAATATAATATAATATAATATAATATAATATAATATAATATAATATAATATAATATAATATAAATATAATATAATATAATATAATATAATATAATATAATATAATATAATATAATATAATATAATATAATATAATATAATATAATATAATATAATATAATATAATATAATATAATATAATATAATATAATATAATATAATATAATATAATATAATATAATATAATATAATATAATATAATATAATATAATATAATATAATATAATATAATATAATATAATATAATATAATATAATTATTATTATTATATATTATTATTATTATTATTATTATTATTATTATTATTATTATTATTATTATTATTATTATTATTATTATTATTATTATTATTATTATTATTATTATTATTATTATTATTATTATTATTATTATTATTATTATTATTATTATTATTATTATTATTATTATTATTATTATTATTATTATTATTATTATTATTATTATTATTATTATTATTATTATTATTATTATTATTATTATTATTATTATTATTATTATTATTATTATTATTATTATTATTATTATTATTATTATTATTATTATTATTATTATTATTATTATTATTATTATTATTATTATTATTATTATTATTATTATTATTATTATTATTATTATTATTATTATTATTATTATTATTATTATTATTATTATTATTATTATTATTATTATTATTATTATTATTATTATTATTATTATTATTATTATTATTATTATTATTATTATTATTATTATTATTATTATTATTATTATTATTATTATTATTATTATTATTATTATTATTATTATTATTATTATTATTATTATTATTATTATTATTATTATTATTATTATTATTATTATTATTATTATTATTATTATTCATAATTCAAATCTTTCTTATCCTAATATAGTAATTTTAAAACAAATAAATAGAAATTTAATGAAAATTTTTAAATAAATATATATTTACTTAAAATTCGCATAAAGCGTCTTACTAATTTATTATATTATTAATATATTTGTGTCCATTTTGATTTAATAGGATTCAATAGTGGAGCCACACAACAAATGAAATCTTTCTACATATACTTTTTATATATGTACATATGAACATAGTTTTAATAATATTTTCTATTTTCTTATAAAATAAAATCGGTTAGCACATTTCAGAGAACATCAATTACAATGCATTTTATAGCCCTCTTTCAAATTTATAAGAAGAAAATATAAATTTTTAAAAAGTTCAACTGGATAGTGCCTCGAACTTACAAAGTAAATACATATTTATTTGTCCATATCTCCGAAATGATTACAGTAAAATGGGTTCCAATAATTTCGTCAATATAAATTATCAGAAAAGAAATGGGCGTAATTACATAAGTGGGCGTAGCATCTCCAATATATAGTATTTATTTTTGATATCTTGGGAATGGTAATAAATAGAAGATATTTATAAATTTGGTTCAAGCAACTTTGTGGACAATTCACATTATCACTTAATAAGTGGGCGAGATTGAATAAGTGGGCGTAATACTAAATACGGTATTTTGTATATGTGAAGAACGGTAACAGTAAAATCTTTGTTCGGTGTATAGTTTTCTTAAAATTTTAGAATGGCAATCACTTCTGAAACAGTAATGCTGTTTGCTGTAGGTATGCCCTATTTTTTCAGGAAAATAAATAACTTATTCTTGGATGTCATATAAGTATGTAACTCGAATGCAATTACACAGTAGTTTTGAGACAATGTTCGTCACTTTAATAGCTCTATTATCTTTTTTAAATTGCGTTCCTTTTAATAAATGACAAGAAAAGATTTGCAAGCTTTGTAAAAACTGTAAATTAAACAAGTAAAACTTTAACTGTACGAAAGAATTTTTGTTTAAATAATTAGTAAAATGTTATTTAAATTAATATTATGTTAAGTAAAAACATTCTTCATAACTTGTGTAAAACACTAATTGTAAGTGTTGCAAAAAAAAAAATATAAAATTTGAATCGGTCTAGACAAACTTAATGATACCCTACGATTATTGTACTATATCTAATAACTTTTAGCGATTAAATTCGACTAACAAACACGGCCATATGCAAAAAGAAATCTAAAAGTAGACTTGTAGTGCACGTTAGTTACCACACAGTATAAGCTTAACAAACATTTGTTAAAAAAAACTTATGCCAAAACCATACGTTAGCTAATGCTTGCTTTACTAAATTTTAAATTTTTATGCTGGCAATACCATGGTTTTTTTGTGCCAGTGATACAGAAACAACGAATGCCACACATGCGAGTAGTCAAGCTAAAAAAAGATTTACTTTTATTAATTGAATATATGATCATATTTGTTTAATTAAGCCGCTAAAGTTTTCATTACCTTTTTATATTTTATTTAATGCTACACATATGCTGCAAGAAGTATTTAAAGGCTAAAAAATTAGGACAATTAATTTCATTAGTGGAATAATAAATACCCGAATAACGAGCTTTGTGTATTTGTTTTGATTCTATATACGTCACTAAAGAAAAAAATTTTTTATTGTGCTTAAATAAAAAAATTTTTGGAAAAAAAAATTCGTTTTAAAAGATAAAGTTTCGAAAATAATGCCGAGGATGATAAAGTGGGTGTAAAACTTTATATACATACAGTGGGGTGCAAAACCAAGTGCATGTTTACGTATTCTCTACTATATTACCCAAAAACGTAAAAGAAATTTGATCCCATTCATATTTTATTCATTGCCATAACTTCAACATGTTCCGTGAAGTCCTCTTATACTTTTCCGGGTCTTTTTTTACTATTGTCCAAAAATCCTCCATTTTATTGGAATTATGACTTTACGGTGATCACAAATTTACCTAGAATTTCTGTTGCAACAGCCATTCTTTAAGAATTTTAACCATCTGGCTTGGATCACCATCTCAATAAAAGATGACTTTTTATTTTGGGTAAGGTTTTATGCCTCCAAATAATTTTCCTTAACGCCGAAACATGCTATTTTTGTTTATATATTAAATATGTTACTTTAAAGTACTTTTAAAGTAGGTAGCTTCCTACTTTAAAGTTTTTAAAGTTAACTTAGTAGGTTAAACAAAGGGATTTTAAGCTAATAATGTTTTTGCATACAACATTAAGGAATTTTGCTTAACAAGCTTTGTTAGTTTTTTTTTGCATATGGCCGACAGAGTTTACACTTTGGCTATTAACTCCAGAGTTTATTAAAGCAAATTTAGGCAATACAAATTTTGTCTTCGTTTAAAATAAGCCGATTGTCTGCAAAACCACTATAGCTGGAATCAGTCAGGAAGCTGACATCTCTCACTTTAAGACGGTCCTAAAAAGCTGACATATTTGAATTTTTTGACAAAGATTTTTATGGTGGTGCTAAGGCAAAAACAAGTTTAATAGGCGTCAGCTTATATTTTAACAAACAAATATTTTGAGAAATTTTAGCAGTAAAAGTTCCTACATGTTAACGCAGTATTGGAAGGTTCTTGAAGCAACGAACCGAAACTATGCAAAGAAAAAAGCGATTGTTCAAGAAAAAAGCGTCTGTATTTTTTAATTGGCAATATTTTTATGATCAATAATTACAAGTGATTCTGTGCCAATTGGTTTAATTGAAAAGGCACATATAGTATGATAGTATCTTAAATTGTTACAAAAAGTATACAAGTGAAATATACCACAATCGCGCTATAATTGTATTTTAAATATTAAATAAAATGACGGCAGTGTATTTTGTACAAAATAAAAGTGACATTTTCCCACAGAAAATTATGAAATGTATCTTTTCCAAGACAACTACAGGCAAGAAAATAACTATTGTCTCTACGAGTTAACGAAAATTTAAAACAGAACAAAAAACACAAAAACTTTTTAAAATAAAACAGCAAAACTTTAAAATTTTGATTGTGTCTTAACACCAAAACAAGTTAAAATAACAACTAAAAAATGGAAAACTTTTTGTCTTGATAACAACTATTTTTTTTTGTCGTAATACATAAAAATATAAATAAATTTACTTTATGGTGTACAAATGTCCCACAGTTACAGAGTAACCCTTATACGACGGTTACGGGAATAAATTTTAAGGGAGCTAACATATAAGCATAAGTAAATGTCAAAAGTCACATATGGGAAGTCCCATGTGAGTCGATGCTTTCAGGTTGTGAGTGCTCTAATTTGTTTTCTTAATATGACATATTCTGTCATTGTTGAAGTTGTTCGTCCTAATGAACAATGGGTACCACCCAAGCAACTATACTTTCATCGTAACTGTGATATAGTGGCAACAGTTTACCTAAAATTTGGTCCAACAAATGTTTTTATAACTTAATTACAGCGACAAGCATAGTAAAAATCGGTCGTTATTTTAGCAAAAATATTTTTATAATAAAGGATCAAATAAGAAACATCTTGGACAAGCTGACATTTGTTTACTTATTAGCCCATTTAAAATCAGACGGCTCATATGGCCATGACTTTTCTTAGTAAAATGCGAGTAGTGATCTACTACTGATTTTGATAAATTTTTCATTTTCAGAGTACTTTATAATTTATTTTGAAGACTTTCAGTACGCCGTTAAGCAGTAATGACCTTAGGGACCTCGTATGATTTTTCGTACAAATAAATTGTATTTGTACGAACTTTCTTAATTCAAATATTTGAAATGTATATTCAATTGAGGGGTACGGTCTAGTTGTAGCTTGTGTCTGATATCATCACGCAATAGCTACAGGTATTTACCAAAAAGTGCCTTAGAATCATATGCAAGATACTCTGGACTAACACCATAAGCAATACAGAAATTAAGAGCCCATACTGAAGTAGATAAGGCAAAAGAAGTGGAGATGGATCGACCATACCTTAAGGCAAAATCTCCATAGTATTACAAGGATGGCATTTAAGTGTAATCCTCCAGGATCGAAGAACCGTGGTCAACCAAAGAAGATGAAACTGCTTTGTGGAATCCCTATGTTTTCAAGAGAAGTAGCGGGAAAAAAGGCGAGTGATGAACATTTATCTTTTTACGACGTAGCAATGTCATATAATAGGATCAAAAAATAATTGAAACTATTAAATTTAACAACTTCAATGTCAGCCAAAAAAGGCTTAAGAAAATTAAGTCGGCTGCCAAAAATAATATGTACTACTGCTATGGCTAATTTAGAAACTTTACACATGGTGTACGGTACACCTTGCATGCGTAAAAGATTGTTGACGAACAACTATTTTCCAATTGAATTTGAATTCAATTTACATAAGATATACCACACCTGCCGGCAAAATATAGTACCAATTCACAAAATATGTGTTACGCCGTCTCTGATGCCTGTAAATGCAGTCTACAAAAAGAAAATACGTAAATAGTTCCACGACTGCCTTGCCGTACGTAAGATGAAGATAGTAAGAAAGTGGTGCTGCACTATAAGGTTCCGGACCGATATAGGGTGTTAAGGAACCTTTTCTAAGAATACATCCGCTGTTTCCTTACCAAACAAGTGTTCAGGTACTCAAAACAACTGGACCTTATTTCTAAACGAAAGCCTTTGCAACGTGCCGTAGCAATATTTATCCAGTCTAGATGTCATACGATTCGAAACAAATGCCATTAAGGCAGCTTGGCTGTTAGAGAATATATTAATGGTCTTACCCTTGAGTCTACTGTCCAGATTATTTTCCTCACATATGACAATGGCCATGATCTCAGCCTGGAAGACACTCAGCGATCTCCTCAGTGGGATCGACAAGTCTCGGTTGATCGGATCCATGAACACCAGCACCGACACGGAAAGACATGTCATCCAGGACCAAAAATGGTTCTCCGACCACCCCGCGTAGAATGGTCAGACTCCCCATCACATTTCCGCCGAACTTGCCGCCACCCTCATCACATAAATGTGAAGCAGTTTCAAACCAATCGGAGCTTCCAAAGCCACTTTTGGACATGTTCTCATTGCCACAGTTATACCCACAATGCGAGTATCTGTACCCAACGTAATTTATTCATGGTGGTAGCTTATTCAGCCTTTTTCTACCACACTATCGCCGCATACGTGATAATGGGCCAAAAAATGGTGATTATAGTGTTATTCTCGGCAGAAGACCCGTCGGCGGAGCGAAATCTCCTTGTATCTCTTTGTAAAATATACAACAACCGCTTTTGAGGAAATCACCCAGAGTCATTCTGGGTGCACCAATTTGACACCCCGCCCCCGTCCACATGAGATCACACAACGTACTCTCATATTTCTCACGGACCGTTATAATGAGGTCATCAGCATAACCAATTACGCTGACGCCTCTATGAGCCATGCCATCAACTACTATTGTCCATAACAATGGAGAAAGTACTTCATCGTGAGGGCACCCTTTCGACGCCATCACAGTGGATTCCTCCACATCAAGAGACAAGCTGATGATCCTCTACCTTCCGTTCCAACGATTTATCAGAGAATGCTTTTTCGATACCGTAATACATTCTAGGTACATATCTTAAATATTTAATATTCAAAACCGAATGGCGATAAAGACTAAGATACCACCTTGATCACAAAGTTCCCGGAATTTATTCAGAAAATTAAAAATACAAGTTTATTTATCTAAATTTACATTTTACCCTTCAAAGTAATCCCCATCAGTTGCAACACACTTATACCAGCGCTTAATCTAATCTTCGAAGCAATTTCTATATTCGGTTTTCGGTTTGTCCATCAGTACCTCCTGCGATTTTTCGTTTTTTTCCTCTCGGCTGCTGAAACGCGTTCCCATTATGGTTTTTTAACTCGTTCGAACAGAAAGAAGTCATAAGGAGCCAAATCAAGTGAATTCAGTGGCTGTTGCATTTTTAGTCAAAAAATTTCGAATAATAATGGCACTGTGCGTTATCATGGTGCAAAATCCACTAGTTTTCTGCCCACAATTCTGGTCTCTTTCAGCTAATTGCTTCACGCAACCGTCTTATAATGCCCAAATAATATTTTTCCTTTACTGCCTGGCCTTCTGACAAAAATTCATGTGAAGCATTGCCTTATTTTTTGACTGAAAACGAAATGTTTTTTTTTTTTTGGTTTCGGCTCATTTGCGAGATTTTTCGGCACCAACTTTGCTGCTACATGATGGAAACCTAAATTATTAACTCTCTGATGGTTAATTTGCGCTTATTGACCAACATTTCTTCATCTTCGATTGACTCAAAATCGCCAACACACAAAGAGATAAATGTACTGTCGGCTACGTAGCTTTTGCAAATGTCAAGCTATGATGCTAAGGTTTAGCGGGAATATCAACAACAGATGTAACAACTTAACAAAAAAAAAAAAAAAAACTCAAATCGGAACGATGGGACCGCCACACCCTTATTTCTGGAACTTTTTGATTAAGGTGGTATGACTTTGTTAAAGCTAAGACATTGCAAGTAATGGAATTGATCATTTTCATTCCAAGAAGTAAATTTCTACGAACAACATTTACTAATAAAAATAAAAATGCTCGAGAAACAAACTTAAGTTCTCATAAGTTTTTGATAAAACAATTTTTAGAGTCGAGCTTAATATTTAGTTTTGGTTAAGGGACACCCTTATTTGTCGAGAAAATATTTCAAACTTCTTTAAATCAGAGAAGAAAGTCAGAATAAATAAAAAACTATGAGAATTTAAGTGACAGACTGAATGTATGACCGAACAAGCCGCGTTTTGTTTTTATTTTCACTTGAACAACAATTTCTATAAAATTTACAAAATGAAAATGTTAAAACATAAAATACCTAAACAAGTCTTACTTGTGGGACTCTAAAATGCTTTACTATAGTTGTTGTTATTTTTTATTATATTTTTGTTGTTTTATTTTTACTTTAATAAAAGTTTATTTAGCTTTGTTACGCTTGGCGGTAATTGTAGATGTCATGTTAACGATTGTCGTTGTCAAATAAATTTTATTTGTCACAGTCTTATCAGAGACTTTACTTCTATAGTTATTCGTTAAGAACAAGAACTTTTTTATATAAAAAAATAATAATTAAAAAATTGTTTCAAATTTTACAAATTAAATTCAGATAAATTTGAATCTTCTTCTAAATTTTTTTCTGACATTTCAAATGCAGGATGTTTAAAATTCGAGATTAGTTCTAGATGTGTTCGAGTCATTAAAAAAAAACAGCACAAATCTAAATCATGTTTTTTAAATTTTAAAAAAATTTAATGCTTTTAGCGCCAAGTACTCGTACTGGTTTTACATTTTAATATAGATACAGTCAATTATAAAACTGAATGCTTGATCGAACGCTTAAAACAAAATATAAATTTATTTATTATTATTAAATATTTAATAAATCATTAACAATTTCACCTGGAAAACTAACCACCAACATGTTTCATTGTGGGTAGCTGATACCTGGGCAAAACTCTCTTATTTAGTGGACGGCGAATATAATTTATGTCATCGGAGCCACATAAATTAATTTTGCGTTCATCGCTACAAAGAACCTTAGCCAAATCCTCTGTTGTCCAGTTTAAGTAACGCTCTGCAAAGTCAAGACGCCTTCTCTTATTAACTCTGGCTTTTTACAAAGAAGTCCGGCAAATAAGTAAACTTCAATTAATCTGCGTCTAACGCTAAACATCTAGTGCCTTCCTTTGTGGATAAATTTTTATTGGCTTTAGCATTTTTCAGTCCTGATGAGCAGAATTAATTCGTCGACGACTTCCTGATTTTCTGTCCACACTTTCAGAAGAGTGAAATTTTAAGACAATTCGACTAACAGTTGATTTGCGTGCTCCGGATAGGACTCCAAAATCGCTCATCACCATATTTTCCTCCAAGGCTTTTATTATTGCCATTTTGCTATCGTTTGATAACTGTTTCTTGCAAAATACAAAAAACTTTCACAACAAAACAGTTTTTTTAATAAATTACATGATTTTCTAACATTAACAGCACGTTGAGTTTTATTTTGCTTGCACAAAATGTTCACTTTTTATAATTAATAAAATATTGTTATCAAATTAAAAAAGACAATCAACTGATAATATCAACTACGCTTCCTCTTCTTATAAAAGATAAAAAATGTAAAAGAGAATTTGAATTGAATACTGTTGTTAGTGGTATTTTTATTGTTCGCTACTGTACTTGCAACATCTAGACCAAAGGTGGCTAAAAAGAGAACTGTATTTGTCGTAGTAGTAAATTTTGGCAGTATGCGTTGAATAAAAATCAAAAAGTAAACAACAATCCAAATAAACAATTTTAATACTCAAAGCGACATACATGTGCTTTCATCAGAAGCTATCACACAACTGAATGAAATTGTGCTTTTATTTCTTATTCTCTGTTGAATATATTTGTTTTCGTTCGGGTGTATAGATAAAGAAAGCCGATTAAACTTAGGCACTCAAGTGCCACTTTCGATCTAGACATAACTCTCCAGAAAAATTATTAATTATACTGTACACTACTAACCTCAATAATACGTAAACACACTTTATCTAATCTAAAAGGAAAAGAAAGTTTGTTTGTTACACTTTACTTAAAGGAGTACAAGAAAGCCCGCAGATTCTTTATGGTACTAACAGAAACAGGAATTCCTATTGAAGAAATGGTGGAAGTAATGGAGAATAGAAGTTATACGTGTGGGGTATGTAACTTTCACTTTGCACAGATAATTCTGTTCTTCTTTATAAATAAACAACCAAATAATACAACAAAATATTCATGATAAATACCTGAGTATTCGTCTTGATTGGCACTTGTCGAATAAATATCATCGAGAGGCAAAAGTGGTGCAAATAAAATTAAAAAGAGGTCAGATCATTTGGCTTTTTATTGAAACTCAACCTTGAACCTAAACTTTTCCTATACAAGTCAATGTTGAAACCGATATGACGATATGGAAACCAATCATGAAAAGATATAAATATAAAAACAAAATAAAATTCTCCAAATGATTACTGCCGCCTTGAGTTTTACCCCGGAATTTCGCGTTTCCCGGGAAAGCGAGAAATTTTTCTTAATATCACGAGGTCTCGGTCTATGAAAATAATAAAAAAAAATTATTTGTATATGGCGCAGGTAAATGCGTTAGAGTTTCTGGACGAGTGGACGCCAACACGATACGACGATATTTTGCTCCAAGGATTTGAGATAAAAGTATGTCGGACATCATCTGCCAGCAAGATAACGATCCGAAACACATGTCCCATGTTGCTCAAACCTGGCCTTAGAATTACGGGCTCGAAGATCTAGACTGGTTACCCTAATCAGCGGATAAAAAACCCAATCTAAGTTGAGATTAAGCCTGCATTTTCATATGTTAAAGATTACTGCCGAAATCTCGAGGACTTATGTATCAAAGAGCTCAAAATGCTTGCAGTCTATGCTAAATCACCTTCAGGCTGTAATTAAAACAAAAGAAGATCATATAAAATATACAATATAATGAATGTCTTTTAAAGTCAACTAATTGATCACATGTCCTTTTTTGAATTTTTTGGTATTATTTAAAAAGCTGAAAACGTTTTCTTAAAGGTAACTTACTATAGAAAGAAACTTTAACAAAATACAATAACAAAAAAATGGAAACAAAATGTTCATTATTTTGAAAACATGTGATAAAAAGGTGAAATACTGTGTATGGGATTTTTTAAATTTCTACATTTCCTTTATATATTTCTAATTTTCCTTTATACATTTGGAAGGTAAATATTTAATTAAATAAAGTTTAATTTGTTGATTACATAGGACTGAAAAGTACACGAGATATATGTCTGTTGTCACAGTTTGTAAGTTTTGAAAATAAACTTACTGAAATGTCAAATGTCACACAATTCTCATGACTTTCATAAGGACATTAGTGACATCAAATGTAATTTATAAGTATTTTTTCTGTTTGGATAATTTTAGAACGATTTACACTCAAAGATTGGAGCCACAAGCTATTCCCGCTTGACCACGACGGCATTGGATATAACGTTACCTTCGAACGTTTGACAAACATTTCTTTGACATTTGAAAACGACTAGTGGAAGCGAAACAAAAAATAACTCATAGAGTTCACCTGTATCTCAACTTGTGGCAGCAAATCTATCGATCCCGAACACTTGCCTGTAATATCAACAACAAACTTTTAGCGAACCTTTATCTAAAGCGAATAAATTTGTTTTGCTCTTTTCTGTTTTTGCCGTTACTTTTGCTTTTGAATTTTTTTTCGCCGCTCAAAGAAATAAATAAACTTGTTTCATTAAAGAACAAATAGAAGAATATCAGCATATACCCGATGCGCTTGTTGATCCGACAAACATTTCTTTGAGATTTGAAAACGACTAGTGGAAGCGAAACAAAAAATAACTCATAGAGTTCACCTGTATCTCAACTTGTGGCAGCAAATCTATCGATCCCGAACACTTGCTTGTAATATCAGCAACAAACTTTTAGCGAACCTTTATCTAAAGCGAATAACTTTGTTTTGCTCTTTTCTGTTTTTGCCGTTACTTTTGCTTTTGAATTTTTTTTCGCCGCTCAAAGAAATAAATAAACTTGTTTCATTAAAGAACAAATAGAAGAATATCAGCATATACCCGATGCGCTTGTTGATCCGACAAACATTTCTTTGAGATTTGAAAACGACTAGTGGAAGCGAAACAAAAAATAACTCATAGAGTTCACCTGTATCTCAACTTGTGGCAGCAAATCTATCGATCCCGAACACTTGCTTGTAATATCAGCAACAAACTTTTAGCGAACCTTTATCTAAAGCGAATAACTTTGTTTTGCTCTTTTCTGTTTTTGCCGTTACTTTTGCTTTTGAATTTTTTTTCGCCGCTCAAAGAAATAAATAAACTTGTTTCTTTAAAGAAACAAATAGAAGAATATCAGCATATACCCGATGCGCTTGTTGATCCGTCGCTTTTTCAGTGACGACTAAAAGTAAGAGCATGACTATATATGTATGTGAAGTGAAAAGAAATAAAAGTCTTTTGATATGAAAAGCAATGTTCTATGTTCTGTTAAGCATTTTGTTCGGCAAAACAAATATTTTTATTTCGAAAATTCTTCGCTAAGCAGGTTTATATCGTATGTAGGTATATGCCAAACACATACACATAATCTTTTCTCTTCAAAATGCAAAAAAAAGTAATAATAATAATAGTTTGTAGACACTGTATTATAAAAAGAACTATTCAAGTAAACTGCCAGTCTATCATTGTTGAAGTTTTGGTTTTAATATTCACTACAGATGTTGTTATTTAATGAAAAATCGTAATTACTGCGAGTACAAGAAGCAAAACATTTTCGATATCAAACTACATATGTATGTATGTCAAATAAGTTTTTTTTTCAAATAAGTTTTGACATACATATTAAATAATTTATTAGCTAAGTTTTAGTTTTTTTAGCCTGAAACAACAAGGTAACAAATTTTAATATTTGATAAGACCAAGCATTACCTTTCGAAATTATGTCCATAAAATTAGCCATTATATGTTCTAAGTTTAAATTAAAAAAGCTTCAGCTTTAAAGTGCTTATACTAATGCTGTTTTTTTGTTCAAAATTTATTTCCGCATTGGACCACCTATAACATTGTTATCTTATTTTTTTCTTAAGCATATGATTGATGTTATTAATTACAGTAAATGAAATACATCATCTGTGCTGATATTACCTACCGCCCGCAAGATGAACAAAAAATTAAAGATTTAAGAAGCACAGCCATTTGTTCTTTTAGCCTTTTGATAAACTTTTTCGGCAGACGGTCTGACCAGATGAATTATCTTATCACCTTTCATCATTATTATTTTTTTGTTGCATGATAATCGCCCTACATGTTTTTCTTGTACGCACGACCTTTGGTAAATCAATCAGCCGTGCAACAAAATGCTGCAGATAAAAAATAAACTGTAAAAATAATATTCAAAGACAAGTATCATGTCATCCACTTGCTCCTAAAATGTTTAAAAAAAGGGAGAGTGTATTAAATATATAAGCACTTGTTCAAACGGGAAATATTAGGGTAACCGAGATATGTACAATAATGGTCGAAGATATTATTATCTATTTCTAATGAAATATATGTTCCATTAATCTACAATAATGATATCAATTATACAATACTAGAGTTATCTCTCCCGCGTTGCTGTGACCTTAGTGTTATGCCTGCTTTTTGACTGATATGGATAGATAAAGAAAGTTTTAACTGTTACCATTCTCTACACAAGCAAACTGATGGTTGACTGCCAAGTTAATTAAATCAAATTTATAAACTTCGACTCTAACCATTCTAGAGATGTACAAAAGTCATTATATAGTTTGTATGGGAGGTACAATGCCCAGTTACCCGATTCCGCCAACTTTTTAACTGATTTTATTCAATTTCCCTCATGTTTTGATTGATGATGTGTATTACCTACGAATTTATTTATACCAAATTCAGAACCTTCCACTATTACCGATTTAAAGATATACAAAAATCAATATTTACTTTGTATTGGAGGTGCTACTCCCACTTATCCAATTCGGCCTAATTTTTGACTGATGATTTGTATGGACCAGAAAGTTATTCGGACCAAATTTAGTGACTCTTACTATTATCGTTTTAAAGATATAGTTATATAAATACAAATTTTATATGTGCGTGGCACTGCCCAGTTGAACAATAGTGAAGCCACACACCAAATGTGGTACACATTTTTTAAAATATTTTCTAACTCACACAAAGTTTAAATAAAAATTTAGTTTTCAAGTAAAACTTATGCAACACAAAGGGGTTCACTCTAACGTCGATAGTTCGCGAACTAAAGGATCTACAAAAACCGCATATACATAAAAACCTTGGTATTGAATTCACCTTTCGTTTGATATTTCAGAAAAGATCAATTACAACGCATTACGTAGTTCTCTTTTATCAAAATGTATAATATTTTTTTTAAAGCTCTGAATCTAAATTACTTTTTAAAAATCCTCTGATTGCCTCCAACTGACATACAAATTTTTTCCTAAATATCTCTCACTTTTAATAAATTTTTGAAAAAGCCTTACAACTTAATTAAATGACATTTTGCAATAGATATATTTCCTCAGTAATAAAAAAAATGTTGTACATTTCTTAAATCGGCTTTTCGTCCCTTACCATATGTGCAGGATCAAGCTAGATATTGAGCTCAAGAGTTAGATCATTAATTTATTCTCTGACAGCCAAGCTGCCTTAAGGGCACTCGACTCGAATCGTGTGATTGCTAGACTGGTCACATGTTTCTACGCTGTGGGATAAGTGGCAAGGAAACAACGATGCATTGTGTAGAAAGGGTTCCTTGACATCCTACACTTGTGCGCAACTCTACTGTGCGTCACCGCTTACCAATATCCTTTATCTGATTAAGGATTGAGAAATTGCTGGATGCTGGGAACATTGGAATACTTAAAGGGGACTTAGGCACGTTAAGACGGTGATCAATTCGCAATTAGCACGTTGCTCTGAGTTTCTTAAGTATGGCATGCCGACTTGAAACTCCTAACCAAATTGCTTACGGGCCATTGTGGACTGAGAGCGCTTCTGAAGAGGATGGCGATTACAGATCTGAATATTTGTAGACTCTGCTCACAGGTATCACAGACGGCGAGGTACACCATTATGGTTTCAGATTTTCTGGTGTTCATTAGGAAGGCAGCAGATCTGATGAATAAACTGTAGACCGGAAAGAGCAAAATAGATCCCATGGATCACAGTGTCCTGCAAGGATGCCTGGTTAGGATGGTAATAATGATGACCCTTGCGTTGTAGAATTTTTCGCTCATATCTCGCCAAAGGTTAATAAATTCTAAGGGTTGGCAAAATTGAGATAAAATATTTCTTCGATTGACAAGGAATTGCTGATTAAATATGTATATGTGTAAGTCCATTTACAGTCATAAAATGAAGTAAAATCGGATCTGCTTCCATTAAAATTTATTTATTGGTCATCCTTATTTGGTGTTCTTTCTGATCATAATGATCATCTGTGCGTATTTTTTGCATATGGAACACTATCAATTTACATTTTTATGATCACTTGTTTTTTTATTTTTTTTTATTTTTTATACTTTTTTTTTCTTTTGACAAATGGACCGCCTATATGGACAACAGCACTTGGGGTAATTGGAACTTTAAATATATGAATGTTAGTGTAGTTAGTGCTGTTAATGAACCATGGCTGTTGTTGTTGTATATTTAGCCGATAAGGCACTTAAAGAAATTTAATACATCAAACGCGTGGCCATCAGACAGACGAACACACACAGTAACATATTACAGAGTTTTCAAAAATCGATATTCTTTTAACGAAAAAAAAGAGATATAACAACAGCAGAAGCCACTATGGAGTAATAGCAAATACCTAAGGGTTTGGTTGTTGAATTGGTCTGCAAATTTTAGTTGATCGTTTATTTAAGACAAACGTTAACAGGTGTTTTACTCGTATGTGTTAAAAGTTTAAAAATAAGCTAAAAAAAATAACTGTAACTAAATATCATCTTTTCTCTATTGATTTTTTGTTTTTTAAGATGTTGCAAGAGACTTCATACGAATCACTTTTTTGGTCAAATAAGAAAAAATTATATGAAAAAAAAAATTGATATTTTGCCACCCATAACGATGCAATATTTAGCGCATGCATCTCTTTTATAGTTTTATGGTCTTTAGTCTTTTCATCAGAATTCAAATCACTTTGGATAAAAAAAAAATTATGCAAATTTCTATATACTTTACTAGCGGAAACAGTTAGATGATTAAGTGCACCATGTTTAACATTTAGTTTATTCATGAAACTAAATTATTTTTTCAAAAATTAACTCCAATGCAACATATCTTAAATGATTACCAATTTAAATTAGAATACTAACTTTTATTAAACAAATTTTATAAAATCAAATCTCATTTATGATTTTTATTTTATTTTAAAATTTTACTTCTACGAGTATATTCACAAAAAATTTTAATTTTGAGTTTCAAGTACAAATTAGTTAAAATACACTTTAAGGCTAATAAACCATTTTTAGAAATTCAATATTATATTTATTTTATTTCTCATTTACAATATGAAAAATATAAATTCATACAACCTTAAATGAATTTAGTTATTTTTCTAAAAGGAAGTATTATTAAAATATTTTTCGTATTTTACTTTTAAGAAAGAAAATTCTTTTGATCTAAAATCGTATAAAATGATGACTTTCATTACTTATTTTGTAAAAAAGTGGCTTTAAAAAACATGCTCTCTGAAAAAATGTACGAATGTTGATCTTGCATAATGTAATTTAGAATAAAGAAAAAATTTCACATTTTGTCATAATTGAAAAAAATATTGTATATATAAAGCAACAAAATGTATGTCGATCTTCTTGAGAAAATAATATGGCGTTCGCAACCGCTCTCTAAATTCGTTATTTTTTTTTAAATTGAAATGTGGCAGTAGTGGGTACTGCACTCTATCTTTCCACCATATCTGATTATAGCCGTTGTAAAACAACTGCATAGCTAAACAAATAAAATTTAAATTTGCGAAAAAACTCTTTTCTAATTTATGAGTAATATTTCGCTAGGTCAGTTTCACTTTTTTAATTTTAAAGCAGGTTCCATCTTAATTGTTTTGACATTTTTACTTCGTCTTCAACAGATATTAGGTCAAAACGAGGGCATTATTATCGTCGCAGTATTATCATCGTTTTTATTAAATATATTTATTTCTTCGTAATGAATAAGCAGATCTGAAACCATAATGGTGAATATGTCACCCAGTAGGACCCTATGCCTACCTAAACATTTCTATCTAAGCCTATCAAGTACCACACAATATGTATGCGTTATGCTGTCTCTGATGCTTGTGAGCACAGTCTACAAACATCTACATCTGTGACCACCATCCTCTTCATATGGGTTCTGAGTTCACTGTGGCATGTAATAAACTCTCTTAAGAGTTTGAGGTCCGTCCTGCCAAATTTAAGAACCTTAGAACGATGCTCAAATTTCGAACAGATAGCTAATTTAAAGCGGCGAAGTCCCCTTTGAGCATACCAGTGTTCCAAGCATCTCGGATTTTTCCAATCTTCAATTGAGAATGGTAGTCAGTGTTGCTGCGCATTAAGGTCCCGGGCTAATAAATGTATGGTTTCACGAATCCTTTTCTAGTCAATGCATTCGCTGTCTCATTAGCATCTATTCCACAGTGTCTAGCAAAACGAGAGCATGTTTTGAACAAACTCTGTTTACCATGGCTCGCAAAAACTGAAAGATCTCCAGGGTCATCTTGAAACCACGAATACAATTTTGCGGTAGTGTTGATAATTTCTATCTGGTATGGAGAAAGGACCGCTTGTTCTATGATGTATTGATTTTTTCCTTACAAAAATATATTATTACATTTTGAAATTGTTCTGACCAGTTATTTTATCAATAAAGATTTATTTATATTTATTATTTTATCAATTTAGATTTTATTTTTTTTTTCACAATAATGTTCTTAAAAAGCTTTAAAGTACGGTCGTTTCGAATAATTCTTAAAATAACAATTTTTAAAAAACCTTTTTTGGTTATATATTAATCAAATAACCGGTTAACTGGTTCTTTTATTAAAATACAATTCTTTTTAATTCTTGTTGCTTTCTTAACTATAATTGATAAATTTTGTCACATGTTGTAGCTTTTGGCAAATAGCTGGAACAACATTCAGCTTTTTTGGGGCCTTTATGGACATTCTGTCTTCGACATCACTAAGTTCCAACATTTCACTCAGTGATTAATTTTTGACAGCATAGTTTATTAGAGTGTTATTTACCGGAGTCTTGGAACTACTTGGTATAGAACTAAGTTTTCAACAGAATTATGTTAATTTTATGCACATATTTAGCCACAATTGATAACCAGGGGATAACCGTTTGCATATACTTAATAGTTTAAATGTTTTCATACAAATTACTTTACCTTTCATTACTCTTCAACGCAATACTTTCTAATCAGCAGATCAGATCAATCGCTAAGCTGATCAACATTCGCCATATATAAAAAATTGATATTCATTTACAGAAAATGAGAAAAAGTTATTGTTACCCAAGTGTGTATATCTTATTCGTTCTACCATGGCACTGGGGCTCTTTGTCAGACGTTCAAGGTTGTCATGAACTTAATAATAAGACGTTTTGTATTAAACTTAGAAAAATACTTAAATGATAAGCATATTTGCAATAGAAACATATAAACCTTTACAAATTATACATATTTAAATGACCGTTTATTCGTGCTAAAATAACCGGTTTATTCGATATTCGAAAATGGAGTATTAAAAAAGCCGGTTACGACATAACTAAAAAATCTGTTAAAACCGGCCGAATAATAACCGTCCGACTTCCATATTATTCTCTCTATTATTCGAATTGGGCCCGTAGTATCTCTTCCTCTTAAACAAATGTGGCCAGGCATTATTCAACATTGCATGGGCTAGTGGGTTCGGGTGCAACTCTAACTTTTTGAAATACGTCTCAGCATACCTCGCGATTTCCGCTCTAATTATAGGCACGTTTAACCCTTTGTGATTATTCATATTTCTTATAACCATGAAGCATTTGTTATTAGTTTGTTATTTTGGCACTTTTGTAATAATTGCTCCACACATCACATTTAGTCTTGAATTAGATATTGCTCCATACAAAGCACATGCTTTTTGGCTTATTAGACTAGATCATGGTTGTAGTTCTAGTTGAGAATTCAGTCTTCTACACATTTAGTTGTATGCATACAGTGAACCAAAAAAGTTCAAGTACACCTTATATTTTGAAAAACATACACATATACTCGTATGAAACAAAAAATTATTAAAGCGTATATATTTTACTTCTATGTATATTTAAAATTATTAAAGCAGACTTTTCATTAAAATATAGCGTAAGGTTTATAAACAATAACTTAAGAAAACCGCAGTGTCACTAATTCATATCAAGAAAGTTTACGTACATACACTACGAGTAAATAAAAATTATTTGAAAAAAAATAAAAAATTAAAAATTAATATTTTGTGGTACCTGCTCATACATCAACTACCGCTTGCAGACGTTGATGCGTGCTTCTGGCTAATATTATAATATAATTTTTAGCTATTTTTAGCCATTCTGTTGACAACGGTACTATTAAGGGATTTTTTCAAAGTTTTTTTTTTTGCTTTTTCTAGCCCTTTTCTCTAACTTATCCCACATGTGTTCTATTGGGTTAAGATCTGAATATTGTGTGAGTGTATACAGTTACTTACAGTTATATTAAGGCCATTCCTTGACCAAATATGGCGCACATTTTGTGTTAATACGAGTACTCGTATCTGGTTGGAAAAAAATATATATATATATTTTCTTCTAAACCCAATCGCGACGCACTATTTTTGAGCTGATGTGCAGAATGTTCAGGTATAAGTCCTTTTTTATTGTATGTTCTATAAAAACCAATTTGCACTCGTTGTCACCATTCAGCCACACACTATAATGCTACACAGGGGTGGTAAAATTAGATTTTAATAATGCATGGACACCTTAGCCTTCTCCATATTTTGTAGGTGAAATACGGTCCAAAACTATTATATTTTGACTCGCTGCTAAATAAAACATCAGCCCAAAAAGAATCTGGGTTATTCAAAAGCTCCTTTACAATATCCATCCCCGTTTTTTTTTTTTAACTGCAGATATTAAAGGTTTTCTACGAGAATTTCGAGCATTCTAACCAGCTCTATGGAGTACATTGCTCATAGTTTATGAGGGCACGCTGGTACTTTTGAGATTTGCAAGAACTTACTACGTATTTAAGGAGCGTATTTTTTTGGGTTCAGCATTTCCTCTATAGCCTTCCTCCCACAGTGAACGTTTCTTGGTGACCTGATCGTTGTTTTCTCTGCAAACTTCCATTATTTAAACATGATTTTATAATCGTTTGCGCACTAAACTGAGGTTCTTATATCATATTTTGTATTTTACGTAATGACTTAATTTTCGGATACAGTTTCATTATAACCTTCCTCAGCTTAAGCAGTATTTCTTTTCCTCGACCTTAAAAATTCACAAGTATTTCACTTCTTACGTTTACAAAAACGATAACTTAAATATGTCAAGAACTAACTGTGTAAATACCATTCTTTTGGCGTCATATTTAGCTCTTTTTGACTTTTTTACCAGTAGCCCTCTTTATATAAGAGTAGTGGGAGAAATGTAGCAGTATTACGAAAATAAAGCTCTCTTAAAAGTATGTAAGGCCAAAAAGATTAATTTTTATAAAAAGAAAAATGACAAACATAAGCAACATTATGAATATAGTACGTGTACCTAAACTTTTTTGGTTCACTGTATATGTATAGAAATTGCTTTTACCCGGTGTGCTATATGCAATGAGCTTTGTTAATGTCTAATGATACTTATGGTCCATGAAGTCATTTAGACCAAGATCAGAAACTTCTACTTTAACCCATCTTAAGATAAGGAAAAATCAATGTTTAGTTTGTATGGGAGATATCATTTAATGATGATTTGTAGTGACTATAACGTGATTCAGATAGAATTCTTAAACAAATATATTTACCATACCCACTTATAAAATTCTGCTTATTTTTTGACTGATAATTTGTATTAACTCCGAAGCGATTTGAACTAAATTTAGACACTTCCACTTCCACAACAATTCTCAAGATATACAAAAATCAATATTTACTTTGTATATGAGGTACCATGCCCACTTGTCTAATTTCACCATTTTTTGACTGATGATTAGAAACTTTAGCTTTAACCGTTTAGAGCATGGACAAAAGTCAATATTTACTCTTGATGGGGAATACCATGCCCATTTATCCGAATCCGCCCATTTTCTGACTGATGATCTGTATTGATTATGTAGGTATTTGAACCAAATTTATAGACTCTTGCTCTTACCATTTTGAATATATAGAAAAATAAATATATACTAATTATGTGCATGGCGCCGCGCAGTTGTAATTTTGGTATGGAAAATAGTTTACGTCCTATTCTCAGACTTAGTGAATAGACACACAAAATTTCATAAGAATCGGTCAAGCCGTTACGTTACGAAGTAGAAAGTTGTAGCATATGTAGAAGACCTTTTTGTAGTAGAAATTAAAATAAACGCACAACGTTTCTACTTCAACCATAAGAAATACTACATCACTGCTTATCAAGTTGCTTCATGCACTTTAATTACATGAACAAATGATTAATTATTATTCTTATGTTATGTCATAGAAGTTGGGAAAAATTTTGTCTATACTACTGTTTGATATACCTTGAAAACGACTACGAATTACTTCTAAGTCGGTTTGCTAAAGTTCTGATCGCAGTACAATTTCATCACTTAAAAAAAATTATTTGATGAAATGTGGCGAAATGTCTTCCATAGTCTCAGACAACTTTATGCCTTCGGAAACTTTAATAGAAAAGGTAAATATTGAGAAAATATTACAGTCTGCTGGTCTCTAAAAGTCTAGGAATGTTTTTAATGAGTTTTCACAGCTACAGAGTATACTACTTTAATAGCTTTGTTTTTTCCCTCTATTTATTGTCTCGAGTTTATTAGAAAATTACCTTAATTGTAAAATTGCAACCTCATTTTAGACATCCATACATAACATATGTATGTATATATGTACGTATAGTAAGTAAAAGTATAATTATCAATTTAAGAATAGAAATAAAAATTGAAAAATACCATGCCAAACGATATGTTACGAGACCAGTTGTAAAAAAGTATTGTACTCGTAATACAATAACAATGCAAATAAACGATATGAAATGAAACTGCAATGCCACTTTACAACGAATGCAATTACGAATGTGTGTCACGTAACATGCAGTTGTTAAAGATGCACAAAATTGTTTACGTTTAAAAATTTTTATAATTTTTTTTGTACCCTACAGTTAAACTACGTACGTTGATAACCAAATTTTATACAGCTGAGAACACTATAGACCGTCTTGATAAAATCCATTTCATGTCCTTAAGGGTGGGTTCACCCGATTGTTCTAAATGCACCAATATGACAAAAGGTTCATTCTTCTCATTGTTTGTTGTCGTTAAATATTAAAATTATGCCAATTAAATTAAAATAAATTAAAATAAATAAAACAAATATTGATACGATTATCGCACATATACGCAATAAATATTGGCGTATTGTTGACACATTTGTTGCCTATGATTGCCTATCGAGTCGTCAAACCAATTATTGGCGCATTGCAACTATCGTGTGATCCCAGCCTTATTAAATATTTTTTAGATTTTAAACTATAAGGCAGTTCAAGTCTACTGTTTGTAATAAACTTGATAATGATTTAATGATAAAATGATTGATTGTTGACTGTAGCTTTTATCACAATCATTTTACTTCTTTTTCAATATTTATGATCATTAAGAAAAACATTATTAAACAGCAAAATAATCTTATATATAAAAAGGAATGTGTGTTTGTATGTTTGCTTGTTTGTTTGAGGTCTATAGACAGCTAAACGGCTGAGCCGATTTTTTTGAAAATTTTACAGTATCTCTCTGTATATCTTGAAGGAACTATAGGCCATATAAATTTCGCAAAATTTATACTGGGCGGTGTCACGCTCATGCAAAGTAAATACTTATTTTTCTATATCTTAAAAATGGAAACAGAAAAAGTTACCAAATAGATACATAGTTAATAGAGATCAGTAGTCAAAAAGTGGGCGGAATTGAACAAGTAGGCGTGGTACCTCACATACAAAGTTAATATTGATTTTAATATATCTTGAGAACAGTTACAGCTAAAGTATCTGATTTTGGTTAAATTAAATTCATAGTCCAAAAGTAGGCGAAATTAAACAAGTGAGCGTGATACCTCCCATAAAAAAAATATTGATTTTTGTATATATTGGGAACGGCTGAGGTGAAAGTTTTTGAATTTGGCTTAGATGACTTCGTAGTCAATATAAATCATCAGTCTAAAAGTGTGAGGTTTTGGACAAGTAGATATGGTACCTTCCACACAATATAAATATTGATTTCTGTATATTTTGAGAACGGTGAAAGCAAAAGCTTCTGAATTTTGTCTGAATGACTTAAAAGTCAATGCAAATCATCAGCAAAAAAGTGGGTGAAATTGGAGAATTAGGCGTGGTACCTCCAATACAAAGTAAACATTATTTTTTGTATATCTTGACAACGGTAATAGCAGAAGTTTTTAAATTAAGTTCAAGCAGAGTCGTGAACGACAGCATCTATTCACATTAGCCAAAAAGCGGGTATTCCAGAAAGCACACGGTACAAAAGCTCTCTCTATATGTATCTTATATACAAAAATGAATGTGTGTTTGTTTGAAGACTGTATACAGCCAAGCGACGGATTCTACATTCTTCAAATGTTTGGATTTTGACCGAAAAAAAGATAAAAAATTTAACTAAAATAACATTTATGATAATGATTGGGATGGGGTTAGCGAAGCATGCCTGGTTTTAGCAAGTAACAAATAAAAATTGCTAGCCAACTGATTTATGTTTTATTAATTTAAAATCACTTTTGCTTAATTTTTATAACCAAACACATCCTTTGTTTTAATCCAGTATCGAAATATGAGTAGTTTTGAGAAGCACACGTAGGAAAAAACATTTTCTGTTATGGTTTTTGTAAAAAAAAAATTTATACGAAAATATTACCTTGATTTTAAAATAATTTGTCACATTATTATTATTTTATTTATTTTTTGTTAATGAAATTGGCGCCATACATTTTATGATCTTCCTCAACCATATGCACATCAAATAATCCGCATTTTAATATCCATTTTCATACAATTTGTATCGAGCGCAATTTGACTTAATTTATAAACGTATAACATACATACATACATACGTAATACATACATATTATCATATTTAAAATGAGTACTAAATACTAAATGAACATGAATATGAACAAATTTATTTTGAGCACTTGTTGACAATCATTCATTCTATTATGGGCTTCTCAGCCAGCCAACTATAAAAGATAAGTCGATCATTTTGATTAGTTATTAGCTTGGGGTAGTAGTAATTTCTCATTATTTGTGATGGAGTAGGTAATTTACCTGTAAAATTAAATTTTTAAAGTACACATTATCTTACATTTTTTAATAGTCCAATATAGTTTATTGATGTTTTGTAGCAGTTTCTGTTTTAAATTAATATGAATTTCTATGATTAATTCATCATGATCATTATCTTAGAAAATAAGCATTTTTTTCAAGCTTTTACATTAAGGTATTTTAAAATGTAACTGTTAATCAATTATCAGATGCATCTAGATTGTTTATTTCGGGATTTCTTATCTGTTTGTATCTTCACATCTAAGATTCTTTCCATCTTTTACAAAAATAATTTTATTCAATACTAACCAGTACTTATTGTTAGTCCAATAGAGTTGCTCTATTAGTTTGTTTTCATGTTGCGCAGTGTCAAGGCTTATAAAGGTTAATAAGGTAAATAAACCAAAAATATTATTTATACAATAGCATTGCTTTCTGAAGTTTAATACTGTGCATCCCAATAAGTTTTCACATGCAGTGACGTGCAAAAGTGTAACACGATTTAGTACTTTTTCCTGCAACACTCTATATTTTTTAAGTTCAAATGAATTAAGTTTTTTTGTTGTATAGTATTATAGGTACACATATCCTCTCCTTCTAACAACAGTTTGATAACAACACAGTAACAACAACAGCTCTGAGTGCAAGGCTTATGGTCTTGATTTTAAATGTAATTTTGTTAGGAACTAAGCTTGAGATAACTAAAAAAGGTAAAATGGGTCTGATTGTTGGTAATATTGTTATGCAAATTAGAGTAAATGGTACATCTAAACAAACAAATAAATACTTTAATTAAAATGGCTCGGCTACGACGCATTCGACTCTGATTATCACTTGCAATTCGCTGTTGGTTGCTATTTGATAGACTTTTGGTTGACCCATAAATTTACTACATAATTTTTATACACTGTAAGCAAAATAAATCCAAACCAAGTAGAGATATACGTATGTATGTACATATCATCAATCAAAATATATCTGTCTGGATCAAAAGGTTTCTTTCCTATTACCACTTCGTGAACTTATGGCTTTCACAAAGTATCTCCATCTAATGCCGTGCCATCCCAAGTATTCTTACACTGTCCTCTAAGTCTTGGAGTATCGTACGTCTCCAGGTGTTTTTCGGTCGATTCCTCGTTATGTTGTCCGGCATTTTTCAGATGGTGTGGCCCAACCACTTCCATTTTCTAATTTTTATTTGTCTAAGGATGACTTCCTCGTTAGAACTTGCAGAGAACTGTGTTGCTGACATTGTTAGCCTAAAGTATATAATTCTGAGGCACTTGTTGGTGAATACTTGTGGCTTTTGCGTAATGGTGTTAACCGCTAGCCAGGTTTCACATCCGCGCAACAGATTTAACTTTACACATACACTGAATATTACATATTGATTGTAATCTTCTGAATTTCGCTCTCGCTTTATCAAGCATGTTATCACAGATAACAAAAGCTATCTACGTATTTTCTCTATGCAGACTTCGCTAGTGATGAGATCAAACACGATGGTGAATATTTGAGGTGATGGAGGACATCTATTAAATGGTTGATTGATCTATCCAAACTGAGAATTTGACATCTCTGATAATTCGAATTATTTTCTTTTAATCTCTTTACTTATCCTTTCCATACGGCAGTCAGTCTGATGGTATCAATGCCTTTCTTGAAATTTACGAATACTGGATACAGGCTTGTACGCCACTCTAGGCGACACTAGCCTAAAATGCATGTTCGTTTATGATGCGTAGGTGTTGGCCTGAAGTACGCGGCTCCTCTTGGAGATTTCTCTTAATTTTGCTCTAGACTCCTCCTTTGTTACGACTGCTAGTATCTTATATATATGTGGTACAATGCAGAATAATCCTTTCCAATGGTTGCAATTTTCCAAATCGATACTTCTCGATGATTGATGTGATGACGGGCAGTAAAATCCTAGCTGAAGTATCGTTGTCAACCTCTAGGATCTCAGCTCGCATTTCATCATCGGGCTATTTTATCTTATTCAGACTGTCCAAAATAGGTTTATTTATAATGACATTATAACATGATGAGTATGACGGGCTGCTTGGTGTTCTATTCAAGCACTTTAAACACTTGGCACAACGCCAACACGTGGGTTAAAGGGTAAGCTCAGTTTGTTTTCATAAAAAATTCTATAAATTCTTTTGGTGATCAGCTTGAAATTGGAACGTAGACAATCTCGGATGAGTAAATTATTGAGATTTTATTAAAAGTTGTCTCTAGTAAAATATCTTACAGCGTACTTCAAATACTCTCAGTTTTTTACTTTGTTCTTAATTGTGATATTTTTTGATAACGACAAAGATATTACTCCTGTTAACGTTCATGTCACTTCTTTCAAAGTGGCAGTTTAATTGAATTGTGGGTTGAGTGGACTTGTTTGTACAAATCTATTGAATCTCTTGTATTAAGTAGTTAAATAATACAAAAAAATATGCAATTATTTATTTCATTTACTCTTAAGATACTAAATTCTGTCTACATTCTCATTGTAAATACACACTAAAACAGATATCAACAAAAGTACATATAACACACATATGCTCTTACATACATAGTAAGTAGAAATAAAAATGTTTATCTAATAGTTGACAAGAAATAATGTTGATTCTAATTTATATTTAAATAGAATGTCCGGATGCAACCAATTGTACTAAAATGTTATAATATTTTATAACTAATTCAGAGGTCATTTTCCCATTATTATTTGGTAGAAATCTGACTCATCCATAGCTTAAAAAAGCTTTGCGATGTAGTGGATTTGATTGCAAATACAATACTATGCATACAAACTTTTATGTTTTTATAATATAAATTTCACAAATATTAATAAGTGTAATCTACTTAAAGTTGTTTTTTTCTACCACAAAGTTGCTTATAAGAAACTTTAAATTTTAATCATTTTGTTTGAAAAAGGGTGCTACTAATAGATGTATTTGTAGTTCTTAAAATAAAAAAGCTACAAGATATTTATAACAGCTATGTCACTATCAACGCAATTAAGATGTTTTCTTTGGCGTGCATTGATAGAAATACCGTCATAGCGCTGATGTATTTTGACATCAGTATAATAAGTGTGCTCATTTTTGGACCCATTACACTTTTCAATATTGTTATGTTAGCCTGAACATCACTTGGCCAAATTGTCACCAGAGTGAAAAATTGAAATTATTGGATGACATATCGACATCACAGGAGTAACTAATAGGAATAAATCAAATAAATAAAATGCCATCAGTGTTATAACTCAGTAAAATCACAGAAAAGACTCATCAGGCTCAATTTAATGACAGGCTGTCATCAATACAATGACTAAATGACACTAGCGTCAGAGATATTATTAATTATATAAAATTGTTGGATAATGCCTTCTTTTCCTTTTTGGATGATAAAATCTGTGAAACCAGCATTTTTCAAAAGTATAACGCCATTCACGTTCTAAAGAGTCATTGCAATACTTTGAAGAACAAAACATCCCACTTATGGAATGGCTCGCATGTAGGTTCGATTTGAATACAGTAGAGAACCTTTCGCAACGTCTATGGACAAAAGACGAAGGATACTCGTAGCTTTACAAAACTGTGTAAGAGCTTTAGTTGGTCATTAACGAAACTAAGGAAGATTGGGGTGAAATAAATAAAAATGGTGGATCATTTAATTATTGAAAACTAAGTACCTGTGGTGCTGATTATAAAATATTACGTTATTGCGCTTAAACGACTATGTACCCTTTCTGATTGAACTTTGAAACTGCAATTATTTATAGAAAACTGTGCACTCAATAGAAGTTATCCTTACCTTTGGACATATGAGTAAAATAGAATTAATCTCAAGTCCGATGTGCAGATTCTGTGATGAGGAAATCGAATCATCAGAGCACATACTGGGTACATGTGGGGCATTGATGCACCTCTAGGAGGAAGTATCTGGGTGCCTATCAGATACTGAGTAGTGAGTTATCACGTTTAGTACCAACCAATATCAGCACATGTTAAATTATTTAAATATAGTTCATTAAACTTTAACTTGATTTTTATTTGTAAATTGCAAAATAATCAAACTATTCAATTGTGAACTCCTATTAAAGAAAATTGCTTAATTATAAAATAAATAAAAGAAGAAAACTATTGTAACTTAGCATTGTAAACACCTTTTGTATTTTTAATTTTAAAGAAAGAAAATTGAATATATGATTCTCGATTTTTTTTTTAAGCTTAAAAAAAATATAACAATGAAGATCATCTGAGAACGGCAAATCATCGCATTTCATTTTTTTGTTATGAATCTGTATCACTGACTGACCGACTGACTAGATTAGGGGAATTATAGAAATATTATAAGCTCAATATAACACTGCAAAGGCAATCTAGTCGAATTATAACTATATTTTATTATAAAACGTCGAAAAATGTATTTAGTACATTTACTGCTTAGAAAACAATATGAAACAAAAAGGTCCTTTACCTAAGATTCGCAAGCTTTTTTTACCTAACAGGAGAGTTAGTTATCTTAAGAGTTTCTAACGTGAGCACCTCACTTCGTCGCCTTGGCAGTTTATACGGTCACGTTTAAGTTCCTACACTCAATATTTAAGAGTCAGGTTTGAGGGAATATAATCCTGCTTAATTTTAACACACTATCGACGGATAACACCATGAGCTTATAGAAATTAAGTGCTTATACCCTTCCCCGCCGATAGTGTGTTAATACTGGTTGGACAGAGACCTTTCAAATGCACGGTGAATTGGTTGGTGTTATAGATGTTTTTGGACATTAACAAAACAAGAGAGATCACCAGATTGTTAAGCAAAGTAAAACAAGAATTTCGTTAGTGAGTATGTGTGTGTGTTTTACAATTTACATTAAAAGAGCTAAAGAACCCAACTTTAATGCACAAGGTACCATACCTAGAGAAACTCGAAAACAAGCGTCCTTTATTTAAAAATGAAAATTCAAAGATAATTTTCAATAAAATTTGATATTAAGAAAAAAAATTTATAAAGCACTGTTACAAGAAGACTAAACAAATTTACGTGGTTGTTGGTTGGTTCACGTGGCCAACCGTCCTCGTTTTGGATGGTTTAATACAGGATATCGCGGAAATGCCTTACGGCGACGTTTCATAAGGGCCGTTGTATTGCACAACATAGCCATTCGTATCAATAAATAAATTGAATTTTATCATTTGCCTGCGAACATTTATAAGAAACCACTAATATTTTGGAAAAATGTCCTCTCAAATTTTATCCATTTGAATCAGAGTCATAACAGTTATAAACAGTTATTGTTATATTGAGAAATAAAAATTTGTTCCTTTAAAAAATAGTTATCTGTGTAAGCATAAGTATATAAATGAATTGTGATTTGTTCGGATGCTTAGAACTTGAAAACGACTGGACCAAGTTGGATATTTCCTTCTGTGATTTTGTTCGCATTTGCTACGCGAAAGTTTAGGAAAAAAGAAATGTCGAAAAATTTTCAACAGATGTTGTTGTAGACGGTTATTTCTTTTTCTTTGCTCCTGTTAAAGGTATTTGAATAAAATTTGTTTCAGTGCACATATTCTAAGTATGAACGGGATTAAATAAGGGGGCATGGCACCTCTCACAAAAATTAGATATTCATTTTTGTATATCTTGAAAACGGTTAGAGTGGAAGTTTCTGAATTTGGTCTAATTGACTTCGTAGTTAATACAAATCATCAGTCAAGTGTGCAGAATCGGATAAGTAGATATGTATGTATATATATAAATATACAATTTTGCATCTGTTGAAAATGGTAACAGTTAAAAAATCGTTATCTATCCACATTATCCTAAAAGCGGGAGAGATTACATAAGCAGGTATTGCATTACATACATACATATAGGTTTCCGGACAACATCGGTTGGGTTGAGCTAGTTTTCACTAAAAATAAGTTATGCTTTTATATGAGTATAAGCGTTATTCTTAATAGAATTTTTGTTTCTTTGCTAATAACTTTTATTTTCGATTTTTTTGTTTGAATGATGCCTGATTTTTAATATAGTCTTCTAAGGTGTCAAATTAACACACTGCTATTCTAATCTAAGTATGTAGACATTGCTGAGAATGTCACTTAGAGAACTGCTAATAACGCTCGCACTGAATAGTTAAAATACAGAGCTTTAAACCTGTGAGACTAGACCTATTAATCAATTTTGTGCAACATTGAGAAGAGAAAAAGTATATTCTTCCACTTTTATGTTCACATGTAGTGTCTGCTACACAGGTTTCTGTTGAAAGAGCACTTTTTAGTTTCTTGCGCAACCTTAAAGGTTAACCATGTTTAATGGTAATATGTAGTATGTGCGTTCTATTCAAATCAAGCAAGGCGACGAGAAAAACTTCTTTTGAGTTAACATATGAGCAACGGAAAACAATTATTCTTAGGAATAACTCTTATCTCTTATATATAAATCGAAAATAAAAGTTATAAGCAACGACAAAAAATATATTCTTGAGAACAACTCTTATTTAAGAACATAAAAATTATTCATTAATCTGTGGTCAAGGTTTTCAATCTCAAAAAATTTAATAACAGTTATTATTGGTCTCAATCAATCGAAAAATTTTGCACTTTAAAGCCGGTTAATCATGACGGATGATGCATTTTCTAGGTGTTGGTCTCTACCATATTTAGATTGACCTTCAAATACAATATTTCTCATATGCCACAAAATACCATATTACACTTTTGTGGTACTTCTTGCATGACAAGGACCTAAAGCACATTTCACGCATTGTGAAGTTTACTTGGAAGAATATAACATGACATTTTAAACTATCTAATCGATTATGGGTTTTTAATTTGATCATAATATAATATAATGCAATACATAACGGAAATAAAATTATTGAAGCAGACTAATAGGTTTCAAATTTAAGGACAAACAGTTAATAATTGATATTTAAAAAGAAAGTAAAACGCGGAATAAAAGTTTAATAATTCCAAGAATCCGTTGCTAATTTACGTACTTTAAAAAATCAAAAACTACAAAATATTTTTGTTTAAACGGTAGTAAAATTTCCTATTAACTTTTTATTAGTATTTAACTTGATAAAAAAATAAACGAAAAACAAAAATTTGTAGCTGCTAAAAGTATGAAAAATAATATTAAAAATTTTACATTCTCATACACGTATAGGCTCTAAAGGATTAACATTTATTTAATATATAAAAATATGATCTTCTGAGATTGTTGCGAAAATTAAACTCATAAGCAATTTCAATTCATGCATTTTTGAAATGCTTTATCTTTTTTTTAAATAAATTTTTATGGATTCGTTTAGTGAAATTGAAATTCCATTTTGAATATATGTGGGCGTTACCGCAACGAACAAAAATGCAATAAATATGCATATGAGTGAAAAAATAAAACTAAAAGTTTGCAATCCTGAAAAAGAAATTAAATCAGCATAATACTATCAATACTTGTAGACTTGTACTTTTCAACCATACGATATAAAAAAATAGTTTCAAAACTGTTGTTATATTACCTTTGACTTCCAAGAGAAGCTTTAAAGTTTTCTTGCTTTTTTTGTTATGTTTGATTTGAATAATTCAGTTCCCACACATGATATGCCGCGTTTGACTGTTGATTTGTCTGTCCGTCAGCATA
This sequence comes from Wohlfahrtia magnifica, assembly GCA_023159175.1. Lineage (NCBI taxonomy): Eukaryota > Metazoa > Arthropoda > Insecta > Diptera > Sarcophagidae > Wohlfahrtia > Wohlfahrtia magnifica. Next base: position 156,700 of record JAKWBJ010000216.1, on the reverse strand, counting down.
TCTCTGTCTACTATCCATTTTATATGTTTGTTTGCCAACCGTGTCTGGTCAAATACAGATTCCCTTTTCTTGACTTCATATCGGCCATTGTAGCAATGGACTGATGATGGTGCCCGTTCGTTTATCTTTTGTGCGAAACATATTTTATGCCTTTAAATGCTTTACAAGTTCGTTAAAAGGATTCCTTCATATGTTTTAATTTATTTTGTTTCGTCTCATTTTGTTTAACACAACAGGTTTTAAATTTGTTAATTAAAGTTATTAATAGGAAACGCTCAGGTAATTTATTATCATCGCTGAATGGTTGAGTTTGTTCTTTAGCATATTTGGCTTAAGCCCAAGTCAGGATTATAAATACGGTTCAGTTATGTAAATTTTTTAACAATATGAAATTCAAATATCAAATCTTTTGTAGAACTTTTGCCATTCAGATGAGTGCCTTTTTTAATTTCAGTTTTAGTGCCAAATTTAACATGAAAACTTTTTAACGGATAGCCTGATCCTTCTAAATAGCTTTAAGACATTTAGTAGCAACACAAAATGATGAAACTAAAAAACATTCTATTGCAATATTTTGAAATCGTTTAATAAATGAAAAGAAGTTCTATTAAACATTACATTATTGCCTTCATTTAATTCATTATACAGTAACAAAAAAAGGCTAATAAATGCGACTGAAAGTTCATCGCAATCGGATAACGCTAATGCAGCCATGCAATTAGAGCTGCAAAATTATCGCTAGTCGGCCCACTCGATAGTTTCGATAGCTTGCAAAAAAAACTATCGATACCATCGTATTCTTTTAAGTACTACTGGTGGCAGCAATATTAGAATTTAAGTGAAAAGGAAAGAATAATAATAAATATACAGTGTTGAAACAAAAAATAGGGACACTTAATTTTTTTTCCAGAATGTAATAAAATTTTATGAATTGAAGTTTTTTGATGGAAGATTATTCCTTATATGTAGCGAAAATTGCTCAGACCATGGAGTGCTCCAAAACTAAAGTAATTAATAAGATCCAGTGAAAGGAAACTGCAGAGACTATGGAAAGAAAGCGTAGAACAACTGTCAACTTTTAATTCGTACTTCAAAGATTAATGTCCTCAAGCCATCAAAAAGCCTCAAAAATGAGCTTATTCTCCTGCTTCAAGTCACGCAATAAGAAAAAAAACTTATGGAAGCTAGACTTATCGTAAGAGTCCCCGAAATCTATCTTTTCTCAACAAACGGAAGCAACATCTGTACCGTAATAATTAGAACAACATTATATGGTCTGACGAAACCAAGATTAATTTGTTTGGGTCAAATGCAAAATCGTATGTACGAACATATTTGAGTTACAATTCATACTTTATTTAAGTTTAATAAATAGAAATAAACTGAAGAAACTGCAAGTGTGAATTTGACTACATTTAATGGGCTCCGTATTTACTTTTAGAATTTGACGACAGTATCGATAGTGAAAAAAAACTATTGATTGTCAGCCAAAAACAAAATTATCGATGCTATCGATAGTACTATCGATTGTTTTGCAGCTCTAATGTAAATGCCCACAGTCATTACGAATAACCACCGTGTGGCGGCCTATCGTTCCGATTTGAGTTTTTTTTTTTATATCTGTTGTTGATATGCCCGCTAAATCTTAGCGTCATAGCTTGACATTTGCAAAAGCTAAATAACCAAGAGTACATCTGTCCCTATGTGTGCTGGCGATTTTTTACAATTTTGACTGTGTTGAGATCACAAAAGATATGATTTGCGAGACTGAATCCGATCCCACATTATATGTCACCTTTGGTTCGACCGATCCTTGAATACGGATCTATTATATGGAATCCTTACTTTCATACTTATTCTAACATTACTGAATCAGTACAGAAACAGTTTCTTTTATTTTGTCTGAGAGGACTTGGATGGAACTCATGTGTATTTCCTTCATATGAAAGCAGACTCGCTCTAATTAAGTTACCTACTTTAAAAAGCCGGAGAATAATGCTAAGTGTTTCTTTCACTTTTATTCAATTTAATACGTGGTGAATTTCTTCTAAACAACATTATTTTTAATGCTCCCGTTAGGCCTTCCCGCTACTTTCAATTAATAAACAATAAATATCACAGATCTGTATATGCCAATAATGATTTATTTCGTCAGATATGCTTACAATTTAATAATTTATATCATTTCAGTGATTTTTCTGAGAGTAATGAAATTTTGAAAAGAAAAATAATACTGTATTTCAATTAATTATATTGTATTTGAATTGATAATTTTCATTTTGTAAAATTTTGTATTTTTCTTAAACTATATAACTTTGGCTGTACGGAATTAAATTTCCATAGATCTTATAAATAAATAAAGAGCATTTTTTTAAATTTTCATTATAGTTTCAAAATTTGAAAAGGAAACATTAAAAAAATAAATAAAAATATTTGAAAATTTAAATATGAAAATAAAGTAATTTAAAAAATTTATTTTTTTTTTTTTTGTTACTTTAAAACAAAATCCATGATTTTAAATCTGAATAAGATTATATTAAATTGTGATAATAAATATATTAAGTTAAGAAAAAAAACAGAGCATACTTGGAATTGATTTATTTATTAATTTAATTCAACTTTTAATAGAAATTTGGGGCCAGATATCTTTGTGGTAAACAAAATCCTGTTCCAATTTGGAACAAGGGTTCCCACGGATATAAAGGCAATACAAGCCTCACAGTTTGGAATCTTCTTGGAAAAAAACAAGAAAAGAAAAAATATATAAAAAATAAGATAAACAAATTGGGAAAAAAAGATAAAATACAATTAAATAAATTATAGATTCTTAAAAAAAGAACTACTATGCAAAAAAAGGTTTCGTTAATTATTTTTATTATTTCATAAAATTCATTATTTGAAAATTAAATTCAATCATTTCATTGTTTTTATCTAAAATTATTTAATATTGACTTTATTCTTATTGAGTGATGTTTACAAAAAATATTCCAAAATATTTGTAACACCTTAAGTCCTGTCGTCATCGTGGAATTAAACTATGAAAATTGGTGAGTACTAAATCTTATTTATTTTTGTATTTGACTCAATCAAATCATTTAATTCAAATTCATAAATATGGCAGTTTGAAGTTTTGAATTTAAAAAAAAGTAAATTTTTTGTTTAAGTTTTTTCTCACCCTTATAGAATATATATATATATATATATATATATTTTTTTGTATTAAAGAATACTTAGTTTTTTATTAATTTTTTTAAATCAATTAAATGCAAAAAGTGTTAAGTTTAAAAATTCGTATTTGATTCATTCTTCTTATACTACGGCTATATAATATATTTTTTTTTTGAGTTCTCAAAAGAATGTATTTTTCTTATTATATTTAATTAGAATTTTAATTAAAATTTTAATACAATGTTCTTAATAATTTTGTTTATTTATTTTTCTGATGTTGAAATAAATAATTTATAATAAAGTTTTAATTGCTAACTATTTCTAATTTCCACGAAAGGTTAAGGTTGTAGAAAGGCAGTATACTGAATAGCGCTATCCAACCTATAAAGTATGTGATAGCATGGTAGGGAGGGTATAGAAAATGGGGAGTTATGAACATCTTAACGCTCTCCCATAAATAACCAGCTTTGCGATTAATTAGTTCTTTTGTTTATTCTATTTTACTTGCCGATTTGAGGATAAGCTATTACCTAAAAATAATTTTGTGTGTACGACCCTAAGTCCAGATATTTAGTGGAAAGAACCATCCCAATTTCTCTGACCACGGCCGGATCATCAGGTAGCGCAACCACTAAATACGCGGAGCCAAAGATGTCGGTTCGTCACAGGGGTTATGAGAGTACGACACGCAATCAAGACATCACGCAAGTGAACGGCGTTCAACAAATGAGCCGAGTCCAAAAATAACACGTCGCTTTCAGTCCAAAAAGAAGTCAATGCTCACGTTTTTCATTGATTATAGCAGTGTAGTGCATCACGAAGTCTTACCAAAAGGCCAGACAGTAAACAAAAAGTATTATTTAGGTGTTATGAGACGTTTGTGTAAAGCAATTCGCGGAAATAGACCAGAATTACAGGCAGAAAACTCGTGTATTTTGCACCATGATAACTTACATAGTGCCGTCGCATAGTGCCATCATTATTCTAAACTTTTTTGAAGAAAAATTCAACAAATACAATCCAACAGCCACCGAATTCACCTGATTTGGCTTCCTGTAACTTCTTTCTGTTCAATCGAGTTAAACAACCATTACGCTGAATGCGTTTCAGCAGTCGAGAGGAAATAATCGAAAAATCCCAAGAAGCACTGATGAACATACCGAAAACCGAATATAAAAATGCTTCAAGCGCTGGTATAAGTGTGTTGCAGTCGATTTGGATTACTGTGAAAGTGACAATGACGATTTAGATGAATAAACGTGTATTTTAAAACTTTTATTTTCTGAATAAACTTCGAAAACTTTTTTATCAAGGTGGTACTCCAGCCACATCCCAAGCGTAAAAATTCGATGCTTCTGTAGAAGATTCTTGACATCATATGTTGTGAAATTGGCAACTAAAAAACTGAACCAAAGAGCTAATCATTATCGAATAACACGATACACTAATGTCCGGGCAGCTCTAGGGCTTATGACAAACAAAACCATCTCTAAAAAGGTTTTTCAAGATGCTGCAGGCCTATCAGATACTTCTAAGCGGGATAAAACTGTTCGAAATCTAATCGAAAAACACGAAATTTATGCGATGCCTGTAAATGGCCAAGATAAAGGGTCCGCCATCTAACGTTTTTTTCAACTAGTGCTTGTTTCGTGAATGGTAGCACTTAGCTCATGTCTGATTTGACAGATAATTAGTTTTATCCTTCCGCTGAACGAATATGGTTGTGTATACGCTTCGTTAAGTGCGCCTGCGATCGACTTACAGAAGATGCCGATTTTGTCAAAAAAATCAGTGGAAGCTCTTTTTGATCTTGGCGGGTATGTAAACAAGCAAAATTGTCGCATTTGGGGCACAGAAAACCCGCACGCATACATTGAAAAGCCGATACACCCAAGACGAGTCACTGTTTTTTGCGGATTTTGATCCAGTGGCATAATTAGGCTAATTTTCTTCGAAAATGAGCAAGGAGTGGCTGTTACAGTAATGACGATCGTTATCGGGCCATGCTGAACGAATTTTTATTTACAAAAATTGAAGAGGAGGATATTAACAACATTTGGTTTCAACAGGACGGCGCTACGTGCCACACAGCCGAAGCTACACTCGATGTTTTGCGCCCTGTTTTTGAAGATCGCATTATCAGCCGCAGAGCTGATGTCGTTTGGCCACCTCGGAGCTGCGATTTGACACCGTTGGACTATTATTTGTGGGGTGCCGTCAAAGATAAGTGTTACGCCAGCAAGCCAGAGACAATTGACGCTCTAAAGGACAATATTCGTGAAGCCATTGGTGAAATACAGCTGCACACAATCGATAATGTGCTTAAAAATTGGACCGATCGTGTAGGATACTGCATGGCCAGCCGAGGCAGCCATTCGAATGAAATTATTTTCCATTATTAACCGGAAGGATTGTACTTTCAAATAAAAAAAGAAATTTGAAAATATATTTGTTTGTTTGTTTTTATAGCATTTTCAAAAAAAAAAAAAAATTATTTGGCGGACCCTATACAAGACGCATAGCAATATAATGCTCCACAGAAAAATACTTTTTTTTATATACAAAATATAATAATATGCGTGTACTTCTATCAAAAACGTCTATTATATTAGAATTAGGCTATACAGCCAACCCAAATAAATTAGGGGAACTAAGGATGGAAAAAATTTTAAACTGTTTTGCTGAAGGAACTCGTGGAACATTATTCTGTAGTTTGTTTTGTTTAAGAAAAGAACTTTAAAGGATGTTCGGGTACCTAGGTACCCGTGTCAGAAGAGTTAAGGTTAAACCAAGGGTCATGATTTTCCACGCAGTGTATGTTTGTATTTTTGTTCATTGATCTTTAATAATAATAAAAATATTTATTATAATATTCCAGAAAGAACAAGGGAGACTTCTCTTAATCAATGAGCTTAATCCGATTCTATTTTTACACTCATTGAAATGCACCTACAGTTTTACTCGGGTCCTTACGGCAAATTCGTTCGAGAAGCGTAGTATTTTCATAACCAGTTACTAGTTATTATTATGAGGTGATACCACTGTTGACATATTTTCTCTTTCAGATAGTCTGGACTGCGATTGAGCCGAGGACCTCTTTTTGGTAGGCGGGTGTGTTACCTACCAAATCACGGCGGTACTCATTGACCTTTATTCTTCATAGTTTAATTATCGAAATGTTTCTAGCAGATTTTCGTGGGGGCAAGCAAGTGCTAATGTAAATTAAAAGTAGGGCCTAGGCTACATTACCTTGAGGAAAGCAGATTTTAAAGGGCGGTGAAGAGCTTAAACAATTTCTTCATGAAATTACAACTACATGAATCTTGATAAAAATTAGATACTTTAATAATTTTGGTAAAAATTTATTTACAGTATACCCTGGTCGGATTTCGTGGTAGTTCACTGCTCGCATACAATTATGTAGGTTAGAAAGGATGTCGTTCGCACCACACAACTCATCAGATATTCCGATACAGACATCCGACTACAATTATTTTATGTTAAACTTTGTATATCCTAGTGAAGATGGGTTCATAGCCAAACCTAATTTTTTTTGCAAAAAAAGAAACGATAATAGGTATAAATTTTATAACCCTGCTAGGGTTGGGTAGTAATGATCTGATAATACATTTTCATTTAAAATAATAATAAGCTTGTGCATTCACATAAGTCCATTGTGTACACTGGAATAAATGGAGCTAAATGTTAAGACAGAACTTGGAATAAAAAATATTCTGGGAAATTTACTAAAGATCTGACCATCAATACATACATACTCCCACACGAAAGTCATGTAGCTCAAAAACTTCCTAATCAAATGACTGAGCTAAGTACAATTTTGTTTTTACTTTAATAAATAGGCAGCAGAGTAGTGTTAAATAAATATGGAATACAGCCCTTTGTAACCCTTAATCACTATATTAAAACTAGTGAAGATCAATTAATTAGAGGAATGATATCAGCTCTGAGATACAAGAAAGGATCATTTTAGCAAATATAATCTACTTTGGGCTCGGTAAACAACTTTGCAGCAAAGCCCTCTCTCTAAAAACGAAGCTATATCGCGACAAATATATTATCAAGTGATAGCGTGTCACTAAAACATTTTTCAAAAATATTTTTGTTTTTTGTTTGTTTTGTTATTAATTTTATTGGATAGTTATGTATGTTACAACTATCTTTACACTCAATTGAGCAAAATAAAAGTACAGTGAACTCGCGAAAACATGGACTCTCGAAAGGACGAACATCTCAGAAGCGTGAACAAATTTATTTTTACGCTGACTATTCTAAAACGTGAACACTTTTCTAATCTTTCGTTTCCGTTTAAACTGCTTATATTAAATTGGGAAATTAAGAATTAACAGTTCACCCGTTTAATTATGTTATAACTTTCTTTTTTCGTAATTGCGCTTGTGCATGTATGCGTTGAAGGTGATTAAAAATTTTGTTAGTGAAAGTAAAAAATTTATTGAAAAAAAACCGAAAGTGTATCCTTGAAAGATAATGTTTGGCTTAGCAAGAAATCTGGTTTTGATAAATCAACCATTTGAATTATACATTCTCTAAGTCATGATGACTTCTAAAATTTTTTATGATTGTTTTATAAATGTTTTGTTAAAGCAGTACCTAAATTTCAAATAAAAATTTAAAAAACGAGCAAACTATCTTGTCGTTGTTTTTCTAGCTACAGCTTCGTCTCCGTTAACTTCACAATAATAGAACTTCTATAATAGAAATGCAAAATATAACGCTAATGTTTCGAATTTTCACTCATTTTTAAACGCAGATAACTCTTCACAGAATAATACGATTTTAATATGGTCTTCTGACAAATTTGAAAATGTTACCTTAGAAAAACAAGCAAACCGAACCTTTGGAAATATATTTTTCGTTATTAAAAATTAAAAATAATAATTGCTTTGTAATATTTGTTTTACATTTTTATATTAAAACATCATTTCTAATGCTGAATGGACATGTTATTTTTTAAAAATTTTAGCATTCGATAACGTGAGTAAACACGTAAATGTTAACTGCCTTGTTAAAACTTAGTTCACGTTATCTCAAGTTGACTGTAATATGATTCAACCCAATGACTTTTTACAAGAAAATATAATTTAGCTACAGTTAGCCATTTCGCACTAACGGTACAAATACGTATTACTCGCTGTTTCAGTGAGAACCAGCGTTGCCACATGTGCAGATTTGTCTGTATTTTTAGCATTGAGCAATTTTGAAGTGTTTTGTTTAAAAAATAAGTTTTTCTGTAAATTGTGCAGATTTTGCAGTTTCAAACATTTTAGTTTTTCAAATTGAATGAATTAAGTTACTTTAATTACAATTTTTGAAGTAAGAACTTCACCCCATTTGATGTGATGTTGGTTGCTAGTATCTTTTTTAATGCGACAATGTAATTATCAATTTTCTTGACTCACATTTAGAACTAAGAAAGTTTCGTTTTTCTGCACAGTCATCTTCGAAGTATACATATATTTGGCAAAAGAACAGTTGGATTAAATTACATACTACGTAGATACGTATGTACGTGTGAGTGATATATCTGCGTCTCTAATAAAATATGAAATATTAAAAAATTTTTATCCCTTAAAGGTAATTTTAATGCGGAATTTCTGTGTTTACTTTATTCAATATAATAAACCGTTTTTGAGTTACGCGAATATATGTTGTGCAATCTCCTCCACCTCCTTCACTTTCAGCATATTTGAATCCGGCTTACCACCCACCGGGTGCTAAACTTGTTGGAAAAAAGTGTTAGTTTTGAGCTCAGTATCATTATATCATTTATGTATATCACATTATTTGTTCTACTTGAACAAAAACACACTATGAAATAAATTATCCGGAATATTCTGTAAACCGAAATCGAGTGAAATAAAAATCGAGTGTAACTTCAAATTGCTTTTTATTGATATTTTTTATATTGATGGCCACAATCCCATCCCAACGTTATGATATAATTTGATAAAAATATTGAATTTTTTTGACCTTTTACATTTTTGTGTGTTCTTTTCTGAAAAATAAGACTACACTTAAAACAGTTGCATGTTCTCTCCTAAAAATTTAACCTTTAAAAAGTTTAAATATTTCAAGCTTTTCGTCCTCAATAAAATCACAGGTTGAGAATGTTGCTCTTTTGAACATATGACTCCACCTTTATTATTTTATTTTTGCAATCAACTGCCACTCTAATCGTTTTCTAGATATACAAAATCATAAAATATTTTGAATGGGAGGTGCCACACCAACTTACTCAATTTTGCCTATATTTCAATTGATGATGTGTATTGACCACGAAGTTATTTAGACCGAATTCAGAACCTTGCACTATTACCGTTCTAAATATATAGAAAAATCACTATATACTTTGTATACCAGACGCCCCTCCCACTTATCCCATTCTGCTCACTTTTTGATTGATGATTAGTATTGACCACAAAGTTATTTGGGCCAAATTTAGAAACTCTCACTACTATCGTTTTAAAGATATAGACAGGTAAATACAAACTTTGTATGTATGTGGCACCGTCAGTGAAAATACACCTTTCCAATTCATGTATTGGTTTGTGAATCGGTTAAGTGGTTCTCGAGTTATAAAATTACGAACATTGGACAACTTATTTTTGTATTTTACTACAGTAACACTTCCCGCGTTGCTGAGAGGGTTTGTGTTGTATACATATAAAATGTGTTTCTCAGGACAACTTATTTTTATTGTATGTGTGTAGACAAGAATAGGTATATAAATAGCTATTAACCAGTGTGCTTTGTGCAATACCCGCTGTTTCAAACTCTCCCGCTTTTTGTCTGATATGTATAGATCACGAAACTTTACCAGTTACCGTTTTCCACACATGCAAAGTTCCATGCTTAGTATGAATGGGAACTGCCACTCCCACTTATTCAATCTCGTTCAGTTATAGACTGATGATGTGTTCTGGCCAAGAAGTTGTTTAAACCACATTAATAAGCTTTTACTATTACTGTTCCTAAAATATGCACAAATTAATAGTTTATATATATGGGATATGCCACACCCACTTATACAATTCCTCCCACTTTTTGCCCGATGATTTGTTTTAATTACCGAGTCATTTAGACCAATTTAAAAACGTTCACTTAAAATGTTCTCGGGATAAACAAAATTCAACATTTACATTGTATGGGAGGTGTCATGCCCGCTTATCCAATTTCGCCCATTTTACAACTACAGTAACTGCTATTCTAATCCTTATCGAGATACCACATAAAAATTAATACTTACTTTTCTAATTCCGCCCACTTTTTGAGCGATGATTTACGTATATTGACCACATAATTATTTTGAACAAATTCAGAAACATAAACTACTACTACCGTTATAGAGATATATAAAAATCAATATTTACTTTCTATAGGAGGTGTCACACCCAATTATTCCATTTCGGTCATATTTTGACTGATAATATGTATTGACTACGAAGTTATTTAGACCAAATTCAGAGCCTTCCACTATTACCATTCCCAAGATACCCAAAATCAATATCTACTTTGTATGGAAGGTGCCACTCCCACTTAACCAATTCTTCCCACTTTTTTACTGATGATTTGTAGTGCCAAATTTTGAAACTTTAGCTATTACTGTTTAAAAACTTTTACTATTACCGTTTTGAAGATATAAGCATATAAATAAAAATTTTATATAATTGTGGTAGTTGAAGCTAAACCATCAGTGAAGCTACACCTTTCCAAAGCATGTAGTGGTTTGTAAATCGGTTTAGTGGTTTTCGAGTTATAAAATGGCGAACATAGGACAACTTATTTTTATAAATTATAGATTAAAATGAGCAACTTCTGCGTTTATATGTTGTAATCAAGACATTAAAGATTTGTTGTAGTCATAATCGTCATCTGATGAAGATGATATCTTAAGAGTAAAATAAAACTGATGTAAGCTTACGTTTTAAGGAGGATGATTACATTTTCACTATATTTAACTTCAGCTTAAGAAAAATTTGTGCCTTAGCTGGAAAAGAGCCTTGTATCTAATGGAAAGATACTCGCTTTCATATGGAGCAAAATCTTATCAAGGGGAAAGAAAACAATGAACGATGGAAACACAGGTTCTCTTCTTTTTGTGGTAAGCGTATTAAGAAATACTTATGTATGTTCAAGGCGAATTTAACAAGGTGGTCTTATTTTGAAAACGAATACAACACTGTACAAATACTTTAACGTTCTGTCAATATTGTTACGAAAATAAGATTGGAAACACTTGCGTTTATTACCTCGCTAAAATAAATAAACAAAAGCAGCAGAAACAACTATACATGATGTTTATAAATAGCCAGAATCGACAACAACAAACATTAGCAGAGATAAAATAAATAAAAATAACACAGCAACAACAAAAACTAACAGCAAAGAAAACAGTAACAGACAATAAACAAACAACAACAAATACTAAGACCTGGAAAAGGTAGATGTTCACATACGCATGGCTACAAAACAACTAAAAATAAACTAAAAGAAAGCAATGAAATCTACCTGAAATAACGAGAAGTTCGAGAGCTTTCTATGTGTTGTTTACTCAGCCATATAAAAAGCACATCGATGCGAACAAGTGGCAGTTTAAGTAAAGTAAACTCAGCGAATGCAGTTTGTGTGAAGAGAGTTTATAAGGAGTAAACTCGTCAAGTGAATTATGAAATAAAAAACCAGTTTAGTTGGAGCTAACTCGGTAAAGAGAGTTAAGTGTGGATAACCGTTGGTTGAAAAGGTTATGATCGAACCTAAGTTATAACTACGATCGGGTTGGAAGATCTTTAAGATCTTATTTTTTTTTAACTACAATCTACGAATTCATAAATACACGCTTTTAAAAAGGTAATAACGTAACAATATAATATAACCCTGAAGTAAGCAAATAGTAAGAAAATTAACTGTGTGTCAGAAATATATGCTGTCAAAAAAGGATTGGAGAATCATTTTGACGTATAGTTACATATCAGCAATTGCTTACGTAGCAAGCCAAGGTTACATTGTGTGAATTCGCCTTGCTTATGTATATATGTGTACAAAAATAAGCAAAGAAAGTGTCGGCTGGTGAACAGCTGGAAACGCTATTAGTTAAAGGTGTTTCCGGTCTAAATGATGCCATACATTTGGCAGTAGTAGATGCTTTATATAAAGAAACACTGTCATAGTAAAGTTTTCTTTTATGATATTTTTGAAAGGGCATGACAATAAATAATAATGCCAAAGAAGTTTGATATGTAAATTGTAAAAATTTTTCGAAAAAGCCCAACAAAAAATGATATGCTAAAATAATATGTTGTTGTTAGTTTAGGGCTAATAAAATTGTATTTTATTGAGGTACTTAAGGTGCTAAATCTAGCCCGAAAAGCGCTAAGTTTGCATTTGATTTGAACTAATTCGAATTGGGGACTGGTCGCAAATACTATTTCCATCCGTTGAACTTATTTAACTTCGTATATTCTAATTATCATTACATGTAAATGGTAGTTAAAATATACGAAATACCAATTACGCATAATTTATAATAAAATTTTAAAAATTCCTTTTATATTTTAAAATCAGCGGCTCGCAATTATAAATTAATATCACAACTAATTGGTAGTTGTTTACGTTGGTCACCTTAGTTTTTAGTATGATATAGCCATGACAAACATATGGTTTATATTTTGGTATGCTTACTACGGTTTTTGATACTATTTTAGTGTTACAGACATGTTGTATACGTACTAATATTTATCGTCACCTGAAGTGCAAAAAGGTCTATTATCACTTCCTATTAAATATTTTAATAAAATGAAAATAGAAATCGTTATAAAATGAAAAGTATTGCTACTATAAACATGATGATGAAAAGGAACAAAAATATTTGAATGTCACAGTTTCATCAAAACTTCTTGACTTGTTAAAAAATCAAAATCGTTTGATGTTATGCGCCTTTGAATTTCTCAAATAAAGTTGTTATTCTTGGAAATAGAAGATTAAGATTAAAAATTTCTTTGCTTTAATGTGCTGCATTGATATCAATCAATAAGACCCCTATTATGAATTACATTCGACAAACGATATTTTTTGGCTATCGAATATCGTGTTTTGAATGTAAAATTTGTATTATAAGTTGACGTCACTGTCGAAAATTTCGTTGTGTATCGAATTCTTAAACGAACACAATTTTGCTTTCGATTGTAAGCAATAAACAACAGTGAGAAAAGTTCGTTTCCCTTATGGGAAAACCGTTAGTAAAAAGTTAGCAAAAGGAATTTGCACAAAACTGCAAGCAGAAAAACTGCAAAGAAAGATCGCAGGAACTTAATTGCTTGGGCCACCGGTTAGAACGTCAGCAAAGTGGGCTAAGGTTGGTAAATATGTAATATTAGAGAAACAAACTTAAAGTACTGGCTTTTGCAGGTATGAGCTGCCATGAAATCCAAAACAAAAAAGAAACTAAACCAGAATAAAACCAAATACCGTGCAACAGGAGGAGGACCAAACAAATTGCATGTTTACACAAATACTGTGGAAGTCATAATTGGCCTACTAGAGTTCGAAACTAGCGTAAATCCATCGGGATTAGATTTCGGCTTTGACGTTTCAAGTGACTAAAAGACCAGAGCATAGAGGCGACCACCTCAAATATTAATCATTATCATGAAGCAACGGAAAATATGGAAATAGAAGAAAACAATTTATCAGTTAGCCAGAAAACACCTTGCAAAAAAAGGAGCTGAAAGTGTAAAAATGTGGAAAGAATACAGTTATTGCAAATGCAAACAAATGGCCAGAAATCCTACCACGAAGAAATCATTTCGACTATAAAGGAAATTAGAGAATACACACAAAAAAAACTATTACTTAAAAATAGGCACAGCAAAAGAACTTTTGCAGCTGAAAAGAGTAAAATTAAAGGCACATATGTATATAAAGAGGAAGTTTTGAAAATCCAGCAAGGTCGGCAATCAAAACTTAAGCCTTAGGTAGCACTTCAGGAACTGAAAAAGCAAATGCAACCAAAATTTTATATATGTTTTCGTATATTAGATCAAATTGCTACAAATGAATTAACGCGATAACACTGTAACAACTTTTTATTTTATTTTTATTTTATTTTTGACAGCAATGCAACTATAAGCACATTATTTTATGCAAAAATTATTGTAACACTGCGTATTATATATGAATTAATGTATTTTTATTTAATTTAAACACTGTTCAGATTAACCAAAGCTAAATACAAACAATGAGTTTATGTGATAACAAATAAACTGGTGTTCTTCTTTAATAAGGTTTAAAATAATGTTACGTTTTTAACTTTTTAAAAACGTGTATTTATGAGTTCATAGATTGTAGTCAAAATAAAATAAACCTTGTGTTTATTTTTTACTTAAAAATTCTTTATTCAACACAGTTTTGTGCACCACTGCTTGTAACCTTTTTGTAAGCAATAACAATTTTCTATTCTTAATAACTGCGGCTGTTTACAAGCTAGTAAAGAACAAAAATTACTCGACAGAGCTTTCTACTTAAAGAGCTTCCAACTTGATCGTAGTTATAACTTAGGTTCGATCACGACTTAAATTCACTTCGACTAAAGATTAGCCACTATAAACTCTTTATGCTGACTTCAAACCAGCAAGACTCGTTCGCTGTGTTAACTTTTCTTAAACTCATTGTTGTTCGCATCGATGTGCTTTTTTTACGGCTGTATTGTTTACTCAGCCAAAGCACTCGAACCTTTAGATATATCAGGTAGATTCCATTTCTTTCTTTTAATTTCTTCTTAGTTCTTTTATAGCCATGCGTATGTAAACAACATCTACCTCTTTCAGCTCTTAGTATTTGTTGTTGCTCGTTTATTGTCAGTTACTTGTTTTCTTTGCTGTTAGTTTTTGTTGTTGCTGTGTTATTCTTATTTATTTTATCTCTGATAATGTTTGTTGTTTTCGATTCTGGTTATTTATAAACAGCACGTATAGTTGTTCTTGTAGCTTTTGTTTATTTATTATAGCCATGTAATAAGTGCCGGGGTGCCCAACCATATTTTTGCAAAAAATTCTTAATAAGTTAATATTCGATTCAACTTCAACTGTTTCGTCACCAAACTCATCTCCGTTTTCACTAGTCTCGTCGAAAATTTCTTCTGAGAAACTGTTTACTTTATAAAACACGCAAATATTGTGCAATGCTGCACACACATTTATAATTTGTGTAACTTTTTTTGGAGTATATTGCCTGCAGCAAGCACTTGAACTATTTTTCAAAACTCCAGTTTTCGTTCCACAATATTCCTTGCTTTTGCATGTTGTATGTTGTAAGTGCTTTGTAGATATCCCTCCTCCGGATTTCTATATGATGTCATTAAAAACGGTTTTAAAGCATATCCAACATCACCTGAAACCAATTAAAATAAATGATCACAAACCTGCCAAAAACAAACAGTAGTAGCAACTAACTTTTTTTGTTTTGGTTGTTAGGCCCTTTTGCATTGTCATTCAGACAGTATGAAAAATATTTATTCCTACAACCTTAAAAATTAATTTACTCGAATTTTGTTATTTTCCGAAAAAAAAGTTTTCTTTAAAATGTCGCTTATTATTTGTTTTAAGTAATCAAATAAAAGCCGTAGAAAAAAATTATTTAAATAATGATTTTATTAAAAAACAATGATTTTAAAAAACGTAATTTTAAGTCAGCTTTCAACTACAATGTTATATGGTTTAATTGTAGTATAGGTTGACAAATATGGAGTATAGTATTTATGTTGGTATAGTTACAAATCGTATGTCAGGGCTATAACTTCTTTTTTAGTAATTAAGTATTGTTGTTAAGTATTGTGTTATAAAGCTTTGAATTTATGTATTGAAAAAAAGGAATTACTATAATTGTCTTAAAAACCAGCAACCCTGAAGGTGCCTTTGTTTTACCCAATAAATATTTTAGAAAAAAAGAAATTTCTCTTTGTTTTATTTCTTTCCGATATCGATTAAATATTGTAGTTTTTAATTATCTCCACTCACGCCACCGTTTTAGTCCAATCGAACCGGTTTGACCCCAAAAAAATAAAATAAAATATTTAAATCGAGATTGTCTCTATAGATCATCCCAAGGATTGTTTTTATTTTACACACCACACCCTTTTTTTAAACAAATTTATTGATTTATTGGTAAATTAAATTTTTGTAAGGTACGTAGCACAGAATTTATTTTGTGATGAACAAAGAGTGTTTTAAGTGTATGCGAAAAAAGTGCAAGAATATAAACAGGTAAGAAGTGCTTCAAGATGATAAGGTCACCTTAATATTTGCTCAATTCATCCAAACTATACAATGTTACGTATGGTCACCTTATTCAAAAAAAATTCTACGTTCAAATAAGTGAATAATAAGCCGCTTTTGCTTTTAGAGATGTTTATTTAAAATTATGTAATTAAGTGCAAGATTCAATGCGTCAAAATGATAAGGTCAGTGCTTAATAAGCAATTAATCTAATCAGAAGGTATCGAAATTGTTATTAAAATAAAAGCAAAATAAACAAAACAACAACACTGTGGATAAAAATACACCAGTGTTATTGTTCTTGTTGACTTTTTTGCTATTTCTTTTTTTGTTAACAGATAAATTGCATTTTGTTAGAGTGAAATTGTCGCTGTTAACATATAATAATATACCTATTGAATATGTTTTAACTTTGTTGTTTCCGATATTTGCAACGTATTACTGAACAAATTGTTTATATTGTTACATCAATAGTCGAAAGAAAAAAAGGGATTTTATTTTAATTTTTAATCAAAAATAGATTTTTTCTAATCGTAATAAGATATAATTACTTACTCAGAATATATCATATTCACATTTTATATATTGAACTTTTCTTTGAAAAATTTTCTCAGCAAGGCTATATGATATACTTCAAGGGTATTTCGTTAACTGAGGGTTTGATTGATGGTTTCAAGACCAAATCTCCTAACACCACAACCCCCCCCCCCCCCTCCCTCTTAATTATTCAATCCCGATTCATCTTCCCTCTTGTGACACCCCAACCTTCTGTGAAGATAAGACGTTCTGGCCAACCTTTTGGGATACGTTTTCGACCCTCTATGGAACTAACCCGCATATTGGGAACATTCAAAAGATGTATTATCTTTTGCAAAAAACTGAAGGTGAGGCACGAGATATAATTCGAACTTGCCCCATGAGGAATGATGGTTTCGAAATGCTTGGCAGAATCTCGTTAATAGATATGAGAATAAACGAGTTCTAGTTAATTTTCAGCTCAAGACTCTTATAAACCTCCCTTCAGTATCTAAAGAATGTGGCCCCTCTATTAAAAGTTTACAACGGACAATTAATGATTGCATTTCGAATTCGTCGTTGTTACTAATAGAAACTAGCAGTTGGAATATAATATTATTTTACATCTGTTAGACCAAATTGCCTGAACATACCCTAGGACCCTGCTCCGACTTACCGAAGTGGAGAAAAATTGACGAGTTCTGAACGGCTAATAGTAATAGTAGCTCAAAGATTTCTAAGAATAATCAAACATTTAGAGCAATTGTCGCTCCTAATATACGCCGGAGGAAATTTGAAGTCTGCCCATTTGGATTTGATATTGGGTGTAGACATATACCCACGGATAATGCTATCCGAAGTTAGAAAGGATCCCAAAAATCTTGTGATCGCGCAACAAACGGTTTTCGATTGCATTGTGACTGACAATTTCCCTAAGTCAACCCCGTTGAACCCCATAGTTTTTTTTGGAGAATTATATCTGGATTATAGGAATCGATTTTGGGAGATAGATAAAGTATCGCTGCCTAATACAAGTTTTATTTTAACACCTCTCTCGTCGCTCTATTTATGGGACCAAGCATGTAGTTACCCTTTAAATCCAAATCCGCTAGGGACTAGGTCGTGGTCCTCTTTGTGATGGTGTATTTTTCCAATTGTTAATTAGTATCTAAATTGTTGGAAAACCCCGATATATGTGTCGCTTTATATGCTTCATGTTTCTTTAGGTGACAATATTTTGCACACCAGCCATATTATACCCACCGAAAATCTATTAGATTCCGTAATTTTTTGAAATTGTCAAACGCCAGCACCGCTAAACTTCTGGGTTTACGTTGGAATGCGAGCATTGATGCATTTTTCCTCAAGCTAGCTAGAGCGCCCCTTTCTTATAAAGTCACCAACACTTATGTCTTGTCTCAAATAGATGAGCTATTTGTGTAGGTGAGAGCGGATAGTATCGTGTAAACTCAATATGTAATGAGAGCGTACGACATTGAGGGAAAATACGGATAAAAATTTGTCAGTCGTACGGCTCACTTCGTTTTTAAAATTTTTTAAAAACCATCGCACTTCATTAGATCAGGGGTGTATTTTTATTTAAACAAATAAAATAAACAAAAAAATTGGTCTCTTTTAAAACAGCTGCTTTCATTTTACTTTGTTTTAGTTGTTTACGTATCGTGTAAACCAGCGTTCGGCTAACTAATATTAATGCATTTTACAATTGTGGGTGGCTTGAGAGTCTCTCAATCAGGCCTATACAGTGCATTTTTCCACTTGTTTTCTCTTCACTTCTCTTTGTTTATTTTTTGCGTATGCGTGTGACAACGTAAGTATGCAAATAAAAGAGAAGAGCAGCTCCCTGCCGGAATCTGGTGTAAAAGTAAAAAATCTGTTGTAAGATTTTTACTCTCATTTTTAAAATACAGTTGCGATTCTATAATATTTTCTCACTGATTTTTTTTTTTTAAGTATTATCGCGTAAACTAGCCTTTATGCTAGCAACACAATTGGGCCGAACAACGAATTTCGCTCAGCTCGACGTATTCGTCAGCTAAAATTCACTGTTTAATTTCGACGTATGAAACACAATAACAACGAATAAAAACGACGAATACAAAACATCTGTTATGATAAATATAGTTCTTTATTTTTTGTGAACAAAGTTGTTTGCTTTTTGAGCGGAAAAATAAAGAAAAAAAAATATGAATCAAAGCGTGTTAAACTTTTAAAAATAATGAAAACAATAAATGTAATGTTTATTATGGTGAAAATGTATTTACTTGTACGTAAACGTTTACAAAGGAGATTGTGGGTGCGGCCAGTCAACATAAATAGAGAAAATATTGGATTTCAAAGAATTATTTTTTAAGGTTTTAAGTTAAAGTATGAAGAACATTTCTTCAAAGCTACAAGGATGACTGTTGAAAGGTGTAGTGTTTTACTAAATTAGCTTAGAAGTCGCCTACAAAGGTTTTCAAAAAGAACACCTATTGATGAGGAAGCGCGATTGGGCTTAACTTTAATGTAATTAATTGTTAAAAAAAAATATTTCAAACAGATATATATGTACTTAAAATACATTGTTTTGTAGTCTTTAGATACCAGATTGTATAAACATTCATATCGTCGCACATTTTCAATTATTATTTCACTTTTATCCATTTTTTATTTATTTATTTAAAATTCCTTCTAAATTCACAAATTGCCTCTATCCACAATAATTGATTTTTGTTTTTCAGTCACAGGTGATAGGGTGACCATTCAAAAACTAATGGGTAAAAATGAAAATATTAATAAAAAAACTCTCTAAAACAATTCAAATAGTTAAATATTCTGTGTTTTTAATTTAAATGGTTTAAAATTTACATAAACACTATTTAAAAATTAAAAAAACCCCTATCTTCTAAAAAAAACCTAAGAACTAAAAGAAAACATGGTCACCTTGTACTGCTAAATTCGTCGTTCGCCAGCGAAGTTAAGATTACATCTAATTATAATTCGTCGCGTTCGGCGAATTTCGTCGTACGCTACGATTGTGTGCGTTTTCATATACACAAATGTGTTTTAGTTTTAGCGACGAATATTCGCGACCAAAAATTCGTCGTTCGCCCCAATTGTGTTCCTAGCATTAAGTATACAATAATCCAGTGAAATTGAAGAACAGCTGGTATTTGTAAAGAAAAGTATGTATATTATGATAGTGTAAATGTCCTTTAATTTCTTTTGAGAGGATTATCTACATATTATCTACATACATATTGTACATATCTACATATGTATGTTTTTCGTTATTTTATCTTGCCCCTGTAATAACATACCATTTAATGAGTTCATAGGATGACACATAGATGGCGTTACTAGAATTTTATCTATATGATCTTTATTTAGTACTAACCTTCAAACAATACGTGTGTAAATTTAACAGGAATCTAATCTATTGATTCGTGAGTTATAGCATTTTGTGTGAAGTAACTTTTGTAATTGAAAAAATGGGAAAAAGTGAATTTCGAGTTTTGATAAAGTATTGCTTTGTGATGGAAAAATGTACAGTGGAAACCAAACGATGAACTGATAAACATTATCCGAACTCTGCTCTATCAAGCCAAATGGTAGCAAAGTGGATTTCTGAATTTAAACTTGGTCGTACCAGCACAAATGATGCAGAGTGCAATGGATGCCCAAATGAGGCTGTTATTCCATAAGACATCAAAAAAATCCACAAATTGGTTATGAACGATCGCAAATTGCAGGTGCTCAAGCTAGTTGATATTGTAAAGATATCAGATGGTAGTGTTTTTACAATTTTACATGAACATTTGGGTATGTGAGAGCTCTGTTTAAAATAGGTACCGCGTGAGCACACAGTCGACAATGTTGAGTGTCGGCAAATTGAATGAATTGGGCTTCAAATTGCTTACCCACCCACCGTATTCTCCAGATTTAGCGCCCAGTGACCTTTTCCTGTTTTCAGATCTCAAGAGAATGCTGAAACTAAAACCAATTTTGACGATAAAGTGAAATCGTACTATAACTCATTGTAACGCCCTCGAAGACAACTATGTTGAATAATAAAATCCAATTTTTTTTCTTACTTATCCTACAGACTTATTGACTTATTGTTGACACAACTTACTTACATTGTAAACCCTATTCTTGTTAAAAAAAAACAATTTAAGAAGGACTTATATTTTATTCGCAACCCCAAAGCCAACACCATTTTTGATTTCTTCATTTTCCGAGGAAATATTTCCAGGAGAACAGTCGTCCTTCAATTGGGTAATATTTATTAATTTATTTAATTATTATTTATTAATTATTATTTATTAATTTATTTATTTATTTATTATCTATATATATTTCATATATTCAATCATGTAAGATGAAGAACTGTAATGTTTACCGGCTATGGTAGAAAAAGTTATGCTTTAAGTGTTGCTATGGTTAGTGATAAAACAAAAATATTTCCTATATAAATAAGAGATGAAAAGCGTATAAAAATCTTATTATTAATAAACTATAAAAATGAGTTTTATTACCCATGTGTACATAGTTTTTTAAACAAATCCTTGGACACTTTAATTTTTAAAATTAAGAAAAGGAAAGTAAAGGTATTCAAACAGACATTATTTGTGTAAAAGCCTTGACCAAAACTTTTACTTTCTACGTGAACAACATCGCTTATTCTCAGAATAAAGAGAAGAAGAAAACATATTCGAGCAAGTATTTCTACTTGCCTTTGTTATTTACAAACGATAGTTTTATTTTTTTATTTTCCCATTAAATGCATGATTTAATAATGTCATGTCCTACTCCACATTGAAACTTTAACGTTTGAATACTGGCTGGTAACATTAATGTTGGTATTCAAGGCGATGATGACGACTGCGACAAATGAGTTCACACAGAGTAAAAACAGAAACTGTGTATGTGTGTCAATGTGAAATATGTTCTCGTTGAAATTAAATTTTTTATTTTTTATATCTTTTTTGCCAATAGTCTCTTGCCCAGAGCAATTGGACTCGCACAAAATTGTATTGTTATGGGTAACTTTGGAGTGGCTGTGGTGTGTGACACAGTGTAATGACACTGAGCTCGTAGACTTGAATACAAATTTCATTTTGAGATAAATAAAATTAAAACACAAGAAATAATTGTAACACCGCTCTCGATATTTTAAATGTGACTCACTTTTATAAACCATAAAATATTTAAAAATATTAAAAAGATATCAGCAAAATATTTTTTAAAATAAATACATACACTCCCATGTACGTGCATACACATTAGGGCGGATTGATTTGCAGGGACGCAAAAAAATCACCCAAGTGACAAGGAAAATCCTATTCAATGGATCAAAATAAGTAACTTTGCCCAAGGAACTATACCTCTAAAATGAATTCTCATGATCTTTATTTTGACCCAAAGTTGAAATTTTGAAAAATCGCACTTTGACCCATTTAAAGTGACTCAATCGAGCCTAAATGTATAACCGAACCCCACATTCAGACAAAAATGAATTTGGAAAACCCAGTGTAGTTATATTGTGTTGTTGAAATTTTTTCAGTATTTCAAAAGACTCAACATAAACGTCAAGAAGTGAAGTGCAAAAAAAAAAAACAAAAGAGATAAAGACAAAATATTAAAAGAATAAAGTGTCAAAAAAGTTAAAAAACATGAAAAACAATTTTTTTGAACATGCCAACACATTTCTAATATATATTTAATATATTTTGTGAAATCTTTTGTTGTGCTGTGCTGGTTTCTTCAATATTTTTCCAAGGTGAGTGCCACCTAAAAAATTATTAAAACTCTTGATTATAGTCTATCTTTTAAGCCATCTTTAATTTTAAGTATTGTTGTTTTTATATTTTTTCAGCGAAATGAGTCCTCTACACCGCAAGATGAAGCAACAACAACATCATCAACTATCGAAAACCCAATGAGTCATGTATCCAAGCATGATGTTACTCTGTTTGGTGCGTGTTCTGATTTGACTGATCTTAATTTACCAACCGAGCTGGATATCTCGAGATATTATTTTTACTTTAGCGAACGTGCTAAAAAAGAACATAAAAGATTTTCTATAAATCATTTACTACTCAAGTAGTAAATAAGCTGATTGGAATTTTGGAAAAATGTGATATGGAAATAACGCCGAAAAATAGTTTATTGATTAAATTGAACATATATCAAGCCGAAGGCAAGCAAAGATACCATAACCCATTTCCAGAGCATATAAAATCTCTGAAAAAAATTTTGTACATTGGAAAATGTATATTCGATTTGAAGGCATCTGTATGTAGATGTGGATTGGTTCCCGAACGCCTTAAATAGTTTGTGTACGATCAACACAATCAGAGGAGACTATCAGTCGATGCATTTGTGATGGAAAATGAAGACCAAGGAGCTACGGTTATGTCATCAATGCCAACAATGCATCCCGATGATCCAACATACTTACCGCCATCGGTTGAAAAGGATAAGGATAGAACTATGGTTCACAATACACAGAAAGATACGATTGTTTTAACTTTGCCTTGATGTGTGACAGAGTTGGTGTGCCTGATGGAGTTGCATCAGCATTGGGAACCGCCCTTTTCCAAGATTTCAAAATGAAAAGTCGGCATGGCGAAGCTCTCGCAGAGAAAAAGACAAACACAAACGAGAATTGCTTCGCAAAAGGTTAGACGATACCAATTTGTTAACGTTTTTATTCGATGGTTGAAAAGATGATACTGTAACGAGAGATAAAATTGATGGTATGTATCATACTAGGATGGTAAAAGAATCTTAATAAATTGAGGGAACCAAGTTCTTAATTGATTGGTAACGTAAGACTGGAACATGACACACACAGTACAAAACAACCAAATTAAATTATTATTTCAACGATAACAATATATCGCTGGATGTATTAATTGGTATACGCATTGATGGTGAGCCAACAAACACTGAGCCATACGGTGGAATTATACGACGATCCATCCGAAAATTAACAAATTCTGTTTGAATTTATAATTAATTGTTATGTGCCAATGTACTTCAATATCAAATATTACAGCTCTGTAGTGTACGGTAGTGTGTTATTTTTCAAGTTCTTTAGTTGGTCACGGTTTCTACAACCTTCTTTACGCAGTATTGTCAATCAAGTAATTAAAGATAATTCATATTATGCGCATTCGGAAAATATCTTGCTATCAATGTTGTTTGATGATAGCAAAGAAAAACGAGACTGTGCTATAAAGAAAATTCTAAGACCCAACGAAACTTGCACAAATTACATAGAAATGATCAATTTGAATGATATAAATAACGTATTTGAACCACCATTCGCGCAAAGCACTCCGTACGATACATTGAAAGAATATTTAAGTCAAGATGATCCACCGTTTAATGATCTAAACATTCCGTCACATATAAAAGGAACGGAACGACATGTTCAATTGCTAGTTAACGTTTTCAAAAGAGGTATACCAGCAAATTTAGACGCTGTTATGGCGACGACATTAGAGATTCGTGCGAAATTCCCCAGACTTGAAATAAAAAATATTTCAAATAATAATTTTGTTAGTTTCTTTTCTATTACTAAGTTGTATTAAAAACAAAAATAATCTCCAAAACAAAATTTGACCTTTGGGTCAAAATAAGGAACATCAGAATTCATTTTAGAGGTATGGTTCCTTGGGCAAAGTTTCTTATTTTGATCCCTAGAATACGATTTTCCTTGTCACTTGGGCGATTTCTAAATCGACCCACCCTAATGTACATATAAATACTTTTTTTTCATAAAAATAAACCTTTTCTGTTAATTCTCACGCAACAAACGCACACGCACATACATAAGTCCATAAAGTTATCGGCGGACACAGTCAAATCCAATCAGTACTTTGCCACACACATACTATCGCATCTTAATAGTCTCTTGAATTTTACTGTAGAAGTAGTGAGCAACTGACGAATATCCACATCATTTATATCGGACAATTAAATTAATGAGAAGCCAGAAGAAGTTTTAGCCTTAAATAGTACCACCATTATGTTTGTTAGCGCCACTCCGTACAACATTTTATTGTTACACTAAATCAGATCTGCTGGTTGTTATAATTCATTCTGTATAAAATAAAATATTTTTACAAGATCTTATGTAAACAAATTAATACTGAAATCTGAGCACAGCTTTTTTAATTATGAAAATAATTTGGAGACTTCTTTTTATACTTTACTCTATCATAGATGGTTAGCCTGCCGAAAGACTAAAGTTATATTTTTTATGGTCAAGCGACAAAGTCGATTCTTCTTTTGCATTAGGAATAAGTCAACGGTTCGTATGATCATCATTACTTTTAAATTAATTAAGTCGCCTTTGTGCCTTTAAAGAAGAAATACAAAGCACGCGTTAAATATTGATGGCGTGGTGTAGCGGTTGGAACGCAGACACACAACGCAAGCAGCCAAGGTTCGAACCATAGCAGAGTACATGACGAAAAAAGGAAAAAAATTAATGGCAGCTTCGAGAATTCAACCTCCCTCCAGACAAATCCATCTAAAAAAGTCCCCCTGACTATCGGAGACTAATGATCAGAAGAAAACGCCACCTACTGGGGAAAACTTATTCACAATGCTGAGTAAGGATCACTACCATCCCTTAGAAAGGATCTTCACCACTACACACAATCATCTGTAGGCGAATTTCAACTTGCTTACTGAAACCGAGGTGTATAAAAAAAGATTATTATTAATTACACTGGTCTACAAAACACAAAAAATTTTCTCACTTTTAAATAAAACCATATGAAAAATAATGATTTTGATGCGCTAAATTCAAATCCGTTTTCACTTTTTTTCCGTCGGGCTCAAATTTTGTTTTATAGGCGTGGCAAATTTTTCGCCCCAATATATGGTAGTTATGTCAATATATTTCGTCATAACTTGAAAACGACTTCACCGATTTTAATGTGATTACCACCAAATGTTTACGAACGAAATTTCCTATAAATTTCGCCTTGAGATCAGACAATTATTTCTATTTTTTTTAAATGATTCCTTAAATAATAGAATTTAAACCCAAAACTGAAGATGTGTTCGACCCCAGCTAGGGAAGACATCATCAGAGTTCTTTGAGTCTCTTTTTTATTATTTTCTTGTTCTACCATCATACGCTGTATGACATGTATTGTAGTCGGCACTAAATCAAGTACATACCTTTTTATGCGGCCAAAATTGGTTCAGAAAATGTAGGCCGTAATTCGAAATAAACGAAACAAAGAGGTGAATATGTGTTGCTTTTGCTTGTCTTACAGACTTTGTTAGAAATAGTTAATCCACGGATGGATAATGTGGTAATTTGCGACATAAAGCGATTGTGTTCCATAATTCAAACAGGCTGTCATAGCGAAATGCAGCAAAAAGAAAGGCGGTATAAAAAGATATGAGTGTATGTGATAAAAGGAAGATAAATTCCATTTTTTCCAGTCCAATCGGTTTTTGGTACACTTGTCTGCCTTTTGAAGTCTCCCACTGATAAAATTATTAAGATGTACACATTATATTATTTTAATAGGTGGTGGAACTATGTGAAAAGTTCGAGTAATCTATCTTTTAAGTTTCCAACACGTACCGTAATAACTCGTAGAAATGAACTAGAAACCAAAAATTTTCCTTTTACCCTTTATTAGGCCTTTAAAGAGAAACTTTTAAAACTGCACTTTTGTACAACTCATTTTAGTGAATGATAAATGCTGGCAAACAAAAAGAAGGAAAATGTGTGTCATTCAGAAGAAAAACCATTAATTTTAAACGTTTTATCCGATTTAAAAAAATGAACTTATTGTACTTACGTTAACTTGAGCTATCTGTGTTCCAAATTTCAACAAAAGCATTCAGTTATTAATGCATTATTGACGGAATAACAATGAAACAAATTATACAGTATAACCCGATTAATTACCTCTCGTAAGCCTTTATTAGTTGACAATATACATACGCTCAGCTAAACATCCTTTAGAGGTAATTAATCGCATTCATTTCAAATACCTTCTTTACATAATTATCCAAAAATTTTGTAATTTTAGTCAATGTAATTATCTGGTTATTACTGTATGTGCCAACCTAATGTATAAGGATTGGCTAGAATTATTTTCATTAATTCATATTCATTATTATTATCATAGCAACTGCAATGTAGGCCTACATATATTCGGGCATGATCGTATGAATACTTAAGTCCTGGCTAACCACACTAAACTTAAATGGTTTATTTAAATAATTTGACATACTGAGTAACCAATTATTTTGTTATAAAATTTTATTACATACATATGTACGAGTATGTGTATATACCTATTGTATAAACAAATTATGTTTTAAAAAAGGCCTATTTTTATGCATACATATGAAGATCACCAATTTTATGTTATTCTTTTATAATCCAGTGTTAAGAAATTTAGTGCGGGTGGTCAAGCGGCATAGTTGAAAACAATAAAAAATAAAAAAAATTAAACTGCGCCGATGTTTTTATTGAAAAAGTAAAAGAAGAAATGAATAAGAAAACTGGATAAAACGCTCACGCATCTTTATTTTATTTGATTGTGTGTTTTTGTTTTCTTTAATCAGCTTAAATTTAGTCTCTTAATAGTAGTTCAGTCTGGTTATACGAGTAGATGGCTGCGTAGATCAACAGCGGCAGTCACAGTCAAAGTATCATCATCATCTTCTTAGCCCTATAGTAGTGACACACCTTAAACTGAAGTCAATGAGTGATGCATGCAACACGCAACCCTACTTACAGACCAATTTATTGAGTGTAAAACAAATCAAACATGTGCATGTAGTGTGTGTGTTAGTCTGTGTTTGTATTTGTGCGTATGTGTTTATGTTGACTTATAGCCTGTGCAAAGTACGTACATATATACATATATGACGCACCTCCATAAGGGCTAATTTAAGGTGTTCTTAACGAGTTTGTTTTTGGTTGGGTGTCGCCGACAATTCGTTGCGTTTCATTTTGTGATTAAGAAAAGTACAAAAATATCATCACTGACTATCAGTGTGCAAAAAAAAGAATTAATAAAGTAAATTATGTATTGAAATGGGGAATTAAAAGAATATATTCATTCTTTGCCTTAGTGTAAAAAACAAATATTGAAAATTAGCAAAATTAAGAAGCTGTAGGTCGATTAATGATTAAAATCTGTTACCATTAAAATGTGAGGGAAAATTAAGAAAATTAAAAACAAACCTTCCAAGAATTGCAGGAAAAGCTAATGCCGTCATTGAGGTAGCAGAGGTTTTAAATAAAAAAAATTTTGACTTGATTTATGCAGAAAACGAAGACCTAAGTTGCAACTCGACATTCTGCTCGACTGATTTAATAGGTTCAATAGGAGACTATGGAACGTTGTCAAAGTAGTAATGTAGACTAAGGTGCATAGATTTAACCAAATATTACTGTCGCAATATATAAAGGCTATTGTTACTACTAAAGAAAGCTCAACAGAAAATTAAGCCTTAACGATATAAAATTTATTGATTTCAGTAAACTCAATAAACTGTCCCAATAAATCATAAATAAATTTTATGATCGTTCTTGTAATCTTTAGTTATTAAAACTTTAATTATACACAAACACTGGGACAGTTAATGGAGTAACTGTACATTATTTTTTAAGAATCAGGTGTTTTCTTACAGTTACACAAGTTTTAATCATAGTAAAACAAAGAACTATATTTTTAATATCAAGGAAACGGTCCTTGTTGGTTAGGAAATTTGATGACATTAATGTTTAATTATTGTCCACGGCTGCCATTAATTTTCACAAACTTTTGCCAGCCGTAATTCGTTAATAATTTTCATGTGTTAAACTGTCTTTGATTTATCGACGTAGACAAGTGACTTTACAAAACCCAAAAAAAAAAAAAAATCATCCGTTGGTCCGTTGCGGAAAATTATTCTTTCATAAAAAGTTTCTTTAAGTAAATCAATTGTAGAGCGAGCTATCTGGGTTGGGGCTCCACTAATTTTGGTACGAAAAAAATTCCTAATTATCTCCCTATACCGTTAACCGTTGACAATAACATTCTGACCATCATCGTTTTTCAAGACATATAGACCAGTGACTTCTCCAGCCCATAAAATGTACCAAACAGTAATTTTCTGTGGATTTAATGATGTATCGCTAAATGCTTGTCGATTATCCTCACTCCAAATGTGACAATTCTGCTTATTTACGTAACCATTTAACCAAAAATTGGCTTCATCGGAGAACACAATTTTAAATGGAAATTCAATACAAAAATTTGCATGTGTTGCTTTGATGTAAGTTATTTGTTTCGACCAAATAAAAATTTAGGGTTTTTCTGATTTGAGCAAGCGGCGAATAAAATTTGCAAACATACTATTTTTTAAATTATATTTATAATAAAAAAACAAGCAATATATATCTGAGTCAGGCATGTTTACCTGTCCCTACGCTTTATAATTAAAACGTTGCTTGCAGTTTTGAAAATTATTCTGCGAGTAAATTCTTTAATGCATAAGAAAAGGTTCTGTCTTTTCGATTAGAATTGATGTATTATTTCTGGTACCTCTCATACACATTTACATTCGAATAGGGGTCTTTAATCGCCATAACTTCCTACATAAAAAATGTAATCGTAGTATTTCCCATGTTGGATCTAAGCACTAAAAAATTAATTGGCATACGCTACGATCACGTCAAATTTCGTGAAGTCGGTTAATGATAAAAAATGACGACAAATCGTCAAGTCTGACATGTATATTGTAACACCCGTGTGTAAGAATCCCCGATATTGTCCTACAATGATTGCAATTAACCAAACATAGGATCTCACTAAATTACCTTGTATTCGACCGTAGATCGGCTGAGGTATGTAAACGTTTAAATTTAAAAATGCAATGAAACAAAAACGGTTTGAAATTTTGCAAAATTTATTTTTTTGTTGTGAAGTACAATTGTTCTGGTTGGAAATGAAATATTATTTCATTCATATGTATGCAGCGGCTGGCCTCACATTACCTTCGAGAGCGTTTTTGACTGTATGGGGTCGTATCTCGGCAATGGCATCACGAATGTTGGCCTTCGAATGCTCAATTGTCAAATGCTCTTTTCTTCACCGGCGCCTCACAGAAAATAGTCTAATGGTGTCAAATCGTAACTTCTTGTCGGACAACTGACATCACCATTTCAGCTAATTAAACGGCCATCAAACGTTTGACACAATAAATAGATTGTGGCATGAGATGTGTGGCAAGTTGCACCAGTCTGTTGAAACGAAACATTGTTCACATCAATACCATGATGAGCGGGCACAAAAAAATCGATTATCCTGGTACGATAGGTGTCTCCAATGACCGTGATAATTGCGCCGTTCTCATTTTCATAGAAATATGGGCCAATCATGCCTCCGTTCCACAAGCCGCACCAAACAGTCACTCGTAATGGGTGCATTATTGGCTTCTGTAAGACCACGTTTGGGTTTTCTGAGTTCCAAATACGGCAATTTTGCTTATTAACGTACCCACCAATATTAAAATGAGCTTCATCCGAAAAGATGACTTTTTTATTTTTTTGCGATTTCCGACCGATTGTCTGTTTTGGAAATACATTTCCAATAAATCGCAACATTACTTAAACGTTAATCAATTCATTTCTTTCAGTGGAGATAATATACTGAATTGTGTGACAGAATAGAATGACATAAATATTGCCAGATTCGAAATAACCACAGGTTCAAATTTAAGCCGATAGATGGCCCACACAATACACTTATCGTATATTTATATTAACTTAACCCGAATGTATTGTATCCAAATATTTAATAGACAAAAAAGTACATTGGGGAAAAATTATCAGTACAATTAAAAAAAACATTATTTTTTAAATCAAGACACCTTAGAAATTCATTTAAGAATATGTAATAACAATAGTATATAAAAGAATATAAAAATACGATAATTTGCAATAATAATTGTATCTATACTTAGCCAGAATGACACTGTACGGTTACATTGAGGTAAAAATTGGCCAAAAATCGTAACCACTACTTTATGTATTTTATTGAAGCATTTTTTTACGTCCACATTTCTTAAAAAAATAATGGTGTAAAAAATTTTAAGCTTAAAAAAAAAATTAAATAATAAAAATTTAATATTTTTCTACAGTAGAGATTAGGCTTTTTCCGTTTTTATATTTTTCTCAATGCGATCGTAACTCGCGCTTTGCTACCCTACCCGAACGTAAGTATATCTGACATTGTCTTACGCTGATTAGAATAAGTCGAATATAAGATCTTAAGATCAAAATTACTTTATATTCAACTGTAGTGCATGAGCTGCATGTTTAACTTGTAAATTATCTACATCAAGCAGGAAGATGCCAACGAGGCCGACTATCGGAAGGAAACCCGAATGCTAGCAGCAGAAGAGAATCGCGAAGAATAATAGTTTTAAGTAGTGTAAGTAGATTAAGTGGACTTACGCTAGGCTAAGGTTTTGTTAATAAAAATTCTGTGATCATAGATTAACACCAACAACATCACCATATTTTTATTTTAAAGAAAGCAGACCTTTGTTATGAACGTGTACGGACAACCAATCATCTTTACCTTACTTGTTTTGTATTTTAAAAACATAATTTCTCTTTTCAAAATAGCTTTTATGTGAGTGGCCTACCTGATCCAAAATCGATATATATTTAAGAATATCTTTCAGATTGTCTTTACTGCTTTATAAAAACCCCCCTATGGTATTTTAGAAACCAATAAATTATTTTAGATCTCTGACATTCAAAATGTCTTATCTTGTTATAGTCCTTAGAAAATTGTTGGTCAATGAACGAACGTACGCTAGGCTTGATACTTTTCTATACAAGAGTATCAAGGTTTGTCTCACAATGTATGAGTATTTTGTTGTATTTTTCAATGTTTACCAGTGAGTGATACATTTAAAGGAAGAAAAATAAGTAGAGGAGACATAAGGCATAGATCCAAGAGGTGTTTTAAATACTGAACAAAACTGAGATAATTACATGTTAATTTTAGTTAGGCATTCAGTCAGTCTTATCCAGTTTAATACAATTGGTGTTGTTGTTGTTGTGCTTGTTTTAATTTGGTTTTATTTTGCTTTATTTTATTTCGATAAATTCATTTTTTATGTTTTTTTTTTCAGTTTGGTTGCCATATCTCTTGAGGTTTTAGTTTTTTGCTCAGTGCGAGTGTATTTAGTAGGTTTCTCTTAATTGCGTGTGTTAATCCTTGACAGCGCTCCTTTTTTCGGTGTATCTGGTTGAGGTAATTCAGTTAATTTGAATTGTGGCGTCAGTGGCGGTATTCTTTATTTATTTTTTTTTTAATGTGCTTTTGTTGCATCTTAACCTGATGTTCAAATAAATTTTGTACACACTTTGTATAGTTCAACAGATAATTAAAGAGTGTGAGGGATAGCAAAAGGTAACGAATCTGCGAATGATTGGTGAGAAAATGAGCGGTGTCTATTGGTCAATGTGTGGGGCATTTAACATTTTTTTTAATTGTATCTCACACACATAAACATCTTGTCGATAAGAAATCTTTATTAGAATCAGGTTTTCCTTAAGTAGCCTTAAGGAAAAATTATGTTCATTTTGGTTACTCTCGCTTTTAATATGAAATATTATATTTAAGGGAAGCATTATGGTCATCGGCAAGTGTAAATTCAAATAAAACGAATTGAGTTTTATTGCCATAAGATTATCATTAAAATATTCGTTATATATAATACCGAAAAAGCCACAGTATTTTATAACATTTTGACTTTTACGAACAGACAATAAAATTTGATTTATTTGCTAAAAGATAATTAAGATAAAGATAACCTTTAACAGGAGCTATTATTGTTTGATCGTTGCGCTTATAAATAAAAAATACATACAGTATTGCACAAAACATATGCACAAACTTGTGCTTACAACCATATATCTTCATAACATAGAAAAGCTCATTAGAATTTTAAATTGTTTTATTAATTTATAACGATAGTACACTCCTTTTACTAAAAAAAAAGAAGACAAAAACAAAGAACTTACAAAAACGCTATTTTGCATGCGTCAAAACAATAGCACGAAATAGTTAGATAGTTAAATTACCAACGACAAAATTCCTTCAATAACAAAAACGATCATTTCAATATTAGAGGAACAATTAGAGAAAATTTGTATGTCTTTATAATCGTACCGAACTTATCAAACTTTTTTCCTAGCCAACAATATTTTGTAATATTCTGCAAAAATGTCTAAGAGTAATAACCAATTAGAAGAAAATTAATTAATTAAATTAAAAATTAATGATTATAATAGAGATGACTCAGTGACATCAATCGAAAACAAATTTGGAATTCAGCACAGTATTATTTACCGTATTATAAGCCACTTCCCTTCATCAGGCTCATTGACAACCACACACAGAGGTAGTAGTCCCCTAAAAACCACCAAACGAAACGGCCAGGCGATACTTCGTTTAATAAGGAAGGATGTCTTTATATCAGGACGGTCTATTCGAAGTGCAAAAAGACGATTTACGATCAGAATTGAAATTTGCAAAGGAGCAAGTAAACTTAGATATGCTTTAAATGGAAGTCCATAATCTGCTCTGATGAATCTAAATTTAATATGAGACATTGTTATGGATTTAGCATGTAAAGCTGAATAAAGAGAATAACGTATTAATCCTCGGTATAACAAAGACACGGTATCATATAAAGAGGGGGTGTTTTAGCCTGGGAATGCATTTCTAGCCATGGAATTGGGCAAATGCACAAAATAAAGGGTGTAATAGATCGATTCGTTTACAAGGATATCCAGGAATACACACTGATACCGCATGCAGAGGAGAAAATGCCGCTTTATTGGAGATATCAACAGGACAACAATCCAAAATGCTCAGATAAATGAATGAAAGAGTGCAAACAAACCAACGTTTTGAAACGTCTAGCTCAGTCGCCAGATTTCAATCACCCAGAAAATCTGTGGGATATTTAAGATCTAAAAATAAACCGCGATAATTTCAGAAGTAAGGACGAATTCTATTGACTAGTGGAAATAGCATTGAATGAAATTTCTTGTGAAACATTATCGAATCTACTCGAGTCAATAACATGAATATGTAAAGAACTTTAAAAAAATAATGGCTATGCAACTAAATATTAGTTAAGTTAATATTTTAAGTGAATTTATTGAAGACGTGTTTATGTTCTGTCACATTCAAAAAAATGTGTTCAACGTACAAAACGATTTTTCCTAAGTTGAATAGGAATTTTCTTTGTTTGTTTTTATTTTTTAGTAGATTTAGATGATAAACTTTATAAACAAAAGTATTTGTTTTTGTTATTGAGACATTTTGTATTAACCAGAAGTTCGTGCATAGGTTTGTCCAATACTGTATGTATTTATGTATTTTTCCCTGTAAGAGAGAGCATTTTTCCAAAGTATTGTATTTGAAAATTTAAGGAATTAAATCATAATTCGGTGCAATAAGCGAAAACGTAGTACAAATGTATAGTTAGGTTAGATTAGAAATGAGTGGCAGCCACGTCAAATCAAGGAACACTTGAGCACACATTACGGCCCGTTGTGATACCACACATGAAGCGATAACACTGTGCCTGTCACCAACTCCAGACTAACCGGTCGTATGTTACTAAAAACTAATATTACATGTGAGCGTTTTCTCTGATTTTCTTTGCATTGGCTGGTTACGTCAATTCCAAATAGGAATAGCTCTTACATTCAGAAATAAAAGGTCTTTTTGGCACATACTTTTGTGTTTTAGTAAGATTTTTTGTGTTTAAGTAAGATACTTACAATAATTTTTGTTAAGACCATTGAAACCATTGGACCAATTCTGGAAAGGATAAACCAGGAATTGGAACTTGTACTAACAATAAATAAAAGAAAGACATCATCATGAGAAAACCGAAATACAAGCTACTTATTATACGAGGAAATGTTGAAGGAACACTTGTTAGGTTAAGAAATGTAATAACATGGCTTGATAATATACAAGACTCGAATTCGAGATCTATGGAATTTTTTGATAGCGGCTAGAAACAGAGATTGCTTTGCAGAAATATTAAGACACATATGAAAATATACTATATTTGTATTGGTCACCGACATTCGAAAAATAGATGTGCAAATAAGGAAGAAGATAATATGTATATTTGCGAGAGTGTAAGAGAGCGTAATATCTTTTCCGGAGGAATATTTGAACAATTTTTGCATATAAAAACTAGCACATACACATATTTTTTTCTTTCTTTCTGCTTGGTCACTCCAAATACTCCAAACAAAATTTTACATTTTTATTCGTACGATATTTTTTGCCCCAAATATTTGTATGGCACATACGATAACTTCGTTTACAAGAAAAAGCACAATGTCATATATGACAATCAGTAATATCTCGTAAAGCATAGCGAATATCTATATAATGTTTTACTCAGCGTTAAAAAATGATTGACTAAAAATTGCTTAATTAAACTTAAAGAAAACTACACAGCAAAAGTAAAAATCATAAGCAAAAAAATAACACTTTTTTTCTTTGCTTCAGTTTTTAGCTGCAAATTAAATAACTGTGTTGCTGACTAGTTACTGAATACTTTAAAAAATAATAAGCAAAAGTAAAAAAGTAAAATAGGAATTCAATTGCTTAGTCAGCAAAGCAACTATTTTATCAAAAATTGATTCTGCTGTAAGCAATAAGTTATTATTTGCTTGAATTTTACTTAAGTGTTAACTGTAATGTGGGTGTATTTTACGATTCTGTCACCAATAACATGAAAAAAAGTTTAGAATTCAAAGAGTCAGAATTGAAATATGTAAGTGTAAAACCATTTAACCAATTTTTCCTCCATGAAACGACAAACGATCATGAAATTCAAGCAACAGTAACGTAGTCTATGAATAAGTAGTAAACAGTTAGCAAATGCTAACATAAGGTAAACAACAACTTATTGCATATAGCAAGAGGAATTCTTGCTTTGCTGACTACTTAAGCAAAGAACATACACATAGTAATACTAAACAAATTATTTACTTTTTTGCTTTTGCTTGTTATTTTTTCAAGTTTTCGGTAAGCATTCAGCAACACAGTTTTTTAATTTGAAGCTAAAAACTGAAGCAGAGCTAAAATTTTAGTACTGTTACGAATTTAAAGCAAGCAATTTAAATCCTGATTTTACTACGTGATGAGTCTTTGACCTTGGAATACATTTACGCACATCAGAAAGTCAAATCCGTAAAAAATGTTACAAATGTCCGTTAATTTCGCGCAAAGAGGTCGATATGTATATACATATGTAAGTATGTACATATTCTAATTTGACTAGAAAAATGTTCATAATTTTTTATTAACATTTTGTTTAAAGCATTTTAAGTTTTACTAAAAATTAACAAAATATTTACTTGTAATGTTAAATACTAAACAATAAGAAAGTGTAATGGTAAAAGGAAAATAATTATAATAACAATCATAAATAATGATAAAAATATATACGAGTATAACACAAGTAAAATAAGTAAATAAGGAAAAAAATTTAAATTGTCATGGGAAAATTTTGAACTGTTACAATATGTATGTACTTACATATGTACATATGTATGCAAGTATGTATGAAGTAACAGTTTCCACATAAAAATATCATTTAATTTACAGTTTCTTGGGGGTTTTCTTTTTACCATTTATGTATGTTGTTACTGTTGTAATACAGATGCCACTCTTTTCTTTTTCGTCTAGCCATGCGACTCTCTCTTTTGATCGTATTTAACAAGAATATGCATACGAACTGTTAACTGTTTTTTATGTATTTGAACGTGCACGTATAGATGGACCGACAGAGCAACTAAAAGTTGGACAGACTTCATAGAGATACAGAGCAAGTTTTTTACTTGAAACTGTTGACGATGATGTTTTAATGTTTGTCAGCTTGTTTCTTCGTTTGTTTGTTTTCATTAACAATGACACAATAAGTATTAAAAAGTTAATAGTTCATCAAACAAAATATGTACCAGAAAACAGATACGGTAAGAGAAATTATTACAATGCTTATAAGTATATGTGTACTCTAGGGTTGCCAGATTTGAAAACATAAATATCAGAACATAACAGAAAAAAATCAGTACATTCAA
The DNA here is from genome assembly GCA_023159175.1 of Wohlfahrtia magnifica. Classification (NCBI taxonomy): domain Eukaryota; kingdom Metazoa; phylum Arthropoda; class Insecta; order Diptera; family Sarcophagidae; genus Wohlfahrtia; species Wohlfahrtia magnifica. The sequence continues at coordinate 119,527 of JAKWBJ010000216.1, read as the reverse complement.
TCAAAAATCAGAACACATTTCCTGAAAAGCAAGATTTTTATAGAGATCTTGTATATACTATGTTTGTATGAACAGTACATGTATTTCTACCAAGGACTGAAAAGTAGTTAAAAATAAGATTAGTTTCGGGTTCGGGTTCGGGTTAGTTTCAAAATTTAAAAAATACAGGTTTTTTATGGGTATGAAACTTATGTATTTTTCAAAGAAATTTTCGTTTAATTTTATAATTAATATGCTTTTTAAATTTTTTACCTAAAAAATTGTTTTTTGTAGCGACAAAATTAATTTCAAGACTAAAAAGCTCCTCTCGACGCTCAATTGCGTAGCAGGTACTGCGAATATAACATTGCTTCCAAAGTAATAAAATGTTTTTTTGTCTTCCCAGTCTCGAATATTTTGTATTTATTGCAATTTCATTTTTAAATAATCTATCCCTCGAACCGGTGCCATTTACATTTGAAGAATTTGATACACAAAATTTTTCCTTATTTTTTACAATTTGTTTATCGCCTTCTGAAAAACAAGATATTGATGTGCCTATAAAACTCTCTTAATTTTCCACTAAACTACATACACTAACCATGATAAGGGCCATTGTAAAGAACTTGGACACAAACAACCAATACCTGTTGAACTTTGACTGCTTTCTATAGCTCCACAAATACTTCACTGGTTTTTTCAAAGAGAATAAGCAACAATAGATTACAACTTTATACGCTGAAATAATTTTGAAATAAAAATCAGTACAAAAAGTACAAACATGAATATATCTGTACATTTGTGTACTGATTTACATGTTATGTGTAAATCAGTACAATCAACAAAATCAGTTCCTGTACTGATAAAAACGTCTGACAGCCCTAATGTACTCGCAGATACACACATACGAGTATGTATAAGCATTAATATCCCAGCTGACACAATTGTCTTAAACAGCGTTGACAATTCTTAAATATCAAAAAGCACTAAAATAATTTTTCAAAAAAGCACTAAATCTAAAATTATTTTTAGTTTTTTTATGTTTAACTTTTTCATATACGAGTACATGTAGAAGTTTTTATTGCATTTTAATAAAAGTTTGATAAATGTAAACTTTTTTCTTTTTAATAATAATTCAAACATAACAATATATAAATGAATATATATAGTAATATATATGTATAAATATAGTTATACGAGTATTATAAAGGGGTGTTTTTATTAACATAATTGACATGAATTTTATTTATCCGAAAGATAATCTTGTGGCATTACATTTTATTTATGATTTCTGGCATATGACCGCCACGGCTGGCGCGGATGTAGTCCAATCTGGACGTCCAATTTTCGATGACTTTTTCCAACATTTGTGGCGGTATATCGGCAATAACACGGCGAATGTTGTCTTCCAAATGGTCAAGCGTTTTTGGCTTTACCGCATAGACCAATGACTTTACATAGCCCCACAGAAAGTAGTCTAGCGGTGTTAAATAACAAGATCTTGGAGGCCAACTCACAGGTGCAAAACGTGAAATTAGGCGGTCACCAAACGTGTCTTTCAATAAATCTATTGTGGCACGAGCTGTGTGACATGTTGCGCCGTCTTGTTGAAACCACATCTCCTGGACATCATAGTTATTCAATTCAGGAATGAAAAAGTTAGTAATCATGGCTCTATATCGATCACCATTTACTGTAACGCTCTGGCCACCATCGTTTTTGAAAAAGTACGGACCAATGATTTCACCAGCCCATAAAGCGCATCAAACAGTCAGTTTTTCTGGATGTAACGGTGTTTCCACATACACTTGCGGCAGTTCTGTTTGTTGACGTAGCCATTCAACCAGAAGTACGCTTCAGCGCAACAAAATTCGCTTATGAAAATCGGGAACAATGGTAATCTCGTTTTGGGACTATTCGACGAATATACGCCGGGCGTGAGTCTATTCATGATAAATTGCTTGATTGATAAATTGTTTCCATTCACTAGATTTTCAAAAAGTTAGTTTCGATTTTTGAGTTGAGTCCCCTCTTCAATACTATAATGAGGTTAAGTTGGGTGCTGGCTAATCGATGACTTAAGCTCTATTCTCCTCAATGAACTCTCTGCCTAACCTCGACGTGTGTTTCGGGCCATTATCGCGTTGAAACACCCATAGAAGTGGCAAATTCCACTCAGCATATGCAATCATTTTCGTTTCTAGGTTGTTTTTATGCAATATATCGATCAATTCTGCCATAAGTTTTATGACAGCGTCCTACCACATCTGCTGAAAAGCAAGTCTGCACCATAGCGTTGCCTCCCCCATGCTTAAAATTATTTTTATAGTTACGTGAATCAAGCCTTCTACTAAGCATACTTCTAGTACTTCTCACTATACTCGTTTTTAAATTGGATTTTGACTTGTCACTAAACAGAATAGTTTTCCATTTCTGTACGGCCCTGTATGTATTTGATACAAAAATGGGAGGAGCTGTCCAATGCCGGATACTTTTTGACTGATGATTTATATTGGCTATGAAGTTATTTAGATCCAATACAAATACTTTCACTATTACCGTCCTGAAGATGCGCAAAATATACTGTATTTAAGTTTGAAAGATATCTACACTTGCATATTGCTACGAGTACGTAACGAATAAACAAAGCAAACCGCTGAGTGGGGTTAACTAAATAATATTGCTTTAATACATTTCGAAAAGGCTATTGACATCGAAAATTCCTATGGTTATCGTTGAATTTGTTAATGCGCTACACGCAATTAATGTACAATCCCTGTTATGCAGGAATTAGGCAGAGTTGTGTCAACTTTCCACTCAGCGTTGCCTTCGAATATATGTTACAAAGACTCTAAGGGTCAAAATAACCTTCAACTTAAAACAAGCCCATTAAACCTTGAGAACTCCAAAGACACTTGTCTCTTTACGACCGACATTCATGGCAATCCTAATTCTGAAGGCTGATTACTGCATTAATAGTTTTACAAAATTATTAAATTTCATTCGATATCAAATGCCGTAATTTGCCTCCTGTACTAGTAGAGGTATATAGGACGATATTACAACCAAAATTTGGAAGAAGTTTCGTCTTCTTGATGATTCTTTGCTGACATACGTGTACCAAGGAACTTATGCATTCAATCTCCACAAAGCTTTTTTAATTCGTTTGAATGGTCAAACTTTTCTACTTGTTGGTTATTCTTTTTTAGTTTATATTACAATTTGAAATAATGATTTGGTGCCACCCAATAGAAAAAAACACTAAAATTAGAGATAAAAAAGCACTAGGCATTAAGTCGAAAATTTTTCGCGTCGAAAATTTTAAAAAGTACTAAAAGCAGTTCTAAAATCACTGAGTTAACAACGCTGGTCTTAAATGCTCTTAATGAAGATTTTATTGACTTCATATTTCATCGACGATTCTTGTCAATTGCACTTTCCTTATAATGTTATAATTTTATTCTTTTTTTTTGTCAACGCCAAATATGGTATATTTAAATTAGAATATAATTAAAAATTATATTATAACTATCACAAACAGGGTAACTAAGTAATCGAATCAATGACCCGTGAGCTGACAGACAAAACACACTACATACCAGCCTATCGGGGCGCCCAAAACGGCAAGTAAATTGACAGAGTATTGTATTATGTATTGAGACCTTTTGAAATTTGCAAGCGATAAGATGAGCGATAAATTCTTAGATATTGTTAATTTCGTAATCCTGTCAAAGTGTAAAAATAAACAATGACTTCTATATATTCGTCTTTACCGGCATTTTAAATAAGCGGTCCGAAAACGTTTAAATTTCTTCTAGATGAGTAACTTTTTAATTTTGTCATTTATCAAAATTATTTGCAATGCAAATATAAAAGGGCGAAATTACAAAACGAAAATGAGGTGGCGAAAGTTTAAAGGACAACATTTGATAAACTCTAAGTGGTTGAACTGTTTGAACGTAAAATTATATACATATGTATGTACATATCGGCACTCCAGTACAATGTACTCCAATGTGAAGTATCTTGGAGTATACTTTGACCGTAAACTAATGTTTGATTTACACATTTCAAAGCAAATTGAAACATTTAACATGTAAAGGCTATGCTGTACCCGATTATAGTGCGGAGGTCATTATTAAGTCATGATAATAAAATAATATTAGCTGAAGTAGTTTTTCAATCAACGGTTTTGTATGCCTAGTTTGATTGACGGGGGTATGCGTAAGCACACACATTAGAAAATTACAGGTTTGCCAGAACAAATTATGTTAAATTTGCATATGTACATATTGATGAAGATCCTTGCTAAATGGTGTTGGTTATCTTTACATAGCATTATATTTTTTTTCTCAGTAGGTGACGTTTTATACTGGTCTTGAACATAGGCCGCTTGTGTTTTTATATTTTTAGTGGTTAAATATCTGTATTTATTCGAATTTATTTCGCTTCGTAAACATCCATTTTGGGAAATATTTGCTTCACTTATTCAATTTAAAAAAGAGCAGTTGATGAACATCGATTGCTCGCCGAAGCTTATACTGCGTATTTTTCATCGATTTTAAAGGTTCGTGCTGATTAGAAGTAAACATTTTGATATGCAAAATAAATTCGCCCAGTCAGCTAAAAAATTCGAGGATTATAAACTGGTGGCAGAAGAAGGAGAAGGAGAGGCAGGAGAAGAATGCTGTCAAACTCAAGAAGATCTGGTAAAATTTGTTCAAGCAGCAATCTCACGGATTGATCCAAAAGCAATGAAATTTTGTAACACCTAAGTCGAAGCCTATAAATGAAAATTGATTCATTACAACAACTCGAAAATACATAAATCGCCGAGCTTATCAACCGAATCAACGTCTAAACTCAATATCGATGGCATCAGAATAAGAGCAGAACGATCACAAGGGACCTGTACCAAATACAATTGATTCGTTTAAAGCGAGTATTACCCGAAAAATGCTCGGAATATGCGACCAGACACAACGTCGTAATATTTTACAATGACAGCTCTCGGCCACTTGCTGCAAAAAAAAGATATATATTTAATAAATTGAATTCTTGCCTTAGTGGCAATTTTGGCCTTATCCATTCTTATAGTCCAAACCTTGCCACGTCCGTTTCTTTCAAACAATACAGAACGCTTTCACTGTAATACGCTCTGCTTTCGAACAATATCCAAAATGCGTTCTTGGTTGCAAAAATATGTGAGGAATCTGTTTTAAACCAATATTTCACAATAAACGATTAAAATCCCTGCATTTTTATAACTTCTATATACATAATCATGTACATGTAGTCATATAAAAAGAAATTTATCAAATCAGGATCAACGACATGATTTTTACTACATTTGTACATATAAGTCGTATGTGAAAGATTTTATGTTATCGTGCATTAATGGCCAATGATTCATTAAAGATGAGGCCAACTGAGATGTAGATAACAAATACAAATAAACTTTCTTGAACACACCCGCTTTATCTTAGAGTCGCAATAAGCGATTGTTCGTTATTAGCGAAGAACTTTCGAAACAAAGATATTTGTTTTTGCCGGAAAAAAAGCTTAAATGAGCACAGAACATTGCTATTTATTTCATAAGACACATACATATATATTCTTGCCCTTGCTTTTAGAAGCCACTAAAACAGCGACGAATGAACTCGCGCATCGGTTATATGCTGATATTCTTCTATTTTTGTTTTTGTTTTCTTGTTTGTGTAAAGAAACAAGTAAACTTCTCTCGTTTTTAACATTGAGCGGCGAAAAATGCAAAAGCAAAAGTAACGGCAAAAACAGAAGAGAGTAAAGCAAAGTCATTCGTTATTATTTAGATCAAGGTTCACTAAAGGTTTGCTGTTGATATCACAAGCAAGCGTTCGAGGTCAAAAGATTTGCTGTCACAAACTGAGCGACGGCTGAACTCTATTAGTTCTTTTTCGTTGCGCTTTCAATAGTCGCTTACGAATTTTTTATCACAGAAATGTTTGCCAATCGTTCGAAGATGATGTTATTGTCGAATGTCATGCAAATATATACAAATACGCACAAAATAAAATAAAAGCAACTGAAATTTAACACTGCATAGGTAAAAAAAAACTTGCGATTATAAGGTATAGCACTATTTTGATCCGTATTGTTTTTAAACAATAAATGCACTAAAATTTAATTTTTTGTTTGTTCTCTCTAACTGCGATATTTTAATCGGTAAAACTTTGCATGAAAATAGTGAATCTGAAATTAATTTAACCAACACTAGAAAAAATATTAATGGAATATAAAAACAAATTCGATCCAAATGTGGAAGGTTTTATAAATTCCACTACGCTCTCTTTTCTCATTTCTTTACTAACTTTTACAGGTGTTTTCGTACAATATAGTTTGTTCGATGCACTTTTTGGTCACCCTATTTCGCGAGCATAATTTTAACATGATTTTAAGTACTTCTCGCTTCAACGATACTACGTTGTGAAGGCAGAGACAAAACAATAATAAGTTCGCTCCTTTTCTAGATATGTGGAAAGCAGGAAACTTAAACTTTCGATGTGTTATCTTCCTTAACATCATAGATAACTTAAAATTTCGTAAAAGTAATTAAATATAAAAATACCACCTGAGCTAACATTTTAAGTTGATATATTGAACCGTTGCTAGGGAGATCGGACGGTTACTATCCGACCGGTTTTAACCAGTTTTTTTGGTTCTGTCGAATACGGTTTTTTCAAAATCTTCATTTTTCGAATACCGAATAAACTGGTTAATTTAACACGAATAGCCGGTTAATTTAAATAAGTATAATTTTTATACGTTTGTACATTTTTTATTGAAAATATGCTCATCGTTTAACTATTTATATAAATTTAATTATTTTTGTATACATGACAACCTTGAACGCCTCACAAAGAACGTGAAAACCAAGGTAGATCGAAAAAGATATGCACTCTTGAGCAACAATAACCTTTTTTCAACTTCTGTAAATAAATATTGATTTTTATATGAAGAATGACCGGCTAGACTCATTAAAAATCCACAAACCCACAAACGCCAGTTCCAAACTGCAGAGATATTAGTTAGTAAAGTTTTTCACAGCATAAATACACATAACCAGTCGCTAGTAATATTGTAAGGTGATATCGCTGTTAACAATTGTCATATGGTGTGGCCTGGTATTGAACCGACGACTTCTTGGTTGGAAGGTGGGTTCTTAACTAACATACCACAGTGACACATACACTATTAAATATGTGTTGCATAAATTTACATAAAGTGCTCCTAGAAATCTAAGCAAATTTTCTTGTCAAGGCAATTAAGGACTCATATATTACTAATAGATTTATTCACTTATCTTAGGCACCTAAATTACGACTATAATAACAAACCTTTAAATCCATTCTCTACTAAGTAATACAACAAACCGACATTAGCTCCTTGAATATCTGTTTGCTTTGTGTAAAAAATAATTCCCATAACATTCCATGAAGGAACACGAGGACTTCTCTCAGTCAATGAGCTGCATCAGATTGTATTTTTAGACTCATTGAAAAGCACCTACAGTTTAACGCCGACTCCGAACGGCAAATGCATTAAGAGTAGTATTCAATAGTAGTAATACTCATAACCAGTTACTAACTAATGTTCTGAGGTGATACAGCTAATGAACAACTTTTTCAGATGGTCTGGCATGGTATTGATCCGAGGACCTTATGGTTGGTAGGCAGGTGTGATATGGTAGGTAACATATCACAGCGGCACATATGTAATAAACTTTGTTTTTTATGGATTTGTTAGAATTATTCTTAGTATTGATTGCCACTTTAATTTTAAGCTCTCCATCAGCTTCTGCTTATTTTTAAAACGACGTGGTCCAGATCTGCGCTTCAAGGATTAGGAAAAATTTTATTTATATAAAAGAACTGGTTAACCGGTTATTTGACTTATTATTAACCGAAAACCAGATTTTTTAAGTGCTACTTTTCGAATTATTCGGAAACCGGCTTTTAAAAAAAATCGAATAATCGATCTCCCTAACCGTTCCGCAGTAAAAGCAAAAATGAAAGACAAAATTGACCAAAATGGTCCAAACCTAACAGCAGGGTTAAGAAAATTACGAATAACAAAAAGAAAAGCAACAGACATCTAAAATGTGATAATGAATGACTGACAAACAACAAAGTGTTGGTAAAATATCGCCTTAAGAATTTAAAAAAAGACGCACACATACGCACATACACACATGCAAATATAATAGTATTGACTGCATCCAGTAACATTACGAGTATATCTATAAAAGAATACAAATACTTTACTGCACTTTAAAGTCAGTGTTATAAAAGAATTTCGTCACCTAACTTAATACCATATCAAGTACGAAAGCTTAAAGCGATTTAAGAATGTAATCTTTTATAGAGAATGCAGTCAACATTGTATATTCAATCGGAATGAGAAACTTTTTTAAAATACATAGATTAACATATGTACATACCAGGATTGCCAAATGAAAACATCAAAACTGTACTAATAAGCTCATAAAATTGTACTTTTTCGACCTGAATTGTACCAAATTATATATATTTTTTAATTTTTTTACTTTAAGTAAAAACACAAAAAAACAAAATTGTACATAAAAATTCGTTTTTGTAATAATAAAATTACCATTTGGACTTAAAAGTTCATTCATAGTTTGAAAGTATATCTTTAACCCTCTGTAATTGACGTGTAGTCTGACAGACACTACAAGAAGTTTGTTTGCGTAACTTCGTGCAATTTGGTGGTATAAGGTGGTATTGAGAAACGTCAACAATAATATATGAGTTTAAAAATGGTGTCTATTCGACTCTACGTCAATACAATTGTTACAATTCGTTCACGGCAGTTGCAGATGGTCAAAAAAACTACACTAAGGCTTAATACATGTTTAAACGTAATATAATTTACAAAAAAGTCTATCGATATACATACATATGTACATATTCATGCGATCAAATTGTTTTTCATAACTAATTATTTGATATTTTAAATCTATAGCAGCAAAATTTGAATGACCTTAACAAATCTTTTGTCTGAATAAGACCAGAAACTGTAGTTTCTTTCGTTTTAACAAATCACTTAAATGATAAACTAGGGAAAATATAAAAATAATCTTGGATAGTTCGTAACTTGTACCAAATAAGTAATTTGTGTACCGTTGTATTTTTGAGTGCGAAATTATATCAAAAAAAGTACAATCGTACCAACTTTTTCAACTCTGGTACATACACTCGTCCGCATAAATATGCGTTCAGACTATTCAGTAAACTTTAAGGTCTGATTCTGGCGCTAAGGAATAACGGTATTTTTTTAATTGATTTTATTTTACAGATAAACGTCTGAAATATGGCGCTAGATGTTTTCCTTTTGTATTTAAATACATACCTTGTCAATGTTATACAAACTTAAAACATTCGTATGGCAAAAGTATGCGAACATAAAATAATATATAAATAAATCAAAGACTTTTACAATTCCAACTGGATTTTAATAAGGAGTCGTATAACCATGAAGAATAAGAACTTCCGTAAATTGTTTTAACATTGATGTAACCAATTGTTCAGTCTAGTTATGACAAATCATTCCTCGATCCGCATTTTGTACCATTTAAAGCATCTTTTTTGATATTATTGCTCCAGTTTGTTATCAATATGTCTAAGTAGATCCTGTGATCTATTGTTAATGGAATGTATTCTAAAGTATTTACGTCTTCGCTTGTTGCACAGCGCCATACAAACAATTCTTTATAACCATGTTCAACTATTATTTTTAAGCTTTTGAGACTCATCGCTGACAAGGTTTTCTCCGCTCAAGTTGGCGTGCTTTTATGCCAAAAATCGAATACTAGCTTTCAGCTGTAACTAAATTTTTTCCTGATATCTGCGGTATTATTCATGTGCTTCTTAGCGAAAGTAATTCCCTTTTAGCTATTGCCTTGTTACACTAGTGAAATTTTTCCGCACTGTATGGCTTCTGTAATTGGCCTATTTGAAAATTTTGAGCGCTGTATATTTAAGCACTAGTCTACCAATTTTTGTACACCCAATTCTGTTTTTACATGGTCGTTTTTACACGAGTTTGTAATAACACAGTATGGAACAGAAATTTGATTCCCTTTTTACACGTTTTTAATTTTAATAACACGGCCTAGAAAAATTTGATTCTTTTTAAAACGATTTTATTTGATTTAGCACGATTTGAAAAGCTCACTAGTTGTCAAAATTTTGTTTCATATGAATAGGTATAACACATTTCAATAGATTCAATGCGAATGCGGAATTGTATCCCCTGATACAATTTGCCTAAAATTCGCCATAGTGCATTTGGCGTTTGGCTACGGGATACATTTCTGGGAGGAGTTACAATGAATTTTCGTATTTTTAAATAAGGAGCACCCTAATATACATACATATGTGTTATATATAATTGAATCCGTTCTATTTAAAATCTGCAATTAATAACATTCTAAATGTGTATATGTTTTAAAAAATAAGATTTAAATGAAAACTAAAAATTATATTTTTTTAAATGTTTGTATAGAAAAATATTCTCATGATCGTTTTTATTTACATTTTTTCTTAATATTGAAATAATATTTGTATTGTTGTTATTGTTATTAATGTTGTTATTATTATTACAATACCTATTTATTTTATCTTATTTTTGTTGTATTAAATATTATTCAACAGAGAAAAATACCTGAAGAAAAGTACACACAAGCAGTTCCAAACAATTAAATAAATAAAAATTAAAAGAAGCAGAAAAACAAATAAAAATTAGGAAATTTTATCGCCCTAAATAGTGTGGGCACAAACAACAACATCTTTCTGGAAATCGTTTTTATTTAAAATTTGTCTTTCCACGCAGACCAATTCTCCTTTGGGCCGTTTTAAGAAAATGTTCCCACAATCATTATTCATTTCATCATAATGCTATCTCACACTCTTCCATATACGACTATTTGTGGGCAAATAATCATTTACTGACAACAAACGAGTACAAATTAAAACCAATTTGTGAATGCGTTTGTATATTTGGTTTTGAAAATTGATGCCGAAATTGGAGTTGCAAGTAGTCTTGTTATGAATTTGTTTAATTTATTAATTAGAAAGCTTTAAAGAAAATAGTTCAACAAATATGAACAATAAACAAAGAACAATAATAACCAAAGTGAATATATTTTCTTACAATTCAAGTTGATAACAAATAATGTGAAAAGAAGCATTAAAAAATAGGAATTTGATGGTGGGAAAAAGAATTAGTTTACAAAGATAAACTTATATGCATATATACATATGTACATATGTAGGGCAACAGATGACACTAATAGCGATGAATAATATATATTGTCATCGATTTCTATGGATTAAGCTGGGATCACATGGTTGCCTCAAATACAACATTCAGATACAATATATATTGTTACGAATTAGTACACAATAATAAAATTGTACCAAATAAAAATTCTGTATTCACACGGTTGTTTTATTTTATACAAAATTTCTTGTCACAAGATGGCGCGAAATGATGTATTGGCAATAATTGAACCAACGCTGTCACACGATTGTTCTTGTTTACGGCAACTCTGTGAATCAGCTGTTGTGGTAAATTAATTTTTTAATTAATTATTTATTTATTTATTTTTTTGGTGTTCAAAATAGTTCGTTCTTTAAAAAAAGAAAATTACGTCCTCTTTATTTATATTGAGCTCATTTAGTGAACAAATTAATAAAAAAAAAAAAAAATACAAAAAAAAAGATAAAAGAGAAGATGAAGTGTGTGTGTCAGAGATTTCATCACAAGAAGGGCCGTTGATGGTACATATGAGACAATATTTGAATAAATATCAAAATATTTATTCGCTAAAATATTTATTTATTTAAATTGGAATATATGTAATTACAAATTATATTTAATCCTCTAAAGTAAAGATGATTTGTTCTCTAAAAAAATAAAAATTGCATCGGCTTTAATTATCGTGTGTCCACTTGATAAAAAAGTAAAAATAATGAAAAAAATGGTAGAAGTTTGTGATGCAATTTACATATGAATAATTAGAAAATGCATATTTTAATGGATGACAATTAGAAATACTGTATAAGCACGTATTTTTTCAGAAAGAAATCAATTAAAAATAAAACTTGGTAAGTATGTCCTCTTCAATTGTCGCACAAGAATACAATAAATATTGATATATTTTTGGCATTTACGTTGGTGTATGATTGCCTTTAAAGCTCTCACACGATTGAGTTGCCTTATGAGCCAATAAATTGTATCATCACACGGTTGTCATATAAAATAGACCAATTATTGGTGCATTACGACAATCGTGTGATCCTACCTTTAGTTGTTATATTTTGGTGCGTATAAAAGTTTTTCAAAATAAAAATCAATTTTTATATAAAAACTAAGGTAACCCTGCTCGAGTTGCTGTACATAATCATAATACACGTGTGTAATACCAATATAATAATATAATATAATAATATAATACCAATATAATAATATAATATCCAATATCTCCCGCTTTTTGGATAATGTAGATATATGTGGATGACGTGGTGTAGTGGCATACAACACAAACGGCTCAGGTTCGAATCTCAGTAGAGGACATGACAAAAAAATGTAATTGCGGTTTCGAGTGTTTAATAAAGACACTTCAACTCCAGGCAACTCCATCTAAAGAAGCCCCCCTGACCTTCCTTGACAAATATCAGATGTATATAACTGGGAAAAATCCATACTTATCAATGCAAAGTAAGGATCACCACCACCACTTAGCAAGGATCTTCACCGCTACACACAAAATCATATGGAGCCAAGCTACAGTAGATTAATCATCTACATAGCTTGAAAATCAACTTGATTACTGAAACAACGCAATGGATGCTTTGTGGAAAGCTATTATGCTCCCTAGAGGAATGACGGAGAAAACAAAATATACACTATTGGACAGAACAAAGTGCAAAATCCCTTTTTGATATTTCATGAGTGAAAAAAAGAGTCAAACTCAGTATTATTGTCAATGCCTGGAACAAAATAAAGTAGCTGAAGCTAACGATGTAATAAATGTAGTAGGAAAAAAGGCGAACAGAAAATTGAAGTCTTCTTTATGGTTGCCAAGCAACCACTTTTAAATGCTTAGAACATTATGTAAGAATAATATGTGAATATTTAAACAAAATACGTATCAAACTGTTTAATATATGCATATCCTACTACATAATTCTCTTCAGCAATATTAAATTCGCTGCTTAACATATTTAATATAAAACTGTATTTCAGAGCATGGCAACCCTAGCTAACATATATATATTAATGAATATATATGTTTTACACTTTGTCTTTAAATCAATAAAAATTAAAAGTTTGTTTCCAATAAAATTCAATTCAATAACAATTTTTGTTTGTTCGTGTTCCATTTTGATGAAAACAACAACAAACGCAATAAAGTTCTAAATTTCAAATTTTGAGCTTAAACTTCTACTGCAGGGACTACTAAAAAATTTACAATAACAATGCACTTGATGTGCATTGTTGCAAAGTATTACTGCTTGATTTAAATACCGCTTTGACATTGTATATAGACGTTTAGGAAGGCTGTCATTTTCATTAAGCTTATTCAGCAAAACAGCATGGCTGAATTCCAAAACGTCAAGATACTTTGAAACGATAAGGTTTTACTACTGTAAACTACACTTTTTCGGAGGCAAAATCATCTCTCTTTGTAAGTAATTGCTGTTTCCATTCGAAAATCTAATATTTCAATTTAAATAAAATTTCAAATTGTAAACAAAAATCATCAAAAAAATTTACACTAAAGAGTTTTCATTTGCTTGCGCAGTTAAAACTTTCGCAATACATTTATTGCAGGAATGTGTGACTTTGAAAATGTTTGCTTGATTGCTTCTCAAATGATTTTTTTGAACTCAGCCCATATATCGAATGGGCCATCAATTATTTCGAATCTGGCAATACTTGTTTTATTCTATTCTGTCACAAAATTCGGTATATTATCTCCACTGAACGAAATGAATCGATTTACGCTTGAGCAGCGTTGGAAGTTTATTTCCAAAACTAAGACAATTTGTCGGAAATTGCACGAATATGTCATACAAAATTTGCTCGCAGAGAAGAACCAACAATACCCGGTTCGTGGAACTGGTTTCATTGTTGATGCGCCAAGACGCACTCAAAAGCTTACGTGGAGTTTTGCGAAAAGATCGCGGAATGACGCCCTACAAGTTTCAATTGGTTCAATAGTTGAAGCTGCATGACCATCCGCTTCATTTTCGCTTCGTTAGATTGGTTAACGAGAAACGATGATGTCGATTTTGCCAAAAAAAAAAAATCAATTTTTCAAAAGAAACTCATTTTCATCTTGGTGGGTGGGTTAGGAAGCATAATTGCGGTATTTATGGCTCAGAAAACCTAAATGTGGGCATACAGAAGCTAATGCGCCCATTACGAGTGACTGTTTGGTGCGGCTTGTGGAGCGGAGGCATCATTGGCCCATATTTTTTTAAAATGAGGTCGGCGCAATCATTACGGTTAACGGAGACACCTATCGCACCATGATAACCGATTTTTTGTACCGCTCTTCATGGTATTAATGTGAACGATGTTCGGTTTCAGCAGGATGGTGCAGCTTGCCACACATCTCATGCCACAATCGTCTAACGCTTATAGGCCGTTTAATTAGCCGAAGTGGTGATGTCAGTTGACCGCCAAGAAGCTGCGATTTGACACCATTGGACTACCAGAGACAATTGAGCATTTGACAGTTGAACATTCGTGATGTCATTGTCGAGATACGACCCCATACACTCGAAAAAGTTCTTGAAAATTGGTCCGTTCGAATGAGATAATATGAGGCCAGCCGAGGCATCATATGAATGAAATAACATTTCATTTCTAACCGGAACAATTGTACTTCATAACAAAACAATAAATTTGGCAAAACTGCAAACCGTTTTTGTTTAATTACATTTTTAAATTTAAGCTTTTAAATGCCCAATCCAATACATATTAAAATATTTCTTGTCTACGGACGGACAAAATAAAGTGCCTCTCCTAAATATTGGGTGATAGCCGTAGAAATATGAAGGAATATTATAATAATCAGTACTTAGCAGCTTCCCCGTATTAATAATGACTTCACAAAGTGTTTTAGGTACATCTAAAATCAAGATTTTCAAAATTTTTATAGGAATCTGTCTCCATTTGGCTTGCATTTATTTCAAAAATTTTTAATGATAATCCGATATTTCATTGAAGTTTTTTCAACCTTGCTCGTATGTTTAAGATCATTATTTTGTTGGAAAAAAAGTACCCCAAACCTATTACCATAGCGAATACTGTTAACACAATGCTCACCAGTCGTTTTTGCCTTGATTCTGACTATTCGACCCACTCCAGAGAAAAAAAGCAGGCCCACGCCCTGAGACTTCAACCACTATGCTGTATAGTATATGCATTGCATATACTAGATTTAGATTTGGTTTTATGTGAAGACTAACAACATACTCTTTTAACACGTTGTATATTTCTTAGTTTATGTTTCGACTCATCAAACCAAATCAATCGATTTCACTATGTTGCAAATATCAAGCTTGGGAACCACTGTCGTTTGCTACACTGCTAAAAAAATAAACAAAAGCCACAAAAACAACTACAAAACTGTACGTGCTTGTTTACAAATAAAAGTAAGCTTCGGCAACAAAGCAAGCGAACAACGAAACAAATAAGAAACAACAACAATACAATAAGCACTGAAACAAACAAGTTGTTTACCATTGAACTGATTTACAAGAACTAAAAAGAAAGAAAAGTAAAGAAATGCAATCGAAAGAAATAGGTTCGAGAGCAATTTAACTATTGTTTACTCAGCCATATAAAAAGCACATCGATATGAGCAGCATTCATTTTATTTGGTGTAAACCCAACCATAAAATGCGTAGGCTAGCTTCAACTACTGTGCGAAATCACGCAATCAAATGTGTATAACCACAATATATTTAACCAACTTTTCGTCAAGTTTCGTTCAGTTTGATTTGCTTATGTTTTGAACTAACCTGATCACTCTATAGGTATCTAACAGCTGTTTCTGTGTTATATGCAAAACAATAGCAAAAGAAACACGTTGTGCAATGGATGCTCTTGCTTTTAGTCGTCATTGAAACAACGATGTTTGATTATTATTTAAAATGTATTATATTTCTGATTTTATCTGCAATCTACGAACTCATTTAATAAGCGATTTTAGAACGTGAAAGCGAACAATATGACTCTTGCGCAGTTACAAACATTTGGCAAAGGCCAAAGGCTTTCTTATATTTTCGTAATAATCGTTTTTCTTCGTGTAAAAACGTTTAGACTGCTCTGGCTAAGCCTTCTACGTATAATATGTGGTGAAACAATTAAATTTAATTTTACTTTAATCTCCATAAAAGAGGAAAGCAGTTATTTTCATGACATGGAGTATTATACGATCATCTTTACGCTTTGTTGTCTTGTGTTGTTGCCCAGGCATTTTTTAAACTTCATTTGGTTTTCAAATCCTGAAGAGATCGAACACTCCTTTTACTCCTGATATAAATATGTTCTATTTTTGGAATAATTCTCTGTTTTTTATTTCGTCTTCATAGCCTTTTACTAACAGTTTTCGACGACGGCTTCATTTAATTGTCTGAGAAAATTTTAATTTTTTGGCAATTTCGTCAATGACAAAAACGCTTTCGGAAGTCATAACCAATAAGGGGAGAGCTACTAACTACTGGTTATTATAACATTCCTTCATATTTCTACGGCTATCATCCAATATTTTGCAGTTGTACTTTATTTTGTCAAACCGTAGGCAAGAGCACTTAAATTTATATTGTTTTGCTGCAAAAGCTTAATTAACTCGAAATAGTTTAGAGTTACCACATGATAACGCAAAATATGGCGTTACATTAACTGACTAAATCCAAAGCAAAAGAAAAACATTGCTATTCTGAGTTCCATTACCGAAGTTATCGCATGTCAAATTCCGGTGATGAAAAAAAAATTTTTTTTTAATTGAGGTTTTCGGTATAGCACGGCAGTACGCACTTAAAACTACTTTTTCAATCAATTTTAATAATAATTACATTAATTGGTAGTTAATGAGCTTAATTTTGAAAAGCTTATAACTTTTTAAAATAACGTGTCCAAAAATATTTTCACTTTTATAAAAACATGGATTCTAGGCGACCCACAGTTACCATACGGGAGTGCCAGTTTTTTTAATTTTTCACAAAAGTGTAGCAATGTATTGAAAAATAGACTTCACTTTCGTGCTCAGGTGGGCGAAATATGGCATATAAGTATACATCTTTACAACAAAATATAAGACATTAAAGTTCTAGGCATTACCGGTTTTTGTTTTTG
Source organism: Wohlfahrtia magnifica (assembly GCA_023159175.1). Taxonomy (NCBI): domain Eukaryota; kingdom Metazoa; phylum Arthropoda; class Insecta; order Diptera; family Sarcophagidae; genus Wohlfahrtia; species Wohlfahrtia magnifica. The sequence goes on along the minus strand of JAKWBJ010000216.1, from coordinate 102,115 downwards.
TATGGAAATATAAACGAAATTAAAAAATTCAATTAGTATTTTAACAATAATAATTATATAATAAGTAATTTGCACTATATTTGGTCCAATAGTGTACAGCAAAGCTTTTACTTTTACCCTTCTTCTTCCACGCAAAATTCCATATATAATATGAAAGACTACACCCACTTGTCCTACCTCGCCCAGTTATGATAATGTAAAGGTGTCCAAAAGGTGTCCAAAATTGAGGTATCAATTTAGTTTTAATAAAAAACTCATTTTTTTCCAATATTAAAAGTATTTTTATTTCAATTTATTACAAATAGGTTCCAGTTAGAAAGGGAAAATTATGTCGATTAAGTGACCACCCCTACGTACTCGGCAGGCTCCCAAACTTTTACCAAAATTATCAATCACGTTTTCCAATAAAATGAGCATTTTTTAACAAAATAATTTTCACCGACAAAGCCAATTTCCAGCTCGATGGCAACGTCAACAAGCAGAATTACCGCATTTTAGGTGAAGAGAATCCAGGAGGTATATAAGAGCAACTATTACATCCATAAGAAGTGACGGTTTGGTGTGGTTTGTGATCCGGGGGAATCATCGGACCATACTTTTTTTGAAAATAAAAATGGAAATGCGATTACGGTCAATCAAAATACCTACAGGGAGATGATCCGAAGCTTTTTGTGGCGGAAAATTGATGATTTAAACGTAGAGAATATGTGGTTTCAACAGAATGGTGCCACTTGTCACACAGCAAAAGAAAAACAACCGATCTTTAGAAAGAAAAGAACAAAAATCGCATTTCTCGTAGAGGAGAAATAAATTGGCCACCAAGATCGTGCGATTTGACACTTTTAGATATTTTGTGGAGTTTTTTTTTAAATCGAAAGTGTACAGCAATAATCCCACAACAGTTCAAGAGCTTAAAACCAACCAATTTTGGGTACTCTTTATATTGCCTACAAAGATATTCGAACCAAATTTATAAAATGCGTTGTAATTGTTGTTCTCTGAAGTGCGCCAACCGATTTTAGGTTAAATTCAATACCAAGGTTTTTTATGTACATGAGGTTTTTGTAGGTCCATTAGTTCACGATTTATTGACGTTTAGAGTGAACCCCTTTGTATTGCATAAGTTTTACTTGAAAACGAAATTTGTTACAGGATTTAAACTGTGTGTGAGTTAATGTACACATATATAAAAGTGAATGTGTGTTTGTTTTGACTTGGTATTTGTTTGTTTGTGACTTATAAATAGCTACACCGCTGAACCGATTTTGTTGAAATTTTTACAGTACCTCTCTTTATGTCTGGAAGGACTTTGTATGTCTATATATATTTATGTTTATTTATCTATGTCTTCAAAACAGAACGATTCTCTAAATTCGGCGTAAATAGATTCATAGTCAAGTCAAGTCATCAGACAAAAAGTGGGTGGTATTACACAATTAGGCGTGGCTACCTCCCATACAAGTTAAACAGTAATTTAGGTATATCTTGAGAACGGTTTAAGCTAAAGTTTCAACATTTGGTTTGATTGACTTCATAGTCAATTAAAATCATCTGGCAACAAGTGGACGGTTTTAGACGAGTGGGCGTGGTGCCTCCCATACAAAGTAAATATGAATTTTTGTATATCTTGAAAACGGTTGAAGCAAAAGCTTCTTAATTTGGTTTGAATGACTTTAGAGTCAATTAAAATTATGAGGCAAAAAGTGGGCAGAATTAGATACCTCCCATACAAACTAAATATTGATTTCATTATATCTGGAGGACGGTTGAGTCTAAAGTTTCAGTATTAGGTCTGAAAAGTTTCGGTCAATGCAAATCATCAGTCAAAGTGTTGGCAGATTTGGGCAAGTAGGCGTGGTACAAACTAAATATTAGTTTATGTTTCGCTTAAAACAGTTAAAACAAAAGTTTTTGTATTTGGTGTGAATGACTTCATAGTCAATACAAATCATAAGGCAAAAGTGGGCGAAATTGGATTAGTGGGCGTGGTACCTTGCATACAAAGTAAATATTGAAATATTGGAAAGGTAATAGTGGAAGGTTCTAAATCTGAAATATGGGCAGAATTGAATAAGTAAATATTTATTTTTGTATATCTAGGGAACGATTAGAATGGCAGTTTCTGAACATGGTCTAAATGAATTCGTACTCAATACAAATCATTAGCTTTAATGCATTCCTTTAAATTTTTCTTATGAGGAATACATTTTATAGGTGTAGAACACAAAAGCTCCCAGCAACGAGTGAAGGGTAACTCTAGTCTATTTATATTAAGGAGGACTATAAAGTACGTTGTAATCGATGTTCTCTGAAATTTGCATTTAAGCATTTAAACTTTGTGTGAATTCGAAAATATTTTTAACACTGTGTATATAAAAAGCATATGTAGAAAGCTTTCATTTGGTGTGTGGCTTCACTATTGTACAACTGGGGGGTACCACGCCCATATAAAATATATATTTATATGTCTATATCTTTAAAACGGTAATAGTAAAAGAGTCTCTAATCTTGGCCCAAATAACTTTGTGCTCAAGATAAATCATCAGTCAAAAATTGGGCCAATGTAAATATTGATATTTTTATATCTTTGTAACGGTAATAGTGGACGGTTCAGAATTTGGGGTGTGAAAAAGTGGGTGTGACATCTCCCTTACAAATTAAATATTGATTTTTTTATATCTAGAGAACGATTAGAAAGAATGGTTCTGAATTTTTCTAAATTACTTCTTACATAGTACAAACAAACCATCAGTTAAAAAGTGGGTGGAATCGGATAAGTGGGTAGGTAGCTCCTATACAAATGAAATAATGATTTTTATATATCTTGAGAATGTTTAGAATTTAAGTTTCTAATTTTGGTTTGGCTGTCAATACAAACCATCATTTAAGAAAATATTGAATTTTTAATATGTAGAGAACGGTAACGGCTAAAGCATTCTTTATCTATCCACATCAGTCAAAAAGTCTGTACAACACAAAGGCTCCCAGCAACGCGGGAGTGATTACTCTAGGGCATTATATTTTACCTTTAAAGTCGCAAAAGAAACTAAAAAATGTTCTTTCAACGGAAACCTTTGTAGCTGGCACTGCATGGACAATATGAACCATATTACAAAGAAATGGATAAGCATGATTTTTCTCTTCTCAATATTGCAGCAAATCGAATTCTACGTCAGGTCTCAAAGGTTTAAAGCAATCTATTTCAATAATAGTTGCTGATAACGCTCGCGATGTATAATTTTCATCATCTTCTCAAAATGAATCTATTTCAAGCTTTCTAATTGAGACTATCAGCAACGATGACGTACTCAGATTAAAACAAGCTGTATGTCAATTTGGCCACTAACTAAAAGTTATTAACAATGAAAATAAATAAATAAATATTTTTGAAAATAACTCTTATTTTGCAACGTAAAAATAAAAAGATTTAAAACAAAAGTTATGAGAAATGAAAAAAATCTTTTTTGAATTACACTTATAGAAAAGCATAATTTCTTATTTTTGTTGAAAACGACTGTTAGTTGAAAGAACACAATTTTATTTCGTCCATATAACAGTTATGGATAATTTTTTTTAGATATTTATTATAACTGTTATGTCAAAGGCAAAAAAAAAAGTATAAACATTTTGTCAGATTTGAAAATTATTTGAAATTTCATTCGATTTCACATCACTCGTTTTTGTTTAAAGAACATATCCAATAAAGAACATATCCAATAACATATCCAAGAAATAGATATAATAAAAGTACTATAAAAATTCTCCATTTAAGCGAAAAATGCAAAATTGAGCAAAAGCAAATTCGCCCTTTTAATTGCGTTTCTCTCATTCCAGCATTTGAATTTGATACTTTTTCTTCGAAGAACTTCACACTGAATAAATGAGTGAAGTTTTGTTTAATTTTATTGCATATTTATATTTTTATATGAACTTTTCACTTGAACTTCTAATGTGCTCACTTTTACACCTAACTGTAAGTATCTAAGCCTTCTTTAGATACATATGGTACATTTATACAAACATAAATTTATAAAAAATACTTTTTATGTAGATGAAGAAAAGTCAAAGGTTTGCTCTTTTTATTATTATTCTCTTATGATTCTATCAAGACAAAAAGAAATGCAAGCCGACAAAATTCCAAAGAACTACAACGAAAATTTAACATTCAAACTCGTTGATTATATGAATCAAAGTAGGCAATTATCAGAATTTAAGAAAAAAAATCGGACTTAAAACATCATACAGGAGAAACCCTAAAAAGCACAAATCAAAGCATCAAATAGTTGCACAAAAATATGCGAACAAATTATTTCGCATACAAATAATGGTTTTATTCGTCCATATCTTCAATCAAATGCCATTTATATCAATTCTCTCTTCTTCTCAATCTCTTTTTTCTGCCATTGATGCGACGGCTGTCTGAAATTCATTATCTAATGCTTTGGGTTATTGTTCTTGAAATTTTTGTTTTGATTTGTATTTCGGTATTTTCACAATCTATACGGTTGCAGTTCTCCACTACAAGTAAATTTTCCTTTTTTTGTGTTGCTCCACCAAAAATAAAAGAAAAGCAAAAATCGTAACAATACGTTTTGATTTTGCCTTTTTTGTTATTTGGCTAAAATTTCTCGCCATAGCGCCGTTATTATGGCTTATACAAATGGTCAAAAATATGCTCGTATAACAATGATAAATTTATGGATATATTGTATCTTATATAACGTCATGTCATCATCATCCTTAACATCATCTGTTGCACATTCGCAGGCAAATACTTACCATTGGCATTTTTATGGAAGCTGTTGCCCTAAAACAACAGAGTCATCATTTCAAAGTTGAAAAGATCACTGGCCTTGCGATTTTGTTTTAATTTATTGTTTGATCGAGTGTCCGAAAAATATTTAATGGCCTGTCTTTATGCTTTGAAGATGAAATTTTTTTAGATATTTGGAGAATCGATTGAAACTGCCGTAAGATGCTGAATTTGTTTACCATTGAAACTAAAAAGAAATCTACAAAAATGTAGACACTGCAGTTGTTTTTAATAATGAATAAATAAAGAATAAATGCAAAAAGATATAGTTTGCGACTGTATATATATGTACATGTGTGTACTGTACTGAGTAGTGCTAATAAAGTTATTAAATTTTAAAATTTATTCCTGTATAATTTTATTTAAAAATCATCAACAAGATACTAACCAACAGTATTGCAAGTCCTACAAAATTAAATGTTATAAACGACAGAAATCATTAGAGTTGTCACGAATGGTGTTTTTTAGTGTTAAAAAGATTAACATTTTCGACTATTTTTCATATCAAGGTACATATAACGGTACTCGCGATAATGTTAATTAATAACAACCAAGGTTGTTCATATTAACATTTTCGATTGTAGAAATTTGTATCACCGTACTATGTTATTTTGCTTAACGAGCTTTAGAAAGAATTGAAACGCTAGGAACATATAATTTATTTCAAACCTATAGATTTTTGAGTTAAAATACACTTTAAATAATAAATATTTACTTAAATGCTTTAAATCGTTGTAAATACACACAGGATATTATACATTTCATAAACTTTCTATTAAGTTAGGTACCTGAAAAGAAAAAAGCTGTTTTGGGACATTGTATAATAATTACTTCTTTACAATGCGTGGCGCATGTAAATAACGCACCAACTTCCAAACACAATCATTTTGTTCGCATATTGCTTTAAATTATCTTTAAGTAAAGCATTTAGCTTCTCAAATAATATTTAGTAGCGTTAATGATTGCGGAACTGCTCTTAGGGCGTTAGTCGACCAATATGTTTTCAGATTGTGTTGGATACCGGGTTACAACTGGCTAGCCAAGGTTAAGCGAATATGTGTTTGTCTGTGATCTGTTGGTGAGGTCACCGTTTGGACATCTCTTTGGGATGGGAAAAAAAATTGATCTTATGTTAATTCTACAACTCATGGAGTAATATGTTCGACTTAAGGATATTCAGGGCCATATGGCCCAAACTAGACGAATCAGGGATTAGATAGAACAACATTTAGGGTTGTCATAGAGATGGTAATGTTACATTATCTCTTACGATCAAGAACATATCAAGCATTTTGCCTGCCTTTGACCGCGACTGCAGAGCCTTGATGCTTAGGAATTTGATGTCACAACAGACTTGGTGACGCAATAGGTTATGACTTAAGCGACATGAATGGACTTATCAGACGAATTCAGTGGCAGGGAGAGGGACGGTAGGCGAGAGGAACGTTTAGGTGATAATTCTTTCTAGGCAGAACTAGAAGGGTTTCACAATGGTCCAAATGTGACTAATTTATTTATGGATATAAACATGTAATTGTTTCAATTAAAACTAAACTTCTAATCCCGTCGACATACAACCTCAAACCATAACGTAGCCATCCCATGATATATCGTGGGTCTTAGGTTTTTTTCTAATACCAGAGTAACCCCTTCCGCGTTGCTGGGAGCCTTTAAATAATAGATAAAGAAAGCTTTAACTCTTACCGTTTTTATCACATGCAAAATTCCATCTTTTTCTTAAATGGTGGCTTATATTGGCTACTAAGGTAATTAAACAAAATTTATAAACTTTAACTTTAACCATTTTTACGATATACATGTAAAAATTCTATGATGCAATACAAGTGTATAGCAATCGAAAAATCGAATGGTCAGCGTATTCCAATTAGAAAGACAAAATGTCATTTTGCACATAAAACATTACGATACATGGTTTGGTAACTTTTCAAGTGACAATTAAAAATCATAACATGGAAAATGGAGGGCATTTTGCTGATATTTGTATGGGAATATATATAAAAATCTAAATGTCATATCTCCGATTTCGTGCAAACTTCACATAAACCATAAACAGATCATACCCAACGTACTATCGATCCGTTTCCGCAGTTAGAGGTGACATCAAAGTGTACACTTCTTTATATATATTTAGATTAACCCTTATCAACAAAACTCATAGTATTGCCAACATTTTTATAAATTAAAATTAATTAAATTAAAAGATTTTCCAAAATAAAAACTAAACAAAGAATTGCCGAGGTCGTTATTTAATATTTAAAGCCATTATACTTTTTCACTATATAGAGAGTTCAAATAAAGAAAAAGCTGTTAACATTACTGGATAGTTCAATATATTTGAAGTTCATATTACCGCGAAATTATTGTATATTTTATTCCATGTATTTATTTAAATCAGAACAATTTTGCATTTATTTGTAAATTAATTATATGTTAATACATCTTTGCGTTGTAATTCATTGCAAAATGGTGACAAATAAAAAACTGTTGCAAATATATTTTATATTTGAATGAAACAATGGGTGAGTCCAGCTTAACGGAAAATCCATCTTCAGCAACACATTGCGCTAATACTTCAGCAGTTGAATTGGTTTCTGTGATATACAAAATGGTAACAAATAAAAAACTGTTGCAAATATATTATAAAAACGCTCAATAATTAGAACTGTCGGTTGTGTAATGTGTAATGTATTAAAAACATTGATTCTAATTTCCGAAGGATTCGAATATCAGCGAGCTCTAATTTACGAGCGTCTACTGTATATGATTATTAAAACCATTCAACAAGTTGGTTTTATTTGATTGCAGGAATCGAATGCCAAGCACTTTGGGAGAGTTTGCGTAGAGGGTATAAAACATCTAAAAGCAATTAATTTACAATTTGTTTATTACAAAATAACTAATATATTGTGCCACAAAGTAAACAAGCAAATTGCAATCATCTGCCATTGTGCTGCTAAATTGTAAAACTAACACGCCTCGTTTACAAAAATATTTGATATGGTACCCTTGCTTTTCCAGAACAATTGTTCGAAGTGGATGAATCGTTTCAGAACAACCTTTCAAAAAAAAAAAAAAAAAAACTGTTTCGGAACAAGCACTTTGTTCCGAAACCAACTCTAATGTCTTAAAAAAATGGTAAGAGTTTACCTAAAATATCTTTACTTAGAAATGAAATAAGATAACTACTATAAAACTGATGATTTTGGTAAGTGTTTGGAGTTTTGCATTTCGCTGCGTAAATAATAAATAAAGGAAAAAATGAAAAAAGTATTGACAATTTAGATGTTTTCATGTCAATCTAGCGATTTCCTCACTATTTCAATTCCATTTAGTGTTGTTTTGTTCAAAAGTTAAGTTAGCATTACTATTCATGACACAATTTTAATGCTCTAAGATAGACGCCTGTCAACGCAACGCTCTTATTTAGATTAGTCGTTGCAATGGTGTAAATTTAAAATGTATTCCAATTTATTGTCAAAATTATTTAAAATCTATTTTTTTTAATTAAATTGAAATAAAAAGCAAAAATAAAAATATACTCGTATATGATACATATGGTATGTGTATATGTGGTAATCTAAAATTGTGTATATTTTTTATTAGAAGAACAAACAACAGTTATTTCAACCAATTCTTATTTAAAAAAAAAAACGAAAACTATATTTTAAAAAGTGCGGTTTTTTAACGTATTCGAAAACCAGTTTTTGAATAACATATGTGGAATAGTTGACAACTCTAGAAATAACCGACAGTTTATTGACCAAAATTGAAATTTAGATTTGCTTTATACGCAAGCAGTCATTTTCTGTGTGGATAATTGGGGAAAAGTAAAAATAAAATATTTTCTCGAGATCGGGGTAAAATAATAAACCAAGATAATTAGTTTTTTCTATAATAATATTTATTTTGGTAAACAGTACATACAAAACGTACCTTAGGGTTCAGGGTTGATATATGTATACAAAAAATTAATATAATTCTTCTTCTATTTGAACATATAAATGCACGGTTGTACACAAAGCTAATCTTACTTAAAATCTAAACGGATAAATACTTAAAACAAGGGTGACCAACGTAAACATTTTCATGTCTGCCTTTTAAACTACTATGAACTTAAGCTTTTTATATCACATGGTCTTTTTAGCAACTTTCTTTTTGGCAACACTGTTTTTGGCAGCTCAGCTGTTTTCGTGTAACATGTTACTGTCAAACATGTTTAATTTGGTCCATGGTGAAATTATATATGTAAGGTAAATTTGTTTGTCCGTCTGATAGCTCTTTTTTGTTCACATGCTGTCAAAACATTTTCTTGCACAGCAGAGATTTACTAAAAAGAACAATCCAAAGATATCGTTACTATATCTTATTGCTAAACACATGCTTCAAATCACATTAAAAAAAATATATCGTTCACTGTTGTCTTAATACAACACTTAATATTCGTTATTACAGCACTTTTATTTCCGCTTTAACACAACTCTGTTTATTGACAGTCAAACAATAACTAACTGCCGCATACTTTACTTTACTTACTTTACTTTATTCATCCAAATGTTCTGTTCTGACATAGTTTATCTTAAACTAATTAATCATGTATGCACTTATTCTATGCGTAAATGATACTTATCATAGACTTATCAACTAAAACTTAAAATAGTGCAGAATAGCCGAAATCCATCACTAAAACAAATCAACTCTTATACTATATTCCGCAAAAAATGAAAAAACGGAATCACTCATATACTTAAAACTAACTTAAAACACTACTTACAACTAATTAACAACAACAGGGCACAGACATCCACCTCACTGTGCAGTGTTATACACCAGGTTGTCCAAATCCAGCGTATTAACCCTCCTGTGATAAAATAGCAGGCCCTCGTCGCCATAGAGCAGCCTCTCGTCCTTCAACGTTAGGAGATCCACAGGCAACAGATATCTGTGCACTCTTAGGGTCTCCATATCACTCCTCCCCTCGAAGCAGCCAGTCACCATCCCATTCTCCAGGACGGACGATCGTTCCAAAAATTTCAGCGCAGTCCTCATAAGAAAAACGTCGATCCTCTCGAAACCCGCATGGTCATAAATGACCCGACAAGACCTTCTCCTTAACGAACCATCGGGGAACTGGCGAGCCCTTAATCCAAGGCAAGCCGACAAAATACGCCTTTCCCAGACCCTAAGCCTCTCCATCTGATGGGACGAAATCCCAAACCAGACAGGGAAGGCATAAGACATCAGAGGACTGATGATCTGCCTGTATATAAGCAGTTTTACCTCCCTACGCAAACCTTCCCTTCGGCGCAAAGACCTACAGTAGGAGTGGTATATCCCCTTCATCCAAAACGGAATCCACATGTCGATAAAACTCAAAGCTTTCGTGGAAAATCACCCCGAGATACTTAATACTGTCGGAGACTCTTACAACTTCACCGCCTACCCTTAGCACCGGTACGAACTTCCTTGCGTTGGGATACAGCCGTCCACGCCGTCCCTTAAATATTACGCAATCCGTCTTTTCCATATTCAGGCAGAGACCCCATTTGCAGAAGTATCCATGCAGTTCTACCCAGGTATCCGCTGAGTCTCACATTCACCCTTGCCGCTCTGGGTCCAGATGCCGCAACCAGCACATCGTCTGCATACAGAAGGAGTAAATCTCCGTCAGGTGGCCGAGGCTCATAGCAATCGTCGGATATCTCCTATTCAGTCCCCTTGCTACATAGTCCGCAAGTGCCATCAGTGCATGGGGCGTAGAGTGGCCCCTCTAAAATCCAAATTGGCAATCCAGCAATATCTCGTTATCGTCCATGAATCTTTTCATACGCTCCAAAATAAACCACTCCATAAGCTTACCCAGGCTAGAGAGTAGAGATATGGCTCTGTAGCTACCAGCGCCCCCAGGGTCAGACCGCGGCTTGGGTGTATGCACAATGATCGCATCGTTCCATGCCCTCTGGAAGTAACCAATGTTGAAACAGTGGTTAAGCACAAACGCCAAAAACTTCCATGTGGTTGCTTCCGTCTTCCTTAGTATCAGATCCGGTATGCCATCCGGCCCGCTGGATCTCTTGTTAGGTCTACTGGACAATGCCCTGCCAATATCAGATGGAGTCAGCAAAGAAAAACCTCCTCCAGCGAAATCCTCACCTCGAACACCATCCGCCGTAATATGCGGGCCAAATTCGATGATCTGGGCCTGAATCCTCAGCCCCGATACCTCCTTCAAGACCATCCCTACGCTAATGGAGGACTGGAGATTCACAGTAGCTCTCTGCACACCGTAGAAACGTTCAGTCAAAAGATTAGCCTTGCCACCGTCATCCATAATGAGTACTCCATCATCCCTCATTATATAAGCAGCCGACAACCTTCGCCGCACACCTGCTGCACCCTTCACTTTCCGAAAAGTCCTGTTGTCCACCTTAATACTCCATAATAATCCGTCCAATAATTCTGGTCGAACACAGCAATTCCTCCCTGAATTATCCGACGGAAGCATAAGGTCAGGCAAATCACGAGACAGTATCGAGTTGAAAGCCCTCGTATTCATCCTATCAAAGTCAAAGAGATATCGCTGCTCTCTACCGCAAAGCCCATCCATCCGCAAATTCAACTCCACAGCCCTGTGGTCAGACTCGTAGTGCAGAGTCTTAAGCCCATCAGCACCTTCCGGCACCGGTACAATATCAGATGATGTCATGACCACGTCGATAAGCGATGGGTTTCCCGCATGGAAACATGTCGGGCCCTCCGTGCGACGTATCTCCAGCTCAGGACACATCCTCAGGAATTATCTGAGGCAGTCGCCACTGCGGTTGCAGACACTTCCACCCCAGTACTCGTGCTTCGCGTTCAGATCCCCTCCAACCAGGAGCGATCCCGCCGCTGACAATCCAACCAGGGGATCCAAATCCGCTGGGCAAAGAGTGTCCCTGGGTCGCAGATACATTGACACAATAGTCAATGCCATCCCACCAGAACGACGAATCCTCACCGCCGTGCACTCCACATTTCCCATATCCAACGGAACCCTCTCAGCGTGCAGACTCTCGCGAACAAGTACAGCAGTACCGCCACCCCGTCCATTGACACGATTCTGCCTAAAGGTCGTGTATCCTCTCATCTCAAAAATATGCCTCGAAGACAGTTTATGTTCAGCCACCATCAGAACATCCGGTCCATTTTCCTCCAGTAACAAGTTTAAATAGTGTCTCTTATGCCTGGACACTATCGAGTTGACATTCACAAAGATACACTTAATTGTGCGAAACATTCTGAAGACTCAACAGCATTCCCAGGAGTGCCTGGGATTTATCCTCATCAGTCCTAAGTCTGCCGTATTCAAGAGCAAAACCTCCTATCTTGCTCAAGCAGTGCAATAAACCACCTCCAAAAAACCTTCTGCAATCTCCATCGATGAGGTTAAAATTTCCTCTCGCCGCTTCAAGTGTAAGGCCGCTAGACGGAGCCTGAAGGGGCCTCTGGGTTACTCCAACACCACCAGCCACAGCAGCGTACGATACACCCGTACGAGCAGAGTTTCCCGCAGCTTTAACGCTGCTGTTTTTGGCAGCTGCCTTCCTCTCAGCAGCTTTCCTCAGAAGTTCTTGGCGTCTCGGGCACTCAGCAGAGCTTGCTGCGTGTCCTTCAACGTTGCAGTTGGCGCACCTTACCGGCAGTCCAATCCTTCTCACAGCCTGGCCTGTGGTAGGATCAGTCACTACCTTCTCCGCGCTATTCTCTCCCTTGGGTGGGACCTTGCATTTCCCCGGTCCGTGGGAACCTCCGCATTTAACACACCTATATGGCATGTTACAGTTGGTCGACACATGCCCATATCGCTGACAGTTGTAGCACTGCGTCAGCCCCTTTCTTTTCGGTTTCTCAATATACACTCTACAGTGCAGAATGTATCTGATGCCTTGGAACGCCTTCAGGTCCGAGTCTCTGCTCAGACTAAGGATCCACTTGTCCCCCTTCAGCTTCCGGAGACTCAAAATCTGCATTCTAATGCCCAGACCATTTAGGTACTCGGCGACTTCATCTGCCTCAAAGGTGCCCGATAGGCCCTTCAGCATCACTGAGTAAGGCATCTGGTCCTTCGGTGTATAAGTGTAGAATGATACACCACTCTTCTTCAGCATCGCCTTCACCTTCTCGTAGTCTGCCAAGGTGCAGACCTCTATATTGGTCACATTTGCGCCCAAAATCTTCAAGTTGTACTCCTTGTGCCCCAAAAGTTTGTTGAGGTCACTAGTCAGCAACTTTATGTTGATATTATATGTTGTAAGCACCGGGACCTTCACGCGCTTACTTGCCTTCTTTAGGCTCTGACCCGCTTCACCATCGTCTACAGCCTTGGTTTTCACGGCCTCCTTCGAAGGCTTAGAGCCTCCACTCTTCTCGTGTACACTGCCCACAGCAGTCCCTTTGTCAGGCACGTCTCCACAAGGCATATTCACCTCCTCGGCGACCATCTCCTCACTCTCCTCGTCAGTGGGTTCCTCTTCACCACTCTCATCGCCAAATTTCCTATTGAATCTCGCCATCATCTGTTCCATGGCCTTCCTCAGACGATCGTTCTCGTGTCTCAGGGAATTCACCTCCTTCTCTTTCAATTCTAACGTACGGAGTAGCACCTCCGCAGTTACCACCCGCGCCCTCTTTTTAGGGCAGGACGCATCCCTGTCGGCCATTATATTCGCGTTGTATTCTTATCAGTAGAATACGAACACGTCACCGCTTACTCTCCTTGTGAAATAAATTTCCACGTGTTTATGTACACGTCAGCTCTTCAATCACAGCAATACACAATAAACAACCCCTATGTGTTTTCCGTTTCAGGTAGCGCAGGTAAAACCCACACACTTTGTTCAACAACTTCGTTCGTATTGAAAAATACGCGCAAAGCAAAAAACCTCCGTAACACAACCGTTCGCAATGAATGCACGATACAGTCTCCTCTAACTGCCGTATAGGTAAAGCAGCCCTTTATATACCTAATTGCTTACAGTGTGTAAGGTTCAGAAAATATCGACCATCTTTTATTTCCATATCCGTTTATTCAAATGTAACGTGAAGATGGTCGATGTGGCAGTGCTGCCAAATTGACATATACCAAAATCCCACAATGCAGTGTTGTATTTTTAATTTCGTAAAAATATTTAGAAATATGTCTAAATAATTAATATTTGTAATTGAAAAACGTCCAGAAAACGAAATATTTGAAAATTAAAATTTTCAACAAAATATAATATTTCTAATTTACGAGTAAGTATTAAGCTGTGTACCATTTTTGTTTAGGTTTTTTGTATATGGAAATTTTTTGACATGTTGTTTTTGTACAAAAATTAGTTGTTGTACAAACAACTTGACGTTATTTAATTTCACCATGATTTGATTATAATTTAACCACGAATCGACATACAAACGAACAACGCTTGCAGATTGTTTAATTTAATCATCTAAATTCAGGCTTGGTTAAGAAAGTGCATCGAACACTTTCATTCCTGGTTGAATGGATACTTCGACAAGCAAAATTGCAGTATTTGCTATGAAGGGCAGCCAGAAGCATTGCAAAAACTGCCAATGCATCCTGAAAAATGCACTGTTTAGTGTGGATTATGTGCCGATGGCATCATTGGAACGTAATTTTTCATAGACCATGAAGGCAAGAACGTTACTGTGAATGGAGAGCGCTACAGTGTGATGATTACAATTTTTTTTTTTTTTTTCCTGAAATGATAAAGGATGACTTGGCTGACATGTGGTTTCAACAAGAGGCGGGTTCGGCGATCAGTTTATTTCAGGTTTGGGGCCGGTTAATTGGCCGCCTATATTGTGCGATTTAACGCCTTAGCTCATGTCTATAGGGACAAGAACGCAAAGGTTGACGCACTGAAAGCCAATATTGAAGAATTTATTAGTGAGATGCCGGCCGATATGTTGGAGTGAGTATACCAAAAATGGAGCCAGCGTATGAACCTTTTGAGGCATAGCTGCGGTAAACATTTGCCTGAAATCATCTTTAAACGTTGAATTATAACGACTCAAATAAAGATTTCATACATTTATCTAAATTTTATGTTTTTCTTTTTTTATCAAATCTGAAAGCTCTTAAAAATCACTCAATAGTATATTCAAATTTTATTTAAAGCTTTAAAAATTCTTAAAAAACAACAGAAAATAACTTTACAACTAAAGCGAAAACTTGTCAAAAAATATTATACAAATATTTCCGCTTTTAATTACGCTTTCCGGCATAATTAACAGGGTAAATCATTTAACCGATACCGATTCAGTGAATCAATTAAAATAACTCCGTTTATTTGTCTATCGGCCTTAATAAGGCGTGTGCACTTTCTTGTTGATTTTTTTGCTTTTTCGATTATCTTATTACGTGAAATTGCTGCACCGGATAACCGCATGCGGTTAAACAACACTAACAGAGGGCGCTCCACATTAACGCAGCAGTCTGTTCTATTCAATTTAATTTTCTGATCTTTGATTTTTCTGTAATTGACCCATTATTTTCTAAAATGTTATTTATTGTAGCTTTGGGTCACTTACACAATATTTTGCACACACTTTCTGTTCGCCATATTTTCGGCAAATTGTCAGTTAACCGAATATTTTTGTATACGATTTTCAAAAAGAGTAATAATTTTATGATTCTTTGAAAGGGGTAAAGTAATTAAACAAAACTTAATTAAACGGGGATTTGTGTCAACTAACAGCTCTCAGTAATTGCAGATCAGATTATGGTATACATATCTAGTATTTGCCGATTTACGATCAGAACATACACCTTAATTGAGCTTACTCACAAAAACTTTTCATCTACGCAATTTCACTAATGCTAATTTTCCAAAGAATTGTACTTAAAGAAAAATAATTACTTAAAAATAAAATGTCTTTGCTTTTCTTCTCCACATTTCTTTCTTTCCCTTGCATTTTTTCATTTCTCCATAATTATCAGTCTCCCTAGATCACCACGAAGATTAATGTTTTAAGAAAGTGCTATGGCTAAAAAGAGTTTGAAGCTCCCTTTTAATAGCTATTGCAGATACCATTAGAAAGCATATGTAACAGGTCCGTAGGGTAAGTAAGAAAAAAAACAGTTTTGACAAAACTCGATTTTATTATTGCCTTCGAAAGCGATACAACAAGTATAGCGATTTTTCAACTTTTCGATATCACTTTTATTCCTCTCCAAAATATACTTCAGTTTCAGTTTCATCATTGGACTTAAATACCTGTCCAGCAAGCATTCTATTGAGATCTGAAAACAGGAAAAATTCGTTAGGGTCTAAATCTTAAGAATATGGTGAATGGGTAAGCAATTCGAAGTCCAATTCATTCAGTTTTGCCACCGTTTACATCGATTTGTGATACGATTTGTGAACTCACGCGGCACCCACTTTGAACAGAGCTTTTGCATACCCAAATGTTCGTGTAAAATCTTAAAAACACTACCATCTAATATCTCTGTAATATCAGCTAGCTCGTGCAACTTCAATTTGAGATCGCTTATAACCAATTTGTGGATTTTTTTTCATGTTTTCAGGAATAACAGCCTCATTTGTGCGTCCACTGCACTCTGCATCATTTAAATCACTTTTACGTTTAAATTCAGCAACACACTTTTTACCATTCGTCTCTATGGAGCAGAGTTCGAATAATGTTTATCAAGCCATTGTCTGGTTTCCACTGTAACTCGAAATTCACTTTTTGCAATCACAAAAGTTGCTGCACACAAAATGCTATAACTTACCAATCAATACATTAGATTGCTGTCAAATTTATACACGTACCGTTTGAAAGTTAATACTAAATAAAAATCATATGGATAAAATTCTAGTAACACCATCTATGTGCCATCCTATGGACATTTTGATTAGACTGTTATTAGAAAACTAAGGGAGCTCTTATAGTAGGTATACACAATGAAATCCATTTACGCAATCTGTTAAATTTCATTGTAGATTCATATTCACTATTAGAGATAAAAGAAGTTACATTTTGTATCACCAATTGACTTTCATGGAAGATGAGAGCAAAAATCTTACTTGTCTTTGCCCTCTAAATTTGTTAGTAGAATAAAAATTTATTTTGGATTTTTTTTTTTTTTTTTTTTTTTGGTCACTCTAGTAAAAATAATTCAATTTATAAAGAAATATAAAAATTTTTTGTGATAAAAAATAAAAATTAAAAAAGTCTGTAAAATGACAACATCGAAATGTCAGCCATCTAAGAGTCCTTATCATAAACATGAGTTTAGCGTATGCAGAGAACCGTCATCTTTTGATCCCCTTTTCATGGAAAATGTCCATGATATTGCAGATACAATGGCAGAGGTATGAATGTTTGAATAATGAATTGTATAAAATTGCAAACTTTTTTTTTTTTTTGTTTAAGATTATGGTTGTTTGCGGTATTCATCGATGCAAGGCCAAAGCATCGAAAGCAATTGTAGTTAAATCATTTCAGTTTTATGACTTGAAACGTCATCAGTTTGATGATATTAAGACTGGCGGTCTCACCAAAGAGGATATAATTTTTGACTTACAATACAAGTGTTTAATGACATGTATTGAGGCCTATTTATCCTATGACATTGTTAAAAGAGCGGTTAAGGCTTTTTACAATGATACTCCTGATTATAGCATACGAAGTCCAGTTACTGAAGCAGTCTTACTAAAGGAGCATCGTTTTGCATGGGAACATGCTGCTAGGAAAACCATACGATTGTTTGATCAATATCAGGATTTATTTTTCCATGCCCAACCAAACTACAGCCAACAAATTACTAAGATATATAATGAACTGTTTAACCGTCTAAAAAGTCGAGCTGATCCTGTTATAGTAGAAGATTATCATCCTAGAGGTTGTGTAAAAAGAATTATTATCGGCACAAAGTCTCCTCCCAAATTGGAAAGTGAGAAACAAGTTTGTGTGGAAAAATTCAATAAAGTTGAACAACTAAGGGAATATGTAAAAAATTTTCCTGACAAAAAATTTCCTATTAAAAACGATGATGCTACAGCACAGTTTTGCAATTTGATCTTTAATACCAAGAAATTCCCTGAACCAGTTGAAGTAAAACCCGAATTAAAAGAGACCCACAAGAAAAAACCAAAAAATTTTGATCTCAATTTGCCACGTTGCTATCAATGCAATTGTCCAAAGGTAATGTGTGATTGCGATGTCGAACCCGATACTGGTATAGTAGCCATGGAATGCTCTCAAGGGCCATTTGAATGCCAATGGTATAGAACGGACAAGTCCGAAAAGCCCGATCCGTGCCTACAAAAGAAGGACCATCTATGTCCCGTTGATTGCCCGCTCAGCTACAGTTCCAGCGAAGAGTCTGAATATTGCGAATGTTCCAGAGAAAGTGAATCCGATGATAGCAAAAATACTAAAGAAGCAGAAGAAGAAGAAGATTTTGAATTGACTGACAATGAAGAAACTTTGAACGAACTTATGCCTAAAGATATGCCGAAAAGAAAAAATCAATATCGATATCAAACAAGAACGATTAGTAAATTCCCCAACAATTGCATTAAACATTAAATTTATAAATTTTTATTTATTGCTACTGGTAAGGATAAGATATTTGGTTGTTAATACTAAATTAAATAGTAAAATAATCACAAGATATGTATGTAGGTAGACAAGATATTATGCTCTTAGTTGTAGGGTACTGTCTAGAATGGAAGATGAATAGAAAATATTTTCAAATTTTTATTGCAAATTCCTGCACAAGAAAAGAAACATTTTTTAAGCCTTTCATTCTATTCAATATTCTATGACTGATATCATAGGCTGGAATAAAAACTTAGAAAACACAATCACTTTTACTGCTTGGATTCATTGAATAAATTATTTTTTTAGTTTTTTAGAAACAGAAATTTCTAGTTAACCCTTATGTGGATGAAAGGTACCCAGGCACTTACGGGTCTTACTTACAAAAGTTATTGTTCTTGAAAGCCAAAACTTCTTAAGAACTCCTGTAAAAAAATTAATTTTTAAATAAAATCGATTTTAGCTCTTCAAGTTTTTTTTGGAGTGTCGCCACAAAGCAATTTTTATTATGCATCCTTACTCAAGTGACAGTAAAATAAAAAAATATTCGGTTTACATATAAATCAAAACTAAGCTCTTAGTTTTCCATTACATATAATGGTTTTTAGAAGCGGACTTACAAAAATCAATAGATATTCCTGAAACGAAAGAAAAAAGCTATTATAGAGAGGCATGTACGTACAGTAATGAACTAAATTATTGACACAGTAAGATCTCTTAATTTTTTTTCTTTTTTCGTAAAGAGTCACTTAATTAAACAGCTTGCATATGTCAAAGTAAAAAAGTCACTGTGGGTTCATATTGACAACGAATATGATCCAGAAGATGAAGTGCCATTAGCAACTCTAAAAAATTTTCAAATGATTTCGGAAACTAACGAAACTAGTTTTGAAGAATTTTTTAACATCGATAGCATTGTCTACACTGAAAATGACAGCTTTGAAATAAATATTGAAGATGAAGAAACTCCAGAAATATTATCAACTGACTCAGAAGAGGATGTTGTAGGACAAGATATCGACAAAATAAAATCGTTTGACTAAGCTCTTATACAAATAGGGCGTTTAAAAAATTTCGCATTTGATGACTTTGTTGCATATGAAAAATTAAACAATTTGGAAAACTATTTTGAAGAAATGCACAAAAAATGGAGGCAAGCGAACATTAACCAAGCTACAATTCGCCAGTTCTTTTTCCCAAGCACATAAATTAAAAGTTAATTCAATTTTTTTCTTTTGAATGAAGTTCTCATATTATTACCTTTCCTTTTTATTTTTTGTGTTAATATATGTACATATGTAGATGTGTATACTATATGTATATGCATCCTTAAACTTAAATGAATTTGGAAATAAATAAAAATATGTATATATGTACTAAAGATGCAATAAGTCCAAATCTGTTTAATTAACATATTAATATATAAAGAATTATTAATAGCAGTGAAAACCAACCATTTTTAATCAACTATCCCGTCGGCGGACACCTCTTGATAGCGGACAAATCTGCTGTGACGGTCGGTGTCCGCCCACGGGAGTTTTCAGTGTATTTTGAAAATATATACAACAGATTTAAATTTTAAATAAACTAACTTCAACTTAAATTCTTTTAATTTTATTTGTTGGCGGTTGGCTGTCACTATTACATACACTTTACTTAAATAAGTTAAGATGCTGGTTTTTATATCCGATATTATGGGTGTGAAAACAATTTAGCATTCAAGTGAAAATTGTGGCAAGTGCTTAAACTTAATAGACTTAACAATGAAACAAATAGCCCTAAGAAACACTTATAACCCTTCACACTTAATATGAATCCAATGATTAATTCAATTTCTTTTTCATCAAAAGAATTCATTCCTACTCGTGCCTGGCTTCTTATCTGAGTACATTCATGGAAGAGTAATATGTCGAGGAGCAACTTGTTGTTGTTGTGAATAACTTTCCATTGATAGCTGTCAATACATACATCATATAACACGTTGTATTACAAATCTAAATACTGAACATCATGTAAAGCAAATAACACGTTGCTTTGGCCATCATCATCATCATCATCATCGCCTGTAGATCAGCTATAAATGGTTTGAAAAACAAATGTTAAAGGAAAACCGTATAAACAAACAAATCAATAAATGCTATGAATACAAAACCTCTAACTTATTTGATAAAAAAATATGTGGACTTGGAACTTATGCATGTTGTCAGTCGATAATAAATATATAGACTTTACTAACAGTAATTGAACTCACCTCGACTTTTCTTTATTTTACATACAAATTTGTTGGCAGCAGCCATCAACATCTAATACACGTATTCCAAAGTACAATCGCATTAGAACAAATACGATTGAGTATATGTTGTTTCAATGCCCGGTAAAGTAGATTTTATGTGTTGCAAGTGCGGAAGATTTGTGTGTAACAATGTTATATAGTTCAAATACACCGTTTTAATTAATATTTTAAAATTATATATATATATATATATATATATATATATATATATATATATCACATATATATATCACATATGTATATATAGAATATATATAATATATATATAATATATGTATAACTAATATAATAACAAAATTGAGTATATGTATGTATATTATTTAGTTAAATGTTCTTAAAACAAACTGAATATAAATAGAGATTCAAACCCAACATGAGCTCCAGAATAGCCTGGAATGTGGATTCAAATAATCCCGTGAAGGCGGCTTAATCTTTTTAGAAATTTAAAGTTGAAGTTTTCTTTGAAACTCTCAGAGTATCAAAATAAAACAGACTTTTGATGAATTAATTAATTAATTAATTGATGTGGGTCATATGTAGGATTTCCAGATTCAACTTTGTAAAATTTTTGACATTTATAGAAAAAATCTTGATTAAAAAAACAAAAAAATCATGACAGTCAAAAATATTGGTTTTCAAAAAACTTCGGCTAAAAATTGTCGGCAGATGGCTCTGAAATATAATGTCTCTGGTAAAATAAATTGCATTGTTTGAAGATGAAGCTTCGAAGATGGTAGGATGGATACCCAGAAAGGTAATGCTGTGTGTCTGGTGGGAATGGAAGTGAATTGTCAAACTTCTGATGCTGATCTCTACTGTCAGCAATTAACAAGACTGAAGCCAGCAATTCAATTAAAACATCCAGAATCGATCAACAGAAAGGGTACTGCGTATATCATTATGTTCAGATTATGTTTCATTTTTGATCAAATTTGTTTTTTACAAAGCTTTGTGTTAGGAACACTAAAAAAACCACCGAACCATCTTGACAAGCTGTAAAAATTCTTGTAAATTTGAAGATGAAGCTTCGAAGATGGTAGGATGGATACCCAGAAAGGTAATGCTGTGTGTCTGGTGGGAATGGAAGTGAATTGTCAAACTTCTGATGCTGATCTCTACTGTCAGCAATTAACAAGACTGAAGCCAGCAATTCAATTAAAACATCCAGAATCGATCAACAGAAAGGGTACTGCGTATATCATTATGTTCAGATTATGTTTCATTTTTGATCAAATTTGTTTTTTACAAAGCTTTGTGTTAGGAACACTAAAAAAACCACCGAACCATCTTGACAAGCTGTAAAAATTCTTGTAAATCAAGCGAAATCAAGGCCATTTGGCAAGCCTAGTCATCCTAAAATTTTTAACTTGTAATTGCATATGAATTAAGGCACAAATAAATGAACCATAGATGTTAATATAAAATAAAATTTCGGTCTATAGTTTGTTCAGCAGATCTGCTGCCTTTCTAATGAACTGCAGCAGAACTGAAACCAAAATGGTAGATATGTCCCCCAATGAAACCCTATGTGTCCTTAGACATTTAAATCAGAACCTATGAAGAACCCGCATTGACACAATATGTGTTCCGCCGGCTCTGATAACCTTGACCAGTCTACAAATATACATAACTGTGTCCGTGATCCTCTTCAGAAGAGCTTTCGTAGTCTACAATGGCCCGTAAGAAATGCTAGCAAGAGTAGCGGTACTGATGGCGTGGAAAAGCCCCTTTTCAACATTCCAGTGTTCCAAAGATCTGACGATTTTCAAATCTTTGATCAGATTAAGGACGGTAGTAAGTAGTGCTGCACAATAATTTTTCAGACCGATATAGGGTGTATTAGTTTTATCCTTCCGCTGAACGAATATGGTTGTGTATACGCTTGAACAACTTCGTTAAGTGGGCCTGCGATCGATTTACAAAAGATGCCAATTTTGCCAAAAAAAAACAGTCATCTTTTCAGATGAAGCTCATTTTGATCTTGGCGGGTATGTAAACAAGCAAAATTGTTGCATTTGGGGCACAGAAAACCCGCACGCACACATTGAAAAGCCGATACACTCAAAACGAGTCACTGTTTGGTGCGGATTTTGATTCAGATGCATAATTGGACTAATTTTCTTCGAAAATGAGTAAGGAGTGGCCGTTACAGTCAATGGCGATCGTTATCGGGCCATGTTGAACGAATTTTTGTTCACAAAAATTGAAGAGGAGGATATTAGCAACATTTGGTTTCAACAGGACGGCGGTACATGCCACACAGCCGAAGCTACACTCAATGTTTTGCGGCCTGTTTTTGAAGATCGGATTATCAGCCGCAGAGCTGATGCCGTTTGGCCACCTCGGAGCTGCGATTTGACACCGTTGGACTATTATTTGTGGGGTGCCGTCAACGATAAGTGTTACACCAACAAGCCAGAGACAATTGACGCTTTAAAGGACAATATTCGTGAAGCCATTGGTGAAATACAGCTGCACACAATCGATAATGTGCTTAAAAATTGGACCGATTGTGTAGTATACTGCATGGCCAGCCGAGGCAGCCATTTGAATGAAATTATTTTCCATTATTAATCGGAAGGATTGTACTTTCAAATAAAAAAAGAAATTTGAGGAAAATATTCAGTAGATTTTTTTTTATAGCATTTTCAAAAAAAAATTTATTTGGCGGACCTTTTACATCAAGCCATTGTGCCAAAAATATAAGTATTTTTAGATACACACATACATATATAAAAAGTAAAACATTTGAATATTTTATGTTTCCCAATAAAGTATTTTAATGGAAATGGTGTAGTATCTACTTAATTTACTTCTCTTTATTTGTAAACGAACAAACAGTGAAGTGTGCATGGGGCGGTGATAAGAGTACATTTAAGAAGCTTAAACATCAAAGTAAAAATAACCGCTGACAACATCTATCAATTGTTAATTTTCTATTTACCAAATACTATAGACTTGAGTACTTCCAATATTTGTAAACGTAAAACTTTTTAAAACTAATTACAGTGGGTTAATATATATTCCTAAAAGAGATTAGTAAACAATTTTTTTTACCACTGTGACTGACATCTATATCTATAATATGAATATACAAAATCAATTTCAATATCAATTTTGCACTTAAACTTTCAAAATTGATTTATAAGGTTTGACAAATTATTTCTAGATACACCCAATCCTCTTTTTACATGGTACTTTTACACGGTTTTGAAATAACACGGTCTAAAAACATTAGCATGATTTTAATTGATTTTAATTGAATTAGCTACCTGATAGAAAGTTCAAAGAAACTGTTTTTATTAACCGTTATTTTTATTCTATACATTTTTGATGATTTATAATTTGCTTTACCTTTTGTTCATTAATTTTATTGTTCACTTGTACTAGTTTTCAGTTTCTGTGCTGTAACAATTTTATATTTATAGATACTACTTTGAGATTTGAATTGCATTTAGTTTTTTTAGACTGAACAACATAAATAAATGCACACACAAATTTAATATGGTTTTTATAAAAACTCTCATAAGAGTTTTTTTTGTGAATTATTTGGTTTTAAGCACATACGAGTATTTCATAAAGAATGGAAGTACTTGGAGCCAATCCTCTTCTTTTCTATGTACTTCATGTCTTTTTTTGCACGGTTTTTCTGGAACATATATACCGTTTAAGAACACAGTCGGGTGAACATACATCGAAATTATTTTATTTATTAGAAAATTTACAAAAAAAAAAAAACACTCAAAATCTTATTGAATTTAAAATTTGTCAGCCCTGAGATCGAACTAAAATTTTTTTCTATGCGAATAGAATTTTTTTTAATGATTTAATGGAAGAAACGACAACCGGAAAGGAATATGCAACAACACTAGCATAACTTAAAATGCTTTCGACTCAGCTACAGAAGCCATCATCAAAGTTCTTTGTGTTGTGCATATTTATTTTTTGGACATCAACTATTAAGCTCACACTCTTCCAGAAATCGCAAATTGGAATTATTAATTGTTATATCGTATTGAGTGTTGGAACGAAGTTCTGTCGTCACCTTTTTGCCAATGTCATTCTACCTTTTTTCCCAGTCATTTTGCCTAACAAAAACTCTGCAGTTCATGCTCCCACTCATCAATTTTTGCCAAGTCTAGTGGTCGAGCCACGTCTTGTCAGTTCGTCAACGATCTCATTACCCATAACACCTCTCTGTTCAGAGACCCAACAAAGTGTCAACCTTTTCCTCAATACAGGCTTGTAGACTTTGGCATTAATAATAATAATTCCCATAACATTTCAAAGAACAACAAGTAGACCTCTCCGAGTCAATGAGCTCCATCCGATTCTATTTTTAGACCTAATGCCAGCTCCGAAAGGGCAAATGTGTGTGTATTTATCGAATACATAGATATCCATATGTATACCACTGTAAACAGTTGGGGTCAATCCTAAGGATCCACTTCCCACGATTGTGTATAAGAGCGCTAAAGAGACGACTGAAGTTCAAACTTCTGCTGCATATGTACGTCTCTTCTACACAACGGCAATTCACAGTCGGAGATATTTCTCAGCATACTCATGAGACACCTGTGGACCACCAATTTGTGTCCACTCCACGCAGCAACCTAAGAGCCCTGGAAGCTGCGAAATATGCAGTAGTGTAATTCCGATAAAAGTTTCCAATTGATGCATAAGAAACGACAGGTCTAACAATCATCGTGTATATCAAAAATATGATCATAGAGTTAAGACCTAGGTCTCGTCTATAGGACTACGACAGACCCACATTGCTCAAGTAGTTTTACTTAGAATGGCTCATATCGAGGGTAACCACCAGATATTTTACCTTCCTCGAAAACTCAATTTGGAATCCATTCAGTGAAATTCCAGTCTATAAGTGAATGGAACAATTATCGTTTTAGTCAGATAAGATGACAATCCCTCTGGATCACACAAGGCCGATATAAGATGTCTCAGTGCCCAGCATGTAGGTGACCTACTGACCAAATGCCCCAAACCACACTTATCCAGATGCTATTACTGGGTTTATAAAGCCTAAGAATCGAACTTGAAGTAAAAGTTCAAGTATAAGACCCATCTGGTCTTCTAAAAAAAACTAATACCGTTAGAATGATCTTTTGCCAACGTTCCCGTAATATTTTCGTAGTACAACCTCCAAGTCTTGTGCTTGGATCTTTTAATCTCATACAAACATTTTTCATAAGCTTTCCCTAGTGGAATGTAACATTTCTGTTCCCCTTAACCGGTCTATAAGCAGATAGTAGCGCAACCTTTAACTTATACGCCGCTTCCTAGAGGTCTTCGGTAGAAGCTGGGGAAGCGACGGGGGTTTTAAGTATACACTCACGAAGTGTCCTAAAAGTTGACCAACCCGTCATTGCATTTGAGGTTGCGTTTCACAGTGAGGGAAGGCTTTAACCTTAACATATCGAATCAGATGTGCAGGTGATCGGAAGGAGAGGTCCCGCTAGCTAGATGCTAATTTCAAACAAAATTAACAAAATATAAAGCTAGTGAATGTGAGATCAAGTCCTTCGTGATGAACTCTGGAATGGAGTTTCGCTATGCGGGGCGTTATCTCCGCGTTATTATAGATCAACTTACAAGAAGAGATTTTTAGGCTTCGAGCTTTTGTGTAAGAACTCAGGATTGTTTTACGAAAAAGAGTTCAAAAGGACAAAATTATAAGTTATTTTAGGCTCCATGGCATATGAAACTGTTTGACACTTTTTCTCAAATTAAATTTAGACAAAAAATATTTTTTTTAAAGTTTTTATAGACGCCCAGCTTTTTTCTTAAAGAATAATTCACACAACATTACAAGAATTTGCAAAAATGACATTAAACCTGTAAAGTAGACAAGTTTTGCGCCTACACAGACAGTTTTATCTATCCTCTCATATTTCCAAGATTATCTTTGTTATTTTTACAAAATCCCTTTCTTAGGCACGCACACTGTCATAGTTGACATTGGGTTACTCCATAAGCCTTAGTTTATGTAACTTCGCCTTCTCGAATCAAATACTTATACAATTATAACAGAAATAGCAACACTAACAACCACAATGACTACTTAATACTCAATTCAACTTTAGCTTGTCGTCGGTGTACATTGCGATATCGCTATTTTAAGGTAAACGCCATCTCCATCTACACACCCCAAGGCGTGCGACATTGATATACAACCACAATGGCCATTTAAAATGCCATTGAGCGTGTAATCGCTCTTAAATTGCAACAATAATGGCACACACAACAATACAACGCAAATAACAACAGAAATTGCAGCAGCAGCAACAACAATAATAAAACTAGAAGCAATGAACAAACACAGTAGACAATGTGCGTTATTGTGATGTGTCTCTCTCTGTCTGGTTGGCGAGTTGCTAGTTTTTGTGAAGAGTAGTTAACGAGGATGTAACGCAGTTGCTGTGTTAGTGTAGTTGCAGTACAAAATACGTATTACGCGTATTCACCACAAATTCAGTGACTTTATCTGCGATTTCATATCATAACAATGGCAATGGCAATGAATTTTTGTTTTTGTAACAATAACAACAGCAACAATAATATTGGTTTTAGCAAGTCCCCTTTAAAAACGTATACATGCATGCTTGACTTTATTCTTTTATATTTTGATTGTTATTGTTGTAACATTTATTTGTCACTCAGAAGATTTCGAATCACAGGCTTAATCACGAGTTCCGTATGTAATGACATTTTGCTTTTGCAAGTCCATGTACATACGTATGTTATGATGCGTACGTTTACTTCGGATAAGAACAACAACAACAATAATAATGACAATAGTAATAAGAATAGCAACAACAATAAGTAAATCACCATTGACTTGACATAAAACTGTTTTTTATCAGTATCACGTCATCAGTTGACCATTTCGGTTGACACTCTCAGCATTTGCAACAAGGTATGTTGTCATCATCATCGTTGTTACGCATATGCAATATGCCACAAATATCTTGCAACATAAACATCATCAACTGTTTAACTCCCATTAACGAGAATCATCAGCAATTCCCATAACTTGTAAATGTTTGTGGTCACTTGGTATATTTTTGTTTGGAGTTTCAGTGAAATGATGATTTTGCACAGAATGTGCTTTAACTATTTGGGTTGTCATTTGATATCATATTTTTGTTACTACTCATCTTTGTTTTTTTTTTTTTTTTTAACTAGCGACTGTGGAATGTTCAAGAACAATTTAATGCAAATTATTCGGTATGAACGGAATTCAAATATAATTTTATGTCTGATTTAAATCAGTTTCCTTGAATTGCAGGTTCACTTTTTTCAACTGCCTTGTGATAAACGAAAAACATTTTTGTGGAACAAAAGCTGGAATTTAATAACGTTCAACACGTTGTGCATCTGATGACAGAAACTGAAGAATTTTAAAATTGCCTTTTTGGTTATTTGGTTTAGAAGTTCATAAATTTTAGTTGGCAACACTACTTCATTTGGCAACCGATTTAATTGCTGTTTGTTTAGTTTGGTTTGACATTTAATTATGAATAGACTTACACCGCCGTCAATTCACCGAATGGGCTGAAGCACAAATTAATATTGATGTGGAATGCCCATTCAAAATTTAATCTCCGATTAAGCTCATTTTTGGTTGAATGGTTAAGCACCCATAAGCAGAATTGTAGCATTTGAAGTGACGATAATCCTCAAGCTTTTGTCGAAACTCCATTCTATCCACAGAAAATTACTGCTTAGTGCGCTTTTTTGGCCCACGAAGTCATTGGTGCATATGTCTTCAAAAACGATGATGGTGAGAATGTTACTGTCAATGGTCAGGGACATGATTAGAAATTTTTTCGTACCTCAATCAGATGGCATTAATCTTGCTGACATGTGGTTCCAACAGGACGAAGCCATATGCCACACAACGCGAGTTATGATAATGTACCATCACTAGTGTATTATCACTATTTACTTACCATCTCTAATATTATTGTTAAATTCGTTCTTTTTTTCAACTCTTTTATGTAACGGTTAATTGTTTTTTACTTAGTTTAAGAATAGGTTTAGTTATTGTAGCAATAAGATCTTTCATCCATATAGTAACCTTTATACTGTAAAGTACTTAAATATAATGCAAGTATTTATTACACAAAGTACTGAAAGTTGCTTCATTTAGTTTTTGTTGTTGTATTACTTGGTAGAGAAGGGAATTAAAGGTTTGTTACTATAGTTACATAGTTAGAATACAAAAATTAAATGTTTTACTTTGAATAAATCTGTTAGTAACATACGAGTCCTTAATTGTTATAGGTTTCAAACAGCACTGTATGTAAATTCATGCACTACGTCGTTAATAGTGTCTGTGCCACTGTGATATGTTAGGTAAGATACCCACCTTCCAACCAAGAAGTCATCGGTTCAATTCAAGGCCACACCATCTGATAATTTTCAACAGTGATAACACTGCACAACATTAGCTACTGGTTATGTGTATTTACGCTGTGAAAAACTTAACTAACTAATATATCTGTCGTTCGGAACCGGTGTTTGTGGGTCGCTTTCAATGAGTCTAGTTGACTATTCTCCATATATATGTATATAAAAATCAATATTTATTTACAGAAAATGAGAGAAAATTATTGTTGCTCAAATGTGCTTATCTTTTTCAATATACTTTAGTTTAAAAGTTCTTTGTTAGACGTTCAAGGTTTTCATATATACAAAAATATAAATTAACCGGTTATTCGTGTTAAATTAACCGGTTTATTTGGTGTTCGAAAAATTAAGATTTTGAAAAAACCGTATTCGACAAAACCAAAAAATTGGTCGAATAATAACCGTCCGATCTCCCTACTAAGACGAAAGTAAGACGAAACTTACTCTCGAAGTTTAAAATACATGTAAACCTACCACAACGCGGTTTCCTATAATGCGTTTTCACTACAACGCGGTTTCCAAAATGCGAATATTATCTTGCAACGCGGTTTCGTATAACGCGTTTTCGCTATATATTTTAATTTGAAAAAGGGTTTCTTCCCCAAATAAAATTCTTTTCATGTAGTCAACGACAAAATTAAAAAAGGGGCTTTCCCCCAGTTCCAACATCACACAACGATTTATGCTTCTATCATTTGATGTAATAATTTTTTTGTTAGTTTGTTGTCGGCATTGCAAATAAAAGCATCAATCTAAAGCGTGTAAAAAATTGCGAAAAAATATTCAGTAAAATTCCAGTTAAATTATAAAAAATTTGTGAAATAGTTGTTGTTTTGTTCGTAAAATATTTTTGATAAAATTATTTTAAGGTGAATAAGTAAGTTTCTTTTAAACCTTATTTATATGCGTATGTTCATATCTAACTTTATTTAAATGAAAATAAATTTTTTAATTTAACCACAAAAATGCCGAATGAAAAAAAACGCCGTTAAAACGAAAATTTTTGTCCATTGAATTAAAAATACAAATTTTGGATCGACTTCAAAAGAGAGGATAAGTGATCTTGCCAGAAATTTTAACTTAAATGAGTCAACAATAAGAACTATCAAATAAAACGAAGAAAAAATAAGAAGTTCGGTAGCATTTAGATCCTCTGCAGTCGCGAAAGTAACTGCTCGTCCTAGACCGCAGATAATGGAGAAAATGGAGCAATCGCTTATGGGATGGATAGAAGATATGACAAAAAAACGATTGCCCTTAGATGGGAATGTAATTAAGCATAAAGCACTAAAAATATTTAATTATTTAAAGGAAACAGGACAGGGAAAAGTGCATCCCACATACAGTAGAAGGTGATGGATTTTATGTAATAACAATGGCTGATATTCAAGAATTAATTGCGGACGACGAAATAAACGAAGCAGATTTAGTGGAAATGACAAATGAAGAATCAGTTGGAGGTAGCTCCGATCTTTCCGATGTTAAAAATAAAAACTTTTCTCTAAGAAGTGTCGAGAAAGTTTTAAATATGGCAAAGCAGTTGAAAGAATACATTTTCGAGAACGATCCTTTAAGTGACAGAGTAGAAATATTTAAACGAAATCTTCAAAACAATTTAGCTCCCTATCAAGAAATTTATAAAGATTTGCGAAGTAAGAGCAAACAAACTTCAATGGACAATTTTTTCAAACCAATAGTCGTCGAAAGGATGCCCGAATCTGATAGTGGATCGAGCTCAGATTTTGAACTAATACGAACAAAACGTTCGAAACAAATCATCCTAAGTGATGAGGAGTAGAAAGTTATCGTTCTATTTTGGCTATAATTTATTAAATCTTTCAACTTGAATATTTCACGTAGAATTGAAATTTTATTTTGTTTTTGTTTAAATAAATGGAGTGTTATTAAATTACATAATATGTATGTTCTTATGACTCAGCAAATAAATACACAAAATAATATTAAGCACATATTTTTACTATACAAATTCCAATATTTTATTGAAATTTTTTTTACTTTGTAACCAAACCCCTTTTTTGTATTGAGTTCATATCTCCCATAACGCGATTTATTTTAACGCGGAATTTTCTAGGAACCTATCTACCGCGTTGTAGGAGGTTTACCTGTATCTAGAAAAGTACGTAAACGGAAATCTAGTAAGAATTAGTAAGATAGCAAAAACGGATGGGAAAATTGAGAAAAAAAAAAAACAATAAATAAATAGTCAAAAATAAAAATGTGAGATAAAAATAAATAAGCTTACACTTAATCTTGTTTATTAGCCTTCAGAAGAAAGTAGTAGTGTAAGAGTACCCTTCGACTAACCGCAAAGCGGTACCGACGATTTTAACATTGGGCTGTTATACGAAAATCACTACTCGCTTTTGTGTCGCTTTCGGAGTGGTGCACCACTGGACGACTGCAGAGTTTGGAGGTAATTTTCCACCAGTCGTCTTTGAACTAAATCGCGAGTCGTTACATAGTTTGTGGATTAATTGGTATTGAAAAATATTGAAAATGTACTCAAAGATTTTTTTAATACGTTTGTTTTAAATATTTATTAAATTACATAAAAATACAAACACAAAAATTTTTATAAGGCACCTCAAAAGCTGAAGTTATAAATTTAAATTTGCACTCAATGTTATTCAATGGCTTCAATATTATTGTTTTTGAAATGTTAAAATATGAAAAAATAATAAAAATTAAGGCACTTCATTAGCTTTGTTATCACAAAAAGAAGTTAAATTAAAGTATATAATTCAGTGTGAACTTTCAAGCAGTTCGTGGTGGTTTTGATTGTTGTTTCACTTAACTGTAGTGCTGTCATCCGGCTCATAATGGTTATCTACACTTAGCTGAGCGCGATTTTTTTTGTCTTCTTCTTGATGTTGATTTTGAGGTATTTTTCTTTTCCTGATGAAGTGTAGCTCTGAAGTTCTCTTCTGGACGCTCATTAGAAATTGCATCTAAAAAATCAAAAGGATGTATTGAAAAAGTCAATATGATATCAACGAAGATCTATTGCAAGCCCTTTAAACGTAGGCGTACCAATAATCGCATCGTAGATATTTTTAAAGTCTTTCAACCTCTTTTTGCCTTGCACTCCTTCAGCGTTAAATGCCATAACAATTTTGTGTCCAAGATATTCGCATATGTCTCCTTTTATTAGAGATTTTATGTAGCGAACCAGCAACATTGTAAATTATATTAAAGTGCTGAAGTCTGTTATAAAAACTGTGCTTTATATGTGATAATTACTTACATAGAAATCATTCTGGCTTTCAAGTACTTTTTTAAGCTCATCTAGTTAGATCTGTGAGCTTAGAGGGAAAATCTTCATAACATTGTCTTAAGCCTTGTTTTTGGCGTGAAGCTGATTTAGCAGCACTTTATGTTCCGCATATTTTCATGTTTTATTTTTTTTGCTGTTCAAGCGTTTCTATTGTAGGTTTTAAATAGAATATAATTTGAGGCTTAAACTCCTGTAAAAATAAACTAATTTACCTTTCATGTTGTCCAGTTTATTATGAAGTTCTGCGCAACCATCGCACTTTAAGCAACCTAAATTTCAAATTTATGCAGTCTAATTAACTCACCTTTTGTCGAGAAGTGTTTTATTTTTGGAGCCATTAAGATGGACATTTTTCGTACTCCAATAATGCAAAATTAAAATGACTGCAAATTTAGATTTAAAAGGAAAAATGAATGATTTGTATATAATAGATTTTAAGAGAAATTGTTCTTTTACCCCTAAAACAAAGCTTGAAATAAAAATTTCAAATTTTAAGGAATCAATAGGTTCCTTAAAAACACTTTTAAGGTCTAGAATTCTTCTTCCTTCAACAATATTATTTTCTCCTTCTATGAAGTCAATGGGAAAATCTAAATCAACTGCGGAAACACTGTTTGGGCTGCTAGACGAAATGTAACAAAGATTAAAATAAACCCCTTTGATACCCTCTTTAGAACTTATAAAACGACTTTTTAGTTATTTTTTAAATGTTTCATGTCTTTCATTGTGTAAGATTTGTGTTGAATTATTTGAATAGGCTTTCTGACGTGTTATTTCATATGCAGAAAATTCTGCAAGTGTTCAATATTTTGCTGCATCTTCAGCTATGTGGAGCAAGCTGTGCACATTAAATGAAACACTTTCTTCCCCAATTATAATTGGAAAATTTTCTACACAAAGTTGCAAAATAGCTTGAGCTTGTTGAATATTACTTTTCACATGTCGGGGACAGTTTAATAATCTGTACGCAGTGTGCAATAGCAGAAATTCGTAATAAAAATCATGATCAAATATTTCTTGCAAAACAAATGGACCAGTAAAAGCCAGAAGGAGCCGAAATTCAGTGGCGTTCAAATTTGAAAGCTCATTTAACGATTTCGGCTTTCTAGGAAACTTGCAATTTGAAATCAATACCTTCTAAGGATTTTTTCTGTTACTTGGAAACATGGTAAGTTATGTTCTGGATACTTGTGTGCATATACAGTTAGTGTCATTAATATTCGGTTTTTAAGTTTATGGATAATAACACTCTGGCATTAGCGAAATGGATAGGTAATCAGAAGAGTAGCAAAAACTTAAATAAATGTTGTCAGTATGAAGTATTCAAATATATGGAAAAAATGGCTCTATGGTAACCCTGCGACCGTGATAAATCGATCAAAGTTTGTTAACCCTGTTTACTAAGCGCCATTAATATTCGGTTTTTCCCCTATTTATATGCTATTTGCAATAAAACATGTTATTCAGCTACTTTTCCAGCAATATAGAGATACGTTTTAATAAAAGTGCCTCTTTCTTGTCTGTCCAAAACTCTACTTCACTGCAAATTATACAAATGGGGCGCAAAGGAAAAAACACTCCTTTAGAACAGCGAAAACTTGTTATTTTTCATTATGAAAGAGGTAAAAAGTACAAAGAGATTGCTGAAATTCTGAATATGAAACCAAATACAGTTGGGGACATTGTCAGAAGGCACAAAAATGAAGGAAGAATACACATTCATAAAGCAGACAGGTCAGCCAAAAAAATTGACCGAGCGGGAAGAAAGTTCAATTGTGCGAAAAATAAAATCTAACCCACGCTTAAGTGCTCCCAAGTTAGTCACAGAGGTGCTCAATGAGTTTAAAAAGAAAATATCTGCATCTACTATACGAAGAACCATAAAAAAGGTTTTCATGGCCGAGTAGCACGTCGTAAGCCATTGGGTAATTTACGCAACCGAAAAGCTCGTTTGAGTTTTGCCAGGGAGTACATTAAGAAGCCTGAAACTTGGTGGGATGACATTATATTTGCGGACGAGAGCAAGTATAACGTATTTGGATCCGATGGGCGTGTGGCGGAAGCCAAATGAGGAGCTACAACCACAAAATTTAAAACCAACCGTAAAACATGGAAATGGACGTGTTATGGTGTGGGGTTGTATGGGAGCTAAAGGGACGGCAAAATTAGTTTTTATCAGTGGAATTATGCATAAGGAATCATATTTGAATATCCTCCGTCAAAATTTGAAAGAAAGTGCAAATAAACTGGGCGTTTTAGATTCTTTTAAATTCTACCTAGATAACGGCCCAAAGCACAAGTCGCGTTTAATTCAAGAATGGTTGCTCTATAACTGCATTAAAGTTCTCCATCCACCTGCACAATCCCCAGACCTCAATCCGATTGAGAATTTATGGAATGAGCTGGACCGGCGAATCCGCAACTACAAAATAACATCCATTGAAGACTTGAAATTGCGGCTTCAAGAAGAATGGGATCGTATTCCTGCAGCTTATACAGCTAAAATAGTAAATAACATGTCAAACCGTCTAAGTGAAGTTATAAAACAAAAGGGTTTCCAACAAAATACTGAATTTTATATAAAACCATTTTTCTAATGCATTATTTGTTACTTTTCAAAGAAAACCGAATATTTTTGACGCGCAATATTTTATGCCACCTGAATTAATTTAGTTTTTTTTTTTTTTTTTTGTTATATTGTTATTCTTTTTTTCTAAATACAAATGTGAACTTTCAAGTGTCTAAATAAACTGTTAATGAAAAGAAAAAAATTTTGAAAAAGATATACATTTTGCTTAAGACGAATCAGTTAAACATATCTCTTTAATAAAACCGATAATCAGATGCGGTGCAGTATGTTAAGATATTTGTCACTTTATAATATTTCTGAGTGCACTCCATACATACATCTGAACTACATATATCCAGAAACACCACAAACAAAAGATCTTGCCAAGGTATCGCACACTAAGCATCTGAAAATAATAGGTATATTTCGATTTTTTATGTTAATATCAGCATCTAAATTCTTTACTTCTTCTTTAAAAAATTCATGGACACTGTGCGGTTTACTGCTTCCAACAAAAACACCTATTGGAAACGGTTTCAACTTTTCTTTAGTATTAACTATTTTGAACAAAATGGGCGAAAGTTGCACTGACGGTCTTTTGAAAAGCGGAATACCATCGATAATAATATCGATTACGATTTTATCATAGCATTGCAGTAATGTTTCAATTTTTAATATCTGATTTTTGATACCGAAATGGCAGCAAACACCTGTAGATATGTGTTTTGTTACGTACAGTTTTTGCTTCCCACTGGCTTTTCTTAACATAAAGATTGATGTATCTTCTTCTTTCAAAATTGCCAACAAATTGGTTTCTATGAACCACGTTTTGCGACTTATTTTCCGGCAGACCGTAATTTTCACATGTGCTACAGCCTTCACAGTTGTTTTCACATGGCATTTTTTCACTACACTTTCCAAATACTCATTCTTTATAAGCAACTTTTAGTTCTGCTACTCTTCATTGGAAAATGCATTTATTCATTTTTATTTGTTTCCTTATTTACTTTTCATGGTTTGTATTTGTATGCGACAGGAATATTCCTCGTAAACACTAATTAAACTTTAATTTTACAAGCCAACAATTGTTGACAGCTCTTAGCAGCATTGCCAACCTAAACATATGTTGATAGTGTTGCCAACTTAAAAAACGAGTTCAACATTTTCGACTAGTCTACGAGTACCTGCCACCCATCTATAAATCGTATCCGTTGTGACTACTGACTTTTATTCCAGTATAGCACTGCTCGTTAGACGTCAATGCCTCTGCCTTCTTCTGCAGGGTATTTAAAGAAAGAAATTTTAATTTATTTTAAAAAACCTTTTGTTTCTTACACACTTTGCGCTAGTCACCCTATTTTTAAGTATTAATCTGTTTAGATTTTAATTGATATTATTTTATTATTTTATTTTTATATATTTTTATTATTTGTTTATTATTAAAAGATTGTTATTACCCGAACAACCCCTAAAACCAAAATACGTTTTTCATTTACCTTAAAATAAAGTTTTCATACTTATATCTAATTCTGCAACTCTGTTTTTTCTATTCATTTTCAGATTAAATACACTATCTTTTAAGTCCATCCTTTCACACCCTCATACACATACGCTTCTCTATCAGCTGTTATTAATTTATCTTACAAATTTTTACCGGCAAAAATGTAAACAGAAAAACTATTAAGATCTCTGGCATCGAACTGTCATTTTACTCTCTTTTAGCCTCTCTCCTTACTGAGTATTTATGTAAACAAACAAAATCCAGTAAAAACTATTAAAAATTTGGACAAGTTTTTAAAACCTTTCTAGTATGCAAACAGATCTTATATCTAAGACAGATAGATATTCTAATTTTCATAATACAAGTTTAAAGTGAAAGTTACATACATATGCACATATATAGTTATGATTATGTACGAGAGTAAAAAAGAAATTAAGATTGTTCAGTTTCTTTTGCTATAACCTGCAGAGAAAATCTGCACATATAACAAAATTGAGTAAAGTATTTACCTTCAAGTGCTGTATATGCTATATATATAATATATATATGTATATATATAATATATAATATATAATATATAATATATAATATATAATATATAATATATAATATATAATATATAATATATAATATATAATATATAATATATAATATATAATATATAATATATAATATATAATATATAATATATAATATATAATATATAATATATAATATATAATATATAATATATAATATATAATATATAATATATAATATATAATATATAATATATAATATATAATATATAATATATAATATATAATATATAATATATAATATATAATATATAATATATAATATATAATATATAATATATAATATATAATATATAATATATAATATATAATATATAATATATAATATATAATATATAATATATAATATATAATATATAATATATAATATATAATATATAATATATAATATATAATATATAATATATAATATATAATATATAATATATAATATATAATATATAATATATAATATATAATATATAATATATAATATATAATATATAATATATAATATATAATATATAATATATAATATATAATATATAATATATAATATATAATATATAAAAATATATAAAAAATATATAAAAACAGAAAAAATTAAATTCCGAGAATTAAAAGTGGACAGGCACAAACGCAAAGCTAAACAAATTGGAGCTTTCTACAACTGGTAACAAGACCGAATTACAGAAGCTTCTGTTAGAGGATTTTCATCGGATCGGAGTTAATATTGATAATTATGAATTTGAAGTTGAGCAAGAGCCTGAGATGAGTGCCCCTACAACAACAAGTAGTATAGACGTTAGTCGTTGCTGGCTGCTGAGATAAAAAAATGCAGGTTGAAAGCAAAATATTTTTGACTAAGGTACTAGAATCCTGTAGAGCCAAAATACAAAAAACTTTTAGAGCCGATGACACTGGTCTACAAAAAACAAAATATTATCTCGCCTTTAAATAAAACTATATAAAATATAAAGATTTTGATTCACTGAATTCGAATCCGTTTTCAGTTTTTTTCTATCGGGCTCAAATTTTTTTTATGGGCGTGGCAAATTTTTCGCCCAAAATATGATAGCTGTGTCAATATATTTCATCATAACTTCAAAACTACTTGACCGACTTGACGACTTTTGATGCGAGTACAACCAAACGTTTAGGAACAAATTTATATTCTGAGAATTTTTTTATAACTTTTTGGAAATAAAAGAAAAAAAATTCCACTAATTTTGCAAGAAAAAAAATTTTTTTTTGCAAAAAAATAGAGAAATTGGTAGCAGGTCTATCAGCTTCAGAAAGAAATAAGGCCGAAAAGCTGCTAAAGAGGTACGCATGCGTATTCGCCACGAAAAACAAAAGTCAAGGTAGAACAGCAATAGTCAAACATGAAATTAATACACCCAGAAGTATACCTCTGGCGAAGCATAATGAGGTTAAGGAGCTGGTCAATGTAATGGAGAATAGCGGTGTAGTCGAACCCTCATCGAGTCCTTAGAGCTCACCTGTAGTATTATTTAAAAAGAAAGATGGCAGTACAAGATTCTGCGTAGACTACAAGAAGCTGAATGTTGTCACTAAAAAGGACAGCTACCCGCTACCAAGAATTGACGATACGCTCGACACGATAGGTGGAACGAAGTGGGTCTCTACATTGGATCCACAAAGCGGGTATTGGCAGGTAGAGATTGCAGACGAGGATAACGAGAAAACTGCTTTCAGTGCCAAGGGTGGCTTATGGCAGCTTAAAGTTATGCAATTTGGGCTCTGCAATGCGTCGACCACATTCGAGCGGCTTATGTGGCTCGTACTACGAGGACTACATTGGAAAACTTGCCTGGTTTACCTCGATGACATAATAGTGATGGGCAGCACTTTCGACGAACATCTCAAAAACCTGGCAGAAGTCCTGCAACGAATATCAATGGCTGGACTAAAATTAAACGTAAAGAAACGTGCAATGTTCCAAAAGCAAGTAATATATTTTGGGCATCTTGTTACAGTAAAATAAAGGACTGTCCTCGTCCAGAGAATCTTCATGAATTACGTAGCTTTTTGGGGCTCTGCACATATTACAGATGCTTTGTATCCAACTTTGTGGGCGTGGCAGCAAGCTTGCATGAGTTCACCATTGGGGTGAGCCACAAAAAAGGCGTTCCAGACACTAAAAGACCGGTATTGGCGTATCCAGTCCCAGGTGAAAAATTCATCAGTGGATATGGTATTAGTGTTGTACTTTCACAGGTGGTCAATGCGACAGAAAAAACCGTAGCCGCACAATGTCAAAGCCTGAACGGAATTATTGTGTGACTCGACGTGAGCTACTGGCAGTACTGAAATGCATAAAACATTACCATAAGGAACTCAAGCGTTTTAAAAAGGTTTAAACGTAACACGTACATTGAGAAATTATTGGAATATAAAATTAGTGCTAATTTATAAAGGTTCCCTGCAAAAAGTAATAAAAATATATTTTCTATAAAAATAAAATATACCTATTCAATATCTTATAAATTAGTTATAAAACACTAGAGTAACCCTTTCCGCGTTGCTGGGAGCGTTTGTGTTGTATAACTTTAAAATATATTCCTAAAAAAAAATTAACTGATGTAATAAAATTAATGATTTGTATTGACTACCAAGTCATATAGACCAAGTTCAGAAACTGTCATTCTAACCTTTCTTTAGATATACAAAAATCAATATTTAATTTGTATTGGAGGCATAGCTGCCAGATTTGACGACTTATCGTCATTTTGACGATTTTTTAACAAAAATTTGTCAAAATAACGATTGACGCTTTTTGCCTCTAAAATGACGATTTTTGCTATATGGAGAATTTTTTCTTTTTTTTTAATGTTATTTAAATTTATATACAATATACACATTTCATTTTATTACACCTAGTCTTAAACTAACAAGTAATTTATTTCCCTTATATAAAATTCATTGTATAACAATTACCAAATCCTGTGGCATGGTTCTCTTCAGTCTCCTTGAATAAATTTCATCTTTACATAAAATGACATCTTCGGAGTTTATGTGACCCTGTAGTCTGTCTTTATGTTTAGATGCAAATAGCCGTATTACTTCTGTAACCTTCATGACTCCAAGATCATTGTTTCTAATAAAATAAGGTGCATTTACTATGTTCATAAGTATTTTGTTCTGAATGCGTTGGATAATATCGATATGATTTTTTCAGCTCATCTCCAGATTTGGACTCCATAGGTCCACACTGGTTTCTGTGTTTGATTGTAAACAAAATTTTATTTTAAATTGATACTGGGGATTTTCTCCCAGTATCCATTTTAGTTTTTTGGGCTCAGTTCTGTTGCTTCAATTTTGATATGCTCTTTTCATTTAAGTTTAGAATCGAGCGTCATTCCAAGATATTTTGCATGGTTAGCATATGGGATCGTAGAGTTTGAAATTTTATGGGTATATGCCGTATATATTTGTAGATAAAAGTGACATGTACTGATTTACTTTCAATTAATTTCATTTTCCATCTTTCCTTCCATTCTACCAGCTTATCTAAAGATGACTGCAATTTTGTGGATGTATCTATTTCGCCTTCACCAACTGAAAGTATATTATATATTCTTTTTATTTTCTTTCGCATTTTCTATTTTTACGTTTAATTTAGTTTAAAAAAATGTGTAATCTGCACTGGAGAGCAATTTAGCACAAATTAAAAATTTCGGAATTCTTCACCAATTTTTTGTTTAAAATCTTAATTTGGTTAACTTTGTAATGTTTATGAGATCGGACGGTTATTATTCGACCGGGTTTTTTTGATTTTGTCGAATATGGTTTTTCAAAATCTTCATTTTTCGAATACCGAATAAACCGGTTAATTTAACACGAATAACCGGTTAATTTAAATACGTATAATTTTTATATGCTTGTATATTTTTTTATTAAAAATATGCTCATCGTTTAACTATTTGTATAAATTCAATTTTTTTTTTGCATATATGACAACCTTGAACGTCTCATTAAGAACGTGAAAACCATGGTAGATCGAAAAAGATATGCATTCTTAGGCAAAAATAACCTTTTCTCATCTTCTGTAAATAAATATTGATTTTTATATATAGAGAATGATCAACTAGACTCATTAAAAGCCGACAAACCAACAAATGCCGGTAGTAATGGTGTGAGGTGATATCGCTGATGAAAATTGTCAGATGATGTGGCCTGGGATTGAACCGA
Source organism: Wohlfahrtia magnifica (assembly GCA_023159175.1). Taxonomy (NCBI): domain Eukaryota; kingdom Metazoa; phylum Arthropoda; class Insecta; order Diptera; family Sarcophagidae; genus Wohlfahrtia; species Wohlfahrtia magnifica. Next base: position 60,828 of record JAKWBJ010000216.1, on the reverse strand, counting down.
CGACATTTTGGTTGGAAGGTGGTACATAAATTTCCATAGAGTGCTGACCGAAATCTAAGCAAATTTTCCTGTCGAGGCAATTAGGGACTCGTATATTACTAATGGATTTATTTAAAGTAAAACATTTAATTTTTGTTATCTTACGCACTTAAATTATAACCATAATAACAAGCCTTTAATTTCATTCTCTACCAAGTAATACAACAAAAACGAAATTAGCTCCTTGAGGAGCTTTTCGAAACTTAAGAATTTTTCTGTACTTTATGTAATAAACCTTGTTTTTATGGCCTCCGCACACCGTTTTGGTATAATTTTTATGAGGTTTGTTAGAATTATTGTTAGTATTGATTGCCACATTAATTTTAAGCTCTCTATCAGCTTCTGCTTATTTTTAAAACGACGTGATCCAGCTCTGCGCTTCAAGAATTAGGAACAATTTTATTTAAATAAAAGCACTGGTTAACCGGTTATTTGAATTATTATTGACCGAAAACCGGTTTGTTTTAAAGTGTACTTTTCGAATTATTCGTAAACCGAATTTTGAAAACAGTCGAATAATAAATCTCTCTACGTACAACTCATTAGTTCAAATTTAAGTCCATTTGACCTATAAAAGTATTACACAGTACGCTTGGCCCATAAAACAGCTCATAAAGAGTACTCGTTTTTTGAAGTAGCCTGATTTGCAGGCCATTTTAAATCCTCAACTGAACTTCAAAAGGAGTTTTCAACACAATTTTTTCCGAACAATTACACGGTGCGACAAGAAAAATACCTGGCAAGTGTTACTATTTTTCTGATAGGCGCTACCGAGCAGAACAAGAATCTCTTTTGAAATCTTTGAAACACCTCCAAAAATCTCCCGTTACGGTTAAAAAACCGCTTTTTAGGATTTTCATTGAATTAAAAGCTGATAGCTTAGCTGATTGAATTTTGTTTCTCTTCGGATTTAGAAAGAAAAGAAATGAACCTTTTAAACGATATATATGTATGTCGTTTAAGTAGCTTTGAAGATTCTGGGTGTATTTCTCAAGCAAACACATTTTTCATCAAATTTTTTCCCCACTTTTTTTTTAATTAGAAATTCGTTGGAAATTGGCGGAGATATTAATTTTTTTAGTAAAGCAACTCTATTTGAACACAAAATAGACTAATTCAAGCGAAAAAAACTAAAGTAAACTAATGCTACGTATACCTGGGACAGCGAGTGATACATTAGATCATGAAAATAATTAAAATAATGAATATGTAAAAAAAATTGCTCTCACAAAGTACACATACATATGTAGGTAAAGTGCTTAAATCAGGTCCACCACTGTTTTTCTGTGATTTAAACTTGTGTAACTGTAAAAAAACGCCCGATAAAATAGTGGTCACTTTTTTTGACAAATATGAACGTAGCTTAAGCATTTGCCGTTATTTTTGAATTAACACAAGCTGTTATAAATGCAGTATTACAAAATATGTATCCCAGAATTTGGTAGGTCGACAACGGGACCTTTGGAAGTGATTTTTAGTCAAGCATTGTAGTTAAGCAGTGAACGAAGATGCTCAGGATCGTTAAGAAAGAAATAAATAAAAATTCGTTTGACAATAAAGAATTAATTGAACATTAAAAAATTTTCTTATTATATTTTATAAAAGTAGTAAGCCAACCTGCATTAGAATGGATTGCACTTTACAATTGCCAAATTTCTTCTTGATAAATTCTTTGAGGTATTTTTGCGCCTCAACGTTAGTGTTAAAAAGCTCTGTTCGCCTGTTGGAGTTTTCAATGTAATTATGTTAACTATATAATTAAATCGTAAATTTAATTCAAAATAATTAAATTCATGTCATTCTGCCTTATAATGAAAATGAATGCCATAACATGCATTCACGTTCACTAACGTGTTAATATCTTGCCTTTTTTATTACATAAAAATTATTTTATATTAAGCCAACTAAGACAGAAATCTGAACTATGACATCAAAACCAATATGTCTGTATAGTTAATACAGTTAATGAATCACATTTAAAAGCCAACAATCATAACAAATTATAACCTTTAAATGCTTTACATACACATAAATGTTTACATACAAATATCTGTAATTTAATATGAAAAAACTGCGTAACGAAAATAGTTAAACAGTATTGAACATTTTGGATTTGGTGAAATATGATTTTGTAAAGTGTGACTATTGTCTGGAATGGAATTAATTTCATCAGAATGTTATTTAATCCCATAATTAGTTAAAATGAGATGATCATTTATTTGGTTTGCTTGGCATAATCGTATTAATATCGCATCAGACAACCAGCATGTTTGTTGAATTCTTGATTTAAGATTGAAATTGTACCTTTACAATGGTTCGAACTGGTATCAAATGAAAGTATCTAAATTATATCAGATATTTACAAGACAGTTATTTTTATCTATTGTTTAATAATACTTACAGTCATTGAATAACCAGAAACGGCAAAAAGTAGATTCTTTTTCTTTTTGTAGCCATATATATATACCTATATATATATATATATATATATATTATATTTTTGTAATATGACTCGAAATAACTTTCTATATTGTTTTGTTATCTAATATTAATATCAAATATTATTCTTTTTTGTATTTTAATTCAACAAAAAGAACAACAACAACGGCAACTATACTTAATAATATGAAAATATTTGAAATGTCTACGTATGTACATATGTGTACATACATACCTATTTGATGTCTTAATAAAATATTTGAACAACAGATGCCAGATGCAACAAACAAAAACCAACCAACAAGAGAAGAATGAGAACAGCAAAAAGTTCACTTTTGAATTCTTTTAAATTAAACTTCACACTTACACTTAATTTGCTTAATAGAGACACAGCAAAATGTTTATGTTGGAATTTCAAAAAAAAAAAAAAAAAGCGGCTGCATCAAAAAGCTCTTAAAGACTTGAAGCAAATATTGATTTTTGTTTTGTTCATGCACTTACTTAAACACTTGATAAGTTCAATTAAAGTGGCAAGTATACCCTTTATCGTATTTATGGTATTTTCTAAACAACAAATTTTGTTACCACATCTGTTTTTATTTATTTATTTATTGTTTTTTTTTTTAATTTCTTACATTAATGTTAATTTATTTAAATAAGCGCATAAATAGCACACAATTACGTTTCTTAAAGCTAACATTTAGAAGCGCACGTACACTCTAGCTAGCATTAGAAAAACAAATATTTTTCTAGTTGCTGCTGTAATTTATTTCTCGATGCTGCATGTTATTGTTCCAGTCAGGTGTCCATAGCTATTTTGAAATAAGATGGTGAAAACTTACCCATTGGTCAGCTGACATATATTTACACGAATGTTTACACGTAAATATCCATGCCTTTCATGATATGCCCTATCAAAATTTCAAGAAATATGCATAAATATTTTGTGTGACTTTTTCTTGTCTTCTTTTTTATTATGTATTAAACTTTCAAAAATAATTACCTACTTAAATAAAAAATAACATCTATACAAATACATAATTGTAATTCACCAAACAATGTTTTTGCCATTTCGTATTCCAGTGGAAATCACTGTTCGTGAAAATCTTATATTTTGACCATTTTCGTTGACAATTATATTTGTTGTACTTTGGTCTTTAGCTTCTTAAATAAACATCTTGCAGAGCAGTTATGCTGATCTGAGACTGATGCAAACACATTCTAAAGAAGTAAATCGCTCTGGCTATCATTCTCTCCAGGAAATTTATTTTAATTTTCCTCTCTGGATCACCAATCAAGAACACTATGCATGGTTCAATCAATTCAAGATAATCGTTTTCTATAAAAATTTTCCCCGACTGCGATTTACGTATAATAATATTTGAATAGAGTTAAATTCGTTACATTAAAAATCGATATATAGTCCAAGCTTATTTGAATCGGTATTTATCTTTTTAAAGTGTGGAACTTCTAGTAATCTTTGTTTGAATTACAATTTTTACAAACAATTTTTAAACATGAAAATGATAAGGAAAGTGTAACATGGTCTCTCTCTAAACTTTACTCCACTTAAGCAGCAAGTATTCGTTGATTTTCTATCACAACACACCATTAGCACATAATACTATGGGGCAGGATTGCACCATTTTTGGAATCAATTTTACCGCTGAGTTTAGGTATAAATATTGGCATCTTTGGGGAGGTCGTAGTTTCGGGATTATGAATCAATCAAAAAGCTTTCGTTTTTATTGAAAAATATAAAGAAACATAAAAAATAAAAAAAATTAATTTTGTTTTATTAAAATCATTAGGATAAGGCAAATAATCATAAATATTTCGAAGGTTACAACACACATTTATTAATTTAAGGATACATTATTATTCGCATTCACTTTGTGTTTCATCAGTATCTTGGCCATTGCTTAAGCTCAAATCCACCTTAGCAGTTTATGAAAGAAACAGACATTGTGCTTCCTTAGACACAACCATTTAATTTGTCTTGGAAGTTGCCATCGGGTCTGAATTTATTAAAAGAAAGTTAAAAATATCTCCTAAACTATTAATCATAGTACATTTTCTTCTGTTATGCTCTCTATTAACTTTTTGTATATATTTATTTAATAGATTCTTGTGCTTTATCAGGCAAAGAACCAACAGGTAATTTAAAATTTTGAACTACTTCCCAACTGTGAATCAACAAATTGGTGATAACACTGATATTTTTTTTCGAACTTTTTTATATTTTTATATATAAAAAAGAGGACTATAAAATGAGTTGCAATTGATGTTCTCTGAAATGCGGTAACCGATTTTGTTTTGTAAGTCCTCAAATGAAAGGTAAATTCAATACTAAGGTTTTTATGTATATGCGGTTTTTTTGGTCCATTGTTTCGCGAGTTATTGACGTTAGAGTAAACCCCTTTGTATTCATAAGTTTTAGCTAAAAACGAAATTTGTTGCAGCATTTAAATTTTGTGTGAGTTAAAAAAATATATTTTTATAACTGTGTATATAAAAAGCATATGTAGAAAGTTTGCATTTGTGTGGATTCACTATTGTTTAATTGAGCGGTGCCATGCCGATATAAAATTTATATGCCTATATCATTAAAACGGCAATATTAAAAGTCTTTAAATTAGCCAAATAACTCTATAGTCAATATAAATCATCAGTCAAAAATTTGGTCGAATTGGATAAGTTGGAGAAGCACCTCCTGTAGTGCAAGATTATGGCACATTTTAGTTTTCTGAACATTTCCTTTTATATTTTCATTCTAGTTTTTTTTTCTTATTCTATTTAGTTTTGCTTTTCTTTTATAATAATTTGATTTTTTTTGTTTACAACTAATATTTTATTTCATTTTTAATTATTATAAAATATTTTGTTTGAAAATATACACTTTTTGTGCTTTTTCTATGTGGTTTATAGTCACATTGTTTAGCTACAATGTTATACAGGAAAAAAATGTATAGCATGCGAGATCATTTGTTTATGATACGATCTTTCGCTCATGGAATTTGGTCTTTGCTGTCTACGTTAATTATTGCTGATGTTAAAGAGAAAAACAAAAAATAAAACAACATGTAGAATATCGGACAGGAAATTGATATTTAGCTATGTTAGTGCTTGTATTGTACAGGATTTCCCTGATTTCCATTTGAATTGTCTTTCTATATTTTTATTAATATTTATTTTGTTTTAAACTTAACAGCTCTATAATTAAAACTGTGTTTAGTTTTCATAAGTTATATGTATGTGTTGGTAAGCAGTTAAATATAATGAAGAAAACCTTTTGCTTACAAACTTCTAATAAGTTTGTTATGCTTGTAGAGTATTTGACGACAATTCAAGCAAATGAGGAGCCCCGTTATGTAAAGGGGGAAGATAATAAAAGGCCAATTCTTTAGGTAGTTTCTTTTGTCTTGTGCGATTCGTTGACCTACATATACATATTGGTGAAGGTTAAAATTTATTATATTTCTATAAAAGTACGAACAGTGAAAGTGTAAATTAAAAGTATAGTAATTTTTTTAAATTACATTATTTGATTGCCATTTGTACTGGAAATCAGAAGACAAAAGTCATTTTAAGGTAATTATAAAGAAAAATTTTACTTTTCACAAGGAAAAAGAAAAGAAACTTAAACCGGGTTATTTTAGTTAAATAAATTCCAATATATACTGTATTTTGTGACGAAAGATAAAGAGAAAATTCGTATACCACTAAATTCGTATCCAATTAGGGCAAGAAGAAAAAATAATAATATCACAGCTTTTAAAGGTAAACATACTTATTGTATTTAAATCTTTAGCAATATTACATAGGTTGTTTTCTTTTTAAAGGAATTAGACTACAATAAAAGAATAGAAAATGGTTATATTTTTTTTATCGGCCGTATTCCTTTAGCCACCACTGTAAACGAAAAGGAAAAAGAATCTTCGAATTATTGTTTAAAATACAGATTAAACAAAAAAATCTGTATTAAATCACATATTAAGTCAAGCTTAAGGTCGAACACCAAAATATCGAAATCAAAGGAAAAAGAGAAAAAAAGCAAGAAAACAACAACCATATCATCTACATATATTGCTAGCTAAACTACAACAACAACCGTAGCTTAAGTATCCAACAAAACAAAAGAATAGCGAAAGTTAAGGAGCTGTGATCAATAATCATATTTAACATTTCCAATATATTAGTGGTGGCAAAGGTAAATGCAAAGGCAACTAAATTAAAGCCAATATACAAGAAAATTTTTAAGTGCTTGAGAAAATATTAAAGAAAAATTTAACAAATTAATGAATGGTGGCTTAAGTTCCTTAGATATGGAACAGGTTCCATATCTATCAGCAAGTGTTTCTGAGGAAGAATCTCTCCAGCATCAACCAACCAACCAATCATTGAAGCAACAGCAAACTTCGTTGAAGTCTTATTGGTGGAAAAATTAATTTGGTCATTTTTGTTTGTTTTTTTTTTTTTTTTTTTTGAAACCAAGAATCGCAGTAACTAGTGTTAAAATTTAAAACTTTAAAATAAATTTTTTAGTGCATCAAATTAATTAAAATCTAAATGAAAAGAAAAAAAAAATTAAATTAATTAAAAGTTAATATTTGCAAAAAAATATTTAAAAATCTTAAAAACTACATATTGCACTTCATAATCACAGTTTGGTCTTAATTTGCACTCTAAAGTTTATTTTTTAGTTGCTTAGTATATAATTTTATTAAATAATTTATGTTTTCATATAGCATCATACAAACCATAACATTTGGGAATACCCATCAACATTTTCTCCTCACTGTTTTAAAATGATCCTCATTAGTTGTACACATCAGCATTGAAGGGGCCTCATCAACAGCTGCTGTCAACATTTTTTTTTTTTGGTGAGTAATTTAAAATTTTTTTGTTATGTTCACAGAAGAAATTAGTGTAGAACGAAGCAACAAGAATAATGTTTAATTATTCCTGAAAAATGTTTATAAGCATGTTGCTGCGAATATGTTTATAATTGATAATATTCTCAAGTATCTGTTTGATTCTATTTTTGTTTTTTTTTGTTTTTGTTCTTCTTGCTTCTTGCACACTATTGTGGGTATAAGTTTCAATCATTTATATGAGTAACGTTTGAATATATTCTATTATCTTGTTATTGTTTGTTATTTATTTTTTTTATATTTTTTTTTCTAATGAATTTCTGAGTTATTTTAAAATATAAGTATTTGCGTAATTTAATATATAAGTTAGTCCCGGTCAATATTTTCAGATGTTTACTATTGTGCGATATAAATTAGTAATTTGGAAAGTTTATTGATTTTTAAGTTTTACGTTAAATTATGTTTATTTTAAATAATGCCCAAAATAAAAACATTGAATTTGTATTGAGTATGGAAATTTAAGCTGATAAAGTGTTCTTACTAATGGTGATGTAGGGTGATATAGGGTATGGAAGTTGTGGGATTTTAGCTCAACTTTTAACGCTGCTTAAATCATGGTTGGGAGGGTAAAGAGGCGTGTTTCTTTCCAATCCACCTAGGAAAGAATACGTTTTGTTATAGGTTTTAAATATTTCAGTTTACGATTGGCCTTTATATTAGTTTCTGATATTTTAGTTGGTCGACTTCGGGGTTCCTTTTTCATAATTTTTGTTAACGATCAACTTCCAGTCCATAATGTATTTATTTTAGTCGACTTAGGGAGTCTATAATAATAATATTTTTTGTGTTCGGAATAGACTCATGGCAAGAGAAAATAAGGGGAACAAGAACCCACCCAACCGACTGACCGCTAGTGGTTTTCAATGGCTCCCGATCGTTCCCTATTTTCTAACCCAGAGCACTAATCGCCAATAGAGTAGGAAAATGTAGATATTTCTTAACATCTCAGTTTTCCCCATTTTTGAGAAATATCTATTTGAGTCATACCATGAGAAATATTTGACGCCCGTAAAGGTGCCTAGGAAGAGTTAACGCTTAAATGAACACAATACTCCCATAAAAAAAATATTGTTTTTTGTATATCTTTGAAACGGTAATAGTGGAAGGTTCTGAATTTGGTTTAAATAACTTAGTAGCTAATACACATCAATAGGCGAAACTGAATAAGTGAGCATGATACCTCCCATACAAATTAAATATTTGTTTTTGTATATCTTGAGAATGGTTAGAGTTGAAGTTTCTAAATTTGGTTTAAATAACTTGGCAGTCAATACAAACCATCATTTTAAGCAAATATGGAATTATGATGTGTACAGAACGGTAACATTTAAAGCTTTCTTCATCTATCCACATCAGTCAAAAAGTAGGTACAACACAAAGGCTCCCAGCAACGCGGGAGAAATTATTCTAGTATAATATATATGGTATATCATTTTTATCATTTATCCTTGATATTTATGCTGAAATTTTGTACCGCATAAATAGTACTCTAGGATATATTCATCATTGTAATTACCACCACCAGCCTTTGGCTGTGCAATGTACACATTTGTAGCCTTAAAAAGTCTTTCTAAATACCCTTTAAATTATATATTATCAAGTGCTTGAGAAAAACACAGATATTCCTCAAGGCTACTTTAACGAAATATATATCAACTAAAATGTCTATCAGCTGAAAAACTTAAAATTGGATAATGTTCAAATAAAGAAACGGGGTTTTTATTCGCATCACAAGATTTTGGAGGTGTTTCAAAAATTCTTGTTGCAGATTCTTGTTATACTCGAAAAATAGCATTACATCCTATGTGTTTACTTGTCGCATCTTGTTATTTACTTGAATAAAACAAGACAAAAGATAAATTCGAATAAAGCTGGTCTGAAATTTAAAAAAAAATTGTTCCGGTGGGCAGCGTTGGGCGGAACAAAATTACTATAACTGGAAACTAGACATTTTGAACTAAATTACCTATACTTGCGAACCCTTGCGGGAAAAAGATACGAGCCTTAAAAAATGCGATTTTAGTTTTTCGATAAGACAAAATTTTATTTTTTTTAATGTCCTGTAACTGTCATATTAACTGAATTCATGTACTCGTAGTTTAAATTGATTTTAGTATAACGATATGCATATGTATATAAGCATAAAAAAATATTAATTTGATGGCATTCGTATTTTATAGCCGTTCAAAGTTGATGAAATTCAAATCAAATTTTATAAATATTGTTTTTTATTAGTTTGAAGTTTGTACTTTGAAGGAGCGAGCGCCCTTTGTCAATCACGAAATAAGTAAAAAAATTAATGCAGTTCAACTAATAAAATTGTAAGCTACTAAGCCCCATAAAATTTTTTCCTTAATTCTCATTTTTTAAAATGGACTTTTTTTCAAAAATTTGTTCTTGCTGCCCCAACGTATATTGTCAATAACTCTTGTCTAAACTCTCTTGTTTTGGTACTTAGAGAAGTTGATCTTTGTCGTCATGCAGTGTTGTCATATTTTTTTTCAAAAAAATCTTTCAATTTTCTTTAAATCATATAAAAACACTAAAACTGTATGTATTCTATAGTTTATATTATTTAAAAATGTAAACGAAGGACATATATTGACATGTAATTAATACATATAATAAAATTAAGTTCATTAATTCATTATGTAAACTACGCTTTACATACAGTGACAAATTTAATTATTGGCAACTTCAGGGTAATTTGATGTTCTTATTAAAGAGATTTCTGATAAATTAATACATATAATTACCACAAAATGTAGTATAAGATATTGGTTATAAATCGAAAGCTAACCTTCACCTATTTCGTGACCTAGTATAAGAAGCTTAATATATTTATTTTATTATCTGAATCTTCAAAAGAGGCGACATAGCTTAGACAACTACTGGAAGATTTACAACAACTCTCCTAAATGATAATCAAAGCTGTTTACGTCTTTTAAGCGATCATAAGTATTCTTATAGAATAAAGCATATGGATACGAAATACAAAATTACAAGAGATTTAGTAAAGAAGTCGTATCATATCAATAAGTTACTGCCCCACAGAGGACGTAATAGCTGATATTCTCACAAAGTCGTTGATACCAAATAAACGAAATTTTTTTTGCAACAAATGTAATTTAAAGTGAATGAGGAAGAGTAATGGAGTAATAACATTCACAACAATATATACTTCTTATTTTTATACGTATACTTTTTTATAGTTATGTTTAGGGCGGGCCATTTCAAGTTAAAATATAAAAATTCAATAAAACGAAAACGGTTTGAAATTTTGCCTAATTTATTTATTTTTGCTGTGAAGTACAATCGTTCCGGTTAGAAATGAAATATTATTTCATTCATATGGCTGTTGCGGTTGGCCTCACAGTACCCCATTCGAACGGAACAATTTTTGAAAACTTTTTCGCGTGTATGTGGTCGTGTCTCGGCAATTGAATCACGAGTGTTGGCCTTCAAATGCTCAATTGTGTTTGGTTTATCGACATAACACTTGTCTTTAACGGCACCCCACAGAAAATAGTCCACCGGCGTCAAATCGCAGCTTCTTGGCGACCAACTTAACGGTCATCAAACGTTTGACGTAATCTGTTATCATGGTGCGATGTGTCTCAATTGACCGTTCTCCTTTTTTTTTTTGAAATATGGGTCAATGATGCCTCCGCTCCACAAGACGCACAAAACAGTCACTCGTAATGGGTTCATTGACTTCTGTAAGACCACGTTTGGGTTTTCTGAGCTCCAAATTCGACAATTTTGCTTACGACATAAGTATTGTTAGATTCGAAATAATTGCTGGTTCAAATTTAGGCCAATAGATGGCCAACCCGATACAATTTAAAAATTAGTTGTCCTATGTTCGTAATTTTATAACTCTGGAACAAATAAACCGATTCACAAATCAATACATGCGTTGATATGTGTACTTTCACTGATTGTTTTTGTTCAACTGGGCATTCCCACGCCCATATTAAAATTGTATTTATATTTTTATATCTTAATAACGGTAATGGTATGAGTCTCTAAATTTGGCCCAAAATAACTTTGCGGTAAATACAAATTATTAGACAAAAAGTGGGCGGAATTGGATAAGTAGGAGTGTCACATGCCGTACAAGGTAAATATTGATTTTTGTGTATTTACAGAACGATGAGAATGACAGTTTCTGAACTTGTTCTAAATGACTTGTTAGTCAACACAAATCATTAATTTTAAAGCATTACTTTAAAGTTTCTTTTGTGAAGAATAGGTGTAAAACACAAAGGCTTCCAGCAATGCGGGAAGAGTTTCTCTAGCATGTATTATATAGTTTAATATTTTTGAAACTATTTAATTTGTGACTATTAAATTTCTTTATTTCGTCGATTTCAATTACAAGGTGAAACAAGTAAAGCGAGAACTGCATTTGGAATATTGAATAAATTCACAACCTACAAAAGCGTGAAATGCAAGTCATGTCGAAGTTTGCAAGTTTTGTCGAATATATAGTATTTTTTGGCCAGTTACAACAAAAAATTATGAATTGTGGAATATGTCCAACAAATCACCTCTTGAAGCAGAAATTAAACAGAGAATATACAAATGACTTGACCACACCATGAGAAAGTCGACAAATGATGTAAAAAGACAACTGGTCGGATACAATCCACAACGCTCGAGGCGTAGTGAAAGGCCGGAGCTAAAACAAAGTGGAATAACTTGGAGTGAAATGAAAAATCTTGCAATAGATAGAGGAAAATGTTCCAACTGGAATTAAAGGACTTTATATATATATAGAATCAGCAATAGTTGTAAGACGAAATAATCCTAATAATATTATGCCCATTTTTATTTAAGTTAAAATATATGAATATTTTTGTAATTATGTAATAATTGTCAAGCGTCCTATTTAACTAAATTGTTTTTACCATTTTTACGACAGTAAGCTACATACGAGTACATACGTAAATATGCATATATGTATGTGTATGTACATTCGTAAGAACAGCTATGAAAATAATTAAATGTTCAAATTTATTTCGAGTGTCAAAAAATAACAATATTTAATAAACCACAAAATGCACCAGTTGACCAATTTAGTCACAGATACACAAAACACTCAACATATGTGTACATACATACATATGTACATGCATTGTATTTTTACAGATGACCAATAAAGAAAAGAAATACCTACAGATACACTTACAGATGGTGAAATATCGAGATATGAATATTCTTTTACAACTGCAATACCAATGAGGATCTATGGATTTTTCTTTTCTGTGCGAATGGTTGACCAAAAGGTTACTACGACACACCATAACTTTTGAATGACTGCAATATATGGACTCAATGTATGTATGTATGTATGTACGTATTTATGTATGTGGTAATGTAAGTGAAAAATATTTAATTGACTTAGAAATTGTTGAAAAAGGATAAGGTTTAAGAAGATGGGAAAACGAAAAAAAAAATATATTAACAAACTTAATTAAACACTCAATTGGCCAGTAGGTTTCTTGTCGTATAAATTGGTCATCGATATTAAACTTCAGTATTTATTGCCTGCAAGAGTATGGGAATGAATGACCAATGAGTAGAGTACATTGCTTATTTGTTTAAAATTTATTTTTATTTTTGTTTGGCTTTTCCACACAGCTTAGTGTGTAAAAGATATTGCAAGTGAAACTATTTGCTTGCTTTATTTGGTGACTAACTGAGACTGTTTAGAGATATCTGACTATACCTACCCTACGAGTATACGAAAACTAAAAAAAGCAGAATAGCGAAAGCAGTTGGTTTGTTACGTTTTTACCTTTTTAAAAAGGTGTATTTATGAGTTCGTAGACTGTAGTTAAAATGAAAGAAATCTTGTGCTTGGTTTTTAATTAAAATCCTTCATTCAACACAGTTTTGTGCACCACTGCTTGTAACCTTTTTACAGGCAATAACAATTTTCTATTCTTAATTACTCCGTCTGTTTACAATCTTGTAAACAACAACAATTACTCGACAGATCTTTTTACTTAAAGATCTTCCAGCTCGATCGTAGTTATAACTTAGGTTCGATCACAACCTTTTCAATCAGAGGTTATCCACACTTAACACTGTTTACCGGGTTAGCTCCAACTAAACTGGTTTTTACTTCACTATTCACTTCACGAGTTTACTCCTTATAAACTCTTTTCACACCAATAACACATTCGCTGAGTTAACTTTACTTAAACTGCACTAGATGAGTTTACGACACATAAACTGATTGCTGTTCGCATCGATGTGCTTTTTATACGGCTGAGTAAACAACACATCGAAAAGCTCTCGAACCTCTCGACATTTCAGGTAGATTCTATTTCTTTCTTTTAATTTCTTTTTAGTTCTTTTGTAGCCATGCGTATGTAAGCATCTACCTCTTTCAGCTCTTAGTATTTGTTGTTGCTTGTTTATTGTCTGTTACTTGTTTTCTTTGCTGCTTGATTATTTTTGTTGTTGTTGCCGTGTAAATTTTTATTTACTTTACCTCTTCTAATGTTTGTTGTTGTAGATTTGTTTATTTGTAAATAGCACGTATAGTTGTTCTTGCAGCTTTTGTTTATTTACGAGTATTTTAGCGAAGTAATAAACGCAGAGGTTCTCTATCTTATTTTCGTAACAGCAAATATATTTTGTAATTTCGAAGAAAATCAATAAAAAATCGTTAAATCGTATGATCTTGAATACCAATAAACAGGTATAACACATATGCCGAAATTTTCCGGGCCTAACAAAGAAAATATTTTTTTTTTGTTTTTTGATCAAAATTAGCTTTTTTCATCAACGTGATCTCCATCAAGAGCAATGCAAACATTCTAGTGCCGCTTTAACAATTCAATACCACTTTTATAGAACGATTTATCTTTTGCCCCAGAATAGACCTCAGTTTTTTAGCGATAACCTCTTCATTCGTACGCTTGTAACTAAATCTGGCGAATACGGTGAATGTGGATTAGAAGTTCAGTTCATGTAGTTCTGGTCGACAGTGAGCAAACGCGGCACCCACTTTGAACAGAGCTTTCTAATAGTCAAATGCTCATGCAATATATAGTCAACACGTTCATTTGATATTTTTACGATTTCAGCTAACTCACACATTTTCACTTTTCGATCATTTAAAACGATTTGTGAATTTTTTTGTTGTTCTCTGGTGTTACCGCCTCATTTGGACGTCCACTTCGTTCTACATAATCGGTGGCACTACGACCACGTTTGAAGTCAGCAAAACAACGTTTTATTGTTGTTTCTGATGGAGCGGAATCTCCATAACACTTTTCAGACCATTGCTTCGCTTGAACGGTATCTTTTCCCATCAGTTAGCAGTGTAGAATTAAAACACGAAATTGTTTTGATCCGTTGTTCTGAAAATAGCAAAAGTAGCGACACTATTAGCATAACTCACGAACTAATTAATAGAATATCACGTAACTTAAGCAGTTGTCTTTTGAAGGTTTAATTCGATCGGTCGAGCCGTTTACTTGACTTCATATTATGAGTATAACCAAACTTGATCCAAGATTTATAGAATACATTGATCTTGAAGGTATAAGCGATTACAGGATTTAAATCTTTTAAAAGAAATATTTGTTTCCTTTAACGAATCACAGGGCATAATAGAACCATAGTTATAATTATATTTTTTAACAGATTTATCTGCCCTCAATTTAATTATCTTCTTTCTTCACTTGCCTTATTCAAGTATGGGCTGACTTTCCAATTCTTTGGCTCTCCTGTGGTTTTTTTTTTCTATGGAGTCATAATGTTTTGTTAAAACAATGAAGACATTATGCAATATAAAGGTACTCACTTAGTCACCCTCAACCTACCACGGATAGTCGACTCCATGACATAGAGGCACATACACACTACAGTGCGAACTTTATTGAATACAAGCAAATAAGTTACGACAGCAAGAACACAACTCAGCTACAGACCTTAATCACAAGCTGAACGCTGATTAAAGCTAACAAAAAGAAGTATGAATTCAATTATGAAAATATCTACATACATACATAGGTATATATGTACTTATCAAAATATAAATTAATAGGTCTGTTCCTTTCCTCTACATTGGGTGCTCTCGGGATCCCAATTTTACCGAAAAAGTGTACGGGAACACAAGAATTGAGTAAATGAGAAACATTTTGAGAGAGTAATAATTTGGTTTTTTTATATTTTTGTTGTTTGGCAAATACCACTAAAAATTAAAAATATATTTTTTAAAACTAAAAAATTTAAAAATTTCATATTCATTTTGTATTTATTTACATACATACATACATACATACACACATACATACATACATACATACATACATACATACATACATACATACGTAGTATACATATCCTCCACGTACAAAAGGAAAAAACCAACTCATTCAGCTGCACACGACATAATAAAATGTTTCAAAATCAATAAAACGGTGCAAAATAGATCAAAACACGCCCACAACAAAATATTTTCTGACGCAGAAAAACGTTTTCTTGTCAGAAAAATAAAAACTAATCTCTAAAACTTGCTGCTATTGCTGAAAGTGAACCCATCAACAATTAAAAACTTGCTTTATAGAGTTGGTCTTAATGGTAGAAGAGCTAGACAAAAATCTCTTATTAGTAAGCGCAATAAAACCAAAAGACTTAAATTTGCAAAAGAGTACCAAAATAAGGGTTTGTCTTTTTGGAGAAACGTTATGTTCATCGACTTAACGCATTTGGGTCGGATGGTAAACCAATAGTATGGAGGGGACAAAATCAGGAACTACGTTTGAATAACCTGAAACCGACAGTAAAGCATGGGGGCTGTTCAGGATCCTTGCATTTTATCGACACTATCAGGGTTTGGCATGTAGCCACTGTACATACATTTGTACATGCATAGATGTGTATGTTCATATTTCTTTTACCATCAAAAATTAATCTTAGTCCATGACTGTACTAAGTTTCCAGTCCAATAACTTACTACAATAGAGTAAAACCTAATACGTTTATTTCTACCTCATCTAAAAATTTGTTCCAAACTCAGTTTGTTATAATCCCATGCGAACGGCAGACTGCAGTTATAGAGCTGAAGGGCCCTGTATGATCAAGAAGCTGACTTGGTCTGAGTATGATATGAGGCGCACTCGATCGCTTATTGGTCATAATAGAAATAAGGTTTCTAAATTGGTGTCTGTGCTTACCGATCACTTGCCTGCAGGTGTAGTATTCTCGACCTTGTTTTTCGAGTGTTTGTCCAAACACTACTGCACCATTATGGTAGCTACGGGTGACCTAACCAACCCTGTGCGAATCAATTAATTCACTGTCACCTCCAAATAAAAAATAAATTCTGTAAACTCCATCGGTCTACACTGTGAGGTTTCAGTAAATTAAGCGAAATCGTTGAATGCAAGCAATTTTTGAGTTCACTAATTGATGATTTGACTCCCATACGTTATCTCCTACTCAAAATAAAACAAAATTAGTTTGCTTGAAGTAGATGAACATTTACAGTGAGTATGTATGTATGCAGTTTATTCACCAAGACATTTTAGTTCACCGTTACCTACATATAATATTGCAATATGTATTGTTAGGAGCTTAGGATCGTCCCAAAAATTTTGAACAAGACGTTAAGTATGTATGCTAAAGTATCCAATTAAAATTTGTGCTGGTAACAGAGTTGGCAAAAACCCGGGTTTAAAAAAAAAACCCAGCCCACCGGCTTTTATTGGGTTTTTTAATGACTTTTATAACTGCTTCAAAATTTCGTTTAATTCGACAATATTTTTTGTTTGTTAGTATAATTACATTGCTTTAATATTTCTAATGCAATTTTGCATTTTTTTAAGCGTAAATAAAAGTGTTGTATAAATGAATATTAGTGCAAGATAAATAAGTGAAGATAAATAAGTTGGAGACTGTAAAGTTATAATTGTATAATGTAAAGTGAGGAAATAAAACTGTAAAACAACAGCATCGTGGTGTTTATTTTTATTTTTTTGATGCAATTAAAAGAACTTAAACGTTTTAAAAAGGTTAAAACGTAACATTATTATTACAAATATTTTTAGTAGTTGGTTGGCCCACCATTTGCATCTATTACAGCCTGCATCCTTCTGGGCTTCTTGTAGCTTTTCTTTAAGCATTGAGGTACTTGTGATGCTATGAATTCTAATTTTTCGCTCCAAAATACATACCTCAAACATGATCAATTGTGTTTAAATCAGAGCTCTGTGGGTGAGGGCGCAGTTGTCTTGTGCATGATTAAGCAAATTGTCCCTTACAACTGAGGCTGTATGTTTATGGTCATTGTCCTGTTGTAATATCCATTTTGAACGCAGGCTCAACATATCGACCGATGCTTCATATTGTCTCGTAGTATATCCCTATATTAAAAACGGTTTACATTCCCATTGATGAAACTGAATTTTTCCACTCCTGAAGTAGCTACGGCACCCCATTCGTTTAAATTGCCAAAACCGTGCTTAACAGTGCAAGTATTGGGTTTATTGGGTTGAAGGGTTTTCTTTGAAATAAGCAGTTCTTACGTTTTATTTTGCTGCGAAAACCACTTTAATGATCTTCGTATGGTTCATGGATGTACAGATATGTTCCTTATATTTCATCAATGGCTTCCTTCAAATTTTTTTAATTATATTTTCGGATACTTTCGTACTTTCTGAAGAATAAATCTGACGTTTCCATCAACAACATTCCTTAAGCTTCCACTGCTGCGTTTCTTTTCGACTGTGTCATTGTTTTTGTAATTTTTTCGACCGATTTAATTTATATTTTTTAATATTTCGTTATGAGATTATGAATCATTTCTTAATTTATCAATATCACAATATTCATTATCAAAAATATTTCCGAACTTCTTGGCTTTCAATCTTTAACTGGGCCATTTATAAGAAAACCAACAGGGCATTTTTATTTTTGTTTTGAACTTTTACCTGTCAAATCACAGTTGTAGTGTAAAGCAAAAAGAGAAAAACGTAATAGTATTTTTTGGCAATTTGTTTAAATTTAAATTTCTTCAATAATTTTTTAAAAGAAAATAGATGAATATTGTAAATATAAATTTATAAAACTTGTTTCGGATTTTTGCAGAGGTAAGCACAATAATATTTAACAACGCAAGACCTATCACATCCATAAATGTTATGAAGCAGAAAAGCAACACGTTGAAACAACTTTAGAAACATTCAACACCAAATATGTTTTGAAGAAAATGGTTGTATATATATGTGTATATCCGGGTCCGCCAAATAACATTTATTTTGAAAATGCTATAAAAAAAACTACTGAATGTTTTCTCAAATTTCTTGTTTTATTTGCAAGTACAATCCTTCCGGTTAATAATGGAAAATAATTTCATTCAAATGGCTGCCTCGGCTGGCCATGCAGTAGCCTACACGATCGGTAGAATTTTTAAGCACATTTTCGATTGTATGCAGCTGTATTTCACCAATGGCTTCACGAATATTGTCCTTTAAAGCGTCAATTGTCTCTATATATACATACTGCTTCCACATATAATATTGTAACGTTTTAACCTTTTTAAAACGTTTTAATTTGTTTAAATTGGCTTAAAATAAAATAAATACCGTTTTTATTATCTTGATTTACTGCTATCTTTCATTTACCGCACAATAACTTTTATATAGACAATCACAACTTAATATTCACTATACATCACTTTTATTTTCGCTTTAACACGTCTTTATCTTACGACAGCCAAATGATAACTAACTGAAATTTAGGTAAAACAACCCTTTATATACCTAATTTTCTGCATTTTAGAAGGTTCAGGAAATTTCGACTATTTCCTATTTCCATATCCGCTAATTCAAATGTAACGTAAAGATATTCGAAGTGGCAGTGCTGCCAACTTGACATACACCAAAATACCACAATGCAGGTTTTGCATTTTTTGTTCGTAACAATATTAAGGGTACTCATTTCAGATAAAAGTGGCATGAAATACTCTCGCTGAAAGATTGTTCCACAACCGAACAGTGCGATCAAGGAACGAATTTTCCCTATAATGCGTTGTGCGATTCACTGGCCAATCAACTACAAAGTGATGCGCTCTACGAGAAATACGAGTACTTGTAAAAATATATGACTTTTAGGAATTAATTTCTTAATTTCGTCAAAACAATCCGTTATAGTACCGATAGAACAATGAAACACACGCCACATTGCGACGGTGCTCTAATGAATCGATAGAGTTGGCTACCCTACCATCATTAATGAGCATATTCGCCATCTCCTGTATGCGGTCGAGAAGCTCCAAAATAGACTTTGAAGCATTGGCCCATACATACAGTTATATTCCATATATATGTGTATATCCGGGCCCATACATGACAGTTATATTCCATCTTGGGTCGGATAAAGCTCTTGTAAATATTAAGGAGATCAGATGGAGTGAAGTATTTCTTGCACCGTCTTAAAAAACCAAGGCGCTTGAATGCTTCTTTCGGCGCTTGAAATATGTGATCATTCCAACGAACGACACAGTTAATTCTCATGCCCAGAACATCAAGAGCATCTGATTCCTCAATATCTACATTACCCATCGACACAGGTGACAACACACCACCACGTCTGTGTGTTAAAAAAAACATTGAGTCTTGCGTACATTAAAATCGACATTCTTCGCACGACCCCAGTCGGAGATTTTCACCAGGTCACTTGTGAGTGTGTCGTTCATATTCATTCATCTCGCCCAGTCTCCAAAAGGTTCTGTCTAAGATCAAAAGATTATGATTGACAAATGTTTCTGTCATCCACAAAAGAGTACATAGGATTAGAAGTGGGAAAAAGAAAGCCCTTAAGAAATATTAGAAAAAAAGTAGGAGAAAAAACAGAGCTATGTGGTACCCCTGAGTTTATCCTGAACTCGTCGGATGACACCCCATCTATAACCACTCTTATAGAGCGATCTCTGAGAAAACGACACCAAAAGCATTAAGTTTCGAAATGAGAGCCTCGTGCCAAACTCTACTCTTACTCTCGCCAAAACCATGAATGGACTCGTTTCACTTCTCCGAGAGAACGATAGCGTGTCACCAGCAGAACTGTCTTTTCGGAAACCGTACTGACGATCGCTAAGCAAATCGTTGGACTTCAAATATCTTACAAGGTGGTGATTAATCATACTCTTCATAACCTTGGAGAGTGCGGAACAAACTGCTATTGGACGGTAGTTCTCAGGGTTACTAGCCACGCCCTTTTTGGGGATTGGCGTTACATTAGCAACCTTCCAGCAAATGGAAAAATACCGGCGCGATATAACGCACTGAAAAATTCTTTTCGCGTCTAAGTACTGCGGCACATGAAGATCTCGCCTGTTTGCGAGCAAATCAGCAAATAACTTTATATGGGTATGTTAAAACTGTAACTTTTGATGGAAAATTTCTTCCTCCTGTTTGTTAAAAAAATCAATTATTCCACTTTTCCATCTTTACAACCAAACAAAATCTGAAATGAATACCCTTATTACTATTATTATTTTGTTTTTCTTTTTACAACATGAATGTAAACAATCAAACGAAAACATAAACAACTTTTGACATGATGGAGTTCCCAGTCATATGACGATGAGAGGCTACCTTATAGTTATTATATTATTTGATTATTATTATTTGAACCAAAAGTTATGTCGAATCTGGCAATACTTATGTCATTCTATTCTGTCACAAAATTCAGTAAATTATCCCCACTGAACGAAATAAATCGATTTCCGCTAGAGTAACGATGGAATTTATTGGAAACTAGAGTAATCCCTCCCGCAATGCTGGGAGCCTTTGTGTTGTACCTGCTTTTTGATTGATGTGGATAAATATAGAAAGCTTTAACAGTTACCGTTTTCTACACATGCAAAATTCCCTATTTCTTTTTTTTTTTTTAATGATGGTTTGTATTGACTGCCAAGTTATTTACATCAAATTTAGAAGCTTCAACTCTAACCATTCTCAAGATATACAAAAATCATTATTTAATTTGTATGGGAGTTACCATGCCAACTGGCATGGCACTGGTGGAGGGTCTATCTTGTTACACTAAACTCTCCTTTAGACTCCCGAATACGTGCAGTGTTTTTCAGGATGAGATCTTCGCTGTCCTCTAAGCAGCTGAGCGTTTTCGCGACTTGGCTGCTGAGGAAAATGGTGTGATTTTTACATGGACAGTCAAGCGGCTATCAGCACGCTGACTGGTGGCCATGTCGGCTCAAGACTGGTTGCATTGTGCAGGAGTACCCTCACGTTGCTCCTGGATGTATACAGTGTAAAACTATGCTTGTTTACGAGGCTCCAGGTCTAGGCTGGCACATTAGGTAATGCCCGGTTCTTCTTTTCCTCAATCTGTTCTTTAATTCTCTCTTGTTTCCTTTCTTCTCTTTGTGCGTATTGTCTTTTCAGGGAAAGGTCTTACACAATGGGCCTCTGTGGTCTCTGGATGGCGAACTTCGGTACCGCCTTTCGCCTTTCGGATGCCCGCTTATCCGATTCCTCCCACTTTTTAACTGATGGTTTGTACTATCTAAGAAGTCATTTAGATCTAATTCAGAACCTTCCATTCTAATCGTTCTCTAGATATACATAAACCAATATTTAATTTGTATGGGAGGTGCCACACCTATTTATTTCATTTCGTCCATCTTTCGACCGATGATGTGTGTTAACTACTAATTATTTAGACCAAATTCCAAACTTTTCACTATTACTGTTCCAAATATATACAAAAATCAATATTTTCTTTATATGGGAGATACTACTCCCACTTATCCGATTCGGCCAAATTTTTGACTGATAATTTATATTGACCACAAATTTAGAGACTCTTGCTATTACCGTTTTAAAGATATAGACATATAAATACAAATTTTATATGGCCGTGGCACAGCACAGTTGAACAAAACACAAAGCTTTAAAAGCCTTCTAGATAAATATGATTTTTATATACACTATTTTAAAAATAGTTTCTAACTCACACAAAGTTTAAATGCTGTAACAAATTTCGTTTGCGGTTGGCGCAAATAATGCGGTTGGCCCACTTCAGAGAACATCAATTACAACGCATTTTATAGTCCTCTTTTATATATATAGACTTATTTCCAAACCACAAACCACAGACAATAGGTCGGAAATAGCAAAAAAAAAATTTTTTTTAAAAAATCATCTTTTTGTAT
The DNA here is from genome assembly GCA_023159175.1 of Wohlfahrtia magnifica. Classification (NCBI taxonomy): domain Eukaryota; kingdom Metazoa; phylum Arthropoda; class Insecta; order Diptera; family Sarcophagidae; genus Wohlfahrtia; species Wohlfahrtia magnifica. The sequence continues at coordinate 38,214 of JAKWBJ010000216.1, read as the reverse complement.
GGAACTCATTTTCATCTTATTGGGTATGTTAATAAGCAAAATTGCCGTATTTGGGGTAAGAAAACCCAAACGTGGTCTTACAGAAGCCTGTTGGTGCGGCTTGTGAAACGGAGGCATCATTGGCCCATATTTCTTTGAAAATGAGGACGGCGCAACCATTGTGGTCTATGATAATCGATTTTTTTGTGCCCCCTCTTCATGGTATTGATGTGAAAGATGTTTGATTTCATAAGGATGGCGCAACTTGCCACACATTTCAAGCCACAATCGATTTTTTGCGTCTAATGTTAGATAGCCGTTTAATTAGCCGAAATGGTGATGTCAGTTGGCCGCCAAGAAACTGCGATTTGACACCGCTTTCTGTGCGGCGCCGGTAAAGACAAATGTTATGCCGACAATCCGAAGACAATTAAGCATTTGAAGGCCAACATTCGGGATGTCATTGCCAAGATACGACCCCATACACTCGAATAAGTTTTCGAAAATTGTTCCGATCGAATGGGCTACTGTGAAGCCAGCCGCGGCAGCCATATGAATAAAATTATATTTCATTTCTAACCGGAAGAATTGTATTTCACGAAAAAAAAAACAAATTTGGCAAAATTTCACCCCGTTTTTGTTTTATTGCCTTTTAAAATTTAAACTTTCAAATGGCTCATCATATAATAGAAAAAGAATCACTAAAATTGATTGCTATTTGTCTAAATAAGCGTGTTTTGTTTGACAACGTCATCTTTCTTTTAAAGTAATCAAAATATATACAGCAGTTTGCATACATTTTTGCAAAAATTGTTCAACACTAAAACGGTTAAAATGAATTCGAAGAAAACCTACGTTATTAGTTCTTTGGATAAGTTTTTTAAACTCGAAAGTTAGAAGAAATATTAGGTTTATTTTAGAGTTTTGTTCATGACTGTATATAAGTAAATACAATATTCTTCCTTTTGAAATTGTGTGTATGGTAATAACTTCTTGACAAAAGAAGTCAAGTCATAAAATTAAATATAAGCAAATTAATATTTAATTTTATTTTTTAAATCTTTTAATAGATTTTTATATGAAAAGTTGAAAAAATACATAAGGAATGAATGCATAATAAAAATTTTGATCTTGCAAGACGAGCAAGTTGAGTGTTTTGTTTGTGTCACATACATTTAACATAAATAGACAAACGTCTGAACTTGTGTATAATATACATGTGTTACAGAAAGAGGATAGTAGTTTTGCCTTAAAAAAACTCTCTCCATGTGTGTAAGAAGGGATTTTTTCCGGAAATTTCCGGGACTGGATTTCAATTGTTGAAATTTCCAGTTTTCCGTGATCCCAGGAAGTAAAAAAATTGTGTCTACGTTTAGAAAACAGCTGTTATATTCTTAGAAAAAATCCTAGGCAGAAGAAGAATCTTGTTCCATTGCGAGACTCACTTGACCTAGATTGAATAGTAGGGAGATCGATTATTCGACTTTTTCAAAAACCGGTTTACGAATAATTCGAAAGGTAGCACTTTTTATAAAACCGGTTTTCGGTTAGTAATAATTGAAATAGCCGGTTAACCGGTACTTTTATTTAAATCAAATTCTCCCTAATTCTTGAAGGGCGGAACTGGACCAAGTCCTTTTAAAAATAAGCGAATGGAGCGTTTAAAATTACAGTGCAATCAATAATAACAATAATTCTAACAAATCTCATAAAAGCTATGACAAAACAGTGTGCAAAGGTGATAAATAACAAAGTTTATTACAAAAAGTACTGAAACTTGCTTAAGTTTCGAACAGCTACTGGAGGAGCTAATTTCGTTTTTGTTGTATTACTTGGTAGAGAATGGAAATAAAGGTTTGTTATGATAGTTATAATTAAGGTGCCCAAGATAACAAAAAATAAATGTTTTACTTTACAAGAAAATTTGCTTAGATTTCTAGCAGCACTGAATGTAAATTTATGCACCACGTATTTAATAGTGTGTCTGTCACTGTGGTATGCTAGGTAAGAACCCACCTTCCAACCAAGATCTCGTCGGTTCAATCCCAGGCCACACCATCTGACAATTTTCAACAGCGATATCACCTCACAATATTACTAGCGATTGGTTATGTATATTTACGCTGTGAAAAACTTCACTAGCTAATATATCTTCCGTTCGGAACCGGCGTTTGTGGGTTTGTGGGCTTTCAATGAGTCCAGTAGATCATTCACCATATATAAAAATTAATATATATATTTACAGAAGATGAGAAGAGATTATTTTTGCTCAAGAGTGCATATCTTTTTCGATCTACCTTGGTTTCAACGTTCTTTGTGAGACGTCAAGGTTGTCATATAATCGTATACAAAAATAATTAAATAAAGTATAAAAATTATACTTATTTAAATTAACCGGTTATTCGTGTTAAATTAACCGGTTTATTGGTATTCGACAAAACCAAAAAAAAAGCCGGTTAAAACCGGTCGAATAATAACCGTCCGATCTCCCTATTGAATAGTAAGCGTACTAATTAACTATTTAAACTGTGCGGTGAAAGCATCTCCTCTGCTTTATCTATTCTCACAAGTTAATGTATTATGGGTAGGCATCCGAAAAGAGTACGCTTACCTGCGAATGAATTCTGTCCAGGTTGAATATCGATTGAGGAAGACTAGAGCGTTGCCACTTCATGTGCCAGTTTCCGTCTCTGGCATGGCGTAGAATGCTTACATTTGACTCACCTTTCTCGGTGGCATATAGGTTATATGGATAAAGCAAGTGAGATTGTAAAAGAAATAAATAAAAATATTAAAAATAGTTTCCTGAAAATAACTTCGTTTTTAAGCAAATTTCTTCATTTTTTAATACAAAGATCGTTACCTAAAAACAAATTATTATTTTTTTGTTATTTTCACAGACCGGGATTACGGAAAAAAGAAACTTTAGTGCTGACTTTAATCATGGAAACAATAGATTTTCAAATGGGATAATAAAGTTTTTGTGTATTTTCGTATTATGATTTCTAGATAAACCTTTTTGTATAATAATGCCATTAATCTAAGGAAGTAGTTTTTGAATACAAAATAAATTGTAATAAATAGAGACCAACAGTAACAAATCGATATGAAATGATATACGAAACAGAGACCAAAATAATGTCAAGTGTTATGCTATTCAGAATAAAAAACAAAAAATGAACTTAAAATTGCAATAAATCTATTTGATGAAGGCATGCATCATGTGTTGCATACTTATCAAAGGCATAATATCACTGTCAGCAACATCAACCAGAACTTGACTGTTATGTTGTGGGACGAATTAACCCACTAAAATAATAAACAACAGCAGGCTTGGCTGTAAACTTTGTAGTTGGTTGGTTGTATTAACGACCAACTTTTTTTCTTTGGAGCCAAATATTAAAAACATTTTCAAAAAAATATCGCTTCTGACACAGGAATAAATAAGACATTTATTGTCAATCACGATAAACTAAATAACGCCATGCACTATGGCAATCTTTTCATAATAATAAATGTTATATTATGACCACATTCTTTATCAGTGGTGTGGTAAGGTGTGATCAATTCCAAAAAAATACTTTCCTTTAATCCATAAAATTTTCTTCTCACATGCTTATGCTGAAGCATTCTGCAAAGAGAGCACATTTCGAACATCATCACAAGTGTATTTGTGTTCAGTTCTACAATTTAATTGCATAAAAATGTTTTTGTTTTTTTCTCATAAATTTTTCAGCACCAAGCTATGTAAGTGTGCGCCAGCCACTTCAGATACAGTTGTTGCCGTTGTGATGATGTTGTGACATATTGCTCGTAAAAATTCTCAAAAATGTTTGTGTATTCAAATGATTAATTGCCTGCAGTAGTGATGACAGTCGGAATTAAATGCACAAACACGCACATCCACACACATGCATATAAACAGGATAAAAGGGAAGGAGAGAAGATAAAAATATATTAAAAAAGTGAAATCCGCAAAGAACCTCTTGTGAAAACAAATTTGAGCAAATCGGAAAAGTGAGTTAAAAACCAAACTCAAATCAAAGCAATAAAATAGCTAAGGTTTGTCATCATCCGATAAAGTCAGAAACAGAACTATATAGGGCTTAAGCAACTTAAACCACCTGAAACACAAATTTGCATACAAAATCAAATACTAAAATTATATTCGGAGAAACTTAAAGTGTTCCACTAACGAACAGTGAGACTAAAGTACGTATTCTCTGCGTTGTGCGGTTCGGTGGATAATCAACTACGAAGGGATTTCGCTCTACGAGAAATACGGGTAACATGTAAAAATACTATACATATGAGGTTATCGGTAGAGATTGCAAATCGATCGTAATCGTAATCGCGGTTAATCGCACCATTTAATCGTAACCGTACTGTTCATTTTGCGATTAAATTTAATCACACCTTGCTTGTGTCAAAAAGCAGTAAACTCAATGTAGATAAAAATATAGACAACTGTTTATAAGTTGTACGAAAAGCGATTACATTTTATTCAGTATGGAGTGCAATTTTACAACAAACTAGCGTAAGGCTCATAACTACTAAATAATGCTTCTTTAAGATTCAAAAACACTTTAGAATTCTATAATACGAATGTTGGAAAGAATAATCCTTTTGATTTTTTTGATGCGCTATGATCGTCTAACTTCAAAAATCATAAGCATATCAGATTCTATGGATAAGTTTTTCTTTTATAATTTTTTTTTCTAAAATGTGAGATTTTTGAAGAGGTTGTTGCATACATCTTATGATGACTTCGAAATGACTCATTCGATTTCGTTACGCCATATGTTAAAAAATTCCACATTATACCAGCTTTAAGTCATTCTAATGTCATATTTTGCAACAAATATTTTTGGAGGTTTTGAGAAACAAATTATAAAAAAACCAAAATTTATTTTTTTAATTATGAAATTTTTGATTTCTAAAAATTGACAAAAAGCAGCAAATATTCACCAGTTTCACTATTTATTGATAAAGCTGCATTGTAATATATAAACCATAATTCATGAAAATCGATCGGTAAATAATTATTTTATACCCAATAAAGTGAAAGTACCTGGTTTTGAAAAAAAACTTTTTTTGCTGTAATTGCCGAACAACAGTTCAAAGACCGAAATTTCTTAGCAAATTGTAGTAAGACAGCAGAGTATCGGAATCGACATAAGCCATACGCCAATTTTTATACAACGAAAGACAATATTTGCTTTTGTTACGACATTAGTGGTCTTTTTGAGGAGCTCGGCCAAAAATAAGTCGCAACTGAGTGGCGACTATTCGTTGATAGTAGTAAAGCAAGTTTGAAGGACGTTTTACTTCATATCAGAAACAAGAAACCATCTATACCTATCGCACATGTAGTGAATGTGAAAGAAACATATGAAGCTGTGGTCAGTCTATTAAAAAATGTTAATTATGAAAAGCACAGATGGAAAGTGTTTTGCGATTTAACAGGCCTCCTAGGTGGCCATACAAAATATTGCTGTTTTATCTGCCTCTGGGATAGAAGTGATCAAAAAAATCACTATCCAAAAGGGGATTGGCCGACAAGCCCGAAAGCACACTAGGCTTGCATAATGTAATCTTACCACCTCTACATATAGAGTTGGGCTTAGTTAAAAGTTTTATTAAGGCACTAAAAAAGGATAGTATAGCCTTTGCTTATTTAAAAATAATATTTTTAAATCTTTCAACTGCAAAAATTTCTGAAGGAGTGTTTGATGGTTCTCCGAAAACTAATCCTAAGTAGAGCTGCAAAACTATCGATAGTCGGCCGACTCCATAGTTTCGAGAGTTTGTAAAAAAACTATCGATCCTATCGGACTCTTCAGTATGTCATAAAATTTGATGAATTGAAGATTTTTGATGGAAGAGTAATCCTTATATACAGCGAAAATTGATCAGACCATGAAGTGTTCCAAAACTAAAGTAATTAATAAGATCCAGTGAAAGAAAACTACAGAGACTATGGGAAGAAAGTGTAGAACAACCGTCAGTTATGACAAATTTTTAATTCGTACTTCAAAGATTAATCCCTTCCAGTCATCACCCCAAAAATGAACTTATTCTCCCGTTTCAAATCGCACAATAAGAATAAACCATATTGAAGCTAGATTTATGAGTAGGAGTGCTCGAAATGTATCGTTTCTCAGCAAACGGAAGCAAAACTTGCACCGTAATCTTAGTTAGAACAACATGCTATAGTCTGACGAAACGATGATTAATTTGCTTGGGTCAAATGCAAAATCTTATATACAAACATATTTTAGTTACAATTCATACTTCATTTGAGTTTAATAAACAGAAATTTTAAAAACTGTTAAACTGTGTCCCTATGTAACTGATGGCTAACAACCTCCGCGAAAATTTTTTTGCAAATGTGACCTTGACTACATTTAGTGGCCTCTGTACTTACTCTTAGAATTTGACAATAGTATCGATAGTGAAAAAAAACTCTCGATGGTCAGCCAAAAACAAAACTATCGATACTATCGATAGTACTATCGATTGTTTTGCAGCTCTACTCCTAAGTCCATAATTTGAAAAATAATTATCAAATGGGAAAGCTGCCTGGAATTCATTTCGACAAATAGTTTCTGACTTTCTAGGAAACTACACAAGTTTAAATTATAAAAAAATATTTCGTGGTAACGTTTGTTCAATAACTTTACTTGCAGAAACTTGCAACGAGAGAGTAAAAAATAATGTTTGCACAATTTCTTTCAAAAATGTTCAAGAGTAAATGAACACATTACCAGACAAAATTTGCAAGCTAAAATAGTGCTGTATAGTATAGGTTTATAGATTCTTTTTCGAAGAATATTTTGCATTCTTTCAATATGTTAAAATTCATAGCCAACGTTTGTTGAGTTTGCACTAAGTATTCAAGCATTTCAGCATCGTTATCACTCTCCGAACCACTCGATGAATCAAAAAATATCAAAGGCTCTCCAGGTGTTTACTGTTGCTTAAATTGCAAGTACTTTCTGTCAAACATATTAAAACTTATAAGTTATTAATTTTTTAAAAAGGTGTTTTAATTTATAGAAATTACATCCATTTGCTACAACATCCTCTAATCCTCTCGACATCTTCATTTGGTGCTGTTGATCCTCTAAGTTAATCACAACATTGTTTTCTATACATTTTATCACTTTAAAAATTAACTTTTACTTACAATTTCTTAAACATCGAAAAAATTTAATTTCCATTTTTTTTAGAAAACTTTATTTGTAAACATAAACACAAAACAGCTGTTTGAATAATTCTTGCAAGTAAAAATTTCACCAGCAAAAATTTGCAAGATTTTTTTTTGTGTATTAATTTCTTACACTCTTCTGGCGCTCTCTTGTTAGAAATTTTTTGAGTTAATGAACACCTTTCCAGTAACAATTGTCACAAATTCGTAACACTTTTTAGTTATTGAACAGACATTTAAAAAAAAAATTTTTTTACTCAGTGCTTACTTTAAATGTAAAAACGTCACTCAAAATATATTTCTTACATTCGAATTAGGATTTCTTTCCAGAAAACCTGGGTTCCGTTAGCGACGAGCATAGTGAACGATTTCATCAACAGTTAAGGCCAAGGATCATCGTTATCAGGGAGTAAGGAATGAATATATGTTTGGAGATTTAATTTGGTTCTTATAAGAGAATCAAACTCAGAAAATCATAGAATATAAATCAATGGTAGAAATCACTTTTAGATCATGCTTTGTTAACCTTCTTTATAAAAAATAAAACTATTTGTTAAGTTCATTTTTTTAAATAACGTTTTTTTTTCAACTAGTGCTTATTTCGTGAATGGTAACAATTAGCTCATGTCTGGTTTGACAGATAATTAGTTTAATCATTCCGCTGAACGAATATGGTTGTGTATACGCTTGAACAACGCTGGGAAATATTGCGACATTACTTTAAAAATCATGGTAATGTTGCAGAATGTGTGCGATGTGTTCAGATGAAGCTCATTTTGATCTTGGCGGGTATGTACAAGCAAAATGTCGCATTTGGGGCACAGAAAACCCGCACGCATTAAAAAGCCGATACACCCAAGACGAGTAATTTTTTGGTGCGGATTTTGGTCCAGAGGCATAATTGGGCCATTTTTATTCGAAAATGAGCAGGAAGTGGCCGTTACAGTTAATGGCGATCGTTATCGGGCCATGTTGAACAAATTTTTGTTCACAAAAATTGAAGAGGAGGATATTAGCAACATTTGATTTCAACAGGACGGCGCTACGTGCCACACAGCCGAAGCTACACTCAATGTTTTGTGCCCTGTTTTTGAAGATTGCATTATCAGCCGCAGAGCTGATGTCGTTTGGCCACCTCGGAGCTGCGATTTGACACCGTTGGCTATTATTTGTGGGGTGCCGTCAAAGATAAGTGTTATGCCAACAAACCAGAGACAATTGACGCTTTAAAGGACAATATTTGTGAAGCCCCTGGTGAAATACAGCTGCACACAATCGATAGTGTGCTTAAAAATTGGACCGATCGTGTAGGCTACTGCATGGTCAGCCGAGGCAGCCATTTGAATGAAATTATTTTCCATTATTAACCGGAAGGATTGTACTTTCAAATAAAACAAGAAATTTGAGAAAATGTTCGGTAGTTTTTTTATAGCCTTGAAAAGAAAATTATTTGGCGGACCCTTAAATCTATTACATGCAACAAAAAAAATTTATTTTTTTAAAACTAGGTACTATCACTTTATTGGGAATAAAAGAGTATTTACCCATCGATTTTCATGACTTATAGTTTATTTTAATTGTATTTTATGCAGCTTTATTACTAAATAGTGAAAAAGGTAAATATTTGCTATTATGTGCGAATTTTTAGAAATCAAAAATTTCACAATTTTTCCAACATTTTTTTTTATAATTTGTTTTTCAATATCTCCAAAAATATTTATCATGTTAAAGGGTGATATTAGAATGACTTAAAACTTGTATAATTTTGAATTTTTTAACATATGGCATAAAGAAATCGAATAAGTCGTTATAATAAGATATATGAAGTAGCCTTTTCAAAACAAAAAAAAAAAAAAAAATAAAAAATTCAGACAAAAAACTTATCCATAGAACCTGAAATGCTGATGATTAGTCGATAATAGTGCATCAAAAAAATATATTGAACATCATTTTCGAGAACTTTTTCGAGTGTATGGGGTCGAATTCGACAATGGTATCATGAATGTTGGCCTTCAAATGCTCAATTGTCTCTGGTTTGTCGGCATAACAGTTGTCCTTAACGTCGCCCAACAAAAAATAGTCTAACGGTCAAATTGCAGCTTCGTTGCGACCAACTGACATCACCGTTTCGGCTAATTAAACGGCCATCAAACGTTTGAGGCAATAATTCAATTGTGGCAAGATGCACAATCCTGTTGAAACCAAACATCGTTCACATCAATACCATAAAGAGCGGGTACAAAAAAATCGGTTATTATGGTGGGATTGGTGCCTCCATTGACCGTAATGGTTGCGTCGTCTACATTTTCAAAGAAATATGGGCCAATGATGCCTCCGCTCCACTAGCCGCACCAAACAGTCACTCTTAATGGGTGCATTAGCTTCTGTAAGACCACTTTTGGGTTTTCTGAACCCCAAATACAACAATTTTGCTTATTAACTTACCCACCAAAATGAAAATAAGCTTCATCCGAAAAGATTATTTTAAATGATGATAAATTTCAAATGAATCATGACGTTGGTCAAGCGTAGATCGATTCATTTCGTTCAGTGGAGATAATATACAGAACTTTGTGAAAGAATAGAATGACATAAGTATTGTCATATTCGAAATAATTGCTGGTTCAAATTTAAACCGATACATGGCCCGCCCGATATATCAGCTTTTTAATGTTCTATTGTCCGTTGGAGCTCTTTGCAGCTCAAATGTAAGTATATACAAACTAAAGGGTCGCTGTCATTTTTGTATAAAAATTTGAACCAACCAACAAAAACAGGTATTACTTAATGGATGTTATTAGTTATAAAGACTAGAATAGATAAAAGACAAAACAAAAATATTATAAACAATACCATTAAACAAAGATTTATCTAATTATTCTAAACATTCATTTCAACGCTTATATGGATTTTTAAATTCAAAGAACTATAATGCTTGTGATGATGAGGTAATAGCAAGTGAAAAAGATATCATTGACAATGTGGAATCTTAGTTACAAACAGAAATTGATAGAGCTCTCCCTAAGCCTCTGCCAAGAGAAGATTTTAATATATTTCGCCAAGAATTCGTCTTATATAGCAAAACAAAAATTAAAACATAAAATATGACTGAATTCTAAAACGTCAAAATACTTTGTAGCGATACGGTTTTACTACTGTATCGATACAAAGCAAACTATATTGTTTGTTGCTTTGTAAAAAAAATCTTTGTACAGTTTTGCATTTAGAAAGTCTTTCTGCTGCAGTCAGCACCTTTTCCATAAAACAATCCTTTTTCCTTTTTTTGATGCAAATTCATCCTCATTTTGTAAACAATTGCTGTTTCCATTCGAAAGTCTATTATTATTACAATTTAAACAAAATTATTTTAATTTGCAAACAAAAAGCATCGACAAAGCGCAGTTAAAACTTTAGTTTACATTTAGGAATGGATGACTTTGTAAAAGTTTGCATGGTTGCGTTAAGGAATGACATTGCTCAGTTGCTTTGCAAATGACGTTTTGGAACTGAGCCTATATGTATCTTTACTATACCAAGCTATTCAAACGGTAAACAGAATGCAAAAGAGTATTTTCAGTAACAGGCAATTCTGCGCAAGAATACAATCTCGTCTTACTGACCAATCATTATTTTTTTGCATTTGTCACTTGTACTGCTGACGTGAGTCGACTTAAAATTTTAAAATTTTCATTAATGGCAAAAATCTTATCTGCTTAATATGCACAAAAAGGTGTAACAAATGTATTTTTACAATGGGTAGATATGCCCATTGTTTATCGTTTTCTTGCAAAAAGTAAAAATTGTTAAATTTTGAATTGACTAACTATAGCGGTACAAGCAGCGTTGCCAAATGTGCAGATTTATCTCTATTTTGTAGTTTTTTGAAGCATTAAACAGTTTTGACGTTTTTTATTTAAAAATTCAGTCTTTCAGTAAATTGTGCAGATTTTGCAGTTCTTAACGTTGTAGTTCTTAGTTTCAATTTTGTTATTTTAATTTCTAATTTAAGAATATGCTTAATATAACTGTGGTGTGGTTTATTCGTACTTTTTTTAATGCGACAATGTAATTATTCCTTTCTTGAGCCCTGATCATAAAGAAAGAGAGACTGCAAACAGTGTGTGATACTCACATTTATGTCTAAGAAAGTTTTTTTTTTATTTTTTGTAAAAGAACAGTGGGATCACATTATAAACTTCGTAAATAAAACTAATAAATATCACTCATTCATATTATATCATTTATGTATATCACACTTAATTTGTTGTGAATAAAAAATACACTATGAAATGGATTATGGGTTTGTTCTGTAAGCCGCAACCGAGTGAAATTGAAATCAAATGGAACTTCAAATTGCTATAAGTTTCAAATCAGACAAGATTTATATTGTTACGTTTTTACCTTTTTAAAAACGTGCTTTTATGAGTTCGTAGATTGTAGTTAAAATAAAATAAATTCTGTGTTTGGTTTTGATTAAAAATCCTTTATCCAACACAGTTATGTGCACCACTGCTTGTAATCTTTTACAGACAATAACAATTTTTATTCATAATTACTCTGTCTGTTTACAACTTTGTATACAACAACATTTACTGGACTAGAGGTTATCCACACTTAACTCTCTTTACTGAGTTAGTCCAACTAAACTGGTTTTTACTTCACTACTAGCTTCACGAGTTTACTCCTTATAAACTCTATTCACACCAATAACACATTCGCTGAGTTAACTTTAGTTCAACTGCACTCGCTGAGTTTACGACACATAAACTGATTGCTGTTCGCATCGATGTGCTTTTTATATGGCTGAGTAAATAATACATCGAAAGCTCTCGAACCTCTCGATATTTCAGGTGGATTTCATTTCTTTCTTTTATTTTCTTTTTAGTTCTTTTGTAGCCATGCGTATGTGAACATCTACCTCTTTCAGCTCTTAGTATTTGTTGTTGCTTGTTTATTGTCTGTTACTAGTTTTCTTTGCTGCTGAATTATTGTTGTTGCCGTGTTATTTTTTTTACTTTACTTTTGTTAATGTTTGTTGTTGTAGATTTGGTTATTTGTAAACAGCACGTATAGAGTTGTTCTTGCAGCTTTTGTGTATTTTAGCGCAGTAATAAACGCAGACGTTCCCAATCTTATTTTCGTAACAATATATTTTTTCTTATGAGTTCACTTAATTACCTTTCAAATAACTTCCTTGATTACACTATGCAACAAGCAAAAATATCTTCGATATTCAATATACTTTTTTGATGCTTTATGGTCGCCTAACTTCAAAATCATCAGCATTTCAGCGTTTGGGATAAGTTTTTTTATAATTTTTTTTTAATGTGAGATTATTGAAGAAGCTGCTTCATACCTCTTATGATAACTTTGAAATGACTCATTCGACTTCGTTAATCTATATCTTAAAAACATATCAAATTATATCATCTTTAAGTCATTCTAATATCATATATAAAGTCTTTAAGTCATATCATATATTAATATAACCAATATTTTTGGAAACAAATTATAAAATTTGGAGACATTTATAAATTATAATTTTTTTTTTAAATTATGAAATTTTTGAATTATTAAAATAGCAAAAATTTCACTATTTATTCATAAAGTTGCATATAATAGAAATCAAATAAACCATAATCTATGAAAATCGATGGGTAAACACTTATTTTATTCAAAATAATGTGAAAGTACCTAGTTTTGAAAAAAAACTCTTTTACTGTAATTGCCAAACAACGGTCCTTTTGTTGTAAGTATATCAGATGTTCTAAACACGAAGCTTTACAATAAGTCAGAGGTAAAAGATCTTATCAGAGAGCTCGAACTAACAAAAGAGAAATCTGAGTTCTTGGCGTCTCGCTTAAAAGACCGAAATTTCTTAGAATATGGTGGTAAGACAATTGGTGAATATAACTAATTAATATAATATTATAATGACTTAAAGCTGCAATAATTTGGAATTTTTTAACATATATAATTTTTTTTATTTGTTGCATAGTGTTATCAATCAGTTTAAAATAATTGGCGCATTAGGTTCAATTTGTCCTTAAAAAGCTTATTCGAATTCAATTTTACTCGTATTCGGTTTACAGAACCTACCCGATACGGCTATATACGAGTATATAGTTTTTCTTACTTTTTAAGTATATGCAGATTTTTCGTTCGAAAATCAGTTTTTTTCTTTTAAGTTTGCAGTTTTAATAAATAAAATTATGGCAACACTGGGTACAAGTGCTATAGGTGTGTATATTTTTTTAATACTTTTTATAGAATAAGTTTATAATGCTTTTGATTTGTTTTGTTAATTTAAGAATTATAAATTTTAGTTTTGTTTTAAATAAACTGCGATTAATTGACTTTTTTTAATTGTAATCACGATTATGAAAAGTTGCTATTATATGTAAGCCCTCGTTTTCGGGAATTAATCTCCTTATTTCGACAAAACAAATTTCATTGTAGTACCGCTAGAACAATGAATCTGAATCCTTAGTCTGAATCCTTAGTATCTATATTAGCCATGGTCACAAATGTGACCACATTACCATGTCTGATTGGCAATAAACAACATTGGATCTAGCATGTATTAAAATCGGCCCTGCTTACTTAACCCCACTCGGAAATTTTTGTCAAATTGCTTATGAGCGTGTCATTCATATTCGTCCTTTTTACTACAATCTCTAAGAGCCTCGGCCTACGATCAAAAGAATATAAATGACAAATGTTGATGCCATCTGCAAAAGAGTGGATAGTATTAGAAGTGAGAAGAAAAAAGTCATTAAGTAATATTAGAAATAAAGTGGGAGAAAGAACAGAGTCTTGCGGTACCACTAAGTTTATCCTGAATTCGTCGAATGAGACCCCATCTGTAACCACTCTTATAGGTCGATCTCTGAGAAGGCACCGACACCAAAAGCCATAAGTTTCAATATGAGATTCTCATCCCAAAACCATCAAACGCCTTGAAAAAATCCAGAGCCACAACATTACTCTCGCCAAACCGATGAATAAACCTGTTCCACCTTTCCGAGAGCAACGCTAGCAGGTCACCAGTAGAGCAATCCTTGCGAAAATGATACTGACGATCGCTTAACAAATCTTTGGACTCCATATACCTTACAAGGTGCTTATTAATCATACCCTCCATAACCTTGGAAAGTAAGGAACAAGCTGCTATTGGGCGATAGGTTTTTTGGCTAGCAAACTTCCTGCAAGATGGAAAAATACCGGCGCGATACGACACAGTGAAAAGGTAAGCTAATAAACACGCATGCGTTGAAGAACACGGCTTGTTTCCATTGAAATTTATAGTCATTTGTGTTTATCGACCATAACTGATCTCAGTAACCCACTTTTTTATTAATGAGATTGATGGTCCATAGGTTTCCGTAATGTTTTTTTAAAGTAAATTTACTTTATTTTTTATTTTTTTAAATCGCAACTTGCTAAATATTCGAAAATGATCTAGTAATTGAAGTGGTCTAGTTTTCAGTTATAGCGCTGGCAATACACAATATCATTAAATTACCAAACTGCTCTTGAATAAGTACAAGGACAAAGGATATGCTTGAATGAAGATTAATTTGAACATATTCTTTGATTTTCTTAAACTCAGCTCACGTACAAATAACAATCAAATGTTATTTGTGGGTCAAAGTTTGTATGTAATAAACATGTCAAAGCAAAAATTTGACGGTCATTCTTTAAATCAAATGACTTACATTTTTCTTTCCTGAATTTGACAAATTCGTCAATTTGTAATTGTGTGTTGTAAATGTCAAGCGAAAATCAAATTTGTTTTGCTTATATCTTTCCCAAGCGCGATGATGCAACGCTCTTTGCAGTGAGAGTTACATTGTTTAGGGATTTGTAATGTCGTCTAGGTTAATTAATCCATGTAAATATATGTTTAACATAAATTATTTCTGTTGTTTTGGATTATGTTTTATTGTCTGCAAAGCATTAATTGACATCTGCCCTCTTAAGAAAATCAAAGAATTATTTCTATAGTTAAAATACACAAAAAAATACACAAAACCTTTCTAAGAAAGTAGGAGCAGTAGTTGTAGTAGGAGAGGCGAATAACTTGCACTCACTAACTGACTTTTGTGTCAACAAAGCCTTGTGTCAAATTGTCGCCACGCGTTTCTCTTTGAACTCTATGAACTAAACCTTACAGGTACCAGCCAGTCATGAAGACATTGTTTGCCCTTAGAACAATCAGGATGCAGATAAAAATGCACATGTAAGCATATGTATGTCGCGTACTTTAGCATACAAATCAATGCCTACGCGTGTCCTTTACATGCAGCTGCAGCACATTTTCTGTTCTGTTTGTGTAAGATCCTTTTATTTATTAAGATTTTCCATATCATAAATTACACGGCGCTGACAAGGATTTCTGTTCAACGTTTAATCCCTTTCGTTGTTTTTAAGGATCTTTAATTATTTTCATGGCGATAAATATTGTTGCCACTGATGTCATGCTCTTTCTTGCACCTTTTCTGCTTCCTATTAACCGTTATTTGGAGTCGTACTATAATGTTAAAACGTTCAAGTACTTGTTACGCGTGTCATTTAAAATTTTTATTACGGTCCACTTGGGAGTCATTTAATTTTATTGTATATTCTTTGGTGGCTGACTTTCATAATAAGATTCTAAAGGATGTTTCTGCTATTTTGATACTGTGGCAAGCTGCATATTGTAGTCAGTCGTATTATATTCTGTACATGTCAAAAATTTAAAGAAAATTTAAAATTAATCTCGTTTAAAATTAGTATGTGGCTGTCAGCAAATAAAATTTACTACTTAACACTTCTAATTTTCATTAGTTGTAAGGGCAGATGTTCTGTAATCACATGGTTTTCAGATTTTCATTTAAACTTTCTATGGAGAGCGAATATGGCAAATAAAGTAAATTACGATATTAAATTACTTTTTATAAAAAGATTTGAAATTTTAGCGATACATACCTGTTAACTTATTAAAACATTTTACTTTAAAGATAGAAAAATTCGATTTAGATTATATTGATTACGTACTCGTAAGTTAAGTATGGAACAGAATAGTAGCTGTAGTGCAACTAGGGAGGTCGAACGGTTTTTTGGTTTTGTCGAATACGGTTTTTTTAAAATGTCCATATTTCGAATACCGAATAAACCGGTTATTTTTACACGAATAACCGGTAAATATAAATATGTATAATTTTTACACGTTTTTATATATATATTTTTTTTGTGCAAATTTGCTCATCGTTTAAGTACTTTTCTAAATTTATAATATAAAATTTTATTTTCATATATATGACAACCTGGAACATCTTACAAAGAACGTGAAAACCATGGTAGATCGACAAAGAGTAAATACGAGTAACTCATTTATATATGTATGGTGAATGATGGATTCATTGAAAAAGACCTACAAACGCTGGCTTCGGATGGCAGATGTATTAATTAGTGAAGTTATTTACAGCGAAAATACTGATAACCAGTCGCTTGGAATGTTGTGAGGTGATTTCCTCCATAAAAATTGTCAGATGGTGTGGCCTGGGACTGAAGAACTTTTTGGTTGGTAGGCGGATTCTTCCCTAATATACCATACTGTCACACATTTTTAAATACGTGATTTATGTTTCTACAGATGTCCTCTGAAGTGTGAAAATATTTAAAAAACCAATGAAAAGGATAAGTTTAGATATTTTGAGTGTCCTTAAATACTAAGCTGAAAAGACTTTTCGACACCAGGAATTATTACCCACCTTAAATATGTCTATAAAATTGACGTTATTGTGAAGCAAGGAAACTTGTTTCTATACCAAGTAGCCTCTTTCTCACTGTAAAAAATGAATCACTGAGTGAAGTATTAGGACATTGTAATGTCGAGGAAGAAATGTCCTTTAAGACCCTAAAAACGCTGAACGCTGTTCTAGCATACTTACTTGCTAGAAACTACAACAAGCCGGCGGAATCAACAATGTTTATGAGGGAAATATATCAATTATACCGAATTAAGCAACAAAAATTTAAAAAAAAAATTATTTGAAAAAAGAACCGGTTATTTGTTTAATTTTTAACTGAAAACCGGTTTTTTATAAAAGTTGTAATTTTTCGAATTATTCGAAAACCGGCTTTTAAAAAAAGTCGAATAATCGATCTCCCTAAGTACAACACAACGAGTAGCGCTACAAGCTATCACAAGTTAAAAACAAATGTTTCAAGTAGTTTGAACAGAATACGTAGTTGAATACGCTGTAGTAGCAGCTGAAGCGCAAAATTCGAAAACTTGAATTTTAAAGCGGGACAACAAATAAATTTTAAACAAAATGAAAAGCGAGCAAACAAAAATATTTATTGAATTGAATTTTGTTGAAAACAAACATTTTATTTCTTTCTATTTAAAAACAAAATGCAAAACAAATATTTCCGTTAATATATGTATGTATATGTTAACTAGGGTCACCATATTTTTAAGTAGTTTTATATTAGGTATGTTAAACATATGAAGTTGGATATGCATTTATTAAACAATTTTGAATAGATTATCTGGCAACCATAAAGAAGACTTCAACTCATTACGTCGTCAGCTTCAGCTACTACTTCAACTCTTTTATTCTGTCCCAAATTAAATGAATCCTAAAGAAGTAACACCATACTTAATAAGAAAATAAAAATAATGCTTTGAGTTTTGTTGATGAAGGTCAATATTCAGTAGTTTTTCGCCACGTTTTGAATGTATATTAAACATACAGTGGCTGGAAAAAATAAGTTGTCTAGACCAATGTTTCATTAATGGTGCACAATAAATTTTATTTTAGTGTTTAAAATCTTTTTTATTCTTAATTTGTGTCATTTATGAACTCTCACAGCTTATTTGATGCAGTCATGGGATTTAAGAAAAATGTCAAATGTCTCTAATGTTGTTACTTATAGAAGAAAGAAAACACACGTCAACAATATTGCTAAATTGTAGATTTTATTAAAAAAAATTAACAGAAATTAATTCAATATAAAAAATACCTCAATGAAGCAAATTCTCTTCTGTGTTTTCTGTTCGTGGCATTAATAAGTGGTTTGATTCGGGCGTTCCGGCCACGGGAATTTGCCTCTCGTAAAGCTCTTCGAATAGTTTCTGGATTGGAAGCCTTACCCAAGAATTTTTCTGCTTAAACTCCCAATTTCTGAGCACTAAGAACGGATTTTTCCTTAACTTGTCGTACGATCCACCGCCTATCGGTATAATTAAATGTCTTATTTGGTGCTACTTTACACTTATTTTCAATTCTATATCAGTGATGCACACAAATAGCGAAACACTCAAAATGATAAATACACTGAAGTTAAAATGCTGTAAAGAAATAGGTATTCATACAAAGTATAAACATACATAAATTTACGTAGCGTATTATTAACACTTCTCGGTGTACAAAGCTAAATTTTTGCTCTCTTCAAAATCTCTCTGGAATCTCTTTGAAACACAAAAACATGCTACAACTCCTGTTCGTTCACGACTAACAAGCAACTGAAAAAAGCTTGGGGAAATTAAATATGGTGAAGTTGTCTGTACAACAACCAATTTTTGTACAAAAACAACAGTCAATATTTTTGGTATATTGTATTGTAGATGTCAAAAAATTTCTATATCAAACAACGTAAACAAAAGTTGAATACAGTTAATATTGTAAATTATAAATATTTTTTTTTTTTGTGTTAAAAATTTTAATTTTCTAATATTTTGTTTTTTGAACGTTTTTCAATTATAAACATTCAATATTTATTGTGAAAGAAAATGTCATGACAGCATGAGTTACATATAAAAATACAGACGTAATTGACGACTTTATAAATAGTATTATAAATAAATAAAACTGTAACATAAATTCATTTCCGGTCTATTAGAATAAAATTAAAAATCAAAATTATTTTTCGGTCGCAATTCTTGGAATTGAAATTAAAATTGAATTGAATTAAATTGAATTAAAATTAATCAATTAATAAGCAATATTGTAAAATGTTGAATTAAGCAATACTGTAAAATGTTGAATTAGCATAATTATATACTAGCATAAGTCTCATTATAACAATATAGAAACTAAATAAAACAGTTGGTGGTTATCCAAGGCCAAGAACGGTTAGTTCTCCTCTAAATCTTGTATTTTATTTTTAAAAAGTTCGGTTAAAGTAATAAAGTATTATAAAATTGGCGCAGTCGGTAGGATCCCAATGTCAGTGAACGGGATCTAGTGAAACGTACCTAAAAAAAAAAAAAAAATAAAAAATAAATAACTAAAGTAAATTCTGCGAATCCCACGGGACCCTCCAGGATTATAAATTATTAATAATAAAAAGTGCAGTGAATAATTAAAATAAAAATTAGACACCACTAAAATAAAAAGTGCAGTGAATAATAAAAAAAAAATTTTTATTAAACACCACTAAAATAATCAGTGCAGTGAACATTTAAGGCAAGTCGACACCACTAGATGAAACAAATAGTGCAGTGAACACTTAAGCCAATCGGACACCACTAATAAGAGCAAGAAACTTTAACCAGCAAAATTTTAAATACTTACAAGATAAAAAGGAACGCCGTGTTCGACCAAAGAAGGATGGAACCAACTCAAGCAATAGACACGTCAGTGCTAGAACAATTAGCAAGGCGGGAGCAGCAACTAGAACAGCTGCGTAGTGCATACCTAGAACTACAACAACAACAGCCACAACAACATCAGCAATATAACCAGTTGGACCGAATTTTAAAAAATGTATCGTATTTACCAGTATTTACGGGTGTTGGAGATATCACCATAAATTCATTCTTGAGCAGTGTGGAGTACTTGCTATCAACGATAGGAGAGGAAATCCTAAAGAAGGAAGCTATAAAGGCTATCTACTACCGCAATATCCAAGGAGAAGCAAAGAACGTCGTGATCAATGTACAGCAACCTGATAATTGGACTATTATAAAGAAAACACTAAAGTTAAGGTATAGACCAGACGTGGAGCCACACCAAATCTACAGAAGGATAAATGAACTAAGAGTAAATAACGTAAGTGAGCTAGCTGTAGAATTACAGAATATTAAGTATAAAAGTGATGAATTAAGTATTTATTTTCGGGACGATCATTGCATAGACTTGACTAATGTGGACAGTTTATTAACGAACATAGCAAAGGAAATGACGCAGGGAATATTATTAGATAAGATATACGATGAACGGGATTTAGGGACCATAATAGATATAATGATGAAAAGAAGGTACGAGGACAGTTGCATTAGGCCAGAATTTAGAAAGTTTCGAGGAACTTTCAATCGTTCACAAGCGAACAAGTATAAGAATATTAATATTAATTTTAATAGAAACCAAAATTATCAGAACAGAGAGCAGTTCAACGCCAACTATAAACACAATAATAATATAAATAATAACAATAATAGATATACTAATAATAATATAAATAATAATAATAGAAATAATAACGTTTCTTATAATTCGGCACGATACAAAATCCAAAATGAATTAGGAAATAATAATACCGTAGGACAATTCCAACATGCAGGATATCCCAAGCCTTATTCTAACCAAGTTCGTTGGAATCCGCATAGACAAAACCGAATAGAACCTATGGAAATAGATAATATAGAAGTGAATTTTTGTAATCCTCAAGTAGCAGGACACCCTAGTCGTAGGTTTGGCCAAGATCGCTTAAACCTCGATAGGCAAAGCCGGGAAGGATTAGAAGTTAATTATTGTAATCCTCAAGTAGCAGGACACCCTAGTCGTAGGTTTGGCCAAGATCGCTTAAACCTCGATAGGCAAAGCCGGGAAGGATTAGAGATTAATTATGGTAACTCTCGAGTGGCAGGACACCCTAATCACACAGTTGGCCAAGATCGCTTAATTGTTGATAGGCAAAGCCCAGAGGGACCAATAGGAAATTATGAAGAAGAAAGCAATAACATGTTTTTTATGAGGCAGCCTCAGAATGTTTGCCCAAGATAGAATTGAATATTGAAAATAAAAGATACGTAGCATTAATAGATACAGGAGCTAGTTTAAGTTTAATTAACAGTGAAATAGATGACTTTATGAAAATTAAATTAAACAGACCAATAACATTTAGCACAATAACAAATAAAGATACAATAAAGTATGAAGTACATACAAAAGGACCAGACGAATTTAACTTACCAGACAATGCAAGAGTACGTTGGAAAGTCACACCATTAAGAGGAAGACTTTATGATTTTATTATAGGTTTTGATACATTAAATTCGCTGAATGCTCAAATAAATATAGAAAAAGGAGAAATAACACTTAACAGAAAAACATGCAAATTTTTGAACAAGCCTTACGATTTTAGTCACATATGCACACTTGAAATTAGTGATTCAAACTTTGAAAGACTTGCATTAGGTCATTTAAACGAGGAAGAGCATAGGGAAATTATAAAGTTGTTAAAACAATATAAGAAATTATTTTTTAAAGAAGGTGATTTATTAACAAATACAACTGAAATTCAGCACGAAATAAAGACAACAACACAACAACAAATTAATTCAAAAATGTACAGATATCCACCACAACATGAAATGGAAGTTAGAAAACAAATTAAAGAAATGGAAGAACAAGGTATTATTCAGAAAAGCCACTCCAAGTATTCAAGTCCACTTATAGTTGTACCTAAGAAAATGGACAATTCTGGTGAAAAAAAGTACCGCATAGTAATAGATTATAGGAAGTTAAATGAGGTTACTATAGACGATAAGTTTCCATTACCAAATATTGAGTCAATATTAGATAAGTTAGGTAGAGCTCAATATTTTACCACGTTAGATTTAGCAAAAGGTTATCATCAGATTTTAGTGAAAAAAGAAGACAGAGAAAAAACTGCGTTTGTAACACCACATGGGTTATATGAATTTATAAGAATGCCATTTGGCTTAAAAAATGCGCCAGCCACATTCCAACGGCTAATGAACGAAATCTTAAGAGATTATATTAACAAAACTTGTGTCGTGTATTTAGATGATATTCTAATATTTAGCACCTCGCTACAAGAACACTTATATGCAATACGTGAGATCTTTGATGTGCTGGAAAAGAAAAATTTAAAAATTCAAATAGATAAATGTAAT
This sequence comes from Wohlfahrtia magnifica, assembly GCA_023159175.1. NCBI lineage: Eukaryota > Metazoa > Arthropoda > Insecta > Diptera > Sarcophagidae > Wohlfahrtia > Wohlfahrtia magnifica. The sequence goes on along the minus strand of JAKWBJ010000216.1, from coordinate 15,892 downwards.
TTCTTAAAGAGAGAGACAGAATTTTTGGGACATGTTTTAACGAAACATGGAATGAAACCTAATCCAAATAAAATTAAGGTAATAGAAAAATTAGAATTACCTAGAACAGAAAGGCAGATCAAAAGTTTTTTAGGAATTACAGGATATTACCGAAAGTTTATAAAAGATTATGCCAAAGTAGCACAACCAATTACTAAGTATTTAAAAAAAGGGGTGAGAATAAATATCAAAGATCCTACTTATATTGAAGCCTTTGAAAAATTAAAAAACCTAATTAGTATACATCCAATATTACGCTTCCCTAACTTTGAAAAACAGTTTACATTAACAACAGACGCATCCAATTATGCGATCGGTGCTGTGTTGTCACAAGAAGGACATCCAGTATGTTACGCCTCAAGAACTCTGAATAACCATGAAAGAAACTATTCTGCAACAGATAAAGAGTTTCTGGCCATAATGTGGAGTGTCAATTATTTCAGACCTTATCTTTACGGTAGAAAATTTAAAATTCTTACTGATCACCAACCAATTAAATATTTACATTCCAAGTACAGGGGGAAAGATATGTCTCCCAGACACCAGAGATGGTTGTTAAAATTAGGTGAATATCAATTTGAGATCGAATACTTAAAAGGAAAGGAAAATAAAGTAGCAGACTTTCTAAGCAGAATTGAGAAAAGTGAGGACACTATTTTAGAAAACGAGGGGGGTGAAAACAGTAATAGCGAAATTTCTTTCCCTATTAATCACATAGAAGACGATGTAACCATGGCAACTGTACATTCAGCTGATGAAGAATTAGGAGATTATTTTTTCATTAAAGACGAAATAGTTAATAAATATAAAACTCAAATAATTTTAACAAATAATAAGGTAGAAGAGTTCAAAGAGATAAATGGTAAACGAATTATTTTTATTGCTGAAAACGATTTTGAGCACATGGGAGAAATCTTTAGGAGATACATATCAAAAGGCCAAATTGGAATTTATTCAGAACTACAAGAAAGAAAGTATAATATAGTACAGGAAAAGCTAATAGAGATGTATTCAAATGACAGTCAAATAAAGTTTATTAAATGTACTAAAAGAGCACAGGATATAGATACAGAAGTGGAAGCAGTTAAGCAAATATCATTGTACCATGTTAAGGAAAGCATGCATTCAGGTATAATCGAAACTTATAACCAACTTAGAAACAAAATTTACTATCCAAAACTTATGGAATTAATTCAATTGATAATTAACCAATGTGAGATCTGTCAAGAGGTAAAATATGACAGAAACCCAATCAAACCTAAATTTTTATTCACAGAAACACCATCGGAACAAAATGAGATTGTTCACCTAGACACATATGTAATAAAAAGAAATATTTTTTTAACAGTAATAGATAGTTTTTCTAAATTCGGAGCGGCTTACCCATTAAACGATAGAAACCATTTAACTATTATTGAGCAATTAGAAGACCACTTTTCAAAAATAGGAAAACCCAAAAAAATAGTAGCGGACAATGAATTCAAAGCAGTCCGAATAAAAGAATTTTTACAAAAGGAAAATATTGAATTGCATTTAACTAAACCCAACAGTCACACGGGTAATGCAGACATAGAACGTTTTCACAATACAATAGCAGAAAAATTCAGGATATTATATAAAATAGAAAAAAATGTTCCAATAAAACAATTGATTCAGAAGGCAATAAGAAATTATAATGAACGTTACCATTCCAGCATTAAATGCACACCTAAGGATGTACATTTAGGAAAAATAGAAAACAGCACGGTTAAACAGAATTTAGAAGAAAATAAAAGAAAAGTAATAGAAAAACTAAATAAATCTAGAGAAGACTATAGAGAAGCAAGAAAAGAAGGATTTATAAAAAACTACAAGGCACTTAGACATAAGGAACAACCAAAATATAAAAAAGCTAAATTAGAAAAAATACACTTGTGTAATATTAAAAGACCTTTAAAATTTTCAGATATGGATGAAGATAATACTGATGATAATCATGCTGACACCAATGAGTAAGGGAACGATAACAACTAAACGACTTACGGAACAATCGGGATTTATAGACATTTTTATAAAAAATCAGGAGATTGTCAAAGAATCAGACATAATATTACATATAATAAACCTACAAGAAATAGAACACATTCTGGACCAAATGACAGAAAACGTTATTTTAATAAAGACAAAAAATAAAGAAATACTTCAACTCGAATTATTAGAAGCCAGGAATAAATTGATTACTTTAAAACCAAAACGAATCAGACAACGTAGAGGACTAATTAACGGCATAGGCAGTATGTCGAAATGGTTATTCGGCACTATGGATGACGAAGACAGACAGAACATTCAAAAACATCTATTTAATATTAATGAAATAATTAACAATAATGATCAACAAATTGTAATTAATAACTATTTTAATGAAACTATAAACCATTTAAAAATGATTATCAAAAATGATAGAAAAATAATAGAGACAAAAATAAATTCTATAGATAAAATTCTAGATATAGAAAATGATAAACACATATATTTAGAACAATTATCAAATATACAACTTATAAAAAATAAGATAGAACATTTGCAGGATAATGTTATTTCTGCAAAATATGGTATGATACATCCTAGTATTTTAACTTTTAATGAAATTGAGAAATACAAAATAGACTATGATAAATTAAAATATATACAAATTGGAACAACGTTTTTAAGCGATTCTCATTTAGTTTTTGGCATAAAAATACCTAAAACCTTTGAAATAGTAAAATTAAGATCAATTGTACCCATACCAAATAATGAAAGTAATGAAATAGATTATAGTATTGAAAAGATTTTTGAATTTGATAACAAAATTTATAAATTTGAAGAACACAAATATCTAAAAGACTTAAAAATAAGCACACATTGTATAATCAAAAATAATTGTCAACTAATAAAACATAACGAATTTGCAATAGTTGAATTAGATATAGACACAATTATAGTTAAAAGTGCAACTAATATAAGTATAAATCAAACTTGTAATTCTGAAAAAATTATCTTAAATGGAAACTATTTAATTAATTATAATAATTGCTCAGTAAAAATAAAGGATTATCTCTTCTCAAACATTGTAGAAACTATAGAAGAAAAACAAATATTTAATAATATTGATAGTTTATGGAATTTTACTAATAAGATAACATTTGAACAAATTAAAGAAGAACATCAAGTAAATGTAAGAAATATCAAAGAATTAAATTTCCACAAAAGAATCACATATAGCTGTAACATTTTAATCATAATTGTAATACTTACCTTTTTTATAATAATCATAACCAAACATAAACATATTAAAATAAAATTAAACAATAGAATTCAGGAGAATTCTAATCTAAAGGGGGGAGAAGTTACATATAAAAATACAGACGTAATTGACGACTTTATAAATAGTATTATAAATAAATAAAACTGTAACATAAATTCATTTCCGGTCTATTAGAATAAAATTAAAAATCAAAATTATTTTTCGGTCGCAATTCTTGGAATTGAAATTAAAATTGAATTGAATTAAATTGAATTAAAATTAATCAATTAATAAGCAATATTGTAAAATGTTGAATTAAGCAATACTGTAAAATGTTGAATTAGCATAATTATATACTAGCATAAGTCTCATTATAACAATATAGAAACTAAATAAAACAGTTGGTGGTTATCCAAGGCCAAGAACGGTTAGTTCTCCTCTAAATCTTGTATTTTATTTTTAAAAAGTTCGGTTAAAGTAAAGTATTATAAAATTCATGCGAACAGAAAAAAAAACTATCAGCTGGACAAACAACTTCACCTTAAATAATTTCACCACAGAAGAAAGTTTGTTTCTCACACACATGTTTGTTGTAATTATGGATGCCGTTTGGAATAATGAATACAAAGCGTATGAATCTATTTATCATTGTTAATTTATTACAACTTCATAGTTTATTATAGAAAATAAAACAAAAACAGTTTTCCAGGAATTGTAAAAATAAAAACCATAAATTGAAAGGCTATGTAATAAAGCTTAGCGATACAATTGTTTTTGGCACATTCAGGACAATTTTTGATAGGATTTTTTTTTTTAGCAACCTTGTTTGTAATATTCACGAAGAGAATAAATAAACAGCCTAAAGACTTCGTAATCTGAACAATATGAACAAGCATCGATTGTTTCGATAGTTTGCAAAAAAACTATCGATACTATCGGATTCTTTTGTGGCAAAAGTATTAGAATTTAAGTTAAAGGGAGAGAATAATAATAAATATTCAGTGTTGAAACAAATAATAGTGCACTTTATTTTTTTTTTCAATATGTCATAAAATTTGATGAATTGAAGATTATTGATGGAAGAGTAATCCTTATATACAGCGAAAATTGTTCAGACCATGAAGTGTTCCAAAACTAAACTAATTAAGCAAACTGCAGAGACTATGGGAAGAAACTGTAGAACAACCGTCAGTTTTGAAAAATTTTTTATTCGCACTTCAATGATTAGTCCCTTCACGTCATCACCCCAAAATGAACTTATTCTCCTGTTTCAAATCGCACAATAAGAAAAAACCGTATGGAAGCTAGACTTATGGGTAAGAGTACTCGAAATGTATCGTTTCTCAGCAAACGGTAGCAAAACTTGCATCGTAATCTTAGTTAGAACAACAGGCTATAGTCTGACGAAACGATGATTAATTTGCTTGGGTCAAATGCAAAATCGTATGTACGAACGTATTTTAGTTACAAGTCATACTTCATTTGAGTTTAATAAATAGAAATTTAAAAAACTGTTAAACTGTGTCCCTATGTAACTATAAAAGTTTACAGACGGCTAACAACGTGCGCGATATTTTTTTTGCAAATGTGACCTTGACTACATTTAGTGGCATCCGCACTTATTCTTAGAATTTGACATAGTATCGATAGTGAAAAAAAACAATCGCTGGTCAGCTAAAAACAAAACTATCGATAGTACTATCGATTGTTTTGCAGCTTTGCATCGCTGCTCTATATACATTGAAAAAGAATGTGACCATATTAGCTTTTTGTAAGCTAAACTTAGGTTTTTTATGTTCGATTTAGCTTAGAAATTTTTCATTTTGCTTTTAGGTTTTTCCAAAAACACATTTAGCTATTTGAGCCTTTTCTGACATTTTAACAAAAAAGGACAATAGAGAAAAAACAATACAGTAATAATACAATGACTTTGACAGAAAAGCTGAAAATATCTCCTATTGTTGCCCTTACTTTTTTGTATTCATTTTGTAAAAAATATAACACAAAGGAATGGTTTTGTGTTTATCTCTGAAACTGTTGCCTTTTGAAAATCCTTGATATTTCTTAATTTTAAATTACGTAGTGACAACGAATAGAAGAAGTGCAACATTTTTTGTCAGAAAAGAAACTGTCATAAGTGAATAAATAAGAAATTAATTTGATTACAACTTTAATGTCTCAAAAAGTGTTACTACCCTAGTTACGAAATTTACTTTTTTTCTGGTTTTGTTTCTTTCCATTGTAAGCTTAATCGCCTTTGTTGTGTTTATTATTCATATAAAGGTTTTTCCATAATTCGGACCAAAATAATTCGATTGTGCAAATGGAGCACTTGTTCAAAGATGACATTTCAATTTACATTTCTGGTCAATGGAGTTTTTTAAATCGTTGCTAGTGTAAAAATGTTTATTTTTTAACTGAATCAGTAAGGCAAATAAAAAGGGAAAAAGAATGAAGATATTAAACGAAAGAAATCTTAATTTAGGTTAGATTATTACAATGCTAATGAAAATTTTTGATTTACCGAAGATTGACTGGGAACTTTCACTTCATGCACCCGTGAGACCGGATTCTACTTTTTTCAACGTTTGCACAACTCTTATAAATATAAGATAAAATATAAGCCAATGGCTAATAATAAAATTGACTAAATAAAATCAAAATTTACCAAAAAAAAAATTTTACAACCTTATTTAAAGCTACTTTTACTCATCTGGTGTTACCCGAGAACCTATATACATTCATTATAAACGAGGTTAACATTTCCCTTCATTCCGACCCTATCTGTTTCTGTGCCACCTATTTGTTTTTATGAGGAAAATGCAAAGACGTTTGAAGTAGATGATGAATGACGCGTCATTTTAGACAAAGAGGTACTAGTTTAGACATCTCCGATGCTTGATCTATGTATTTGTGCTTTTAATTTCAACAAAATCGGTTCAGCCATTAACGCGCCATTGGCTTATAAACGAACTGAATAAACAAAAATATTTCTTAGTTTTATTTGCATACGCTTAGGTTTGCCCATTTAATAAATTATTAATATTAAGTGACAACTTATGTGACTTACTTAGCCCGATTTCCCCCATTGGTTGCCAAATAAACAAACAAATTTATAATATATGTATATGGACTTAAAAAATTGTACGAAACTGAAAATTATACACATTTATATATTTCATTTGAATTCTTATTGAAATTTGTTTAATTAATAGTTTGACTTTGATGGTGATCAAAAAGTGATATCTAGTTTATCACCTTAACAATTGCTTTTGCGTTAGATTCAGAGAAAACAATTTATATAGTGCTATATAAACCTTATATAATATCCCACTAAAAAGACAATTTAAAATTTTAGCTTATTTTTTTTAACCCAAAAACAAAATTTTTTGGCTATTTTAACTTATGTTATTTCAAAATCTGGTCACACTGTTGACAAACCTTTCTATAATGTGCTGGACTATTGGAAGACTCAATGCGACAATTTCTGCAATTTTTCATTGGCTTTTTCCCATCTGGAAATGCCGAATGACATTCTCGAGTTTTATATTGAAGTTTGCTTTCCCATTTTGAAAAATTACTACAAAATACTTCGAAATCAAACCTCTCTCTTGAAATGATGATGATTTATAGAATGCATCATTTTAGCTGTGAGCAAATTTTTGTGTACTCGTATGTTTGTTTTTTGTACTCGTATATCTTTAAGAGTGTCCTTTGCTGTTGTTGTTTTCTCTTAATTATCATAATTAAACAAAGGTTTTTATGTGTGATGCGTATTCGTGCCCTTAAATGTTAGAAATTTTGACATACATATTGATTTTTTTGCTAAAATTTCTAATTGCATCATATAAGCTGTGAGCGACTGTATACGAGTATATTTACTTTGTAGTTTTAAACTAAAATATATATTATATAACAAAAACAAATCTTATTTCAATTTTGAAAAAGACACAAAACTACATATACCATCGAAATTTATGTTGAAAAAGTAAGTTGTCAATAAATTAATATCCTCAATATGTATGTGTTTTACGGAATCCACGAACTTAAAACACTTATCCCGCAAAAAATTATCGAATATCAAAGGACACAATCTTTCATATCTTCTAGTTTTTGAGCCATATTATTAAAAATTCGGATTTTTAAATGTCCCCAAGCATTTTTTTACGGTAGACAGATCTGTGCTCTGTGGAGTCAGCTCTAGAGCATTTATATTTTCTCTTCTCAAAAAATCTTTGATTATTTTTTCAGATTGGTGCATTATCCTGTACAGGTTGAAGTTTTTCCATATTAGTCGTCTACCTTCTGCTATTGCAGTTATCCTCTAGAATTTTTAGGGAGACAGCTGGAATTTCTCTCCCTTCCAAAAGAACTATAATACCTTTACCATTCGCAGATAAGCAGCCCCAAATCATTCGGCCACTTTCTAACGACTTAAGGGTGGGTAGAGTACATTTGCATGTAAGCTGTTCGCTAGGGTTACGTCATGCAAACACCATATCGCAAAAATATTTCAGTCTATTCATAGAATCATATGCCCCATGCACCCTATGCCAAAAATTTATAGCCTTTAATATGTGTCCCTTATAAAATATTCATTTTTTCGGTTTGTTTGTCTTGCTAATATAAGCAATTTTACCAGTAACCTGACTTTGCTTATAGATTTGACACAATCGAAAACGTATTATATAGATCAGAGTTAACTTTTTGCATCCAAAACTTTGGCGCTGATTCGAATGGGTCAGCATTGAAAATTAGTAAAATTTGCATATTCATTTTTTCAGAAGCTATTTTATGGACCTCAGGTCGCAGTTTCTGCAAACTCCGTGTTGTTTAGTGTACTATGGGATTACCTTCCATTTGATTTTTATTTATTTGATTTTTTGCTATATATCTCTGTGTTTTACCGTTTTTATATAAATTAGTAATAATAGTTAGCTCTTTGTCTCTCCATTTTCTAATTTTACCACTTTGAAATTGATTTTTAAGATATCCGAGGAGAAAACAGATATATTTTTATATATTAGGGCGGATCGATTTAAAAATCGCCCAAGTGACAAGAAAAATTGCACTCTAGGGATCAAAATAAGAAACTTTGCCAAGGAACCATACCTCTAGAATAAATTCTGACGCTCCTTATTCTGACCCAAAGGCCAAATTTTGTAAAATCCCACTTTGGCCCATTTAAAGTACCCCAATCGAGTCTAAGTGTATGATCGAACCCCACAAACTTTATAGGGCCGTCCAATCCATGCTAGTGGCACGCCCCCTCGAACCTTCCTGGGGGGTCCCCATGCAAAATTTTCAAATAATCACCATTTTTGGCAATTTACATGAAACAATCAGCGAAATGGCTACGTTTGTTTAGTTTTGGAGTTTATTTTTTTTTTAATACAACTTGATAATAGAAAAGAAACTAAAAAAATTATTGGTTGAAATCTTTTTTGCTCTCAATCTCAAGTCTGGGCAATTTTGCGTGACTCTCTGATGTCGTCACCATAACAGCGTCTACATTTTCTGGTATAACTCGTTTGGAAACTCTAGCTAGCAATTGAACATGTCATTCCGTTCCTTTTATATGTGACGGAATGTTTAGATCATTAAACGGTGGATCATCTTTATTCAAATATTCTTTCAAAGTATCGTACGGAGTGCAAATGGTGGTTCAAATACGTTATTTATATCATTCAAATTGATCATTTCCATGTAATTTGTGCAATGAAAGTTTATATCTGGTTTTTTATAAACTCTAAGTTCCGTTGGGTCTTCAACATCGGTTCGATAGCATAGAATTTTCTTTATAGCACAGTCTCAATTTTCTTTGCTATCATCAAGCAACATTGATATCAAGATATTTTCCGAATGCGCATAATATGAATTATCTTTAATTACTTGATTGACAATACTGCGTAAAGGAGGTTGTAGAAACCGTGACCAACTAATGAACTTGAAAGTTAATACACTACCGTACACGACAGAGCTGTAATACTTGATATTGAAGTACATTGGATGGATTTTCCGTTGTCACATATAAACGTAAATATCTAGCGGCCTTGGTGAGCCAGCGAGAATGTAAAATTTTCCCTGGTTTGATATTACCCAGATCCATCGAAACCACGCCGCTAGAAATTGCATGGGCAATGTCGTATAAGTACTTCGAATCGGTGAAAAATTCAATTTTTTCTGGAGCAGGGGGCATATTTTTCAACGCAATTTTCTCAAAGCCATCCACCACCTGAAAATAGTAAAATAAAGTAGTCAAATAATTAAAAGCGGTTGAGAATTATAATAAATGAGCGATAGCAATTACTTACCGGAAGAATTTCACAAGGTTCGATTTGATTGCTCAGTTTTACGATTGCCGATCTTGGTCCAGTGCTGACTGATTTATCCAAAGCTTGAAACAAATAGCGAAACCGAAGTTCGTTATAGAGTAGAAAGTAAATGGTCTTTTTAACAGCAATTCAAATCGTCGTATAATTGCACCGTGTGGCGCATTGTTTGTTAGCTCAGCATCAGTGTATATACCAATTAATGCATCCAGTCATATATTTTTATCGTTGAAAAATCATTTGATTTGATTGTATTGTATTCAGCCGTATCATGTTCCAATCTTACGTAACCAATCGATTGAAAACTTGGATCTCTCAAAATAACAAGATGCAGTTCTTTTACCATCCTAGTATGATATTAACCATCAATTTTATCTCTCGTTACAGTATCATCTTTTTTACTATCGAATGCATTTGGCTTTTTTTCTCCGAACTTTCGATTTATACATGATGAGAGATTCGCCATGCCGATCTTTCATTTCGAAATCTTGGAAAAGAGCGGCTCCCAATGCTGATGCTACTCTATCAGGCACACTAAATCTGTCACACATCAAGACAAAGTTAAAACAATCGTATCTTTCTGTGTATTAAAACCACTGCTTCTATCCATATCTTCTTCAACCGATGGCGGTACGTATGTTGAATCATCGGGATGTATTGTTGGCATTGATGACATAACCGTTGCTCCTTGCTCTTCATTTTCCATCACAAATGCATCGACTGTTTGTCTTCTCTAATTATGTTGATCGTGCATAAACTCTTTGAGGCGTTCTGAAACCAATCCATATACAGATGCCTTCAAATCGCATTTATATTTTCCAATATACAAAAATTTTTTCAGAGAGTTTACATATTCTGGAAATGGGTTATAGTATCTTTGCTTGCTTCTGCTTGATGTTTGTTGATCAATCTATTCAATTTAATCAATACACTATTTTTCGGCATTATTTCCATACCAAGTTTTTCCCAAATTCCAATCAACTTATTTGCTACTTGAAATTTTTTTGTTCTTTTTTATCACGTTAGTTCAAGTAAAAATAATATTTCACGATTTCCAGGTCAGTTGGTAGTAAATAAGATCAGTCAAATCAGAACACGCACCAAAAAGAGTAACATCATGCTTGTGTATATGACTCATGGGATTTTCGATAGTTGATGATGTTGTTGTTGCTTCATCTTGCGGTGTAGAGGATGGTGGACTCATTTCGCTGAAAAAATGAAAAAACAACAATACTTAAAATTAAACATGGCTTAAAAGATAGACCATAATCAAGAGTTTTAATAACTTTTTAGGTGGCACTCACCTTGGAAAAATATTCAAGAAACCAGCACAGCACAACAAAAGATGTCACAAAATATATTAAATATATATTAGAAATGTGTTGCCATGTTTAAAAAAATTGTTTTTAATGTGTTTTAACTTTTTTTTTTAAACTTTATTCTTTTAAAATCCTTTCTTTATCTCTTTTGTTTTTTATTTGCATTTCAACAACACAATATAACTACACTGGGTTTCCCAAATTCATTTTTGTTGAATGTGTGGCATTTTTCAATATTTAACCTTTGACCCAAGAAACATCAGAATTCATTTTAGAGGTATGGTTCCTTGGCCAAAATTTCTTATTTTGATCAATAGAATACGATTCGACCGCCCTAGTATATATTATATAGATATTTGCTGAATTTTTGACGAAATGGTCTTGAACAAATTAGCACCAATCGAGATCAGAATTTTTTCATGCACAGAGTGTCTTTTGATATTCGAACAATATCGGACTCTTTAGTAATCAACCGACGATTCTGCAGTACCAATTCTTTGATTTTGTTAACTTGTAGCTCATCAGCAGATGTTCTTGTTCGTCTTCGATGTGGTCCGTCTTCAACGAGTTCTCGACCTCCATTGCACAATTTGTGGCAATTAAAAGCACTTGCTCTTGGCATTGACTTATCACCTAAGGCCTTCTTTCTGCAACATTCTGAAGATTTTGGCAGCGGATATTTTATTTCGCGCACAAAATATAATGCTATTTCTTTGCTAAATAATTTCAGACATTATAAAAATCGAAGAAACAACTTTTCTTTGTTCGCAAACACAAGCGTAAAATTTTATACGGATGTCAATAACTGAGCTTCCAACTTAAAAATAAAAACATTTGTCCGAATCAGTAAATCAGGAAAGTTGGAATAATTTCAGACATTATAAAAATCGAAGAAACAACTTTTCTTTGTTCGCAAACACAAGCGTAAAATTTTATACGGATGTCAATAACTGAGCTTCCAACTTAAAAATAAAAACATTTGTTTGAATTGAAAAGTCTTACTCAATATTTGTAAACAGTAGTACATATTTTAATTCTAACCCGTGCCAAGAAAATGACACCCAAACCATCAGATTTCAGATTTCCCACACCATGCTTTACAGTCACTGATGTGTACCTGGAGTTGTGTTACATGCTTAACGAACGCCATATACACTACCGGACAAAATAAATTGCAAATTACCTTTATTGTATTTCCTCAGAGAAAAACAGAGGTAAACTCAATATTATTGTTAACAAATTAATTTAATTTATGAATTTCGTTTTATCATAAAAACTTAAATATTAAAAAAAAACTTTTTCAAGAAAGCAACATAAATTAAAATGCTATTTGTCTACGGTTTGACATAATAAAGTTCATATGTAAAACGGAAATATTTTTTTTTTTTTAGCGATTTCCTTAAAGATTTATACAGGCTAATATATTTTGTGAGGTCATATTTAATAACGAGGGAGGGACTAAGTACTGTTTATTATAATATCCCTTCATATTTGTGCGATTATCATCCAAGATTTTGTGTATGCACTTAATTTAGTCCAACCGTTAGCAGGGAGCATTTCAATTTATGCTGTTTTGCTGGAAAAGTTTAATTAAAATATATGTCTATGTTTGTTATATTGAAATGTTAACGAAATTAATAAATTCAATTGATTTGTTAACAATATTATTCAATTCCTTTTTTCTCTGATGAAATATAACAAAGGAAATTTACACTTTATTTAGTCCAATAGTGTAAAACAATTTCAAATCTAAAACAAACAAAAATTGGATTCTTTACTCCGGAGGAAATTTTTTCAAGAGAGCGGTTACTTTACAGTATGTTCAATCAAAATACAATTTCGGACTCAAGTTCTTTTTTAATACGTGTGTCCTATATTCTACAATGCACCCAACCAATATTTTTTTTCTTCTAATTGTTCGCGAGGACGCGTCAATACCAAATTTTGTTGAAAACTCCTTTTGACTTTTAGTTGAGGATTTAAAAGGGTTGCAACTGAGGCTCTATAAAAAAGCAGTCCTCTTTACGAATTGTTTGTCTAGGCGAAGCGCACTGCGTAATGCTTTTTTATGTCCCATGGACTTGAATAAGAACTAAGGCGTTGTACATAATCTTTTTGTAGCAGTTTCGAGATTCATTCATTTGATTCATTGATTCATTTCGAGAATTATTTGGTGCCTTTGTGCACCATTTAGTACCTTGACCCGTGACTATTTATTGTTTTATAGCTTTTATTAAAACTTTTGAAACTATACATTCACAAAATTTGCCTTTTAAAGTTTTTAAACAAAAAATTAGTGAAGAATATCAAAAATTGTAATTTGTGCTAAATTGCCGTCCAGTACAGACTACACATTTTTTTAAAATAATTTAAACGCAAAAATAAAAAACGCGAAAGAAAATAAAAATAAGTTGCTGTACATACTGAGCACACTATATACAACTCTTGTAGGTAAATACTTTACTTAATTTTGATGCCTAGAAGTTGTTATTTGTGCTGATTTTCTCTGCAAGTAATACGAAAAGAAACTGAGCATGGCTCTGTTTCTCTTTTAATCTTGTACATAATCACAACCATATAACTTTCTCTTTACACATGTAGTACACAGTTTGTCAAGAAAATCGTATAACATAGTGAAAAAAGAATTGGGTTTTTTAAATCTTTTTGATCATTCAATTTTATCTAAATATTAGCTAACAATTAACAGGAAAAAACAATAAATTTCCATTCAAATATAAGATTAAAAAAAAACTCTATAATTTTGTTGTCAAGAAAATGTTTTTACATACTAGCATATGTATATTATTAATAAGTGGAATGAAAATATTGAGTTGCAATATAATCAATATTTTGTTTGACCAACATTGGCTTCAATTATATCTTAGAGACGCCTTTTCAGAGAAGAAATAATTTATTGCACACATTCAGTTGGAATTTTATCAGCGGTACAATACAGACGAAATAACTACACCATGTATAAAGATGGAGAAGCAGAGAGTAATAATAATAATAATAATATCTTACAATTCCGCGGTGGTAAAAATTTTCGAACCACAAATCGTTTTTAGTGTTTTTTAACTGCACAATGCAATGTCCCTTCTGAAATGCGAATTCTTTTTTCACTTTCACTTATGTATTTGGACCCCAAATACCAGGCTACAATTTCGCTGGAAGCGGTAGCACTATCGGCATCCCTGTCCTTATTTGTTCGCAACTGACGTCGAGTATCAAGTTTGCCTCAATTACATTCTGAAAATTGCCATGTACTTAGAACACCGTACCTGGCTATTATTGTTAGCTTTTTTAGTAAAATGATATTGATTTTGCAATAGATTTTGTTTTTCCGGTGACACTTTCATTCAGGGAACTAAGCCAACCATATTATGTTATTGGCGGTTTTGCAAACTATATACACATGCCTATTACAAATAATACTGTAGCTAAAACATATAAAATTCATATTCACGCTGACAAGTAAAAAGAAAAGATCAACGAAAAAAAACTCATGATATTGCTGAATTTTATGGAACCACGACATTTTGATAGTTGTGATATTTAAAAGTTTTTTTAATTCTTGATTAAAGCAGTATTTTTAAGATCGAAACCACTTTGAGACATGTTATTGCAGAACAAATACTGAACAGTAAATAAAATAACAAAACATACGTTATGAATAATTTATACAGAACAAGGCTTTCAAATACGGAACTCTTCTGTATAATATACAATACAGATGATCACCGTGTACGCCTTTTTAAGACCGGTAGAAATTTGAATTGTAAAAAGTAGCAAAAAATTTAATTTTAATTCAAAAAAAATTTTTTATTCGCCAGATTAATACATGGCATTCTAGAAATCTAGTTTTTCGTGCATTGCTGTTCGTATGTCACGAATAACACCAAATTATCAGCAATCTCACCTGACCTAACAGAAAATAATCGAGAGGTGTCAAATCTCATGATCTTTAAAAGAAATTTTTCACGATCAACTTATTGCAAAATTTTTATATCAATAAGTCGATGTTTGCGATTACCGTATGGCATCCTGTTGAAACCACATCTCGCTCGTAAAATGTCATCCATATTTTCAAACAAAAAATCGTTGATCATCGTGCAGAAATGATCCATATTGACCGCAACATGAACCACGCCATACGATCTGAAAAATAAAAAAAGTTTTTTCTACAGCGGTGTCCACCTCATAACTTCTCCAATGCATTTGCCGTTCGAAGCCGGCTTTTAACTTTAGAACCCTTTCGATGAGTCTAAAAATAGAGTCGAATGCAGCTCCTTGAGAAAGAGAGTTCTGTCGAAATGTAAACGCAGTGTGACAGTTAACTCTTTCATATGTTCTATCGGGACTTTAGGATAGGATTTGAGTATCAAAAAACATATAGACACCTTCAGAAGGATAATACTTAAGGCGTAAAATAGCAATTAATAGAAATAAAATTATTCTTATTGCTATTCGAGGAAGCTCGGAAAACTTCTTGTTACTGATCCATTACTACCATATCAGGAGCAGATTTCAATATATCGAGTCTTTAATCTTTTTAATAATTAATGTTTGTTTGTTTGTTATACATATTTATGTTTTCCAAAGCAATACCTACATATACGTTGTTCCAACAAGAACACCTCGAGTGTTGGAATGGAGCACGTCAAAAGTATGCAGTTACTTGGGACTACGATTAGGCCCAAAGGTTATTATTATTATTAAGATACATTATTATTATTAAGATACAAATTTG
Source organism: Wohlfahrtia magnifica (assembly GCA_023159175.1). Classification (NCBI taxonomy): domain Eukaryota; kingdom Metazoa; phylum Arthropoda; class Insecta; order Diptera; family Sarcophagidae; genus Wohlfahrtia; species Wohlfahrtia magnifica. Next base: position 187 of record JAKWBJ010000216.1, on the reverse strand, counting down.
AAGATTCGTTGGTAGTACCATATGGCCCTGTATTTGGTTATAATTAAAGAAATTTATTACGAGTGTTTACGAAATGCCACAGGAATTTCAAAAGTATGCTAATTTCATACCAATGCCTTACTAAGCACAACACTTATGTTTATTCGTATTTTATTTTATATAATTTAAGTTTTTTTAAGTTCAATTT